>JAMWYP010000120.1:0-691949 GCA_025563575.1 Acacia pycnantha
GTTTCGATCATCATATGGCCATGACCACATTTAATCCTTTTTAATGCCTTGAGATCCAAAACTATTTTGATAATCTCAATTAAGTCCGGACAATACTGAATATTGAGTATCACCATTACTCACTCTTGTCTCACCAAGATAACTCAGATGCATCCACTTTGGTGGAACATACAAATGGGCGATCTAGGTTTTGACAAGTATTCATTTATTGATAACATGTAACTTAAACAATTGTAAAACTCTGAAAGCCATGTTATTCACCATACCTAAACAACATTTGAAAATTTAAATCACAACATACATTAATTCATACAATTATGAAATAAAATATTATGATTAAACTTATCATGATTTAAATTCTCTAATTTATATTATATTATATACTATATATAATATAATATAATGATTTAAATTCTCTAATTTATATTATATTATATAATAAATCTAATATAATATCATGACGTGAGTTTTTGAATTTAAACACATTATTGGATTCGGATTTAACATATATACATCACATATATATAATCTCATATAAACCCTATCGCGTATGAACGTTTTAAATGCATACAAGATTCAATTAATCATATATCGATTTAAAAAACATACATGGATTCGGCTTAAGCATACATGTATCTCATACATAAACACACGTAAAAAAACCTAATTTAAATGCTCCTCATAGGTTTTTCTAAACCTAGTAGGCGTATTATATTCAAAAAAAACTTGGAATCTGGATTAAAAAATATATTAATTAAATCTATCGATGATCTAATCTAATCTATTTACTTAATCCAGAATTAAATAACCACGATTTAATTTATCTTTATAAATTAAATCCAAGAAATGATATTTATCTATTTAATTAAATCTGAGATACTATATCTCAATTTAAATTAAATAAAATATCTGATATCCTTATTTGAAAATTAAATCTGAGATACAATATCTCTATTTGTTTTAGATATTTAATTTATCAAATAAATTAAACACAAACAAATGTTATATAATAATATTATAATCTTTACTAAATAATATTATTATATTAATTTTGAATTTAATATATATATTCATCTAGATTGAATACATTATTCATTAAATCTTAGACATATCCAAGATTCAATGAATCTAGACACTTTTGCTCGTGTTGGGCTATTCTTGTGTGCGACCTGCTGAGACCCTGCGAGATTGGTAGTGGGCCAATCTTGCACCCGGACCACAAGTCATGGCGGCCTCGGCATGACATTGCGACTACCCAATTCATATGGGGATCGATGATACAATACAACTGTCGTCTGACCATGTCCGTCCCTTTTGTCACGCGATAATTTGGTCAAGGATGAGGCATTGAGAATGTCAACTTCTGTTATTGACCATTTTACTTTCGATTCTTGGCAGTCTAATTGAAATGGAAACTCCTTTTCATCATAGTATGGCCATACATTTCTCGGAACTCACTCGTCGAGGGCCCGGTATTATCTCTCCACAAATGTGAGGACAAATTCCATCTTGACCATTCACATTCCTGCATGAAAACCCACCGAGTCCGATCATAGCCTTTATCACACCGGTCAAAGGTGACTTTTGACTAAGTAAAGATCAGCGACTCATCATGTGAATCCATGGCGATCTCAGTCGGCTTGAGCGTTGTGGCCAACGGTTATACATGAGAAAAGCTTATGACTTATTTCATGCAGCTTTCTCATTGTAAGTCGGTTCAGCACCTTGTACTCTTACAAGTGTTTATGACTTTGACTTGCATCTCCATACTCATCAAAGTCATACTGGTCTCATTTCATCTTTGCTCCCGCACAGATGACCGACTAGGGACCTTTAGGATAATCTATAAGATATATCTAAGGATCAGTTATCACTATAAACATGCAAACAAAATGATAACTAAAGGAGAATACTTTAAATAACATACGTCTAAAGTACAATGACTTTCTCCTAAGGCATAATTTCCTACAGTAAGACCTGTAATGCTTACCACTGTGTGGGATGCTCAGTGTGAGGAGAGCTTTCGTGTGCTGAAGGAGAGGCTTACGTCGACACCTGTGTTGATTACCCCTGATCCGAGCGAGACCTATACATTTTATAGTGATGCTAATTTTAGGGATTGGGATGTGTCCTAATTCAGCGAGGCAGAGTTGTGGCCTATGCCTCTCGTCAACTGAAGCCTCATAAGGTGAATTATCCTACACATGAATCAAAGCTTGGAGCGACTGTGTTTGCTCTGAGGATATGGCGACATTATTTGTATGGTATTGTTGTTGAATTGTACTGTGACCACAAGAGTCTTAAGTATCTATTTGATCAAAAAGAGCTAAATATGAGGTAGCACAAATGGATAGAACTACTTAAAGATTACAATCTGGAAATTAAGTATCACCCTGGTAAGGCTAGTGTTGTTGCCGACGCACTAAGCAAAAAAGTCGTGCAAGTGGCATCCATGATGATAGTAGAATAGAAATTGTTAAAGGATTTTTTGATATTTGAATCTATCAAACTGAATCCTCACAAATAATGAAAGGATACATCATGTTTGTATTCAAATATTCTTCTTAGCCATGAGGATAATGACATAAAATCTGAAATAAAAGAAGCTCAAGTGCGAGATGAACAAGATGATTGTCTTCTTAGGCTCAGTGCTGGAGCTACCCTAGTGAAACTTTCTGAATCTCTGGTCCTTCTTGTAAAACTTCTTGAATCTCCCGACTATCATGCCTAGCTCTTCATCTTCGTCTTCATCATCATCATCTGATTCATTGTCTTCCTTGAAAGTTTTAAGGGAAATTCCCTTATTTTTACTGCCAATCTCATCAAGTCCTTTTCTGAACTTGAGTTTGCCTTCATATTCGAAAAGCTACCAAAGAGAGCAGCCACTGATGCCATTGACTCTCCACTAGCCTCTTCAATTGCAATGACTTTAGCTTCCCACTCCTTACTAAGGATATTCAAAATTTTCCTCACTTGGACAGGTTGATCATATTCTTTGGTTAATGCAGTAAGTTGGTTGATCAGATGAGTGAATCTAAGATGGAATTCGCTAATGGATTCACCAGACTTCATACCAAGTAAATCGTATTCAGTTATCAAGGTGTTTACACGATTCTCCTTGATTCCAGTTGTCCCTTCATGAGCAATCTCAAGATCATCCCACATAGCTTTAGCCCAGATGACAAAGTGCAGATACGAAAATACTTCTTTTGACTTATAGCACTTTGAAGCATGAGGATTGGTTTGCTGTTGAGGGTGACTTGCCTTCTATCGTCCTCATCATATTCTTCCTCTAGCTTTGGGAGTTCAAACACCTTCCTCAATTGTAGCTGGAGCATAGTCTCTTCTCTCCAACACTCTCCATAAGCCATATTCGGTTGCCATTACAAAGACTCTGAACTTAGCCTTATAGAAGAAGTAATATGTTGAGATCCGTACACGCAGCGGAATTAAAACTTTTACGAATCCCATCCAAGGATCGCTTAGTAGCATTTAAATCAAGGTTTAGGGTTTCCGAATCATACCTATACGGAGGGTTCAGTGTTTCGTTCGACTTGGCCTGGTTCGCATCTCGAACGTCATGCGTCTCGGCGGGTAAATGCGTCTCGAGCGTGGTGCCATCTCGTTCGATCAAGCGGGGGCGGCCCGGTGGGCTACCTTCTCGATCGGTGAAGTCAACTCTTGAATCCCCATTCCTCTCACCCAGGTATCCACGAATAACCTTGAACACAGACGTCAGCGTGCTAGCGCCTTCAGTATTCTCGCATCTCTCTATTTTCTCTCTAGGGTTTCTCGCGGCTTTCTAACATGCTCGACAAAAAGCCCCGTAGGTTTTTCTAAACCTAGCAGGCGTATTATATCCAAAATTAAAGCTCATTAATTTGAAATTCAAATTTTGAATATGGATTAAAAATATATATTAATTATCTGATAGATCTAATCTAATCTATTTATTTCATCCAAATTAAAAGCCTTTTGATTTAATTTATCTCTACAAATTAAATTCGAGAAATGATATCTATCCATTTAATTAAATCTGAGATACTATATCTCAATTTAAATTAAATTAAATATATGATATCTTTATTCGGAAATTAAATCTGAGATACAACATCTCTATTTGTTTTAGATATTTAATTTATCAAATAAATTAAATACAAACAAATATTATATATAATAATATTATAATCTTGATAATATTATTATATTAATTTCAAATTTAATAATAATATATATATATCCTAGATTAAATATTGTATTTATTAAATCTTAGACACATTTAAGATTCAATGAATTTGGACACTTTTGCTCGTGTAGGGCTATTCTTGTGTGCGACCATCCATAGAATCGCACATGAGATTAAATGATGGGCAATGTTGTACCGAACCCCTTGAGTCACAAGCGGCCTCGAGGAAGACATTGCGACTACCCAATTCATATGGGGATCGATCATACGATACAACCTATCGTACAACCATGTCACGTCCCCTTTATCAGGCGATAATTTGGTCAAGGATGAGGCATGGAATCCATGATGGTCTCAGGTCAAAGGTGACTTTTGACTAGGTCAAATATCAGCGACTCATCATGTAGGAATCCATGATGGTCTCATTCAATTAAGCGTTTAAATTTAATTATACATGAGAAAAGCTTAGACTTATTCTATGCTATTTTCTCATAATTTAAATAAATCCGGCACCTTTACTCTAAATAAAATAAAATACTGATATCTCATATGAATATTCATGAAAATTCATCTGGTTGTTTTAGATATTTATTTATCAAATAAATTAAATACAAACAAATTGATATTTATTATAATCTTATAAGATATATTAAATAATAAATTTATTAATATAAATTTCAAATGAAATTATAATTAAATGAAGAATACTTTAAATAACTCTAGACATTTAAGTACAATGATTTACCCCAGAGGCATAATTTCCAACATAATACTCACCATTGAAACTAGGTGGTCACATTAATCTCAAGCTCTATCGGGTAATATTCCTTCCGTTGGATCTTTATGTTAGATATGATTAGTTTTTATGATGTCTTATATAGATGTCATTCTTAAGAGCAAAAAGCTTGTATAATATATTTATCTCTTACATTGACTAACTACTATATTTAATGTAGATTAGTCCCAATTGAATTATAGAGATTACAAAAAGAATAACTTGCAGAGAATGATGAGTCCAAGTTGAATGACAGAGAATGATCAAGAGAAGAGAAGAAGGAAAGAATTGAATTGTGGAAAATGATCAAGATAAGAAAAAAAGGAAGGAAGGGCTTGCTGAATGGAATGAGAATATCATTATTCGAGTTCTTAGATTGAAACTAGTGTTGGTTTTGATTAGTTTTGGTGATGTCTTATATAGATGTCATTCTTAATAGCAAAAGCTTGCATGATATATTTATGAGTAAATACCATTTTGGTCATTTAAATAATCTATAAGATATATTCATTTAGGATGATTAAAATAAATGATCATGATAGTAATTAAACTTGATAAAAAAAAGTATACTTTTAGTCCTTTTAGTCATTTTTTGTAGGGCATAATTTCGCATAACATAAATTCAAAAAAAAATCATTTGAGTCTCTAAAAGGACCTAAAATGACATTTTTTATCTTTATGTTAGATATGATTAGTATAGATGTTTTTAGATGTCATTCTTAAGAGCAAAAAGCTTGTATAATATATTTATCTTCTACATTGACTAACTACTATATTTAATGTAGATTAGTCCAAGTTGAATAATAGCTCAAGAAGGAGATAAGAGATCTTAGAAAGAAGAAACTGGAGAGAATGTCAAGTTCAAGTAGAAGATAAGATATTGAAGAATTAAATTATGAAAATGATCAAGAGAAGAAGAAGAGGAGAGAAGAAAGAAAGAATTAAATTATTGAGAATGATGAAGAAGAAGAGAAGCGAAGAGAAGAAGAATTGAATTGTGAAGAATGATCAATAAAATAAATTGAAGAAAGAAGAACTTGTACAATGTAATGAAATATCATTATTCAAGTTCTTATATTGATGCTAGAAGTCTCCAATATCATATGGAAGTTGGAATGGCTCAATTCGGAGTTCAAACCAGCAAAAAATCAGTTCCAGGA
The DNA here is from genome assembly GCA_025563575.1 of Acacia pycnantha. NCBI lineage: Eukaryota > Viridiplantae > Streptophyta > Magnoliopsida > Fabales > Fabaceae > Acacia > Acacia pycnantha. The sequence goes on from JAMWYP010000120.1 coordinate 6,122, forward strand.
TGAGAAAACCCGAGTTCAGATCTAAAAACTTGAGTTTCCTACTTCGCTACAATGATTTGCTCCTCTGGTATGAGAAAACTCGGTTTAGGACACAAAACTCGAGTTTGGAACTCAAAACTCGACTTAATCACTAACTGACACAAGTTTGTAATGTCTTTAGCATCTCGGTGTCTTTGGACAAGGAAAACTCGAGTTAACAGCGGTCTTCACAACTCTGTTTCACGTTTCACTTGGACGACGTACGGTAATTCGGTGATATCTTCCAAACCAGAAATCGGATTGAGGTAAAACTAGTGGCATATGAAACTAGACTCCCAATGCGTCATTTTGATATAGACTTCAATCCAAAAGGAGTTCGGATGAAGGAGCTATAAATTGTAGAAGTTGACAGTGAAATTAACGCCACACAGCAGACCAAGCTTCAATGTTTTGAATGTATCTCACAAACTAAAAATATAATTAAGCTTAAATTAGTGGCATATGAAAGTAGACACAAAGGGATTTCCATCAAGATTTGAACGGACCAAAACGGAGTTCATACCAGGGAGATATGTGAAGATCAAGAGTAAAGTAAATGCTGATGTCATAGCTGGTTCAGAAAACGAAGTTCTAACGGCTAGTTCCATCTGAGTCTAACGGTGATATTTCTTTATCCAACAATCATTGAATCTTAAAACGGTCATATATTGATCTCTACCTATAAAAGAAGACAGATTCAAGACAGAAGAAGCAAGACACAAGCCTACATCTTCAAAATGCTCATACTCTGATATTCATATTATTTACTCTCTGCTTTCAATGTTTCCATAGCTTACAATAGAGAGTGAAATGATTTGTATTGTACTTCAATGTTTATACATTCACTTCTAAGAGAAGTTTTATTGTAATCATCCTATCATTCTATCGAGTTATTCAAGATTGGGTGATCTTGAGTGGGAAACCCATTGTATTGATTACGACTTGTAAGGAGAGTGAATCTTAGTGAGAGGATTACTTGAGTACAGTGTGTAATCAAGTGGGTGTATTGATTACAGTTTGTAAGGGGGAGTGAATCCTAGTGAGAGGATTACTTCAAGTACAGAACGTGTAATCAAGTTGAAAGAAGATAGTGAATTGAAAATCTCAAGTGGAGCTTGGGGACTGGACGTAGGTCAAGGATTGGGTCGAACCAGTATAAATCACAGTTTGCATATTCTCTTCCCTAATATCTTATATTTCCAGTACATGTTTATTTGAATATCTAATTGTTGATTTAGAAAATGCAAAAGATTTTCAAAGTATCCAATTCACCCCCCTCTTGGGTGATAGCCAGGTCTTTCAACTAGATGTCTTCACAATCAAATGGAAGTTGGAATGGCTCAATTTAGAGTTAAAACAAATAAATATAAGGTTCCGGATGAGCAAACTAGAGATAAGGACACAAAACTTGAGTTTGGGACTCAAAACTCGAGTTTGTCACTAACTAACTCAAGTTAGTTGTGTTTTCAGCACCTCTAGCAACTTTGGACTAGTTAAACTTGAGTTCGTCACTAACTAACTCTAGTTTGTCGTGCTTTCAGCTCCTTTGTTCACCTCTATTTCACATTTCACCTAAGCAAGGTCTTGTAATTCGATGATATCTGCCAAACCAGAAATTGGATTGAGGTAAAACCAATTTTGTGTGAAACTAGACTCCCAATACATCATTTTGAAATAAAATACAATCCCAAAGGAGTTAATATCAAGGAGCTATGAATTGTGGAAGGTGACACTGAAATTCACGCCACACAACAGACCAAGCTTTAATGTTTTGAGTGTATCTCACAAATTACAAATCCAATTGAGCTGAAATTGGTGGCATATGAAAGTAGACTCAAAATACGTTCCATCAAGATTTGAACCAACCAAAACGTAGTTTTCACCAAGGAGATATGGCCCTAGAAATTGAATTAAGAAATTCTATAACCATTTTACCATAGGCTTAGTTTTCGGGATATAGCTCACATTATACACAACCAAATGAAGTGAAACCAATTCCATATGAATCTAGACTCATCAAGTGTTTCACAGAATTTGGAAGTGCTCAAGTTATTTAAATTTATCCAAACTCGAGTTAGTATTGGTAAACTCGAGTTTATGTCAAGATGAGAGCACTCCAAGTTTTACAAGTTAAAGAAACCTCAAGTTTCTGTTAGACAGAGAGTTTTCAAAGTTTTCCTAACTTAAGAAAACTCGAGTTTGGATTTGTAAAATCAAGTTTTCTCTTAGCAGAGAGTTTTCCAAGTTTCTAATCTTTTGAGGAAACTCGAGTTTGATTTAATTAACTCGAGTTTGTGCCAAGCAGAGCTCCTAACTATTTTGTGATTTTGAAAACTCCAGTTTACTTTTGGAAACTCTAGTTTTAGTATGAATAGTGTCAAACTCAAGTTTGACACTTAATGACTCGAGTTTTCTCCTGCTTCAAAGTGTTCTTCAAAGCTCAATCATGACATTTACCTAAGAAAGAACAAAACTCGAGTTTGCACTTGAGTGAACAATTACAAACTTCAGTTTGCTTGAACAAACTCAAGTTTTCAGTACTATGTTTGAAAATCAGTTTTTCTCGAATTTGCAAAATCTTCATATATGATCTAGATACTTCATATCATCACTCCGTATTATTCCTAGCTATGTTTAATTAATTTGTTGGTGAGTTTCAGATGATTAAATGAAGGATTAGATGCAAATTTCAAAATGTCAGATTTGTGTCAGAAACATTAAATGCTCAGCAAAAGTTCTAACGGCTAGTTTTAACTGAACTCCAACAGTTACTGTTCACAACGGTCATATTCTCAATGGTCATAAATTGCAACTACCTATAAATTAAGAAGCAATCAAGCTGGAGAGAAGAGCTTACACTGTCAAAATGCCAAATTTCTGAATCCAAGTTTTTCTCATACACACTTTGTTCTCAATGCTTACATAGCTTATCATAAAGAGTGAAATGATTCGTATTGTACTTCAATATTTATTCATTCACTTTTGAGAGAGAAGATTCATTGTAATCATTTTATCTATTTATATGAGAGTTACTCAAGATTGGGTGATCTTGAGTGGTAAACAGATTGTAACCTTACGGTGTGTAAGGGGGAGTATCTTGGTGAGAGATTCGGCTTCACAGGTGCCTGAGTGAACTTGTGGGATTGCATAGGCTTCTCTTGTGCACGGATTAAACAAGAGGATAGTGGATAAAAAATCTCACGTGGAGCTTGGAGACTGGACGTAGGTCAAGGATTGGGCCGAACCAGTATAAATCTCAGTTTACATATTCTCTTCCCTTATCTCTTATATTCCCAACATATATGTTTGAATGATTGTTTATCACTTTATAAATTATTATTCTCATTCAAACTACTTTGAGTAAGTTGTGAAAACATTTTTAAAGTTCCAAATTTTTTATCAGACACCCAATTCATCCCCCCTCTTGGGTGACAGCCAGGTCTTACACTTTAATCTAGGATGTTAATCCTTAAATAGATAACCAGGCTCTAATACCAAATGAAAGATGGAATATCACCTAAAGGGGGGGCGGTGAATTGGGTTATTTAAAGATGTACCCTAAAACACACACCCGAAAATAGAGCTAAATAGAGAGATAAGGAGAAAGATTGAACACAAGAGATTTATACTAGTTTGGTCCAAATCCTTGACCTACGTCCACTCCCCAGACACTCCGAGATTTCAGTAACTTAGAACTTGATTACACACTCTGTAACTCTCGAGTAATTCTCTCACTAGAACTTACTCTCCCTTACAAGTTGTAATAAAATAAACCTAATCTCAAAGGTTCCACAACCTTGAGATTCTTACAAGAATCAATAAGATTAAAACTCTCTAAAAGAGCGAGATAGATAATCACTGAAGATTAAAAATATCAAAAGATATTGCTTTTGTGAGTGAAACAGTAAATGCTAAGACTTCGAATTAATTGCGCAGAGTTTGTGATTAGAAGAAGATGTGCATACCAAAGTATCAAGAAAAAATCAAAGAAATTCTTGTTATATCCTATATAGTTTGTGATTCAACTGAGAAATGATAAATCCTCCCATTTTTTGTAGGAGGATGGAGACAAGTTTTAAAGCTCTATAAGAACCAAGAAACAAGGAAAAAAGCAAAGGAAGTGAAGCATTGAAAAGTTAGAAGGAGCTAGTACGCCTTAGCAAGTTAATCAACTGGTCATGGCCAGTAAACAATCTCAAGAAATCTGCTCTTTGTGTAACTGGCCACGACAAGTTGCAAACTTGTTGTAGCCAGTCAAGAAAAAGTACAGTTGTGGGTTTTGATTTTAGAAGCAGAAAAACACTACTTAACCTAAATGAAAGGGCTGAAAAAAACATTTTTTGAAATGAGGAATATTGAATCATGAAAATGAAGGTCTTGGGAGAGAGATTCTAACAACTTTGGAGGATTGTGTGCTCTTCTCAAGATAGATTTTAGGGTTTTCACCTTGATTCTTCCTCTTTTCCACTTATCTTCTTCATGTATTCAATAGCTTTGCTTAGAATTTCTTTGTATTTGAATATGAGTAGCTCAATCTTTCACTCTAGGATCCTTTTGACCTTTTCTATGGATTAACACTTGGATATTCATCTCTTTTCGGGTGTGTGTCTGTGTGTGTTGATTTCAACCTTGGCTTAATGCTTCTAAGTGATTAGCCTCTATTTAGATGATTTATTCATTTAGGTTTGTCTTGAGAGAGCTAATATAGGCATAGAACTTTATTGAAATCATGTTTGTCTTGAAGTTTACTTGATAAATGGATGGTTTGTTGGTAAAATAGAGATATCTTTACTAATCTTGCTTTGTCGTATTAAACTTGATTTTTACTTGAGATAGCTTGTCAAGTGTTTTGAACCTTAGAATAACACATATATATATTGAAATACTACTATAGAGGAAATTAATCAAACCTAATGAAATGTAAAAGGGGAAGAAGAATCCTATGCTCCATTTAATCTTTGAAGTCAAAGAATCAATTGCCTTCATCAAATTTTAGCTCTAGAAATAGTTTTAAAAATTATCATTCCATATAAAAACTTTGTTTTAGTTCAACTTGATTAGATTCACAAAGCCTCTTGCTTGACCAATTTGTTATACAAATCTTTGTGGGAACGATACTTTACTTATCTCTTTATTACTTGCGTGACTCATGCACTTGCGTGGCGAACAAGTGTTTGGCACTGTTGCCAGGGATTATGTTTGACAAATCCTTTAGTCAACCTTAAGCTTGTGCTAGTAAATTTCGCTTGAGCTTTTAGTTAGGTATGCAATTTTTCTTTCCCGATCTCTTTCCTTTATTGATTTTTGTTTTTGTTTGATACTTGCTAGCTTGTTTCTCTTGTAGGTACATTTTAGTATATGCAAAACTTGCATCCAGAAGAATTTGTAGTGGTACTTGATGGAGTGCCTCTTATTGAATAAGAGATTGAATCTACATCTGAAACCATGGCAGACAATGAATATGATAATGCTACTTTCAATGACTTTGCTAGCGGAATATGCAATAAATAAACATGCAATGCACCATATAATGAATCAAAATAAAAATATCGTAACTTGTTTGTCTATTCAGTGTTAAAATCAAATGATTGTTTATCCCCATTAGCCACACTATGTACACTATTCACGATCAAATAATTGTTTGACCCTTACTTGCTGTAATGTTTCAGAGCAAATAACTATTTTTTTGTACTTGTCTCACTACCTCAGCTGGGTCCTACTTGGCCTAATGGCACTTGTGCTTTTCCAACTATGTGGTAATTGTGCTTTTCCCACACCACTACTAGGTTTTGTAATAACAATTCACATCACAGAACATGGCAACACAAAGCATATAAATGATCACATAGTGTATAAAAGATAGAGTTACTACATGAAATCCTTTCCAGTTGTTAGTTGGTTTTGTTTATCAATTATTTGTCCAGCTCGGGCAATTGTCAATTCCTAAAATTCCAAATTTATAATAGGGTTAAGGTGCAGATTTGCCAACCAATTATTACCCAAGGAGCATTGGCACAAAAAAAAAATTTGAGGGCACTAAAATTACCAATCAACAATTAAAAAGTGAAAAAAACACAATTTGGTGCAGATTCGCCAACAAACTATTACCACTGTCACTATCTTGGTGTCTCCGTCTTCCATTGGTTGTCATTGTGTCGGCGACGTCGGCGTCTCAAAGCTTCCATTGTTGTTGGGTGTTCCACTCACCATCTTGAACTCATCCAGCAGTCCACAGCTTTCGATCGGCACGCGCCTTGCACCCTGATTCCATCCCTCCGATGCCACAAGTAGCACCGTGTTGCTACAACGCCTGCTCCCATGGGTCTCATCTCTGTTGGTGTTTGATTTATCTAACAATAAAGCTTAACCGCTCTTTTCTTCAGTGCTTTCGCCACCATCCTACGACAGTGCCTCATATTTTAACTTAATTGTGATGGTTGTTTTTTTTAATAGTTATTTGGTGTTTTTTTTCACTTTGTAATTGTTGATTGGTAATTTTGGTCTCCTCAATTGTTTTTTGTGCCAGATGCTCCTCGGGTAATAGTTAGTTGGCAAATCTGCACCTTAACCATTTATAATAAATGAGTTATTACTAATTCATGTCTTATCCTTAAATTCATATGGTTGGTTATCTTTACCAAAAAAATGCATAATTACCAAAATGCCCTTAGAAATCTATTCTAATTCCCTTTAAACTCGGTATAATTGTACTTTACCAAAAATTATGACCGGCTATTCCTTCATTCTTCATCATGAATTTCATTAAATTACATGGCACTAATTAAAGTATTTTCCCATACTATTTGATCATTTTCATTTCATTATCCTACCTTGATCATTAAAACCTTGAGAAAGTCCTTTTGATTTCATTGTGGAATTGGATATTGTATAAAGTTGAGATTGAGATGATAAACAAGCTTATGGTAGATAAGTTGCAATAGGAGGAATTGAGTGAAACACAAGCCCTTGAATACCATGAAAAATGAGTGTAAACACTTGACTTGTGAGGGACATTCTATTGTGATTTATCTTTGTCAAATTGATTGCCTTGCTACTTGCATTTTTGGAAGGTGGAAAAGACTCTTGAGAAAGTTTGGTTCTTGAAAGTTTGAATTGACATCAATTTTGTAGTGCTTACTTTAAAAATCTTGCTTCCATGGTCTTCTTTGTTTTAGAATTTAAAATCTTGAGGACAAAATTTGATGCAAGTGTGGGGGTGTGATGACTTCCTATTTTTAATAGATTTGAGACATATTTTGATATATTTGGGAAGTCATTAATACTAAATTGAAGAGATTTTATTGAGATTTTAAGAAATATCAATTTGAATTCATTATTTAGGCGATTTCAATTAAAACAAAATTTTTTGAGTTTAGGAAATAAATAATAAGTAATGAGAAGTTTAAAAATAAAAATCAGCTTTATTTTTATTTTTATTTTTATTTTTATTTTTATTATTAATTCTTTTTTCTTTCCACAGCCACATGCGCACCGTTTTCTTTGGGGAATTGGATTTAAAAGAAGACATAAATCTAAAAGAGAGGGAGCACGACTTGAGAGGTAAACAGAGCAGCGACGACATTTTTGAGCAGAAAAAGGGAGACGCACAGTGAGGAGTGAGTGAGCGACAAAACAGAGCAAAAGAGCAGCGCCGCGGGTTCAGACCTTCGACCTTCTTCTTCCTCTCTCGTCGGTGGCTTCCCTCTCCACCACGGTCGCCGGTGAGCGTCTTTCACCACACCTCCATCCACCTCTCCACCATCGGCGACTTCACCCAACCACCAACGTCGGACCTCTGTCGATCTCACCATCTCAGACACACAGCCGTGATTTGGAAGCTTCAATGGCAAATTCAGACGGAACAAAATAAGAGGACGGAGAGTCAAAGAAACAAAGAAACTAAGTGACCTTTGTTGTAGTAGAGTGCCTTGACAGATTTGATTCCTCGATGCTTTTCTTACTGTTTGTTGTTTGAATCTGGATTTAAATTTTGTCGTGTGATGGTTTTTTGTTAAATCCATGTTTGGCTAGTTTGTTTTGCAACCTAGAGTACCTTTGAACTTATAAGTAGATTAGACTTTGTTTTCATTGTTTAGTTATAATTAATATTAATTTTGGTTACTTAATTTGTTTAGATTTATCTATTTAGTGACCGGCCATCATTGAATATGATTTTGAGATTAGGATTTACCTTGACGAAGGAGATTTTAATTAGGCTCTGAGATTAAGTAATATGGGATTAGATTACGATTTAATTTGCGATTAGGATAGACATATGCCTAATGGCCCCATATAATTGTTGAACAATGTGTCCGAGTTTTGTTGGCTCTCTAGTAATTTTGTTAGACATAACAAGTTTATACTCAAGTGAGGGTTATAAGTGGACCGACAGGAACTTATGGCTATTGATACTCGAGATTAACAAAATTGATATTAAGGCTAATTAAATTAGTGAAATCAAGGTTTTGAAGCTAATAAGGGATTAGTGACTCTGGGTTGCTCATTTGATTATTGTGTTTGTTTGCTTATTTTTATTCTAGTTTTAATTTCTTTTCTCTTAATTAAATTTAATTTGGTTTGTTCAACTTAAATAAAAGTGTAAAATTAATGCTTAACCGAAGTTTTGGTACTAAAGTCCTCGTGGGAACGATACTTTTCTTATCACTTTATTACTTGATACGGCCCGTATACTTGCAGAGTTATAGGATATAAAGGTTTTCCTATCAAATCGGAAAGGTCATACTACTTATTCTTGTTTTCATAAAAGGAAAGAAAGAGTAAACCAATTGGAAACTATCAATGGGTGCCTAAGGGATCTTACAAGGTTCCTAAGACACAAACTAACCCCAAAGGACCCAAGAAAAGATGGGTACCTAAGACCTGATTGTTTATATTTTGCAGGTCTGTCTAAGAGCATCAAAGTCCAACAAATGGTACAATGATAGTGGATGCTCTAGACATATGACAGGAGATCATTCCAAATTTGCTTCAATCAAGCCCAAGGAAGGTGGCAAAGTGACATTTGGTGGAAATCAATCTGGAAAGATTCTTTGGGATTGGAGAAATTGGAAATAATGAAGGACCACAAATCAAAGATGTCTACCTTGTGAAAGGACTTTGTCATAATCTCCTCAGTGTGAGCCAAAGCACTGATAAAGGTAACCTAGTTATCTTTGATTCTGAGGAGTGCTTGATTGGAAGTATGGATATTCTCTCTTTAGAAAATGTAAAATCAAAATCTTTATTTAGAGCCCCTAAGGAAGGTATTTGTTATACACTTAACCTTTCTAGAAACGGTTCTCTTTTTTAAAAATGTTTTGTTAGTAATTTGGATGATAGTTGGCTATGGCACAAGCGTTTAGCCCATGTCAATATGATTCAACTTGACAGATTACTCAAAAAGGATTTGGTAATTGGTGTTCCAAAACTCCGTTTTAAAAATGATATGATTTGTGATGCTTGTCAAAAAGGAAAACAAACCAAATCATCTTTCAAATCTAAATAGGAGATTTCAACTACTAGACCTCCTCAATTACTTCATATGGATCTAGTTGGACCAGCTAGAGTAAGAATGGAAATCTTTATACTTTGGTCATAGTTGATGATTTTTCTAGATTTGCATGAACTATATTTTTATCATCTAAGGATGAAACATTTGATCAGTTTGTTGTTTTTGCCAAGAAGGTCCAAAACAAGAAAGGATTTATTATTTCAGGAATTCGGACTGACCATGGTGGAGAATTTGAGAACCATGCCTTCACAGAGTTTTGTGACAATATGGGAATTGATCACAACTTCTCACTTGAGGATTCCTCAACAAAATGGTGTTGTGGAGAGAAAGAATCGAGTTCTCACCGAGATGGAAAGAGCAATGCTGAATGAGAATAACACTTCTCTAGTGTTTTAGGCTGATGCAATGAGTACGGCTTGCTACATCTCAAATCGGGCATACCTCTGAAAGAAGATGAACAAGACTCCTTATGAATAGTATAAGGAAAGAAAACCGAATCTGGCTTACCTACATGTGTTCGGATGTAAGTGCTTCATCCATAATAATGGTAAGGATAACTTGGGAAAATTTGATCTCAAGGCGGATGAAGGTATATTTTGGGATACTCTAATAGAAGTAGAGCTTATAGAGTCTTTAATATTCGTACTCGTATTGTTGAAGAGTCTATGCATGTTGCATTCTGTGAATCCAAGTCTGACAAATCCAAGGATGATGATGAGGAAAATGTTGTCAAAAATCAATTCTTTTCTAAAACTACTCCTGCCTCTATTGAAAATCCTGAAAATGTTTTCGAAGTTGATCCTCAAAATAATTTAGAAAACCCTGATCAATCTCATCCTAGAGCTTGGAAGTTTATAAGGAATCATCATTTAGAACAAGTAATAGGTGATGTAAATCAAGGTGTAAGGACCAGAAATAGTACTTTGAATGAAGTTACATTTTCTGCCTTTATATCAAAGATTGAACCCTCTAAGATTGATGAAGCCCTTTCAGACAATGATTGGGTGATAGCAATGCAAGAGGAGTTACACCAATTTGATAGAAATCAAGTTTGGGATTTGGTACCTAGGCCTAAGGACCATCTGATCATTGGCACAAAATGGGTATTCAAGAACAAACGAGATGAATCAGCAATCATTGTCCGGAATAAGGAAAGATTGGTTGCTAAAGGCTATAATCAAGAAGAAGGAATTGATTATGAAGAAACTTATGCTCCAGTGGTAAGATTGGAAGCTATAAGAGTTCTTCTAGCCTTTGCTTGTGTCAAAGGATTCATGCTCTATCAAATGGATGTGAAAAGTGCTTTTCTAAATGGTTTTATTCAGGAGGAAGTTTATGTGGAACAACCTCCTGGTTTTCAAAATGATCATCATCCAGATCATGTTTATTGCCTTAAGAAAGCTCTTTATGGTCTTAAGCAAGCTCCTAGAGCTTGGTATGAGCGTTTAAGCAAATTCCTTCTTGATCAAGGATTTGTTAGAGGAAAAGCATCTACAACTCTTTTCATTAAAAGTAATAAGCTTAATGAAATTTTAATTGTCCAAATCTATGTTGATGATATTATTTTTGGAGCTTCTAATGATGCTTTGGGTGAAGAGTTTGCTAAGAACATGCAGGGAGAGTTTGAGATATCCATGATAGGAGAACTCAACTATTTCCTTGGTCTGCAAATCAAGCAAAGGAAGAATGGAATCTTCATCTTTCAGACCAAGTATCTCAATGATCTACTGAAGAAGTTTGGAATGAACCAATGCAATCGAGCTGATACTCCAATAAGCTCAACCACATCTTTAGATGCTGATGAAGAGGGCAAGGATTTCAACATCACAAAATATAGAGGAATGATTGGTTCATTGTTCTATCTTACCGCAAGTCGCCCAGACATTCAATTCAATGTGGGGATGTGTGCAAGGTTTCAATCTGCTCACAAGGAGTCTCATGCTGAGAATGTGAAGAGGATCTTCAGATACCTTGCTGACACAAAGAATCTTGGCTTGTGGTTTCCCAAAGGTCAACCTGAGCATTTGGTGGCCTACTCAGATTCAGACCATGCTGGTTACAAGATAGATAGAAAGAGCACAAGTGGCCAATGTCAATTTCTTGGTGGCTCACTTGTCTCTGGTTGACAAGAAGCAAACAACCGTCTTTGTGTCTTCAAGCGAAGCTGAGTACATTGCTGCATCTAGTTGTGGTGCTCAAGTCCTATGGGTCAAGCAACAACTTCTGACTTGGGAATCAACTTTAAGGAGATCCCAATATTGTGTGACAACACAAGCACAATAAGCTTGGTAAATAATCCAGATCAACATACAAGGACCAAGCATATTGATGTAAGACATCACTTCATAAGAGATCATGTTCAAAAGAAGGATGTCAAAGTCATGTTCATTCCAACTCATCTTCAACTTGCTGACATCTTCACCAAACCATTGGCTAAGGAGCAATTCAATTTTATTAGAAGAGAGTTGGGAATGATAAATCCCAATGAGTTGTAAGTATTTATTTTCTCAAATGTTAGTTATGGTTATGATGATTATTAGATACTAATTTAAGCTTTGGAGTGTGTAGTAATGTTTTATGCAGGAGGCTTGAATGACTATAGTTTGTTGTCAAATGACGCAAACTCGAGTTTTGGAACAAAAACTCGAGTTTGTCGGGGTCAGAAAACAAATTATGAGGTTGGGCGAAATGGAAACTCGAGTCACTTAGTATGAAACTCGAGTTTCGATAAGACAGAAAGCAACACACTTGTTGAAGAAATATCAAAACTCGAGTTTGTAAGTTGGAAACTCGAGTTTTGGTCGCAGAAGTTCAAGGGTTCACAACACATCCTTGAAGTCCAGGTAAGTTTCGCGCCTTATCTAAAGAGTGACAGTTCATCTTCGTGTACATTCCTCTCAAAACTCAAGTTTTGTCCTAGCAATCATCTCTTCTCTCTGTCATTCACCACTCTCAACCAAAAATCCTCAATCCAAAACCCTAATAGCTTCCAAATCTTCTTCCCATGTGTCCCCCACCAATGATTCCGACAATGAAGGCTCTAAATCATGGTCTCCCTCTCCTCCTCCTCAGCGACCTAGGAGGGTAAAATCCACTCCAATACGTTATCATTTTGGAGTTGATCGTTCGATTAGAGGGGTCAGCGACAATATCCCTGAAGCTTCGACAAAGTTGAAAGGTGTTTCCTTCAAAGAAACTTTTGTCTCACCATCATCGAAGAAGCCTGAACCAGAGGAAGGAATAAGGAAGAAGAATACTGGCGAATCTTCTAAGTCTTCTAAACCCAAGGGGTCGAAGGTCTCATCTGGGTCTCAAGGAGCTGAAAAGGGACAAGCCTCATCTGCAGCACAACATGATGATGATCCTTCCATAGAGCCAGATGCAATTACAAAAATCTACAATCACCGCTCTCCTCCCGCAGGGTTGCTTCTGATGCTACTGTCCTTTCTAATTAGTTAGCTGCTAAATTCAAGGAATCCTTTCTTAATAAGGAATTTTGTCTTATTGTCTCTGTGGATTTAGCTAGGTTAAAAGATGAATGTAGTTTAGACCTATCTCCTTGGCTAAAAGACTATGAATCTTTCATTTCCTTATCTGCTTTATTCACTCCTAATATTGTCAAAATCTTTTACTTCAACATGGTCTATGACAATATTCTTCATTCTGATGGTGAATTAGTTGAGGAAAGAGTCTCCACCACTGTCAAAGGTGTAACCTTCACCTTCTCTGCTTCTACCCTTAACTCTATTATCAAAATTGCTAATCCACCTCCTCCACCTTCAGTTCAATTTACCAATAGAGAGATTTTCGAAATACTTAGACCAAATGAACCTATCCCAGAAACTGGGGTTTACAACATCTCTCATTTTCTCCTGTGTCTATGCCCCCCATCAATCAAATCCTATGGTACATTTACTCTAGGAACTTCATCCAAAAAGGTGGTAATTACACACATTTTGCAAAGAAGGATTACCCTCTCTTTGCTACTCTTGTCCACAAAATGTTGGTTTTGATTAGTTTTAATGATATCTTATATAAATGCTATTATTAAGAGCAAAAAGTTTATATGATATATTTATCTCCTACATTGACTAACTGCTATATTTAATGTAGATTAGTCCAAGTTGAATAATATAAGAGATTTTAGAAAGGAGAAATTGGAAAGAATGTCAAACTCAAGAAAGAGGAGATATTGAAGAAGGTAGAACTTGTTGAGAATGATGAGTTCAAGTTCAAGAAGAAGAGAAGAAAGAATTGAATTGTGGAACATGATCAAGAGAAGAAGAGAAGAGAAGTAAGAAATAATTGAATTATGGAGAATGATGAAGAGAATAGAAGAAAGAAGGAAGAACTTGTTGAATGGATTGAGAAAATCATTATTCAAGTTCATATGTTGATGTTAGAAGTCTCCAAGATCATATGGAAGTTGGAATGGGACAATTCAGAGTTAAAACCAGCAAAAAATCAGTTTCAGGATGAGAAAACTCGAGTCCAAATCATAAAACTCGAGTTTCCTACCTCGCTACAACGATTTGCCTCTCTGGTATGAGAAAACTCGAGTTTGGAAGTCAAAACTCGAGTTTGTAACTCAAAACACGAGTTAATCATTAACTGACTCGAGTTTGTAATGTCTTCAGCAACTCAACTCTGGGGTCTTTGGACAAGGAACACTCGAGTTTCCAAGTGTCAACTCGAGTTTACAGCGGTGATCAGCAACTCTGTTCTACTTTGTTTCACGTTCAGCTTGGGCGATGTCTGGTAATTCGATGATATCTCCCAAACCAGACATCGGATTGAGGTGAAACCAGTGGCATATGAAACTAGACTCCAAATGCGTCATTTTGATATAATATTCAAGCCAAAATGAGTTCATATGAAGGATATATGAATTTATAAAGTTGACAGTGAAATTCACGCCACTCAGCAGACCAACCTTCAATGTTTTGAGTGTATCTCACAAAGTAAAAGATCAGATTGAGCTTAAATCTGTGGCATATGAAAGCCGACTCAAAGGGATTTCTATCAAGCTTTGAACGGATCAAAACGAAGTTCAGACCATGGATATATGGCCTTCGAAAGTTGATTGTACATTGCACAGTTTGCTATGAAATGAAGCAAACTCGAGTTTCGAATCAAAACTCGAGTTTCCATCAGACAGAGAGCAATCTTGAGTAAAGAAACAACCTCTAAACTCGAGTTAACAAATGGAAACTCGAGTTTTCACCTCTGCTTCAGAAAATCACCGTTTCGAAAATCTCATTTTTCATCAAGAACATCCAGATGATTACCCAAATGATCATTTATATCATTTGTGTACATGTTTCAGATGATCAAAGGCTGGAAAATTGAAGATCAAGATTAAAGTAAATGCTGATGTCATAGCTGGTTAAGAAAATGAAGTTCTAACGGCTAGTTTCATCTGAGTCTAATGGCTATATTTCTTTATCCAACAGTCATTGAATCTTCTCAGCAGCTATATTTCCAACAGCTATATTCTCCAACTGTCATCAAGCTTCAATCAGTATAAAAACCCAGAGGTTTGAAGTCCAAAACAAAAGAGAAAAGAGATACAAGCTCCCATCTTCATCATGCTAATACTCTGATATTCTCATCATTTACTCTTTGTTTTTAATGTCTACATAGCTTATCATAGAGAGTGAAATGAGTTGTATTGTGCTTCAGTGTTTATCCATTCACTTCTGAGAGAGAGAAGATTTATTTGTAACCATTCTATCTTTCTATCTACGAGTTGCTTAAGATTGGGTGATCTTGAGTGGGAAACCCATTGTATTGATTACAACTTGTAAGGGAAGTGAATCCTAGTGAGAGGGTTACTTCGAGTACAGAGTGTGTAATCAAACGGGTGTATTGATTACAGTTTGTAAGGGGGAGTGAATCCTACTGAGATGATTACTTCATGTACAGAACGTGTAATCAAGTTGAAAGAAGATAGTGGATTGGAAATCTCAAGCGGAGCTTGGGGACGGACTTAGGTCAATGATTGGGCCGAACCAGTATAAATCAAAGTTTGCATATTCTCTTCCCTTATCTCTTACATTCCTAAAGATATATGTTTGAATGATTTCTTATCACTTTATAAATTATTATTGTCATTCAAACTACTTTCAGTAAGTTGCGAAAAGATTTTTAAAGTTCTAAGTTTTTAATCAGACACCCAATTCACCCCCCCTCTTGGGTGATAGCCAAGTCTTTTATTTGGTATCGAAGCTAGGCTCTTGTTTAAAGGACGAACTTGATATCAAGAGTTATCAATGGCGGATTTTGGGTGGTGCTCTTTTTCAGAAGGTTTTGATTATACGATTGCACCGTTTTTCAAAGATATTGATTTTTGGTTTTGGAAAGCTAGAATGACTAGTTTCATCAAAGCAATTGATTTTGATATGTGGAATGTTTTTATAAATGTCTTTGATTTCAAACCAAGAAAGGATTGCACTACTACAAAAAAGGGATACGGAGTCCTATTTTTTGTACATTTAACGTCCTTTTTCTGGGGGACGCCTATCTGGGGGGCGCCGTAGGTCAAACTTACGGAGTCCTATTTTTTAATTAGACGCCTAAAATTATGACTTACGGCGTCTAATTATTGAAATAGGACGCCTTAAATGTGGTCCAAATTAACGCTACTGGGGACACTTAAGGAGTCTAACTACAGACTTAGACTCCTTAAGTCATACTTAAGGAGTCTAATTTTAAGAATTAGACTCAGCAAGTCATGACTTAAGGAGTCTAACCTGACGCACTTAGACTCCTTGTCATACTTAAGGAGTCTAATTGCAATACTTAGACTCCTTAAGTCATACATAAGGAGTCTAATTGCAGAATTAGACTCCTTAAGTCTCACTTAAGGAGTCTAATTTCCAGGACTTAGACTCCTTAAGTCGAACTTAAGGAGTCTAATTTCCGTACTTAGACTCCTTAAGTGATTTTTTTTTTTTAAATAGTTCCTTCGTATCTACTACCCCACAATCCCTTACAAAAGCATTCTTACATATCATCAGTGAGCAACAATGACAAAATAAAACAACACCTACCTATGATGAGTTGCATATATATAACAAATTAAATACCCCAAAACATATAGTTCATGATAAGTTGGACATAGAGGTAGCATAGTAACAAAAACTAAGAACATTATTCATAAACAAATACAAATCCAACCCCGTAGTTTATCAAATTTCCAGGAAACCTAATAACTTCTATCAATCAAAAACAAAAAGTGCCAAACAATTTGGAAAAGCCTCTTTGTAGTATTTTTAAAAGGGTAGGGGCACGTACCAGCCAAGATTCAAATTTACAAGGAGGTGTGCATGTCATATGCATGCACCCTTGGTTTTTCTCAATTGGTCGCTTGCACTTGGGACAGGCTTGGAGTTGGCAAGAATCCGACAAACAATCAAATAAACAGCTAGCTAAGTCTCATTTTTTTTTAGAAATCCACACCTGTATCAGACATCGGTGTATATAATAGTCAATAAGTGCACAAGTTATCTTTCACTGTTCAGAGAAGTGCGTCAATATGTGACAACAATTTAAGAATCATGCACAATACAAGAGAACGTAGAACACCAGTATACCACATGCATAAATCCATAAAATAAATATGCACGAGGTGAAAAACATTAGAGAAAGTCAACATAAATATCTGAACAATTTCATATCACAATATCCCCATCCGTGTACATTTTAAATATTATATCTCATAATTAGGTGTGAGCAAGTAACTCAAATTATAGACTAGAATTCTGTCACAAAAGAAAAGAATAATAAACCAAACCCCAATGCATGCATCCCAAACCCCACTGCCCATGTCTAGGACCGCACTATTCTTCAAAATCCACTTTGCCACAAGTGCCACAATCTACAGGACGGTGAGCCTCCTCGTGCACCTGTATTTTCAAGTTATAATATCAGTAAGCATATCCAACAATGAAATCAAAAATGCAATGCTATTTGACAACCCAAAGACAACTCACATTCCAGCAGAAGCAATAAGAACAAAGACAAGAAACATCATAGTTTCCACTACCAGCATCAAATGTAACCGCATATTCACAACCAGGAGCAGAACACCACTTGGTCTACACAGAACAAAGGAAGCACTGTGTGAGATTAATTTGACAATGGGACTGAGCGAAGAAAAGTTTAAGGTATAATTCCATCTTCCTTCAAAACTAGAATGGCCAAAGAATTTTGAGCAGTATGCATCGAGTCACACGCAACAGGAATTTATAATCCCGATTATCCCTAGAATTATTATTGTGGCTCACTTAACTGGCAGTATCAAGTGAGAAGAGATATCCATTTTCCTTTGTTAATATTATTCATATTGAAAATCAAGCACGTACATACCTTCTTGTTGTCTTAAATATAGGACCTAAGAAGGTAGCAAGAATACTTATGCTTATCCTCACCGATGCTAATTGATCAATCATATCTTGACCAACACAAGCTGCACAAGAGGGCTCAGAACACCGCAGCATCAAACATCAGGACCATCATTAATAGCCGTGCCAATATACCCTAACATGTGAAAAGTATAGAAAAACATGATAATATCAAAAGAAAAATTGTACAAACGGATAGTATGTAGCATTTATAACATCTGAATGCTTTGATTGAGCAGATTGAGAAAACTAATTCACCTAAGGGGTAAAGGCATCTAAAAAGTAGAGATGAATACCAGAAAATGAAAAGGCTATAAGCAAGATTAACATGAATGGTTTCAAAATCTTGCCCAAAGATCTCCTATTAAAAAAGTAGTAGCACTAGAGCAAGAGATTCATACCTTCCCAGCATGAGATGCGAAGGGATGACCACAAGCAGCAGATTTAATCCGTGAACAGGATAAGTTTCAAAGCAGATGCCACAAGTAAGCTGATCGCACAAGAAAAATCAGTGATGAGAAGAAAACACAAAATCCAAATCATTCACCAAATTTTAAAATCTCACCTCCCTAGCGTTAGGAAACTGGACAATGGCTTCTCCGTAAGCCAACTGTTCTTCCACATTTTCTTCATTAGCAAACCATGCTTCATGCACTTCGCTGACATTCCTGCATTACCAACTCTCATACATCCATAAGTATGCCAAAAACAGCTAGCAGCAAACATGTCATCAAATGCAGCACTGAAGAATAAATGCTTATAGCAAACATGGCCTCCCCTTGTCTTTCTGCCGAATATCTGATTCCTTCAAGATGGTAAAATTTTGCTAAAAACAGACAGAATCCATAAATTAGAGGCAATCATATATCAAAAGACATCGAGGAACAAGGAAAGGCACAAGTCTTGAACTGGAAAAAATAAGCCCGTATCCATGCCACATGAAAAACAGAAACTGAACTACTAACAAGAGCGAAGGGATCACGGAAATCATGTTTATCCTTTATATTTTAAACCTTCCTACTCCGCAAATATCAATTAATTTTCACAAATTATTAAGTTTATCATAAATATTCTGTCACGCCACCGCTCAAACTATGGAAAATAAACAATTTCTGCCGCACCATCTCGGTAATTCCTAAGATCACTCAAAGCTTCAAACTAACCTATATTTAACTCCAAAGTGGGTTCCAGTAAATCCTCCAACATTGAAGTCAATAACAACTTATAAGTAAGCTGGTGTCCTCACCACTCCTTCTTGTTTAGTGCCTTGAGTTTCATTATCATTTAACAAACAGACCAAAAAACGAAGAAAAAGTTTGAGTTTCACAACTAGCTATTAACGAAAACGAAGAAGCATAACAGAACAGATCGACTCAGGCCATAGTAATTAATAATCATTAACAAACGAAATGGCACAAACCTGCTTAGAGGAAACTCGAAGAGTGTTGACGAAATGGCACAAACCTCCAAGTACGGCACACACCGACGCAAGCCACCAAGTTCCGGCAAGGGAGACGCGGGACGGAGAGGGAGCTTTGCGGCGGTGGATTTCGGGAAGGTGGCCGGAGTCTCAAGGAATGACTACCGAGGACCTATGGGTTGAAGGGCGACGAACGCGACAGTGGGGGTCGGAGCTTTGCGCTGGTGATTTCGGGAAGGTGGCCGGAGTCACGACGGCGGCGGTGGAGAGAGGGCGACGTCGGGAGAGAGGGAAAATGGGAGAGGGTTTCACGAGTCGGTGGTCGAGTGGAGAGAAGAAAATGAGCCGAGTGACCGAAATGAACATTGTCTCTCTCTCTGCGATATATATCGAAGAAGGTGAAAAGTTGGTGGGAATAAGACCACGTTTGGCGTCTAATTATATGTCTTAGACTCCTTAAGTCGACTTAAGGAGTCTAATTCCAATTAGACTCCTTAAGTTGGACTTAAGGAGTCTAACTTAGGACTTAGACTCCTTAAGTCGACTTAAGGAGTCTAATTTATTACTTAGACGCCAAAAGTACGCGAAATTCAACTTTTAGCTTATTTTTGGCGCGAGCTACACTTTGGGCGTCTAAGGAAAAAGTTAGACGCCAAAAGTCAACTGATAATTACAAAAATGCCACCGCCTTTTTTTTTTTACTTCTAAGTTTTAAAATAGGACGCCAATTAGGGAAGTAAAAGCCATTTTTTGTAGTAGTGTTGGACTGAAAAGGAAAAGAAAATTTTTTCGTCAAACATTAGAGCATTGAAAATTTTATATAGTGCATTGACAGAAAATGATTTCGAGAAAATAAAATTTTGCTCTAGTGCTAAAGATATTTGGGATACTCTTGATTCTATATATGCCTCTAACAAATATGTTGAAGTTGAAAGTGTTGACAGTTCATCTGAAACTATAAGTTGTGAATCCACAATTGATGAACAATTGGAAGTGGAGAGTGAAGAAGGAGAAATCTTAGAACACTTCCTTGATCTAGTCAATACAGAAGAACAAGAGAGAGATGATTCCCAGGAAGAGCTCATGGACGATTATGATCAATCACTATCTAGAGCTCAAGATGCACATGTGGTAAACAACTCCAATTCTTCTTATGTAGTTATGAAAAATGATTTTGATCAATTGCATAAAATTGTTTTCCAACTGATTATTGATTCTATTTTGAAAAGCAATAATCTTTTCGAAAATAATGCTGGAAAATTTATTGGGAAGAAAGAATGTTCAAATGAAGCTTATTTGAATTTTTACTCTCATGACCAACACAATACTTGCATAAAATCTCATGGTGTATATCATTCTATTATTTGCAATTATTGTGGAAAATCTGGACATATTTCTCACACATGCTATATTAGGAGAAATTATAATGTGAGAAATAAATTTGTTTGGGTTCCTAATGGACAAGCAAGGTCCAATACTAACCGACAAGGACCCAAGTATGAGTGGGTACCAAAATGTCCATCTAGTGCTTTATGTGTACAGGATGATTTGAAAATCAATGGATATAAAGGTACAGAGAAAATGAACAAGAAGCAATGGATACAAGCAAAAGGAGTGTGTTCCACCTCAAGAACAAACTACCATAGAGTACCATTCAACTATCTTGAGGAGAACAAGAAAAGAAGATTCTCTCAAGTATCAAACAGAAGACTCTTGAAGTCTATATCTTTTGAGAGAGCTTTGCCGACAACCACAAGAAAATATATGAAGAATCAGTGGGTAAGCAAAGCCAATCCTCCAAGTGTTTAAGGGAAAGGTATCCAATGGTAAAACCTCCTATGCTATTATCTGTGATATTTATTGAGGTTTTATATTTTGGAATCTTAGGAATAAACATTGCAAACTATTTTGAAAATGAGTTTTCACATTCCTTAAAAATCCGTGGAATAGATTTACTTATAAAGGGATTGCAATGTTCAATAGTTTAATTCTTCATGCATACATCATGATTTGAAAATAAAGTAATTCTTTTATGCATAAAGTCATGATTAATTCAATGAGCTAAACTATTCTGAATTGATTATATTCATAAGAGCATGTGAATTTTGGTTCCTACAAGCTAACGTTGATTGGATCCAAGAAAGGTTGGATACCAAGAAAGAAAAAGATTTATATGGTTTTGTAGGATCAAACAAAGCTTCTCAAGAGTGCTACATAAAGAAACAATTCAATTCATGTGGAAGCTAAACAAGCTATGCTTGATGTTAATGGTGATTGTCAAAAAGGGAGAAATCTACATCA
The DNA here is from genome assembly GCA_025563575.1 of Acacia pycnantha. Taxonomy (NCBI): domain Eukaryota; kingdom Viridiplantae; phylum Streptophyta; class Magnoliopsida; order Fabales; family Fabaceae; genus Acacia; species Acacia pycnantha. The sequence goes on from JAMWYP010000120.1 coordinate 27,777, forward strand.
ATCCATCTCAACCAAGCAAGCTTCTACAAGGACAAGAGGAATTACGATGATATCTAATTCTTTCCCCATACAATAATTATATGAAATTCATTTTTAGTTTGTCTTTGTAAGTTGAAAAACTTACTGTCTAAGGAAAACTCGAGTTTCACTTTGGAAACTCGAGTTTTGACTTGACACAGAAAAGCTCAAGTTTTTGCAATGAAAGGCAAACTCGAGTCAAGAAATGAAAACTCGAGTTTTGACCATATAGAGAGCTTTTGAGTTTTTCCATAGATAAAGCAAACTCGAGTTAAGAAATGAAAACTCGAGTTTCGACAAGAGAAAGAGCTATCAACGTTTTCAAAGTTAGCAAAACTCTAGTTTACTTTTGGAAACTCGTGTTTTGGCTACACGGAGAGTTCTCCAAGTTTCCACACTTTGTTGGAAACTCGAGTTTTCACCCTACAGAGAACAATGCTCGATTCTGAACTTGTGAAAACTCCATTGTTCATTTTAACAAAGCTTTTCAATGTTTTCTCATAAACGAGGAAACTCGAGTTAACTTTTGGAAACTCGAGTTTCGGTGACATGAGAAGTTTCCATAGTTTTCAAAGAATGAGAAAACTCGAGTTAACTTTTTGGAAACTCGAGTTTTGGTCAAGCAGAAAGCTCTGCTAATTTTGAACGTTTGAAAACTCCAGTTTTGAAATGGAAACTCCATTTTTGAGCTTTTGGACTAAAACATGATTTTTCATCAAAAGTCCAAAACTCGAGTTAGTCACTTAATGACTCGAGTTTTGCATTGTTCACAAAACTTGTCCAAATGCCAAATCGCGATATTCTTCTCTGTAATGAGAAAACTCGAGTTTAGGCTCTTAATTGAAAATGAAAACTAGAGTCTTAAAGAACAAACTCGAGTTTGCATCGCTGAATTTGAATTTCAAGTTACACGAATTTGCGAAATCTTTGTGTTTGATCCTAATACTTTATATCATCTCTCATTAATATTCCTAACTATGTTTAATCAATTTGTTAGTGAGTTTTTGATGATCAAACAAGTGAATTTGTGTATAATTTTTATGAGTTTATGTTTTGAAATGTACAAGTCTAGAATTTGTTTGGATTTCAATTCACTGTTTTATAAAGATGCATACAAATGTTTTGAAAAGTATCCATACTTTAATTGCATCCAAATGATGTTTCAAATTGGAAGTTAATGTTGTATACCGGATGTTGGATATGCTTCAAATCTGTTTGGTAGAATTTTCCCTATCATCACATATTGATCTTTGATATTCAATGTCTTGCTTGAACCTCTCATTCTTTATTCTCTAACTAGTTGGACCTCATGTCTAACAAGTTGATCATATTTGAGTTTCAAGCTTATCTCTAGAAAAGAATTCAATTTGTGAAAATCTTATCCCTATTGCATAAATCCTTGTTGGTCAAGATATTCCAAACTTTATGAATGTTCATTAATGCATTGAATCTTAGTGCATTAACCATTTGTGGAATAACTTACTAGGCTAATATTCTGAAACTCTAGTCATTTGGACTAATGAGTTTCTACTTCATCATTCATGAATCCTAGTAGTCATTTTGTTACTCAAATTTATCTTCATCCATTTCTGAGTAACTATATTCAAATTCTTGCCTTGAATCTTCATATATTTCAAGACTCTATTATAAAAGGCAAGATTATCTCTTGATCATAGCAAAGTCATTATGCATGTATATATTTGTTGTGCTAAGCATATTTCGTTAATGCTTTACCTTCATGACTTTTGCTTTTGAGGAAATTCTTCAACATGTTCTCTAAAATTGAAGCATAATGATTTATTCTTTAACATGTTGACTTCCACCATGTTTAGAGTGAGCATTGATCTTAAACATGTTTCAAAAATGAACCTTTGAAAGAATTTCTTAATACTTCATCAATGTTTGAAAGAAAATTTTAGATTTGAAACTATTTGCATATTTCATTATCCTTCTTGGAAAATCTGATCTCATTCATAAACTATTAGTTGATAAATGCTTATCTTTAAGGATAAAATTTTGAGTAAATACCCTTTTTGGTCCCTGGAAAAAAATACGGACCCCTTTTTGGTCCTTGAAAAAACAAAAGTCCTTTTTAGTCCTTAAAAAGGACGAATAATGTCCCTTTTAGTCCTTTTTGGCCCTTTTTTGTGGACATTTTAATCCCTTACAAATTCTCAAAAGGTCCCTTTTAGTCCCTAAAAAGGACGAAAAATGACTTTTTTTTTCTCAGGGACCAAAAAGGGTATTTACTCTAACATTTTCTATGCTTCTTGATCAAACTTACATGCATTTTGTCAATGACATATTTTCTACATAAAGTGTATTTACAAATTTTCATTGAGAAATAATTGTCTTGGTATCATATAGTTGTTACCCTTTATGACTCATTGGATTGCATTTACTCATTTGGGTAGAACTATAGTTTGGTCTTTGATAGTTATACCCTTTGCTCAAATATCATATGGTTAAGAGTTGTGATGTCTAATCTTGTGTGGACTCAAGAATCATTGAGTACCAAAGAACATATATTTCTGCAGGAGTTGACCAAAATGTTCTCATTGTGAGATACAAAGAACATAGGCAAACAGAATAGATCATTTCAGTGGCTATGTCTGCAAACTCTATGACATCACTTGAGTGACATCCCATCACTAGCAAGAGGCTTAGACCAAGATGATAAGCTATGAGCGTAAACCGATTTTGAGATCCTATGCAAAGCTTATTTGGGATCTACTTTTAAGATGCATTCAGAATAATTGATAATGGCTAGTCAGCAATGCATTTATGGATTACGTATGATTATGACTTGAGTAATTACGATATTACTTGAGTGAGGTATTGTAATATGAATATTTCATAATCATGTGAGGCTAAATTGATTTCATTCATTCAATTTTATCTCATGAAATTTAGCCTAAACAAACTCATTTTTAAAATGATCCTTATGCTTTAAACACTTTTATCATCTTAAAAGCATAAGTGATTTCTTCATATCAATTTTAAGTCCATCCATGTGAACTTGAAAGTTTTCAATTCTGAGATACCTTGTTGTGTTCTTTGGAGCGGGGATAACTCCAACCTTCATAACATTTGGTGTCACATTATTATTTGGTATCTTTAAAGGGAGCTTTATATTTTTAAGTCATGTATTCATTAAGGGGGAGCTTCACATTCTCATGTGTTTTATATCTTAAAAGTTCATCTCCTTTATTTGAAGAAAACCCTTTTTAAGCATTCTCATATGCATTCACAATGTTGTCTTAGTTTTGATGATGCATTAATATCATATTTACCTTTCATTATCCTTATTTGAAAATATCATATAGAAAGAGATATTTTGATAGCTGGATGCACAGGCCTTGAGGCAATATGTAAAATTAGGAACTGAGATACCATGTAATGCCACAATAGAGGTATCACTACGGAATTACATTTGGTATGCACTAACAAATCTCTTTGGCAAAGAAAGTGTTCAATTTGTAGCAGGAGATTTTGTTATGTGCTAGAACATTCCTCAACATACTACAAGGAGAAACTATTACATTGAGGAAAGATGTCTCAATCACACCGAAATCGACATATGCTCTACAAAGTAGAAGAAGATCTCTTGGAGTCAGCTGAGTTATGTTCTACAAAAGAGCTCTGTGATGAAAAAGGCAAAGGATGGAAACTGAGTACTATCATATTCATTCAAGGATTTGACAAGAAGAAAGCAAGCAAATGGACTTCACAGATCGCTCATCAATTTGCAAAACCTACATAAGCATTTCTGAACTTTATCTTTTTATATTCAGTAAATTTTGCATATGTTTGGTATTTATATGCTTTAATTGTGAAAGATGTTTTGATAACCTCTCCAAATTCTCTCAAATTTGTTTTCATAAAAACATTCCGAATTGCATCATATTAAGAATGAAAACAATTTTCAATCGGGGAGAGAAAATCAGAGTCTTTGATTCTGTCTAATTTGGTTTCATATTTGCCTCTACAAGCATCTCTTCATTACTTCAACTTTTTGCTAATGACAAATAAGGGGGAGAGAATGACAAGAAAAATATGCTGGGTTTAATACATTTTCATATTCATACATATTTTTCTTAAAGTATTTGCCATCATCAAAAAGGGGGAGAATGTTGGTTTTGATTAGTTTTGATGATGTCTTATATAAATGCCATTATTAAGAGCAAAAATTTTATATGATATATTTATCTACTACATTGACTAACTACTATATTTAATGTAGATTAGTATAAGTTGAATAATAGAAGAGATTTTTTTAGAAAGAAGAAATTGGAAAGAATGTCAAACTCAAGAAAGAGGAGACATTGAAGAAGGTAGAACTTGTTGAGAATGATGAGTTCAAGTTCAAGAAGAAGAGAAGAAGAGAAGAAAGAATTGAATTGTGGAACATGATCAAGAGAAGAAGAGAAGAGAAGAGAAGAAAGAAGGAAGAACTTGTTGAATGGATTGAGAAAATCATTATTCAAGTTCATATGTTGGTGTTAGAAGTCTCCAAGATCATATGGAAGTTGGAATGGGCCAATTCAGAGTTAAAACCAGCAAAAAATCAGTTCCAAGATGAGAAAACTCGAGTCCAGATCATAAAACTCGAGTTTCCAACCTCGCTACAACGATTTGCCTCTCTGGTATGAGAAAACTCGAGTTTGGAAGTCAAAACTCGAGTTTGGAACTCAAAACTTGAGTTAATATTAACTGACTCGAGTTTGTAATGTCTTCAGCAACTCTGGGGTCTCTGGACAAGGAAAACTCGATTTTCCAAGTGTCAACTCGAGTTTACAGCGGTGATCAGCAACTCTGTTCTACTCTGTTTCACGTTCAGCTTGGGCGACGTCTGGTAATTTGAAGATATCTTCCAAACCAGACATAGGATTGAGGTGAAATAAGTGGCAAATGAAACTAGACTCCAAATGAGTCATTTTTATATAATATTCAATCCACAAGAAGTTCAGTTGAAGGAGCTATGAATTTATGAAGTTGACAGTGAAATTCACGCCACTCAGCAGACCAACCTTCAATGTTTTGAGTCTATCTCACAAAGTAAAAATATGATTGAGCTGAAATCAGTGGCATATGAAATCAGACTCAAAGGGCTTTCTATCAAGCTTTGAACTGACCAAAACAAAGTTCAGACCATGGATATATGGCCTTCGAAAGTTGACTGTACATTGCGCAATTTACTATGAAATGAAGCAAACTCGAGTTTCGAATCAAAACTCAAGTTTCCATCAGACAGAGAGCAATCTTGAGTAAAGAAACAACCTTTAAACTCGAGTTAACAAATGCAAACTCGAGTTTTCACCTCTGCTTCAGAAAATCACCGTTTCGAAAATCTCGTTTTTCATCAAGAACATCCAGATGATTACCCAAATGATCATTTATATCATTTGTGTACATGTTTCAGATGATCAAAGGCTGGTAAATTGAAGATCAAGAGTAAAGTAAATGTTGATGTCATAGTTCATTCAAAAAATGAAGTTCTAATGGCTAGTTTCATCTGAGTCTAACGGCTATATTTCTTTATCCAACAGTCATTGAATCTTCTCAATAGCTATATTTCCAACAGCTATATTCTCCAACTGTCATCAAGCTTCAATCAGTATAAATACCTAGAGGTTTGAAGTCCAAAACAAAAGAGAAAAACAGAGAAAAGGAGAAAACGCAGAGATACAAGCTCCCATCTTCATCATGCTAATACTCTGATATTCTCATCATTTACTCTCTGTTTTCAATGTCTACATAGCTTATCATAGAGAGTGAAATGAGTTGTATTGTGCTTCAGTGTTTATCCATTCACTTCTGAGAGAGATAAGATTTATTTGTAACCATTCTATCTTTCTATCTATGAGTTTCTCAAGATTGGGTAATCTTGAGTGGGAAACCCATTGTATTGATTACGTACTTGTAAGGAGTGAATCTAGTGAGAGGGTTACTTCGAGTATAGAGTGTGTAATCAAACGGGTGTATTGATTACAGTTTGTAAGGGGGAGTGAATCCTAGTGAGAGGATTACTTCAAGTACAGAACGTGTAATCAAGTTGAAAGAAGATAGTAGATTGAAAAGCTAAAGCAGAGCTTGTGGACTGGACGTAGGTCAAGGATTGGGCCGAACCAGTATAAATCACAGTTTGCATATTCTCTTCCCTTATCTCTTACATTCACAGCATATATGTTTGAAAGATTACTTATCGCTTTATAAATTACTATTGTCATTCAAACTACTTTCAGTAAGTTGGGAATAGATTTTTAAAGTTCTAAGTTTTTAATCAGACACCCAGTTCACCCCCCTCCTGGGTGATAGCCAAGTCTTTCACAAAATTCCTTTAAATCTTGGCCATTGGATGTTTCAGGAGATGGTTAAGTTCAAATTTTCTTCTCGTAAGGCTTCTCATATTCCCTTTCCATCTCTTGTCTCTGTGATTCTATTTTATCACAATATCAGGTATCTTGGCCCTCCTAATTCCATCAGGACTACTCCAGTATTTGGCAAGTCCCAGTTGAACTACATGAAGCTTAACTTTGAGGGTGAGGGTTCTGTTCCCTCAAGGGCTTCGACTAGATCAAGAGCCTCCCATGCTAGAGCCTCTTAGGCTCAAGCTCAAGCCCAAGAAGCTCAGTCAGCTCCTACTGATTTTGACTCCAGGATTAAAGCCAATGTCGATGCTGCAATTACTGCTATGTCAATCAGAATTGAATTTGAAGTGGGCAAGCTAGTGGCTGAAGTGACTAGAGGAAATCACGAAATGGTCGATGCTCAAGAAGAGATGAAGGAAAAGGTTGACACTCTTTCGACCCACTTGAATGAAAAGGTTGAAGATCTCACTGGTCACATCTTGGATCATGATGCTAAGCTTAAAATACTTCTGGGTTGCAATGCCCTTCTCAGTGACAAGCTGGATAAACTACTCAAGCATCTTCCTTCTTCTTCTGGATTTGGTGGTTCTCCTAGTCCTGACATTAAACCAGATCCTGAATCCTTATCTTCACCCACATTCGCTTTCACCATTCCTCAGGTTCCTACTTCCTCACCTTCAACTTCCACTCCTACCACAACACCTATTATCACCTCTACTCCAACCACAAAACCAATCCCTACCTCCTCTCCATTTACCCCTGCCACTGAAGTTCTTCATCCCTCTTCTTCTCCCACAACTGAGATTTTACCTCACTCACCTGCCTCCACAGTCTAGTTGGACTCCCCTCTAACGGTGGAATATCACCTAGAGGGGGTGAATAGGTGATCTTAACGAACTTTTCGCAAGATACACGTGAAAATAAATAGCCAGAGTAAGGGAAGGGAATCGACACGAAGAGATTTATACTGGTTCGGTCTAACACTTTGACCTACGTCCAATCCCCAAGTACACCTTGAGATTTTCACTAACTCTTCAAACACTAATACAATTACCCACTCGTAACTTAGGATGATCCTTTCATACTCGGACTCACTCCCCTTACAAGTTGTAATCGTACACCCTTACTTAAGGTTCCACAACCTCAAGTTTGAACAATTGAAATAATGAAGGTGTTTAACAGCTCCTCACGAGTAAATAAAATATGAACACTGAAGTACTATGAGTATCTGAAGATACTAAAGATAATTGAAGTAGTTGATCACAATAATATTGAAATGTATATTTCGTATTCTCTTGAACGTCTATTGAATTGAATCAGATGGGCTTTTATAATGTTTCTGATTCAAGCTGAAGGGTGATTTCGAAGATAGCCGTTGAGTCTTGTTGTCTTCTCTATATTCCACTTTTTGCTTTGTATTGAAGGTTTATGATCGTTGCATCATTTAGTGTCTTTCCCTTTATCTGTGCAGGAAATTTCTTTGAGTAATGGCCATATCAAATGCTTTTGAAATGAAGGACTTTATCTTCTTGACTATTGCTCAGTTTGTTGACGCGTGAAATCAATGTTATGATTTTCTGTTTCGTCAATCAGGGATTGTTACCTGTAACTCACTTAAATAGAATGATGTAATATGTAATTAAGTAAGTCCGAATATAATCAGTAATAATGGCAAAGTGATCCAATAATTATCAAAGGAAATCAATCAGAGATATAGCGTATCGAAACTCTGTTTGAATCGTTGATGCTCGAGCATGAGGTATTTCGTTGCTCGGGCAAGCTCTCTCAAGAAAACAGAGATCCTCGGCCGATGCTCGAGCATGACATTTAAGCTTGCTCGAACAGGCTTCAAGCTATAGGAGAGAATCAAGATTGATGATGCCGCCGAAAGAGACTATCTCTCCTGCTCGAGCATGGTGCTCGAGCATGAATGAAAAGCTGCTCGGGAAGATGACATTCAAAGGGTAAATAAAAGGTTTTGAGCGGTGTCGCTCGAGCATGAGTTTACCTTTGCTCGGGCATGATGCTCGAGCATGAAAAACTTCATGCTTGGGCTGGCACCTCACAGAGGCAAAATGAAAGAGCTGCTCGGGCAACCATTTCCCTTCTGCTCAAACATGGTGCTCGAGCATGCTTTCTCTTATGCTCGAGCAAGCTTTTCGACTTGCAATTTTTTGCTTCTATCTCGTCTCTACTCAAGCAAGGAATTTCTCCTGCTCGAACATGATTACTCATTTTGCAATATAACGCTTTTGATACGATGTTTCTCGGGCAGAGTATGAGTGCTGCTCGAGCAAGATTCACTCAACTTGGTTTCTCAAACCTGAATCCCGATGATGCTCGGGCATGATAATGTGCTGCTCGAGCACATCATGAAATTCACATTTTTTAACTCAATCTAATAACTTTAAATTGTGATCATCAAAACACCGAGAGCCAACATTCTCCCCCTTTTTTATGATGACAATCCTTAAGAATTTTTGATTTGAAAGGAATCTTATAAGTTATTGAATTGAGAAAAATTATTGACATATATTTTGAGAAACCCTAAATTGAGAGAATTTAAATGGAACCAAAGGAACATATTCATTGATGATGCAATTTAGTACAAGTTCAGATTCATTCATAATTTAAGTACAAGGCAGTAAACAAGCTTGCTACAAACACAAATCACAAATGAAGTCTACTCTCTCCCTTTGTCATCCGGAAAAAGAGGGGCCTGATTAGAAGGAGAAGGAAAATCAGAGGAGGAGGTGGAAGGGAGAGGGACAGTCGATGGATCAATAGGCTGTCGGGGAAGAATCTGGGAGCCAACAGGGATGAAGTGTTGGACAAAGGCGTCCAATGTGGCATCCAACCTGCAACTGGCCTCGAGCAACTTGCATTGATCTGCCACCCGCTGGACTTCTTGCTTAAGCTCCTGGTTCAGCTCATAGAGGACAGGAAAATTGGACTCCAACTCAGTCTTTGTTTCATCCAAGTCCATATCAAAGGTAAGGCCAATATGTTGCTTGAGATTTTTCATCTCAGCAGACATAGTCTTGATGAGCTCAGTGGTCAGCTTCCTGTAGATTTCCAATGACTGTAAGACAAAAGCAATAGCTGATCTGACCGAAGAGTCAACGGCTGTCTGGATGGCTGCCTGGGAAAAGGAAGGAGTAGATGTAGAAGGTCTAGCCTTGGAAGACTACTCGTCATCTGGAGGACCGAGTGGAGGGAATAGAAGGCCCAACTCGGGACGGAAGGTCTGGAAGAAAGAAGTGGAGCTTTACCCTTGCGTTTCTTCTTGGATGATGCTTCAGTGAAGGAAACCCGAAGACGTATCAAATGCTCTGGCCCAAAGCGGGAGGGTATTCTTCCTTGTCCTCTCGATAGATACCATACATTGTTGACCTCCAGAATCCAGGATACCAAGGCAGGAAAGGGAATAGTAGCCTGAAGTTTTACCTGAGCCTCGGATATGAATGATGTCATCTCGTCTAGAATCCACTTACCAAGATTTCTTGGTTCCTTGGCTATCAGGGAGGAAAATCTCTCAAAATCCATCAGGACAAAGTGTGGTGGCACTGGGCAGGAGACAACTTTGGGGGATCTTCAACAGGGTCGACAATGCCAAGTAAAATGTTAAGATCATAAGCAGTGAGCTTAATGATCTTTCCTCTGATCGTAGTGACCAATGTATCCTCATCATCCTCCTGAGCCTTCTCCAAGGTATGCATGTTGTGGTAGAAGACTCGGACCACCTCAGGAGAGAATGGTTTGCTGATACCTAATAGAGGCATAAATTACTACAGCCAATCCGTCATATCGAAATTGTATTCCTTCTTAAAATACTCCAAGTCAACATAGACGATAGGACAGAAGGGTCTCTGCTCATAGTATCTAGCATACAAAAGGTGATCATCGACAGCTATATTACCTAGAATCATACAAGATGCAGGTTCTAGTAATTGACCATCTTGGGGCCTGCTCATTGAGACTTGTTCTCGCTTGCTACCCGAATCTTGAGACTTGAGCGAGAAGGAGACTCGCTTGCTTTTGGAAGCTTGGGATTTCTGACTCGTAGTGGCTTTGAAATCTGGGGCTGATCTTCTTTCTCCTTAGAACGAATAGCTTCTATCGTTCTTTTGGAATCGTCGGTTGAGTGAGCCGGAGAAGGAGATCTTGTGCGTTTTCCTTTCCCAGTAGATAGAGACCCAGTCTGGAGTCGCGTAGTTGGTTTGGGAGATCCTTGAGAACCCATCTCCTTCGATTTCGATTGTGTGACTTTTTCTTTGACGACTTTCGGCTGCATCGTCGATTGAAATTTCGGCCGATAGTAGCGGGATTTCTTGCTGGGAATTGACTTCGAAGGAGTCTTATCACTAGATCCAGCCATTTGGTAGACCTGGGATTGGGAGAAATTTGCCAAGTGAGCCGACGAAAGAAGGTCCAAAAATTGGAGGGAAATTGAAGGATTGGAGGGATTCAATCGGATGAAACAAGAAATTAAACGTTAATGAACAGTTGTAACAGTTGATTTTGGTTAACGATTTGAGAAAAGAGGTAACGGAGTGAGGAATTTTGAGAGGCTTTTGAGAGGGGGGAAGAACGTAGGGTTTGACAGAGTGGGATTTGAAACGTCTTTCCCCTTTTAGAAAACATCGTTATTCGATGTTGCTCGAGCAGCATATCTGGTATGCTCGAGCAGGGTTCTTGCTCGGGCAGACCTCAAACCTTGCTCGAGCAACGATAAACACATGTAGTTTAATTTTATAGTTTATGAGCTAAACTGATCTCCAATCAAGTATGTACTGTGAATACATGATTTAAAGTTGATATATCAAGGTTCTAAGGTTCTGAAATGAGCCTTTCAAGCTTGAATTTGATTTGTCAGATTTGTATGCTCGGGAAGATGAACCAGGTTGCTCGAGCAGCCTTCCATATTTTTCTTTCTATCCTGTTCTTGCTCGGGCAGGGTTATGTGCGTGCTTGGGCAGAAATCTTCTATCTTCAATATCGTTCCGCTGTTGCTCGAGCATGTTTTATTTTGTTGCTCGAGCAGGCGCTTCCCTTTTTGATAGTTGCTCGCTATTGCTCGAGTAGGCTTACTCCGTTGCTCGAGCAGACCTCTTTTCGTTTATGTAGATTGCCCGCGGTTGCTCTAGCAGAGCTTATGGCGTGCTCGAGCATGGACGTCTCTGTTCGCCTCTATATTTCTCTATTGGAATAGAGTATCCTGCATAAACAAACTCTAGAGACTCTGATGCTAAAGTTAGTAGTTATCTTGGTAAAAAAAATCATTCAAGGAGAGAATACTTACAATTCATTCAAGAGATTTATACTACTTCGATCTAACACTTTGACCTACGTTCAGTCCCCAAGTACACCTTGAGATTTTCACTAACTATTCAAACCCAAGTACAATTACCCACTCTGTAACTTAGGATGATCCTTTCATACTCGGACTCACTCTCCCGTACAAGTTGTAATCGTACACCCTTACTTAAGGTTCCACAACCTCAAGTTTGAACAACTGAAATAATGAAGGTGTTTAACAGCTCCTCACGAGTAAATAAAATATGAACACTGAAGTACTATTAGTATCCGAAGATACTAAAGATAATTGAAGTAGTTGATCACAGTAATATTGAAATGTATATTTCGTATTCTCTTGAACGTCTATTGAATTGAATCATATGGGCTTTTATAATGTTTCTGATTCAAGCTTATGGGTGATTTCGAAGATAGCCGTTGAGTCTTGTTGTCTTCTCTGTATTCCACTTTTTGCTCTGTATTGAAGGTTTATGACCGTTGTATCATTTAGTGTCTTTCCCTTTATCTGTGCGGAAATTTCTACGAGTAATGGCCATATCAAATGCTTTCAAAACGAAGGACTTTCTCTTCTTGACTATTGCTCAGTTTGTTGACGCGTGAAATGAATGTTCTGATTTTCTGTTCCGTCAATCAAGGATTGTTACCTGTAACTCACTTAAATAGAATGATGTAATATGTAATTAATTAAGTCCGAATATAATCAGTAATAATGGTAAAGTGATCCAATAATTATCAAAGGTAATCAATCAGAGATATAGCGTATCAAAACTCTGTTTGAATCGTTGATGCTCGACCATGAGGTATTTCGTTGCTCGGGCAAGCTCTCTCAAGAAAACAGAGATCCTCGCTGATGCTCGAGCATGACATTTAAGCTTGCTCGAGCAGGCTTCAAGCATAGGCGAGAATCAGTACTTCAGCGATGCTGCTCGAGCAGACTATCTCTCCATGCTCGAGCATGAATGAAAAAGCTGCTCGGGCAGACGACATTCAGAGGGTAAAGAAAAGGTTTTGAGCGATCTCGCTCGAGCATGAGTTTACCTCTGCTCGGGCATAATGCTCGAGCATGAAAAACTTCATGCTCGAGCAGGCACCTCACAGAGGTTAAATGAAAGAGCTGCTCAGGCAACCATTTCCCTTCTGCTCGAGCATGGTGCTCGAGCATGTTTTCTCTTATGCTCGAGCAAGCTATTTGACTTGCAATTTTTTGCTTCTGTCTCGTCGCTGCTCGAGCAAGGAATTTCTCCTGCTCGAGCATGATTGCTCATTTTGCAATATAATGCTTTTGATACGATGTTGCTCGGGCAGAGTATGAGTGCTGCTCGAGCAAGATTCACTCAACTTGGTTTCTCAAACCTGAATCCCGATGATGCTCGGGCATGATAATGTGCTGCTCGAGCACATCATGAAATTCACATTTTTTAACTCAATCTAATAACTTTAAATTGTGATCATCAAAACACCGAGAGCCAACACCCTCCTCCTACTCCATTCATAGACCCTCTCCATGAACAATCTATCTCAGCTCCATTTCCTTTTGAAGATGACAAAGGGGGAGAGAAAAGCAAAGAGTAGAATTTAGAGTTTGAAGGAGTTGTAGATTTTTTTTGGCTTATATGGTTTCTGATGCTTCAACACTTGTGCATTTTGAACTGATGTACTATCTTGCACTTTGACGAATGAATGGGTTTTGCTTCATTACGTATATGCTCCGTCGCCTATCTCTGATAATTATAACTTGTGTCTAAATGAAAAGTGTTATGTGCAAAAAAACCTTCTCAAAATAAACAAGTACTGTGAAGCTTAAAGAATTGACAAATGCAACATCCATTTCAAAATGTGAATTCTTTCAAACTCTTGAAATATTGGTTTACAAGTGTTGTCATCATCAAAAAGAGGGAGAATGTTAGTTCTCTATGGGTTTTGATGATAACTGACAATTGTAAACACAAGATGAAGTTTTTGTCTTTGGTAAGTTGAACACTTACTGTCAAAGGCAAAACTCGAGTTTTGATTTGCAAACTCGAGTTTTGGCTTGACAGAGTAGCTCAATTTTTCACAAGTTAAGAAAACTCCAGTTTGCATAGGCAAACTCGAGTTTGTAACATACAGAGAGCACTCCAAGTTTTCACATCAAGGCAAACTCAAGTTTGGTTTTGGAAACTCAAGTTTATGCCTTACAGAGACTCTTCAATTTTTTCTAAAGGGAACAAAACTCCAGTTTGCAATTAGCAAACTCGAGTTTTGGCCATACAGAGAACCATCAATGCTTTTTGAACTAAGCTAAACTCCAGTTTCCATTTGGAAACTCGAGTTTGGCCAACACAAAAAGTTATCTGAGTTTTCAAAATTAATTGGAAACTCGAGTTTGCTTTTATAAACTCGAGTTTGTAAGTCACGGAGAGCCTTGCTCATTTCTGAGTTTACGAAAACTCCAATTTCCATTTGACAAAATGTTTATCAAAGTTTTCTCTTATGAGGAAACTCGAGTTTGGATTTGAAAACTCGAGTTTCCACTAGACAGAGAGTGTTCATGTTTTACTCACTTTGAGAAAACTCCAGTTGGTTTTTGAAAACTCCAGTTTTCACTTGGCTTGAATTTTCAAATGTTTCATACTTAAGAGAAAACTCGAGTTTTGTATTGCAAACTCGAGTTTGCGCCAAGCAGAGAGCTTTGCTCTATTTCAGTGATTTGAAAACTCCAATTTGTTTTTTAGAAACTCATGTTTTGAGCTTTTGGACTTAAACATGTTTTCACAATAAAAGTCCAAAACTCGAGTTTGTCATTAATCAACTCGAGTTTTGCTCCACTGCTTAAAGTGTGATTTTAAACTCAAAATACGACCTTCTTCTCTGCAAGAAGAAAACTCGAGTTTATGAAAGGAAACTCGAGTTTCCCATTTGAGCACGATGACAAACTTCGCTTTTGATAAACAAACTCGAGTTTGTGTCGCTGATTTTGAAAATCAAGTTACTTGAATTTGTGAAATCTTTCCATTTGATCTTAATACTTCTTATCATCACTCATTACTATTCCTAGCTATGTTTAATGAGTTTGTTATGGGTTTCAGATGGATTAGACGATATTAAATGAAGATTTAGACAAAAGCAAAAAGTGATGTCAGCTCATTAAATGCAAAGTCCAGAAAACTTGCATCCTTTTGGACAATCATTCTACACACGTTGCAAAGGAATTAATGTTTCCATTCCACATCCAGTAGTTGCTCTTCCAACGGATTAAAAGTCAAGAAGTCAAGCCTAAACTTTTGTGCAGCTGGATTAACCAAAGCATAGAGAGAGAAGAAGACCAAACCTTCAGCTAAACCACTCTCAATGTTGACAACGGTCATATTGAAGATTACAACGGTCATTCAATCCACTCCTTGTATAAATAGAGTTGCATTCAATTCTTCTCAACAACCAATCTGTAGAAAATGAAAATCATTCAAGTTTCCAACTACTCTTTGAGTTTTCTAGTGAGAAGTATATATTGATACATTGTACTTCAGTGTTTAGCCTTATCTTAGAGAGAGTTCATTTATTGTAAATCATTTATTGTAAGAATCTTAAGTCTGAGGACTTGGAGATTGGGATATTGATTGCAACTTGTAAGGGGGAGTAAGTTCTAGTGAGAGAATTACTCTACTTGAGTTATAAAGTGTGTAATCAATTGTGATAGTGAAAAATCCCAGAGAGACTGGCGACTGGACGTAGGTCAAGAGATTGGAACGAACCAGTATAAATCCTTTGTGTCTTGCTTCTCTTCCTTATCCTCTGTTTATCCCTGTTTTAGTATTCAAAAATAGAGCATTTCGAATGTAACATCCCGTTTTCCAAAAGCAGCATAAATTTTTTTTTTTCATCAGAGTAGAGCACCGGAGCAAGAGTGTAACTGATATATATATTCAAAATTCCCACTGGCTAATTACAACAGCGGTACAGTAACCGAGTATTTCAAAAGTGATGTACAACAACAAAAGGAAGGCTTTTGCCGGAACATCAAAAGGGAAGTCTTCAGTCGGATCTTCTATGCGGTCTGCTTGCCTCTAACCTCGGTCCTCGGTCCTCCCGACCCTGAAGCTATGTTAAGGGCTGAGGTCCAATGCATACGGACCCCAGGTAACGGTTAACCTCATGTTTATATATACATATACAGACAACAGGCATTCACAATATCACAGCACATACAATCGCTCTATCACAACCAATGCAGACATATTGCCCCCAGCATGCAGACATATTGCCCCCAGCATGCAGTCATATTGCCCCCTGCATACGGACATATTGCCCCCAGCATTCAGACATATCTTCTAACCTCTATATGCACTCAACAGTATAACATCTCTACACATACAACATACATACCACATATATGCATACCATAAACATCAGTGTTAGTGTTACAGTACGCGAACGTACCTCTGTTGACGATATACGGTATTTCTGGCGGAGTACGGTACGACAGTTGGTCATAACGTATTCAGGGATATCCTATCAAGATAACAACGTATTTTTTAAGGATTTATCATTACGACGGAAATTTTAGTCATAAATGACCATTTTACCCCTGACCCCCTAATCGGCGGAATTTCGCCAAAGCACTTCGTTACTTTGACTCTAATCTTCCAAAATTTTGCCATAACTCTTCCTCCAACATTATTTTCGAAATAAATTCCTTAATTACCCCTAAAACATGATATCTAATCATACTTGGAAGATTAAAGATCAAAACAACATCTACTCTAGAACTTCAAGAACTAGAACTAAAACTAGGAACCGAAGAACTTACCCGTTGAAGAACTTCACTACAACTTTTCCGGCTCCTCCTTCTCTCTACACTCTCTCTATTTCGAAAATATGCTCAAGGAATTGGTGTGAGGATTTTGCAAAGAGCATGGAGGCTATTTATAGGCAAAAATCTAGGTACTATTCATGCTTTATCGACGGATTACGACCGTCGGATCACACTTCATTGAGATGGCACAATCTTGGCCATCCAACCCACCTCCTTACATCATCATTCAAGGCCATGATGTCATGCCAATGATGTCACCCATGTACTTTGATGATGTCACTTACTTCCTCAAGAAGTTTTATACCGATAAAGTCCTTTGGTGTCCTAATTGCGTAATCTTGTAAAATCTCAAAATTCTGGGAACATAGCCCTGAAGATCTCTTTTTACTCTTTCAAAATACTTGGGTCAACTAAATTTTTGATCCCATTCAGGGTGTCTCCGGTTCCGCTAAAGATTTTTGGATATCGCTTTCAGTTGCAGAAATTGCTTCTGGTAACAACATATTCGGGACAAAAATCCACTGATTCATAATATGCCCTTATGTTTACCAAATCATTCTTGGATTTCAAGTTATGGCTTGGTTTCTATAGGTTTTTCATTTATCTGATTTACTTTTTGAACATCAGATAGATTTAAAGTCAGTCCAGTATAACCCTTTTCGATTACGGAAATGACTTCGGAGACAGCCTGCTCCGATGCTCTACTCTGATGAAAAAATTTTATACTGCTTTTGAAAACGGGATGTTACATCGAAAATGTTTTAGAATCCTCAATTCACCCCTCTTGGTGATTCAGCTCCACTTTCATCCACATGATTAATCAAAATTCGGGCAGCACCTCCCCTTAAGGTTCATGCCTTCCAAATTACAAATTCATGACAACCAAGCCAAACAATCAACCAATTCATCAACAACAACTATAAATCAACAAGTAAAACAAGGTTTCTCGAATTACCTCTTGATTCTCTCTCCTTTGTCTTCAAATCCATGTCTCTTTCTTCCTTGTTCTCTTTCATTTTCGTCTTGCTCCATGTGATTTCAAGAAGGATATGAGGATTAGAAGACGTTTCTAATGATTTAGAGACAAGAACAAGTGAATTTTGCTTAAAAACTTACATAGCTGCTTTGCTTCTTGAATCTTTATCTCTTCTCTTTGTTTTTTTGTTCTTCTAATTTATGCTCTCTCTCTCTCTCTCTCTCTCTTATCTTTCTAGTTGGCCAAAATTTTGGCCCTTCAAAGAGCTAAATGACCTTTTATAATATCTATTTCCACCTCCTTAAAATAATAATTATTTACTGGAATTTTGCGCACACACACACACATATATATATATAAATTAAATCATAATTTGAATTATAATTTTTAATACAAATCAATTTCAAATTTTAAAAAATTTTAATCTTATATTTTATAAGAAATTTAATATAAATACTTTTTTAGCCAATTTTTGAAATTCTATTTCATTTTCAACTAACAAATAATACACACACACGTGTGTGTGTGTTATATTATATCATAAATTTAACAATAATTATGAAATAATAAATTTTATATATTTATTTGGATATTACTATGATAATCGTTTTTTATAAAGATATTAATTTAAATATAAAATTTATCAAAAATAAAAGAAATTAATTCTCTGATGGAATTACTTATGGAATTTGCCACCGAACAATTTCATGGCTAATTCTGTGGCGAAAAAATATGATACTGAATTAGTCACACAAAAAATTGTCATGGCTAATTTAGCTAAAGAAAAAAAAATCATAAATTTTCCTATACAGAATTTGTCACAGAAAAAAATTCTTTGGCTAATTCCATCAGCAATTGAGTGTTTTTTTTATTTTTTGGGTAGTGAATGATATTGTGTAAACCATGTTGTTCACTACATGGCATCCTAATTTAGTCATATGTTTCCTAATAATGAAATTTGCATACAAATCTTGAATCTGGCATATGGGAAAATTGTTAACATTGTAGAAAAGAGTAGATAAGTGCACCTGACCATATTTAAGGAATCGATACGCACAACAACAAACCATATTGATTGTCATTACAAATAATCGCAAAATAGATAAGTTAGTTAATGAAATTTCGCCTTTCAGTCTTAAATGTAGATGATATTCTTCTAAAAGAAATTTGTAGTCTTACCTGCATAAGTTTTCAGAATATTATTTTTATGAGAGAGGTCACAGATTCTAATTTGACCCTTTTCTTTAAAAAAAATATGACAATTATGATCCATATAATTTATGTTAAATCTTTATTACCCGTGGTGCCGTGAATATATGTTTCTACATTTGCATCGACAAAGAGATAATTAGTGTGAAGTAATAGTATAATCTCTAAAATTAAATCATTTTTCTTAATTTGTTCTTTAAAAAATAAAATAAAATTCTAAATATAGTCATGATATTTTTTTGAAAATATAAAGGTAAATATCATCTAAATAAGACAAATAAAGGTGGAGATAATCTAGATATACAGCACTTAGTGAAAATGAGAATATTAGCTTATAGGAATTTTTTTTTTTTAAAAAAAAATCTCATGATGATAGAAAATCGAGTCTAGAAACGTCAGTGAAAAAAAAAAAAATCGAATATAGAAATCACATAGCGACGTAGTCATTTATTTAAAAATATAAACTAATTATAAATTTTTGTATACTTGATATTTATAGCATGATACAAAGAACCTGAATGGTTTTGCCAATGAGTTGTCGGTAGGCTTTGAGTATAAACCAAAGGGCAAGGATCGATGAAATCAACAATCGCTCTTACTACTCTTAAAAGGGTCCCCCCAAAAAAAGATATTCTGAAAATGTTATTGAATTGATCCTCAAGTTATTAACTTATATATATATAAAGGAGGAATGTAATACCCGCATATTTATTTATCTGAAATATTATATTTTGATAAATAAATGGGTTATTTCTCATAAGTGAAGTTATGATCGTAAGACTCATGGAAATATAGTCTATTATTCTAAGTTAAATTCTGTAGGAAATCAGGGAATTTAAGGGCCAAAGTGCCAAAATGACGAAAATACCCCTGGAAAGGGTAATTAACTTAGAAAATTATGAAAAATCCTAAAAGGCAGTAAAATGACCAAGTGAATTAGGAGGATTTATTATCCTAATTATGGTAATTTAATAAATTATGAACTTGGAGAAATTGTATAAGAATGTCCAAAAGGTAATAAAGACCAAAATACCCTTACAAATTATAGAATAATGTAAGAGGCATGGAAATACTAAAGTTAATGCAAGAGTATGAAGGTAATGAGGCATTGTAATTAAGAAAATTATCAACAAGTGATAATTAAGTAATTAAGTAATATTGGGCTAATTACTTAAGCATAAGCAAAGGAAATTCAGAGATAATTATGTAAAGCTCAAAAATTAGTAGAAAATGGTTGAAAATTAGTAAAAGTATATTTACTAATTAATTGGAAATTTTTGAGAAAAATAGTTGAGTTTAGGTATTTTTAAGCCTAAATGCAAGAATAGACCAATAGGAAAATTTTGTAAAAAATTAGGTAAAAATAATTATTTAATTAATTAAATAATTAATTAAATAATTAATCAAATAATAATTAAAAAAACGAAAAAAAGGGGCAGAAAAAATAAAAGAAGAAGAAAAAAAAAAAAAATATATATATATATATATATGTATAAAAGAATTTTTGCAAGTTGCAATTAAAATATAATATAATTAATTAAAGTGAAAAAGGGTGAATAGTAAAATGGAAATTAGGCAACGGATCCTATCTAGAGATCTAGGAATGGGATTCCCAAAGTCAAGGTAAAATATTAATCAATGGGTTTTTATCTTAGTTAGACTTTGCGGAAGTTAATTCTCGAAGCCGTTTGTGCTTTTCCTAATAAGACGAAATAGGGAAATTCTGAGAAAAGGCCAGATAGCCAAGATGACGAAAAGGTTATGTTGTGACATTTGGAAAAGAATTGGGAATTTTCATGAACATATTTGGATTAGGTGATTTTTTCAAGAGATTGATGTTTCCGAAAACAAGTTTCGACACCGACGTGTTTGGACACGTTTTTCGAGAAAGACTCAACTGGACTGTTGGAGCCCTATATGAAATCAAAATATAGGTTAACTTGGACATTTCTACTAAGTGAGAATATGTTTTCAGAGTTATAAATCCGAATTTTGAGATTTCTCCAAATCACGCGAATAGGTACCGACCTCGGAAATTCCGATCGAGAGCTTCTGGAAGGTGACACGTGGCCACCTCCCATTGGCCAAGACCCTTGAATTTTCGTCCTAGTGTGAAAGCGGCTTTAGTTTTTAGTTCGAAAGATAGTAGAATTGTTAGTTTGATTTAGGAAGTAGGTGATGAGATTCCTATTCTTTTTTTAGGCCTTGTTTGCGTTGAAAAAAATATGCAGAGGTAAAACATAGTAGGGATCGAGTCGCCGAAAAGTTGAAGCTTTATTGATTTTTCAAAAGTAAGGGTAGAATTTGTTAGAATAGCCTTTAATTTTTCAAATATGATTGGATATCATATGGGAGGGCTATTTTAGTCTTTATTTTCGAAAATCAAAATGGCGTCGAAGTTCTCAAGCGAAATTTTGGGAAGAAAAGTAGTCGAGTAACGAAGTGCCAAGCAAATTCCGCCAATTAGAGGCATAGGGGCAAAATGGTAATTTTTACCTAAAATGCCGATTATTGTGCCAAATCACTAATGAAAGTGATATTACTCTTATAGGACGTCGAAATCTAGGGCTTTGCCATAGTCGTTCTGTCCCAATGTAACAACCCGACTTTTCAAAAGCAGTATAAATTTTTTTTTTTTAAAACATCTTTTCAAACCATCAGAGTAGAGCATTTGAGCGGAAGAGTAACTGATATATAGATTCAAAAAGCCAACAGTAGTGTATCCGGTCGATTACAAAGGCGGTTCAATAACCGAGCGTTTTGTAAATAAAGGACAACATCAAAAGGAAGACTCCGCCCGATCCACGAAATGAAGTCTTCATCAAAGCTTTCTATGCAGCCGCTTGCCTCTCTCCTCTGGTCCCTGGTCCTCCCGAACTCGACGCTATGTTAAGGGCCGAGATCCAAGAAGCACCGGATCTCGTGTAACGTTAACCTCATGTTTATGTATACACATACAAACGATGCACATCCACAACATCATCAAGACATACCATCACTCTATCACAACCCATGCATATGTATTGCCCCCAAAGATGCGAGACAAATTGCACCCAAGATAATGCACCGATTGCACCCAAGATACTGGGATAGATTGCACCAAAGACATTGCACATACTGAGACAGATTGCACCCAAGATACGACATATCCTCTAACCACTATATGCTCTCAAACAAGATAACACTCTCTACACACATACCACATATATGCATACCATAAACATCGAGTTAGTGTTACAAAGACGCGAACGTACCTTCGTTGATTCGTGAGACGGCACTTCCGTCTGAAATCGTACTTTTCTACTAAAACGTGAAAACGTCCAATAGCGGCACTTCGGCAGTAACGGCAAAGCAGATTAGGATTTCGACGCCCTATAGGAGTAATATCACTTTCATTAGTGATTTGGCATTATAACGGCATTTTAGGTAAAAATTACCATTTTGCCCCTATACCCCTACTTGGCGGAATTTCGCAACGCTTCGCTACATAGGCTATTTTCTTCCCAAAATTTCGCGCGAACTTCGACGCATTTATGATTCTTGAAAATAAAGACTAAAATAGCCCTCCCATATGATACCCAAATCATAAAAATAAAGACTACTCTAGCCTTACTAACTATTGAACTAAAGACTAAAAACTAAAGACCGAAAGACTTACCCGTTGAAGACTTCTGCAGTAACTTCCCAGAGCAGCTCTCTCTTCTTTCTCACTCAAGGATTTCGGTTTTCACTTGAGAATGGGGTGAGAAAATGAAGAGAGCTCTTGCCTTTTTATAGGCAAATTTTGGGTCCTAAAGTGTAATTTTCCCTTCTCAAATTTTGGGTCCAAAGTTGTAATTTTCCCTTTAATATTTTGAAGAGTGATTCTTGGCCATACAACACACCAAAACGTGCTGCCCTCTCCAAGCCAAAGATGAGCCAATTGGATGATGACACGTGTCCTCATCCACCAATTTCCCGACGGCACCCGATTCGCGTAATTCTGAGAAATCTCAAAATTCTGGATTTACAACTTTGAAGACAAGTTCTCACTTACTAGAAATGTCCAAGTTAACCTAAATTTTGGTTCCATACAGGGCATTCCGTGTTCGGCCAAGTTTCTCGAAAACGTGTCCGGCCGCGTCTGGTTTCGTAACGCATTTCGAAATTATCAACTTCTTCGTAAAATTCACCGATTCCAAATATGTCAAAATAAATTCAAACTCATGCCTAGATGTTGAGTTAGAATTTATTTTCCTTATATCCAAAAATATACCTATATGCATTTTTCCCTATTTTGTTTTATTAGGAAATGCACTAACGACTTTAATTTTCTCAGGAAGAGTATAACGGAAGACAAAATTCCACTGATCATTATTTTTCCCTGACTTTGGAAATCCCATTCCTAGATCTCTAGATAGGATCCGTTTCCTAATTTTTAAATTACTATTCATCATTTTTCACTTTAATTAATTATATAATAAACTAATGCAACTTGTGCAAAATATCATGATATTTTTAAGCTTATTCTTATCCCATTTTCTTGTGTAATTCGGCTGGCCCTTATTAAAAAATAATAAATATTTATTTATTTTTAATTAATTAATGATTTATTTATTTAATTTTTCCAAAAATTCCACAAAATTACCTAATTGGTCCATTCTTGTATTTAGGCTTAAAAATACCTAAACTCAACTATTTTTCTCCAAAATTTCCAATTAATTAGTAAATATATTTTTACTAATTTTCAACTATTTTCCACTAATTTTTGAGCTTTACATAATTATTCATAATTTCCTTTGCTTATGCTTAAGTAATTAGCCCAATATTACTTAATTACTTAATTATCACAAGTTGATAATTTTCTTACTTAGAACACCTTATTTCCTTTATACTCTTGCATTAACATTTCTGTTTCCATGTGTTCTCGCTTTATTTTAGAATTTGTGAGGGCATTATGGTCATTACCATACTTTTTGAGCATTCTTCTTCAATTTCTCCAAGTTTGTAATTTATTAAATTACCAAAATTAGAGATATACTCTCTCTCAATTTAAATAATTATTTCATTGCCCTTTAGGATTTTTCACCATTTTCCTAAGTTATTTACTCCTCCTGTGGGTATTTTGGTCATTTTGGCACTTTGGCCCTTAAATTCCCTAATTCAAATTTCAGGGTATTACATTTCTCCCCCCGTTAAACAAAATTTCGTCCTCGAAATTTGTATTCTACCCACTAAACTTTGTACTATCCTGATTTCGGATTATACGCGTCGGATCTTCACTTTATTTGTCACCGCTCCTCCCGGTGATCGAGAATTCGCTTTGGTTTGACCATAAAGATCTTGTCATATTGTACTTTGATATATAGTGTCTCCCGAGGCGCCCATACACCGCGGTCAACACCACAAATACCAAAATGTCTCCATGGCGCCCATACACCATGACAACACAAGATATCATACATGTCACCATGGCGCCCATACACCATGGCAACACAAGATACCTCCTACTCAATGACATGATCACTAGTCGAATCGTAATATCTAAGAAACATGGAATACATCACTTGAGGTGGTTCTCGTATCGTATAAGTCAATCGAATAGCTAACACCTAGTTCATGCAATGCATAGAGAAAATTCCTTACTAAGAGAGATAGTACCTTGGACTCTCTCCTGAAGTTCTCTCGTCCATTGTGTCTGCTAACGCGTACATTCGGCCCGGCCCCGTGGCCTCATCTTCGCAGCTATCTCGTGACAATTCGGGGCAATGTGTCCTTGTTTCGACATCTATAGCAAACTCGTCTCTCTACACTTTTCTCGTGACGCTTTGAAATGATGTGCCCGGCTTCCGCACATCCGTAACAAACTCGTCTACCACCACAACTACGAGAATGGTACTTCCCGCTTGTGACACGGCCGGGTTACCGGCATCCTCGGGTTGCTCGTTGCTCATACCGGAATGGTCTCTTGTTTTCCCTTTGCGAGTCCCTCCATGGTGCCTCTCTTTCCGCGAGGAATTCTCACGGTGACCTCGCTACGATCCGTTGCTTGTGCTTAAGTGCCGGGGTTTACGCAGCTCCTTTCTAAGGTTGCGCTCAATTAGTCGGCAAGATTCTACCGTGGGCTAGTTTAGGAAACCGCCGAGATACCAGCCTCTTCTTTATCTCATATTTTAGCCCGTGTGTCAACCCGTTTGACTTCCGTGTTTCGTTATCATTACTCTTCGATACGACGAGTATCGTGACAGATTGGTAAACCGAGTATAGTAATCGTCGAAGGATTCCTCGTAACCTTGTTGGATGCTAAGAAACTCCGCCTCCTTGATCACCCGTGTCGAGGAGGAAAATATTGTTCATTGAATTCCTCCATGAACTTCTCCCATGTGACAGGCAATATCGGGTCCGCAACGTCGTGGCGACGCTCTTCCACCATCGATGCGCATCACCATCGAGCTTAAAGATCGCAAGTTGAGCTTTCCGATCATCCGGGCATTCCATAACTTCAAATATTTTCTCCAGACTCAAGCAACCAATCCTCGCCCAATTCGTTCTTCCCGTGGAAACAGGGTGGCTTGAGCTTACAAAATTGAGTGACCCAACTTTGTGTAGTCTCGCATATCTCTCCCTCGTCGTGGAGGTGACTCGGGACCTATCGGATCCCTCGCCTTCCTCATCGTGTTCATCACTCGCTGTTTTCTTCTTCTTCGAATGTTGTTCTTCCTCATGTCCGCCTCGCCTTTCAGCCTTGCCTTTCGCCCGAAGTTCCTCTATCATCATTCTTTGTTCATCTAGCATCTCTCTTTGTTCACGCACTACGGCCACGGCCTCTTGCAAAGCAACTGCTGGTTTGGTTCATGAATTGTCCGCTCAGATTTACTACTGGAATCGTCCGAGGTTGTCTACCTCGTCCCCGCCTCTTTGCCTCGCCTCGCCTCGGCCTCTGGGAGCTCCGGCTCCTCTTAAATTCGCCATGTCGCGTTCCCTGATTAGGGGAAACGTTAACGTTAGATACAGGGAGACATTCCGCATAACGCGTACTTTATCATTCTAGTCTCTAGACTCTATCACGCTTTACATTGCACCCACCTTTATCATTCTATTATTCACACTCGCTCCCACTTTTATCATACTCACAACAATTAAACTCTATTATACGTAGTATTCACACCGCGCACAACATTTCCGTCGTCAGATTCTCGTTGGTTCTCTCTACCCAAAAATGATGCGAAGAAAAGTGGATCAAATCCAGCTTTTCCGTAAGAGTATGAAAATTGCTACGTAAATTTCTCTCGATAGAAGTTCTCAACATGGGTCAAATACCGCATGTACTTATCTTTATTGGTCTCGGGTTTTTATCCAAGGTGGCCTATCATCGCATATAAGCTCGATGCTAGGAAAGAATCACCGTCCAAAGACAAACTCAAGGCGGTTATCGAGTGATGCACCGACCAAGGGTGGTACGATATCGATGTTCAAGATGGTATACCGCTCGTAATGGTATACCGGAGTAAGGTAGTACACCGACCTTAGGCTATATCGTACTCATTTTCAAAATATGCTCCAAGTTTAAAAGGCATTTTGAACATAACTCCGTTATCCGAACCAATGGTTGTGTAAGTGTCTACCATGGGGGCCTCACCGAGTTATACGGCGACTCAATGGCATACCCACGTAGACTAGCCTTGCCTTCGCACCAATGGTTTGTCCGTAATAACATAGCTAAATTCATGCCAGGACTATTGCTCTGATACCAAATGTAACAACCCGACTGTTTAAAGCAGTATAAATTTTTTTTTTTTTAAAACATCTTTTCAAACCATCAGAGTAGAGCATTTGAGCGTAAGAGTAACTCGATATATAGATTCAAAAAGCCAACCGTAGTGTATCCGTCGATTACAAAGGCGGTTCAATAACCGAGCGTTTTCGTAAATAAAGGACAACATCAAAAGGAAGACTCCCGCCCGATCCACGAAATGAAGTCTTTCAAAGCTTTCTATGCAGCCGCTTGCCTCTCTCCTGGTCCTCGGTCCTCCCGAACTCGACGCTATGTTAAGGGCCGAGATCCAGCTGCACCGGATCTCGTGTAACGTTAACCTCATGTTTATGTATACACATACAAACGATGCACATCCACAACATCATCAAAGACATACCATCACTCTATCACAACCCATGCATATGTATTGCCCCCAAGATGCGCATAAATTGCACCCAAAGATACTGTGACCGATTGCACCTAAAGATACTACAGACAGATTGCACCCCAAGATACGCATTGATTGCACCCAAGATACAGACATATCCTCTAACCACTATATGTCTCAAACAAGATAACACCTCTATACACACATACCACATATATGCATACCATAAACATCGAGTTAGTGTTACAAAGACGCGAACGTACCTTCGTTGACCGTAGACGCACTTCCGTCTGAAATCGTACTTTTCTACGAAAAACGTGAAAACGTCCAATAGCGGCACTTCGGCAACGTAACGGCAGCAGATTAGATTTCGACGTCCTATAGGAGTAATATCACTTTCATTAGTGATTTGGCATTATAATCGCATTTTAGGTAAAAATTACCATTTTGCCCCTATACCCTACTTGGCGGAATTTCGCCGCCTTCCGCTACATAGGCTATTTTCTTCCCAAAATTTCGCGTAACTTCGACGCATTTATGATTCTTGAAAATAAAGACTAAAATAGCCCTCCCATATGATACCCAAATCATAAAAATAAAGACTACTCTAGCCTTACTAACTATTGAACTAAAGACTAAAAACTAAAGACCGAAAGACTTACCCGTTGAAGACTTCTAAGCAGTAACTTCCCCTGTAGCTTCTCTTCTTTCTCACTCAAGGATTTCGGTTTTCACTTGAGAATGGGGTGAGAAAATGAAGAGAGCTCTTGCCTTTTTATAGGCAAATTTTGGGTCCTAAAGTGTAATTTTCCCTTCTCAAATTTTGGGTCCAAAGTTGTAATTTTCCTTTAATATTTTGAAGAGTGATTCTTGGCCATACAACACACCAAAACGTGCTGCCCTCTCCAAGCCAAAGATGAGCCAATTGGATGATGACACGTGTCCTCATCCGGCCCACTTCCCGACGGCACCCGATTCGCGTAATTTGAGAAATCTCAAAATTCTGGATTTACAACTTTGAAGACAAGTTCTCACTTACTAGAAATGTCCAAGTTAACCTAAATTTTGGTTCCATACAGGGCATCCGTGTTCACCGAAGTTTCTCGAAAACGTGTCCCGGCCGCGTCTCGGTTTCATAACGCATTTCTGAAATTATCAACTTCTTCAGAAAAATTCACTGATTCCAAATATGTCAAAATAAATTCAAACTCATGCCTAGATGTTGAGTTAGAATTTATTTTCCTTATATCCAAAAATATACCTATATGCATTTTTCCCTATTTTGTTTTATTAGGAAATGCACCAACGACTTCAATTTTCTCCTAAGAGTATAACTAAGACAAAATTCCACCGATCATTATTTTTCCCTGACTTTGGAAATCCCATTCCTAGATCTCTAGATAGGATCCGTTTCCTAATTTTTAAATTACTATTCATCATTTTTCACTTTAATTAATTATATAATAAACTAATGCAACTTGTGCAAAATATCATGATATTTTTAAGCTTATTCTTATCCCATTTTCTTGTGCAATTCGGCTGGCCCAAAAAAAAAATAATAAATATTTATTTTTTTTTTTAATTAATTAATTAATTAATGATTTATTTATTTACTTTTTCCAAAAATTCCACAAAATTACCTAATTGGTCCATTCTTGTATTTAGGCTCAAAAATACCTAAACTCAACTATTTTTCTCCAAAATTTCCAATTAATTAGTAAATATATTTTTACTAATTTTCAACTATTTTCCACTAATTTTTGAGCTTTACATAATTATTCATGAATTTCCTTTGCTTATGCTTAAGTAATTAGCCCAATATTACTTAATTACTTAATTATCACAAGTTGATAATTTTCTTAATTAGAACACCTTATTTCCTTTATACTTGCATTAACATTTCTGTTTCCATGTGTTCTCGCTTTATTTTAGAATTTGTGAGGGCATTATGGTCATTACCATACTTTTTGAGCATTCTTCTTCAATTTCTCCAAGTTTGTAATTTATTAAATTACCAAAATTAGAGATATACTCTCTCTCAATTTAAATAATTATTTCATTGCCCTTTAGGATTTTTCACCATTTTCCTAAGTTATTTACTCCTCCTGTGGGTATTTTGGTCATTTTGGCACTTTGGCCCTTAAATTCCCTAATTCAAATTTGGGGTATTACATCCAACGGTCATTTATCTAACAAAGAGCTGTTATTTTCGTCGAAAGTACAGCTATCGTCAGGAAACATCTCGCATACATCAACGAAGGTACGCTACATATCGTAACACTAATCTAGTGCCGCTCTATATACATATATGTGATAGGTACATTCACGGATAGAGATTCTCCTATAGGGGTCACCGAGATACATTCTACTGTTAGGAGACTAACTGTTTTCGTGGTTACCGATTATACATACAGCCTACACTTGTTATAGAGATATTAATACCGTTAGAGTTTTCCTAACCGAGGACACGACCGATCATCGTGGCAATCGGTTTTTGTGCAGGCTATTATTGTGTAGGACTTATACATACCGATTTTAACGCTTATGTTCATTCGTGTCACAATCATGCAATCATGCATCTCGCTATATGCATAAGTGATATATGTCACGTTATGTTTTGAATATCCTGCGTCATCCGTATACCTGCTTTATTTGAGCATAAGGTTAATCAAGTTACTCGAGATTCAATTCGATAAATTGAATCTCGATTATAGCTTCGTGTGGTCAAGAGTGACCACTGGATCGGAGATCGATACACTATGGTTCATGTTTTGTTATGATCAGTTACTCTTTCGCTCCATTGCTCTACTCTGATTGAAAAAAAAAAAAAAGTTTCCGCTTTAGAAAATGTGATGTTACAAGGAATTTAGAGTTCGAGCAAAAAAAAAAAAAAAAGAATCTAGAGAAGGAGGGCTTTACCCACCGCTGCGCATGAAATTAATAAGAATCAATCATAAGCAACTCTAAATATAATACTCGAGTCCTAATTATAGAACATATCTAATCGATTTTAGAGAGATTAAAGAGAGGAGTTAAATTAGTTAATTTTACTCATTTACCTAAAATGCCCTTATAAATTTAAAATGATATAAGTAAAGTGAATAAATAATAACCCTTGCCACATGTACCTTTCCGACTTAGAATTTTCTTTTTCACACGCTTTCTAATTGAAATAATGGTCTTACTATATATACATATATGTGTGTGTATATATATACATATACCCACATAGACAATATATATACATATATTGTCTTAATATATTTTTCTAAGCAAAAACATTATTTTATTAAACTTTTTTTATCAAATACTATTATACAGAATCACACACCCAGCCACAATCACACATCCTATGAAACCAGTTTTAATGCTCATTGCAATGACGAACACCAAGAGCTCATTACCTCTACATACCGTTAAGGTCTAATTTAAATAGTTTATATTGAATATTTTTACTTGTATTTTTTCGAAAAAATATTTTAACCTATATAGAACTTAAAATAAGGATAATCTCTTAATTTGTAGTTTAAAAAAATAACTTTTTTCTTAATTAAAAATCATTGGTTTAAAACCTTAAAATCTAAACAATTGAAATTATATATATTTGAATCTGCAAATCTCAACACAACAATGAGCTCTTGGTACTACAATTGCGATGAGCACTGAAATTAGTTCCACATTCTAGAGGTTCAAACTTGCATACTGATTGTCATAGAAAATAGTCTTGAGCTAATCCGCAAATTTCTTGAGTTTGACATCAAAAATAATGGTTGTTAATGTAATACATAGAAAAGAGTAGCTACGTGCAGATAACTATAGATTTATGGAGAAAATAGGCGCAACAACCAACCATATTAATTGTCATAGAATCTGGCCTCTGAAATACGATTATTTTTTATTTTTTATTTTTCAGTTTTTAAGTCTATTCACTTATTTCTTTTGATGTATAAATATAACTATCGTAGTCATTTGTTCCTATAGCTACAAATATCATGTATTAAACATCCGAAATCATGATTGGTAATGTTGTGGAAAAGAGTATATAGGTGAAGCCAATAAAATTTAAAGTCAGAATATGCATAACAACTAAGCCATATTAATCATCATTATAACTTGAAAATAGATTACTTAATTAATGAAATTACCCCGGCATATCTTAAAATATAGGTCACATTCTAAAAAGAATCTTGTGCATAAGTTTTCTGAGTATTTAATTCTTTTCTTCAAGCGAAATTTTTTAAAAAAAAATTGTTTATCAATACTATTATATGTACTCACACACGCAACCAATCACACATGCTTTGTAGGTTCAAAGTTCAAACCTACAACCTCCTCGTCTTAAAGTGGATTTACATGTTATGTAATCTTGTTATTGGCAAAATTGACCATTGTTTTCAAATAGTTTAGAAAGAGTATGTATTTAATTTCGAAATTGCTCTCATTTTGTTGGCAAACAAAAATTGCTCTCATTTGGTTGTGTTTGGTGTGCAAATCATTCCTCCATCATTCACAAGCAAAATAATATATAAAATAACTATAAAAGAAAAAGGCCCTATTTTGTAGAATTTGCTACACTATAAATGAAATTTACTTCATTTGTAGCGCATTTCACCATTTGACATTAGAGATTTAAAACTCCCTTTGGTGAATTTTATACATAGAAAGATTATAGTGAAAGACAATGTCTAAGAGAATTTACCAAAGCTCCAGTGGTTCGTCGGATGGCGGGCCAACAGGGTGACTGACTATATGTTTTTTTTTTTTTTCTTTTTTCTAAACTAAGTAGAAATATTTAAAAACACCAATATTTCTAAATTCATTTTTAGTACAATTGACTGATTTGAGATTTTTCTCATTGGGATCATCATTTTGGGTTTGCATATTTTGGAGTATTTCATTGGAATTTTCCTATATGATATTTTAAACTCATTTATTTCACTTATTATATAATACGTCCCAATTGTTTAAATGAGTATGGCCTAGCTTATTCTGGAACCAATTTTCCTGCCAACCCAATCATCTGGATAGGCAAGGGTGCTCATATCAACTTGACTGCCCAAATTGTTGGTGTTGGAAATTATGTCCTAGGGGCAAGTCATTGTACTTATATCAACGATCCCCATATGAATTGGGTAGTCGCAATGTCTTGCTAGAGGCCGCTTGCGACTTGTGGTGCAGTACAATACTTGGCCCCCGCCAATCTCATGTCGGGCGCATGCAGGTCGCACACAAGAATGCGCCAACACGAGCAATGTCTGTCCGATTCGTTGAATCTTAAATGTGTTTAAGATTTAATGAATACTTATTTAATCTAGGATGTGTGTGTATATATATGCATATATAAATATATTAAATTCGAAAATAATAATGATATTATTTATTGACAATAATATTATTATATATAGTATTTAATTTATTTGATAAATTAAATATCTATAATAAATTGAGATATTGTATCTCATATTTAATTTTCGAATAAAGATATTGCATATCAGATTTAATTTGAATCGAGATATCAGATCTCATTTTAAATTAAATATAACGATATCATATCTTGATTTGATATATATTAAATTCGAAAATAATAATGATATTATTTATTGATAATAATATTATTATATACAGTATTTAATTTATTTGATAAATTAAATAACTATAATAAATTGAGATATTATATCTCAGATTTAATTTTAAGAATAAAGATATTGCATATCAGATTTAATTTGAACTGAGATATCGGATCTCATTTTAAATTAAATATAACGATATCATATCTTGATTTAATTTATAAACATAAATTAAATCAGAGGGCTTTTAATTCGGATTAAATAAATAGATTTGATTAGATCTATCAGATAGATTTAATTAATATATTTTTTAATCCAGATTCAAAATTTGTTTTGAATATAATATAATACGTTGTCGAGCGTATTAGAAAAGCCGCGAGAAACCCTAGATTGAAAAGAGAGACGCAAGAATCCGCGAGCGCTAGCACGCCGCCGTCGTGTTGAAAGGCCGTTCGTGTGGATACCAGTAGAGGGAGATGACATGCGTGAGTCCCCGCTTCCCGTCCGATCAAACAAGAAGGCGTTAGCCCACGTGATCAAGAAGCACGAGAAGGTAACCCAACTAATCTAAATTGTTCGGCAAAGGTATGATTCGGAAATCCTAAATCCAGATTTAAACGCTATTGAGCGATCCGCCTAAGGGATTCGTAAGAGTTTTATTCCCCCTGTACGAATCCCAACAAGGGCATCGAGCCAACTCAACGTGCGTTTAAATCAGGTTTTTGCGTATGCTTTATATATGTGATTTATATATGCTTTAAACCGAATCTTGCATGCTTAAAATCGAAATATATGATAAACCGGTTTTGAAGCATTCATCTTTTATCCAAAAAGATCATCCTTTTTCGAAAAGATCGCATTATGAATACGGTTGTTTCACGCTAGGTTAGGTTCGGATTCTCGTGGCTTTTTCGATCACGTTCGAAGGTTCAGACGGATATCACGCTAAAGTCGCGCAATCTGATTGGGGTTGAATACGCTCAAGCACCATCACGTTCAAAGGTTCGGGATTCGTTGATCATGCATGGACGCCGATTGAGGTTGGAATGTTCGGAGTCACCGACACGTTAGTGGTTTGTCCTTCAACCGCGTTTGTATTTCGAACTATCCGCAGTTAACGATGGTCGGGTTCGACTTGATCACGTGGCTGATTGTCAGTAGCGCGATAATTTAAATCATGAATATAAATTAGAGAATTTATATCGTGATAAGTTTAACCATAATATTTTATTGCATATTTGTATGAATTAAATATATGGTGTGATTTAACTTGTTTGAGTATGGTGAACAATTTGGCTCTAGAATTTACAAGTGTTGTATTTTTTTAAATATGGCCTGCGAGCCATACCTATCTCTAAATATTATCTATGTAAAATTCTCATCTCATCCAACTCCCCTCGTATGTTGAAACGAGGTTTCTCATATGTATTTTCCTTTAATTTTATCTAGAGAAGTCCTCTCATTAGCTTGAGATGATTCTAGGTTAGGTGAGCCATGTTGTGTCATCGCCCTTGATTATGTTTTGATTTTGATCATTGCATGTTTTAATTTAGTGATTGTATGAGATACAATAGGGATTGCACTCATATA
Organism: Acacia pycnantha; assembly: GCA_025563575.1. Lineage (NCBI taxonomy): Eukaryota > Viridiplantae > Streptophyta > Magnoliopsida > Fabales > Fabaceae > Acacia > Acacia pycnantha. The sequence goes on from JAMWYP010000120.1 coordinate 61,739, forward strand.
AGTATAATTAATAGGATTAATTAGATTAAATTAAATAATACCCTCTAAATCAAATCTTAAGTCTTAATGCCATGTCAATTAATGAATGCTTGTCAAAACCTAGATCACCAATTTGTATGTTCCACCAAAGTGGATGCATCTGAGTTATCTTGGTGAGATGAGAGTGAGTAATGATGATACTCAATATTCATTAATTGTCTTGACTTAATTGAGATCATCAAAACAGTTTTGGATCTCAAGGCATTAGATGGGATTAAACGTGCCCGGTCATATGATGATCGAATCCCATAAAGATCTAAGAATTACATGTGATGTAATTGGCAAATATTTTGCCTACCTAAATAACTTAAATTTAAGCGTCCTGCCAAAGCGGACTTAATTTTAAACCAAATATGGGTCTTAGCCCACTAATTATAATGAGGGTTGTTAATTCAGTGGGAGGTTACTACTTAAACTTTGCATACCTTTAGTTGTAGAATAATGTAGTCTAGTAATACTTCAACACCATCAATGCGATCAGTCCTTGAGAAGGACGAACTCGATGAGACAAACTTTCTTGACATGTTTGGGAACTTAAGCGTTAATCCTAAACACGAAAGAAAAGAATATCTCATCAATCAACCCATTCACGACGAGCACATAGCAGGCTGATCCAAGAGCTCTGAGTAATGCTTATACGAAGCATAAGGATGACTCTGTGGATACATGATGTTCGATTCTTGCTTACTATGCTTCTAGACCTCAATAGAGATCTAGAACATGTGGAGGCCTCTGGGATAATTGTTCATCCTAGGAAATGTTGCAGTAACAGGTAAGGCTTGAGAGGCTTGGATTCCCCATGTCCTAGGAGTTAGCTACAGATGTGATCTTGAACTCACTCCCAGGAAGTTATGATAACTTTGTCATGGATTACAACATGAACAACATGGAGGAATCAATTCAGACTCGCATGGGATGCTCAAAGCTGCTAAGCCGGAGCCTCGAGAGAGGCCAGCTGTTTTGTCCGTTCAAAAAAGGAAGGGTATGGAAACCGAAAGCTAAGAAGGCAAAACCTGCGAAGGATGAGTCTGCTTCTTTTACAATGAACTTGGTCATTTGAAAGGAATTGCAAACTCGCCTCGAAGATCCGGAGAAGAACAAGAAGGATAAGCGAGGCCGCTTCAAGTATCTATGTCATAGATATTCTTTTCTACTTCCTCAACATGGGTATTGGATACTATATGTGGATCTCACATTTGAATAAATGCAAAGTCTCAAGGACAGAGAAAATTGAATGGACAAATCTATGACATAACTACTAAGAGGATCAAGTCAAATGAATTGAATCCGACCTATCTATGGCATTGTCGTCTCAGGCCATATAAATGAGAAACGCATTTCGAAACTCCATAAAGATGGATTTCTTAACTCATTTGATTTTGAATCAATTGATACATGCGAGTCTTGTTTATTGGGAAAGATGACAAATGCACTTTTATCGACACAGGTGAGAGAGCCACCGATTTATTGGGCCTCATACATACTGATGTGTGTGAACCAATAAATACATCTGCCAGAGGAGGTCATTTGTACTTCATTACATTTATAGATGATTTCAGTAGATATGGATATATCTATTTAATGAAACATAAGTCGGAATCTTTTTGAAATGTTCACAATATTCAAAATGAAGTGCAAAATCAACTTGGCAAAACAATTAAGACACTTCGATCGATCGGGGTGGTGAATATTTGAGCCAAGAGTTCATTGACCATCTTAGGAGTTGCAGGATCGTCTCGCAACTTACTCCTCCAGAACAACCTCAATGGAATGGTGTTTACGAGTGAGAATCGAACTTATTAGATATGGTTCGATCTATGATGAGTCAAACAGATCTTCCACTTCTTTTTGGGGCCATGCCCAGAAACAATGCTAAGCCGCACTAAATCGTATTCGTCAAAGGCGCGTTGAAAAGACACCATATGAGATATGGACTGGGAAGAAACCCAGTTTGTCATTTCTTAAATTTGGGGATGTGAGGTTTATGTCAAACATCAAGCCTCTGATATGTATTCCTGTTGAATGGTGGTGCGGTAAAGAGCAGGCTCCCAGCGAGCAGCTGTGGCGGTTACGCAATAGAAGCTGAGTATATAGCGGCATCGGATGCGAAGTTTGAGGAGGCCTTTTGGATTAGTAAGTTCATTAATGAACTAGGGGTGGTTTCCTACCATCTCAAATCCAATAGACTTGTTACGCTGACAATAGCGGCGCTATTGCGCAAACCAAGAAATAGGTCACATCAAAGGACTGACCATATACTGAGCGATTTCATCATAGGAGAAATCAATGATATAGGTGATACAAAAAAAGTTATTATGCAAAGTACCGGAAAAGCAGACATTGTACTTTAGATGATTTTTATTATTTAATATTAAAGTATTCTCTTTTGTTATTTTTTTAATTTGCATTTCCATATTGATAACTCATCCTGGATATATCTAATAGATTATCTAAATGTCCTGATCGGTCATCTACGGGAGTGAAGATGAAATAAGACCGAGTATGACTTTCTAATAATTATGGAGATACGAGTCAGTCATGGGCACTGTAAGAGTACAAGATGGCGGACCGACCCACTATGAGAAAGCTGCATGGAATGAAGTCATGCGCTTTTCTCATGTATAACGTCACAAACGCCCTTTGACTGAGATCATCATGGATTCCTACACCAGTGAGTCATTTGAGTCTTTGGCCTAGTCAAAACGAAAGGAAATCACCAAGAGGGGGTGAATTGGGGATTTTAAAACTTTTATAATAACTTTGCACCCAAGTGAAGCTAAACGTAAAGAGATAGGGAAGAAGAGCTTGACACGAGAAAGTTTATCCCGGTTCGGTCTAAATTCTTGACCTACGTCCAGTCCCAGTTCTCCGGGTTTTCTACTATCACTTTAACTCGTATACACACTCTGTACTCAAGGATTATCCTCTCTCTAGGATACACTCCCCTTACAAGTTGTACTCTCAAATCCCAATCTCCAAGTCCCCTTGACTTGAGATCTTTTACAATGAATGAATAATTTGAATATAATCTCTCTCACGAGAGAAGGTAATGATAAACACCGAGGCTCTTTGTATATCAAAATACAATACAGAAAGAAAGCTGAATGTATAAGAATTCTTGAGCTTGCTTTTCGTTTACCTTGATCTTTCGGTGGTCTTCTAAGTTTGTAATCAGCTCTTTATATAGTGGTGAGTTGCAATGTGACCAGTTTCTCAACTTAGTATGTTCTTCAATTGAAATTCAGTTTGATGAGGATTATAGCCGTTGGGTCCTGAACTTCAGCTGATTCAATTCCTGGACGCGTGAAATCATTCTTCTGATTCTTCGCGTTTAATGATTCGTTTGATCTGATTTTAATACCTGAAACATTCTCAATATAGAGTAGTTAAATACGTTTGAATACACTAAATAAATGCCATCAATTCGTATAAACATGGTAAGTTTTGCAGTTCAAAAGAATCAGGATGAAATCAGTAACGATCATTTTGCTTCCGTCTTAAACTCGAGTTCTCTAAGTCAGGCTCGAGTTCGTAAGGCTTTTAGAGTATCTGGTTTATCTTCGAGCTAGCAAACTCACGGAGTTTGATGTAAACTCTGGAGTTTGTATTCCGTTTCACCATGTGAACTCGAGTTCACTAAGGTAGGCTCGAGTTCGAATATTCTCTAAGCTTTTTGTCGAATAACACCTGGAGTAATATCTCTCAAGTTAAGCAAGCAGGCTCGAGTTTAACACTATTCATGCCTAAGAGTTTTGGTGCTCGATTAGAGTGGACTGAGACACGAGTATAAACTACGGAGTTTGTACACTTGCTTTTCTTTCTTCAGATGAAGGGCTCGAGTTCATTATTCTTAGGCTCGAGTTCAACTTAATTTATTCTATGACTTATTGAAGTGAACTGGAGGTTTGTGCTTGTAAACAATTAACTCCTTTAAAACACTGTTTTGATCATTTGAAATCATTGAAGCAAAAGTGTTCAGTGTAAATGCACCAGAATCAGATTTTAACATTTAAACTTTGATTCTATCAGAGTTAGCAGCTTTAACATAAATCATAACACATATTGTCATTGCATAAGCTAAAACATTCAATGGTTTACAAAATGACATTTAGAGTTTCAAGCATACATATATCTAAACAAAAGACAACTGCTTGACAACTTGACTTCTCTTTCTTTACTTCAACTCTTCTCCCCCTTTGGCATCATCGAAAAGTGGAGGATGAGTTGAGATAGAGGTGGACTGAAGAATCGGATCATGGGTAGATGGTTCAGGGGCTATGGAGGTTGGGATTGGTTCAGAAGAAGGTGGAGGTGCCGAAGAGCTAGGTCCAGCTGGAATTGATGGACTCGATTTGCTAAGATTTTGTCCATTTTGTCATGGAGGCTGGACATAGACACCAAAAGAGTGGAGATGCTGACTGAGTGATCTCCAATTTGATCCCCGAGACCTTGCACTTTATCTTTGATAATCTCATGTTCAAGAATGAGATCTTCTTGTGCATCAGAGAGAACTCCTCATATCCTTTCTTGACAGTGGTGAATCCAGATTCTATCTTGGAAGAAAGATCGAAACAACTTGGGCAATGTAAGTCTTTATTCTTTCATCCAAATCGAGAGGGAAAGGATTGTGGTGGAGGTGGTGCACTTTGAGCTTCTTGAACTCTAGATTGAGTTGCTCGGTTCTAGTAGGTCTAGAGGGTGCTGCGGGAATGATCACTTCCTTGATCAAAGCTTATCCTCATCAAATTTAGGATATGCGCCAAATTTGGTCGGGTTTTTCGGGTTTCTCATTGGGTGGTAAATACCGGACCCTTTCATGAAACATAATCACCGAGATGAGACTGCAAAGGGTATGCGGGATGTTTTTCTTCCATGGAAACGAAATTTGAACATCTCTTTAAAGATCCAATCTCCTATGTTATGAGGGACTTGATCTATGATAGAAGCAAAAATAGGGAAGTCCTTTTGGCAAAGTGAGTGAAATTTCCTCCCTTTTGTACTAAGTTTCTAGTGTAGATATACCAAGCAGCTCTTTGCTTAGGAGGCATCGATACCGAGGAAATTCAAAATATCTACAAGCTCGGTATAGGCTCATCGGGTCGAGGAGTGAAAAAATTTGCCTATTCGTATAATTTGGAGAAGCAACGGGAGGAGGATTTTGGATTTGGAGGAGGGAATTGAGGTATGCAGCGTGATGGTTATATGTTTTCCTCCCAATGGATGTGGTAATCCTTTCCTCAACCAAATTTCTATCCGCATCCAATAAATTATCACTTTGCATACAATAGTAAAAGGTTTTAACAAAGGATGGACTATATGAGGCTCTAATGGATATGAGAGGTTCAAATTGTCTAAGCCAGTGGGTAAGATCAAGGTTACATTCCTCTTTTAAAGTATCTAGATTGACATACACGGAAGGGCAAAAACTCTTAGCCTCATAGTTTTCTTTGAACCGTATGGCATCCTCACCATATAGAGTGACATCCTCACTAGAGAATCCTTTAGGGATGGAGGAATGATTGTAAATTTCAAATAATGCTGGGTTTTCTCTAGATACCTGAGGAAGAGAGTGTTGTTGGTGATGGGAGGATGATTGAGCTTGAGAGCTAGGTTGACTAGCGAGAGGGTCTTTCGAGATTTGTGTATTGGTTCTTTGCCCCTTCGAGGTGGTGTGTCAGCAGTTGAAGCTTTCTTTGAAGTATTCATCTTGACTGTGGTTATTGGAGTGGCTTGGGTAATAGGAATACAGGGAATTTGCTTGTCAATTCCATGCTTGAATCGTTTTGGAAACGATTTTCTTCGGGAGGACGTTGAGAGATTTGTGGATGATCGGCTTGGGGTTCTTGAGGATCGAGAGGATTTGGAATCTTGGGTTGCGAGATCGCTTGGACGCCATGTTCTCTGGTTTTCGTTGGAGGAGATTGAGAGAAATTTTGAGAGTTTTTAGGTTTAGGCTCGAGGGAGAGATAGAGTGAAGACGAAAAGACAGGGTTTTAAAGAAATTTTATCGACGCAAACTCGAGTTCTTAAGTGTAGGCTCGAGTTTGTGTAACGTTACTTACCTGGAATTCAAGAGTGTATGTGTGAACCCTTGAAATTTCTTGTGAGGCTCGAGTCGATCATATCGTTGGTTCGAGTTTGTCGGGTTCTCTCGAGGTGGATTGCTCTCTGCCTCCCTCGAACTCGAGTCCAGTTTACTAGTAGGCTCGAGTCTGTCAAGAGATCTACGAGATGAGTTGCTCTCTGTCTCCCGCGAACTCGAGTCCATTCACTAATAGGCTCGAGTAATCACAAAGATCTCTCGAGATGAGTTGCTCTCTGCTCTCGCGAACTCGAGTCCATTCACTAATAGGCTCGAGTCTCACAAAACTTCTGAGATGAGTTGTCAACGAAGGAAATCACCAAGAGGGGTCGGTGGGGATTTTAAAACTTTATAATAACGTTGCACTCAAGTTTGAAGCTAAACGTAAAGAGATAGGGAAGAAACATTACGAAAGTTTATCACAGTTCGGTCTAAATTCTTGACTTACGTCAGGTCCCAGTTCTCTGGGTTTTTCCTCACTTTAACTCGAGATACACACTTTGTACTCAGGATTATCCTCTCTCCTAGGATACACTCCCTTACAAGTTGTACTCACGAAATCCCAATCTCAAGTCCCTTGGCTTGAGATCTTTACAATGAATGAATAATTTGAATATAATCTCTCTCACGAGAGAAGATTGTGATAAACACTTGAGGCTCTTTGTATATCAAAATACAGCATGAAGAAAGCGAATGTATAAGTGCCAGGCTTGCTTTTCGTTTTTACATTTTGATCTTTCGGTGGTTCTTCTAAGTTTGTAATTGGCTCTTTATATAACTGGAGAGTTGCAATTGACCGTTACTACCCAACTTAGTATGTTCTTCAATTGGAAATTCAGTTTGATGAGGATTATAGCCGTTGGGTCCTGATCTTTAGCTGATTCAATCCCTGGACGCGTTGAAATCATTCTTACGATTCTTCGCGTTAATGATTCGTTTGATCCGATTTTAATAGGGAAACATTCTCAATATAGAGTAGTTAAATACGTTTGAATACTCTAAATAAATGCCATCAATTCGTATAAACATGGTAAGTTTGCACTTCAAAAGAATCGGGATGAAATCGATGCTGAAGCCTCAAATTGCCCTTAGTCTTAAACTCGAGTTCTCTAAGTCGGGGCTCGGGTTCGTCGGGCTTTACAAATTACCCCGGGTTTATCTTCTGAGATAGCAAACTCTGGAGTTTGATGTAAACTCTGGAGTTTGTATTCTGTTTCACCATGTGAACTCGAGTTCACTAAGGTAGGCTCGAGTTCGAATATTCTCTAAGCTCTTTGTCGAATGAACACCTGGAGTAATATCTCTCAAGTTAAGCAGACTCGAGTCCATTAGTGATTAGGCTCGAGTTTTAACCCTTTGTCATGCCTTAGAGTTTTGGTGCTCGATTAGAGTGAATTTGGGCAAGAGTATAAACTATGGGTTTAGTACACTTGCTTTTCTTTCTTGAGATGAAGGGCTCGAGTTCATTATTCTTAGGCTCGAGTTGAGCGATATTTATTCTATGACTTATTGAAGTGAAGCTGGAGGTTTTGTGCCTAAACTTCAGGTTTGCAAAAGAAGGGAAAGCTTGGGGGCTCTACGCAAGGGAAAACTTCGAGCTTGTAATATGAGGACTCGAGTTTACCTTTTTGTAAATTCTTCTTCGTTTGTCAAACCATTGAGTAAACTCTATTTGGAAAGCATTAGGCTCGAGTCCATATACTTGGGATCAGTGTTGAATTAAACTTAGTCTTCAAAACAAGTGAACTCTACTCCAAAAAGGATAAACTCACGGAGTTTAATGAGATTCATTTCAGAGAGAAAACTTCTGCCATGGGAAAACTCGAGCTTGTCTAAAGGCTGAGTTTGCTTGTTTTTAAATGAAGCTCTTTATTTAAATCATGTGGGTTTGAAACAAGTCTTGTTGCAGGCTCGAGTTCGTTATGCTGAAAATATCCGAAGATCTCTGTTTACGAAAACTCGGAATTTGCCCAAATCAGGCTCAGAGTTTTGCGGTGACAGAGTGATATTGACTCTTTTGTCATTTTAAAAGCATTAGTACATGTTTACAATTGTTATTAATCATCAAAACATATAGAGAACTAACAAGTTGCTCTCTGTCTCTCGCGAACTCGAGTCCATTCACTAATAGGCTCGAGTTTGGTGACCTGATAGTTGTATTTCTCGCTGGTTCTTTTCGAGCTCGAGTCTGTCTTTGGTAGGCTCGAGTTTGTAACGACTTTTCTACTTGCATTCGATTGTTTGGGATTTTGATTTTAACATACAGCTTTTGCACAAAACATATACCTTACTCCGATGCTTAAGTTAGTGGACAATCATCAAAACAAAACATAACTAACATTTGAATTACTCACAACTCATTGGGATTTACCATTCCCAATTCTCTTCTTATGAATACAAATTGTTCTTTTGCTAGTGGCTTGGTGAAGAATATCGAGTTTGCAAGTGAGTTGGGATGAACATGACTTTGACATCCTTCTTTTGAACATGATCTCTTATGAAGTGATGTCGACATCAATATGTTTGGTTCTAGTATGTTGAGCGGAGTTCTTTGCCAAACTTATTGTGCTTGTGTTGTCACAAAGAATTGGGATTTCTTTGAGATGGACTCCCAAATCACACAATTGTTGTTTGAGCCAAGAACTTGAGCACAACAACTTGAGGCGGCAACATACTCGGCTTGGTGGATGACCTGACCCCTTGTTGTGCCTTTTGCTGAACCAAGACACTAATGATCCTCCAAAGAACTCACATTGACCACTTGTGCTTTTACGCATCGGTCTTGTATCCTGCATGATCGAATCGGTATAGGCTACTAAGTGTTCATGTTGATCTTTGGGAAACCATAACCCAAGAGTCTTTGTATCGGCAAGATATCTAAAAATTCTTTTAACATGTTCGACATGTGACTCCGTGGGGGCAGATTGGAATCTAGCACACATTCCAACAGACGGTGAATGTACGGGCGACTTGCCGTAAGATAGAGTAATGATCCAATCATTCCTCTATACTTAGTGATGTTGAAGTTAGTCCCCTTTTCATCGGCATCCCGAGTTGCGGTTGAACTCATTGGAGTATACGCTCCCACAATCAACTAGACCATATTTTTTAATAGATCTTTCGGATACTTGATGCAGGAAATGAAGATTCCATCATGGCGTTGCTTGATTTGAAGTCCAAGGAAGTAATTAAGTTCTCCCATCATGGACATTTCAAATTCTCCTGCATTGTCTTGGCAAATGCTTCACACATAGTATCATTAGTAGCACCAAAAATAATATCATCAACATAAATTTGAGCTATTAATACATCACCAAGTTTATTTTTCTTTATAAAGAGAGTTGTATCGCTTTTCCTCTAACAAATCCTTGATCAAGAAGGAAAGTGCTTAACCTCTCATACCAAGCTCTAGGAGCTTGCTTAAGACCATATAAGGCTTTCTTGAGGTGATAAACATGATCTGGATGATGTTCATTTTGAAAACACGGAGGTTGTTCTACATAAACTTCCTCTGTATAAAACCATTTAAAAAGGCGGATTTTACATCCATTTGAAAAAGTTTGAATCCTTTAACACACGCAAAGGCTAGAAGAACTCTTATAGCTTCCAATCTTGCTCTTTGGAGCATAAGTTTCTTCATAATCAATTCCTTCTTCTTGATTATAGCCTTTTGCAACTAGCCTTGCTTTATTTCGAATGATTATGGCGGATTCATCACATTTATTTTTGAATACCCATTTAGTACCAATGATTGGATGGTCTTTAGGTCTGGGCACCAAGTCCCAAACTTGGTTTCTTTCAAATTGATGTAATTCCTCTTGCATTGCCATAACCGAATCATTATACGAAAGGGCTTCATCAATCTTAGAGGGTTCAATTTTCGAAATGAAAGCTGAAAAAGTAACTTCATTCAAAGTGCTTTTACGGTTCTTACTCCTTGATTTGCATCACCTATCACTTGATCCAGAGGATGACTCCTACTGTATCTCTATGATTTTGGTTGAGTTTGAACACTTGTTTTCATAAGCATTTTCACAATGTTTTCGGTTTAGAATCATCTTGCAAATCTTTTTCCGTATTTGTTGAAATAGAAGTTTGGTTTGTTACGGGAGAATCATCATCATCATCCAAGGACTTGTTAGATTTAGTTTCACGAGAAAACAATATGCATAGATTCTTCAACGGTGTGATTACGAGTATTATAAACTCTATATGCTTTACTTCTACTTGAATAACCCAAGAATATACCTTCATCGACTTTGGAATCAAATTTTCCCAAGCTGTCCTTACAATTATTGTGGATGAAGCATTTACATCCAAAGATATGTAAGTGAGCTAAGTTGGGTTTTCTTCCTTTGTAGAGTTCATAGGGAGTTTTGTCCAATTTCTTTCGGAGATATGCTGCATTTGATATGTAACAAGCGGTGCTCATAGCATCGACCCAAAACACTTGAGATGTTTGGTTCTCATTTAGCATTGATCTTGCCATTTCGGTAAGCACTCTATTCTTTCTTTCAACAACTCCATTTCTTTGTGGGGTTCTTGGAGTGAGAAGTTATGATTGATTCCCGTACTATCACAGAATTCTCCAAAGGCATGGTTCTCAAATTCTCCGCCATGATGCATGCGAATACCTGCAATAGATAATCCTTTCTCGTTTTGGACCTTCTTGGCAAACACAATAAATTGATCAAATGTTTTATCTTTTGATGATAAAAGAATGACCCATGTAAATCTTGAGAAATCATCTACTATAACTAATGTATAAAGCATTGCCCAAGGCTCTTTACTCTAATTTGGTCCAACTAAATCCATATGGAGTAATTGAAGAGGTCTATTAGTTGATATTTCTTTTTCGACTTGAAAGAAGATTTGGTTTGTTTACCTTTTTGACATGCATCACAAATCATATCATTTTTAAAAAGAAAGTTTTGGTAAACCAATAACCAATTCCTTTTACGTAGTTTATCAAGTTGAATCATATTGACATGCCCTAAGCGTTTATGCCATAACCAACTTTCATCTAAGTTACCAACAAAACATTTTCGAGAATCGGAATTGTTTTTAGGCAGTTAAGAGTATAACAATTACCTTAGCTTGGAGCTCACGAATAATGCTTTGGATTTAATACTATCTAAGAGAGAGCATCCTTACTTACAATCAAACATTCTTACGAATCAAAGATGACTAGGTTTCCTTTGTCAGTGCTTTGACTCACACGAGAGGTTGTGACATAATCCATCCACAAGATAAACATCTTTGATTTGAGGTCCATTGCTATTTCCAATTTTGCCAATGCCGGCAATTCTTCGGACTCATTTCCACCAAATGTTACCTTGCCACCATCCTTATGTTTGATTGAAGCAAATTTGGATTGGTCTCCAGTCATATGTCTTGAGCATCCACTTCACAATGTACCACTTATTGGGATTTGATGCTCTAAGACAAATCTGCATAAGAAGATATATCATTTTTTAGGTACCCAATATTCTTTGGGTCCTTTTGAGTTAGTTTGTGTCTTAGGAATCATATAGGATCCCTTAGGCACCCATTGATAGTTTCCTACAAGTTTGATTGATCTATCTTTCTTATGAAAGCATGAAGAAGTAGTATGACCTTTTCTATTACAATAGTTGCAATGTGCAAAAGGATTTGAGGTATGGACAGATTTTTGAAAATAATTCATGTAAGATCTTTGTCCATGTTTCTTTTTGCCTTTCTTTTTTTTGTCATAATCAGGGTTGTAACCAATTCTGATTTGTCATTTGTAAATCTTTCTTCAAGCTTCAAAATTACCTCAAGCATTTCACTTCCTCTAGTGAATTTTTCAAGAGTCTTTGTAAGGTATTCATTTTTCTTTTTAGAATAGAACATTCATCACATATGAGATTTTCTGAAAGATTTTCTACTTGTTGTTCAAGTGTTGTATTCTTCCTTTTTAAACCAAAGTATTTTTCTAGCAAGTTCATCAAATTCATTTTGAACAAGTTTATATTCAGTAAACAATTCATTATAAGTTGGTTTTGTATCATGATTAGAACAAGTAGAGTTTTCCTTTTCACAAGTAGAAATAGGTGTAGAAATCGTTTGAACTTGTTCTTCTAATAGTTTGATTTTTCTTTTGAAAGTAAGAGCTCTTTTGCAGCTTTTCTTAAATTCAAGATAAAGAGAATCATATGTTGAAGATAATTCATCATAAGGTAAATCAGATTACTTACCTCTTCGTTGTCTCGATTCCTCTTGAGCCACAAGGCGTAGATGGCACTTTGTTCCTCTTCCTGCCTCATCTTCATCGATGAGCCGTTGCCCCATATAGCCGATACATAAGCTCTTTTCTTGAACTTATTGAATTTCTTTTCTTTGTTTTTCAGTGCGGGACATTCCGATTTGATGTGGCTGTCTTCTCACATTCATAGCATATAATTGGTTTCTTAGTTTCGTGCTAGAATTTCCTTTGTGAAACCTTCTCCGTGAGATTGGTCCTTTTGTAGAATTTTTGAATCTTCGGACCATCATTCCTAGCTCACCATCTTCATCTTCATCTTCTTCATCATCATCCGATTTAGCTTCTTTGATGGTTTTAAGAGCTATTCCTTGTTCTGACATTGATATCATTTAGTCCCTTTTTGAATTTGATCTTCCCCTCATATTCGTAAAGGTCCGCTAAATAGTGCCGCCCGGAGGCCATTGATTCGCCTCGAGATTCTTCAATTGCGGTGACCTTGGCTTCCCATTCCTTGGTGAGAATATTTAGTATTTTCCTCACTTGGGCAGGTTGTTCATATTCTTTTCCCAAGGCAATGAGTTGATTGATCGAGTGAGTGAATCCGAGTTGAAATTCACCAATAGATTCTCAGGTCTTCATCCTGCAATAGATCGTATTCAATATGAGAGTATTGATACGATTTTCTTTGATCGCAGCCGTTCCTTCATGAGCTATTTCAAGAGCATCCCACATTTGCTTAGCGAGATGGCAAAGTGCAGATTCGAAGTACTCTTTTTGGCCAAGAGCACTTTGGAGCATATGAATTGCCTTCATGTTGAGAGTGACTTGTTTTTATCATTCACATCGTACTCTTCTTCTTTCTTGGGAGTTCTGATGTCGGCTACAGGCGAGGAAGGAACATAGTTTCCTTTTTTCAAAGACCCTCCACAAACCAAACTTCGGAGGCCATTACATAGACCACGAACTTAGCCTTCGGAATGAAGTAGTGTTCTCCATTGAAACACGGAGGACGGTTGATTGAGGCTCCATCTGGTAGAATTCCTTCCATTGGATCTTTGTGTCTAGGATGTTAATCCTTCAAATTGACAACTAGGCTCGATACTAACTGAAAACGAAAGGAAATCACCAAGAGGGGTGTGAATTGGGGATTTTAAAACTTTTATAATAACTTTGCACCCAAGTGAAGCTAAACGTAAAGAGATAGGGAAGAAGAGCTTGACACGTAAAGTTTATCCCGGGTTCGGTCTAAATTCTTGACCCACGTCCAAATTCCCCCGACTCTGGGTTTTTCTACTATCACTTTAACTCGGATACCGCACTCGTACTCAAGGATTATCCTCTCTCTAGGATACACTCCCTCACAAGTTGTACTCTGAAATCCCAATCTCCAAGTCCCCTTGACTTGAGATCTTTTACAATGAATGAATAATTTGAATATAATCTCTCTCACGAGAGAAGGTAATGATAAACAAGGAGGCTCTTTGTATATCAAAATACAATACGAGAAAGAAAACTGAATGTATAAGAATTCTTGAGCTTGCTTTTCGCTTACCTTGATCTTTCTGGGTTCTTCTAAGTTTGTAATCAGCTCTTTATATAGTGGTGAGTTGCAATGTGGCCGTTACTTCTCAACTTAGTATGTTCTTCATTTGAAATTCAGCTTTGATGAGGATTATAGCCGTTGGGTCCTGAACTTCAGGTGATTCAATTCCTGGGCGTGTGAAATCATTCTTCCGATTCTTGGCGTTTAATGATTCGTTTGATCTGATTTTAATACGAAACATTCTCAATATAGAGTAGTTAAATACGTTTGAATACACTAAATAAATGCCATCAATTCGTATAAACATGGTAAGTTTTGCGGTTCAAAAGAATCGGGATGAAATCTGCATCGTGATCATTTTTGCTTCCGTCTTAAACTCGAGTTCTCTAAGTCAGGCTCGAGTTCGTAAGGCTTTTTAGAGTATCCGGTTTATCTTCGAGATAGCAAACTCGGAGTTTGATGTAAACTACGGAGTTTGTATTCTGTTTCACCATGTGAACTCGAGTTCACTAAGGTAGGCTCGAGTTCGAATATTCTCTAAGCTTTTTGTCGAATAGCACACAGGAGTAATATCTCAAAGTTAAGCGAGCTCGAGTCTCTCTGTTTGCAGAAAACTCGAGTTTGCTTAGTCAGGCTCGAGTTTTGCGGTGACAAAGTGATATTGACTCTTTTGTCATTTTAAAAGCATTCGTACATGTTTACAATTGTTATTAATCATCAAAACATATAGAGAACTAACAAAGTCACCTTTGACCGGGTGATGATAAAGGCTTGGATCGGGATGAGTGGTTTTCATGCAGAGGAATGTGAATGGTCAATATGGAATTTGTCCCTCACATTTGTAGAGAGATAATACTGGGACCCTCGATGAGTGAGTCTAAGAAATGTATGGCCATACTATGATGGAAAGGAGTTTCCATTTCAATTGTTAGACTACTCAAGAATCGAAAAAGTAATGGTCAAGAACAGGAAGTTGACATTTTCCATGCCTCATCCTTGACCAAATTATCGCGTGACAAAAGGGACGTGACATGGTTGTACGATAGGTTATATCGCATAAACAACCACGTTGATCCTCTTACTAAGCCGCTTGTACAAGTAAAACATGAGCGTCATGTTAGGGCAATGGGAATTAAGGTAATTAATGATTGCACCTAGTGCAAGTGGGAGTCTGTTGCAAATTATGCCCTAGGGGCAAGTCATTGTACTTATATCAACGATCCCCATATGAATTGGGTAGTCGCAATGTCTTGCTAGAGTCCGCTTGCGACTTGTGGGCTGGTACAGTATTGGCCCGCTGCCAATCTCATGTGGGCCTACAGGGTCGCACACAATAATGGCCCAACACGAGCAACAGTGTCCAGATTCGTTGAATCTTAAATGTGTTTAAGATTTAATGAATACTTATGTAATCTAGGATGTGTGTGTATATATATGCATATATAAATATATTAAATTTGAAAATAATAATGATATTATTTATTGACAATAATATTATTATATATAGTATTTAATTTATTTGATAAATTAAATAACTATAATAAATTGAGATATTGTATCTCATATTTAATTTTCGAATAAAGATATTGCATATCAGATTTAATTTGAACTGAGATATCAGTTCTCATTTTAAATTAAATATAACGATATCATATCTTGATTTGATATATATTAAATTGAAAATAATAATGATATTATTTATTGATAATAATATTATTATATACGGTATTTAATTTATTTGATAAATTAAATAACTATAATAAATTGAGATATTATATCTCGGATTTAATTTTCGAATAAAGATATTGCATATCGAGATTTAATTTGAACCGAGATATAAAATTTGTTTTGAATATAATACACCTGCAAGGTTTAGAAAAACCTACAGGACTTTTAGTCGAGCGTATTAGAAAAGCCGCGAGAAACCCTAGATAGAAAAGAGAGAGACGCAAGAATACTGAGGCGCTAGCACGCTGCCGTCAGTGTTGAAGGCCGTTCGTGTGGATACCAGTAGAGGGAGAGGACACGCGTAGTCTGCTCCTGTCTGATCGAACAAGAAGGCGTTAGCCCACGTGATCAAGAAGCACGAGAAGGTAACCCAACTGATCTAAATTGTTCGGCAAAGGTATGATTCGGAAATCCTAAATCCAGATTTAAACGCTATTGAGCGATCCGGCTAAGGGATTCATAAGAGTTTTATTCTGCTGCGTTGTACGAATCCCAACAGTTGGTACCAACATTTCACACAAGAGGGGGTGGATTGAGTGATATTAAAAAATAAACAGATGGAATTAACAACTTAATCCAAAGACAAGAGTTAGAGAAATATCACCAAAGTGTACAAAGAGTTTATATTAGTTTGGCCTTAACCTCTTGACCTACGTACAGTCCCCAGAGCGCCTATGAGATTTTCACTATATTTACAAAATTCGACGGGTTCTTGACACTACGTGCAAAGAAAGTTCCTCAATAGGACATTAACTCCGCCTTACATTTCGTAATTTGACAACCTCACTCAAGGTCCCACTATCTTAAAATTTTACATAATTGAATAAGGATGGTAAACTCTCTCAGAGTAAATAGATAAACACTAAAGTAAAAAATCGAGTATTAGAAGATATTAGAGAGTAATTGAGCAATAAATATATAGATGGTTTGTCCTTGGCTTCATTAATTGCTTTGACTTGAATGCTTCGTAATTTATAGGCAGTTACCATTAATGACCGTTGTGAGAAATTTAATTTGTCCGTTATAGACAAATTGTAGCCGTTGAAGAAATTCAATTTTCTATTGATTTCTTGTTCACTGCAACAAATGCTTCATATGCAATCACTTTTGGTGCTCTGCTTTGCATTTAATGCTCTGAAAGATTTTTCCTTTTCTTTTTTTGAAATTAATCCAAGGTTTAATCATCTGAAACTTATACACAAACAAGATTAGTAATATTGAGAAGTGGTATAAGTAATTATAAAGTGTAATCAGATGTTAATCAAGGATATCAAAATTATTGAGACGTTGATTTTCAAAAGAGGATGAACATGCACTAGAGTGTGATTCGAATCACCGAAGTAATGCCTTGTCACTCCAGTGGTTGTAGTGTAACTCAAGTGTTAGATGAACTTTGTGACTTGGTAGTGAAGAGTGATAAAAAACCTTGTCACTCAAGTGCTTAAAATGTCACTCAAGTGATCTTCTGTTGATTGGAAAATGCTTCAACAATACCAGGTGACTCAAGTGATTATTTGGATCACTTGTACTTGTTTGCAAGTGATCATGGATCACTCGAGTAATCTTCTATTAAGATCACATCACTCTTGGTCCATCTGCAAGTGCCTTACTAAAACCTACAAGTTGGCACCATAACTCGAGTGTTCACTAATCCAATCAAGTGATCTTTGAAATTTGGGTATTAATTAAATATGTCCAACAAATCTAATCAAATCTATTCAATTAATCCAAATTAAAAGCCTGCTGATTTAATTTATCTTTATAAATTAAATCTGAAATATGATATTTGTCTATTTAATTAAATATGAGATACTGTATCTCAATTCAGATTACATTAGATATATGATATCTCTATTTAAAAATTAAATCTGAGATATGATATCTGTCTATTTAATTAAATCTAAGATACTATATCTCAATTCAAATTAAATCATATATATGATATCTCTATTTATTTTGGTTATTTAATTTGTCAAATAAATTAAATACAAAACAAATACTATATAATAATATCATCGTCTAAATAATAATATTATTATTTAATTTCGAAATTATACACACACACACATCCTAGATTAAATGTTGTATTCATTAAATCTTAAACATACCTAAGATTCAATGAATCTGGACACTATTGCTCGTGTTGGGCTATCCTTGTATGCGACCTTGTAGGCCCACATGAGATTGGCAGCGAGCCAATACTATACCAGCCCACAAGTCGCAAGCGGCCTCTAGCAAGACATTGCGACTACCCAATTCATATGGGGATCGATGATACGATACAACCTATCGTACAACCATGTCACGTCCCTTTTGTCACACGATAATTTTGTCAAGGATGAGGCATGGATAATGTCAACTTCCCGTTCTTGACCATTACTTTCTCGATTCTTGACTAGTCTAACAATTGAAATGGAAACTCCATTCCATTGTAGTATGGCCATACATTTCTCAGACTCACTCATCGAGGGGCCCAGTATTATCTCTCTACAGATGTGAGAGACAAATTCCGTCTTGACCATTCACAATCCTCTACATGAAAACCACTAATCTCGATCGAAGCTTTTATCATCACCCGGTCAAAGGTGACTTTTGATTAGGTCAAAGATCAGCATGAGTAGTAAAGTCTTGCGCTATGAACACATAAGCAGGTAAAGAGTACATGTGTTAACTCTCATGTAGGAAACCATGATGATCTCAGGTCAAAGGCGTTGTGACGCAGTTATACATGAGATAAGCTTATGACTAAATCCATGCAGCTTTCTCATAGTGGGTCTATCCAGCACCTTGTACTTTTATAAGTGCCTATGACTTTCATTCGTATCTCCATCTGCACTAAGTTGATGCATTAAGTTTGCCAACAAGACCATTAATGTAATTGACAGAGAACAGAGTACGTAGCTACGTACATGGAGATAACTAGATTTAAGGAGAAAATAGGCTCAACAACTGTTACACCCCTACCGGCCTCGCCCTTTTGGGTGGCGGGTAGTGTGATTCTAATGTTCTTACGTTGTAGTGTGGTGAAATCAGAAATAGCTCAACATACTGATACAACTTAAAACTCTGATTACATAACATGGGTATTCATAACCAATACCCGTTTCATTCTCTGACACCCGGTCCTATATTACTCGCACGAAAGCGTCAACATTTTTCAGGGCCATCCTCATAGCTATCAGGGTGTCTTTACTCTCTGCTCTGCTCATTCATTCTACGACAACTTCAAGCTCTCCCTTCAGTGTGCCGTCTTCAAGCAACACTCCATTCTGCAGTCTGGTGCAACACTTCTCGCATGTGCTCACTTGTCTATTGGTTGGTAGTGGAGGGTGAGATTCGGGGGAATCTCAGTAGCAAACAATACCGAACAATGCATGCAAGATAAATGCTAGTGTATGATATGCTTTCTTTATATAGGCTCATGTTAACATAATAGCATTTCTGCATGCTTCAATGCTTCATACAATATACTCATGGCCATAGCATAGATAGAAACAGAACTTCAATCATTCAAATATGTTAAATAAGCAAGTAAAGAAATCATGCATATCAACACACAAGCAAATAAATCAATACAGGCAAGTAGGGTAAGTCCACTACCATATCATGTGTCCTCCGCTTGTACCTTTTCTTTCAACTATGGAGTTGCTTGAAACATCTTTTATTCTTCTTCTTTCTTTCTCTTGACTTCTCATGGCCCTAAACACATATTCATATTATTAGAGCCATGGTGATTGAATACCTAATGGGCTATTTTAACCTCATAGGCTTACTTACACCCTTGGAGTTTATTCTTATTACTTTTGGCCATTTCTTTCTTAATTTCGCATGGTAGCTAAAATCTGCCAGCATTTTGGCCAATCTTCAAAAAACATAATTAATTCCACAGAACTCCGATTGGGGTGGTTCAAAATTCTATATGTCACTAATTAAGTAGTACCACGGAAAAATAATAACTAGACTTATTTATAGCTGTATCATTCCCAGTTTTTCATTCATTCTTTGCTGTTCAGAAGAACGTTTCAGGTTAATAGGTCAATTTCAAAAATTCATATCTCTTTGGATACAACTTCAAATGAGACTTGTGACCTATCAAATTAAACCTTGTTATGTCTACTTAAATTCTACAAATTTTCACGGTAAAACTCGATCATTTAACATTTAAAAATAGAGCCCGAAAATATCTGATCACTTCTGGAAAATACCATTTTCCAGTTTTTTGCTTCTAACTTTAGAAATTCATAATTTTCTTTGTACACATCGGATTTGGGTGTTCTTTGGCTCATATTAAAGATAATGATGTTGACTAAATCTCCACAAAATTTCAGGGTCAAAGGAGTTCATTTACCATAGTTTTACCTTGCTTAAAAATCGGTGCTTCAAACAGAACAGCTAATAGATGCTACAGTACATGTACAGTAACTTTAATTGCTACAGTACAGTACTGTTCATTCACGATTTTGCTGTACCAACTGCTCTGTTTCAGTGCTCAAAACCAGAGTAACCAACGTGCATGCTCTTTCCCTTAACCCAAACAGCGAGCTAACGAGCAGAGACAGCAAAAACTAGAAAGATGAGGCTTAACTTGTTATAAACTCAAGCTTGCATGCACGTTTAGACTCCTTCTCTTCCAACTATCGTGCTTCTCGGTTTCGTTTCTCTCCAACCCTCTCAGCTCATTCTCGGTCACAGCTTCTGTTTTCTGTCTTGCGGTCTCAACCCACGTTCTTACTTCTGTAGGTAAGTAACCGAAGTGCTTGAAACAGAAATGGAGAAGTGTGAGTGTATTGGGTTTGGTACTCCCTTCTTCCTTCAACTCTCGGTCTCTATTCTGCGTTCTTACGTTCTGTTTTCTGTCTCAATCTTGCTCTCATTCTCTCGGTTCAATTTTCCTGTCTCTCGATCTCTCTCACTCTCTATTTCTCATTCTCTCATTTCTGTTTCTGTCTCATACTTTCTCCGGACTCTCACTCTCGCTTCTGCAGAAATGAAAGAATGAGAATGAGAGATGGTTCTGCCTGAATGATTAAGTGAGGGAGCACGTATGCTCTGACATGCTCAATCCACGAGAGAAACCGTGGAGCATGTGTGTCTGTCCGAATGCACAAGTGCGCACGAGCTGCTGTATTCAAGAGACGCAGAGGAGTAGTGGAGTATGGGCGTTTGTGCTGGCTGAATTCCAAGAGAATATGTCTGCCTCTGCTGCCCGAAAACACATGCAGCAGGTGTGTTATATAATCTCGCGCTGCCAACTCTTCATCTTCGGTTTCATGTTGGGCCGAGGAGATATAACAGACGAGGAAGTATATGCGAGTTGGATAGGTTCTGTTAGCTTGTGGCTCAAAAGAGATTACTAAAATGAGGAAGTGTGGGCCTAAAAGGTTCTGTCCAAAATGAACATACGGGCTTTGAGGAAAATAAGGTGCTGCATCTTTTCTTGTCCAACTACTCTGAATACTTTATCAAAAAAAAAAAAAAACTACTCTGAATATCAAGTTGAAACATTATGCCCAAGGGCCCACGCTTAATACCACTATTTCTTATATTTCCTTTTCCTCCCAATATTGACCCATTAAAATTCAAATAATTCTTTCTTCAAAAATTAAAGGAAAATATTCCTTGACTTTTGTAACATCCCAATTTCAGAGCCAATTTTTTTTTTTTAAATCAGAGTAGAGCATCGGAATAAAACATTGAGTAACTGATTATAACAATAACAGTGGCGTAATCGCCTGTTCATAAAGATTAATACATTATCTGTTTAGATACTAGACGTCCTTGATCGGGTCTCCACGCGGTCTTCATCTTCATGTGTGCTGTCCGCTCTGCCCACTCTTATCCTCCGTCCTTGGTCTCTCTCTGGACCTTGATGTGATGCTATAGTAAGAGCCGAGATCCAATGCCCATCGGATCTCGTAGTAACGGTTAACCTCATGCTTATATAACAATATATGATCAACATATATTTCTATAATGAATTACAGCAATGATCCTTGATCATTTAATAACAACTACCCTACAAGCAAAGTTATCTGCCTGCACTATTCACCAGTGCCATGATGATCGGTCGTGTCCTCAGCGCTAGTAAAACATAACGGTATTATCAAAACCATAACCCGTGAAGCTGTAATAGTGATTATCTAAGTTTATTACCTTAGTCACCGTGCATGACCGAGAGCGAGTCCCGCTCATGGCTTATGAAACTATCCGTATCAAATATAAGCGGACTATAAGCATCGAGTCGGTATTACAAGATGCCGCGAACGCACCTTCGTTTGATGGTACTTGCATTTTTGACTGAAATGACACGTTTACGGAAACGGCAAAACGTCCAATGCAACACGTCGGACAACAGTAATAAGCAGCAAATCAGAGTTTCTGATGTCCTATAAGAGTAATATCACTTTTATTAGTGATCTTACATTATAACTGGCATTTTAGGTAAAAATTACCATTTTGCCCCTATACCCCTATTTGGCGGAATTTTGCCAGCACTTCGTTACTCTTGCAAATTTTCTTCCCAAAATTTTGCCAGAACTTCGACCTAATGATAATTTTCAAAATTCTAGACTAAAATAGCCCTATCATGTGATATCTAATCATACTTTGAAAAATAAAGGCTACTCTAACTATTGAAAGAACTACGAAAGCTTAAAGCTTGCTATTTTAACTTTCAACTTTCAGAGACTCAATCCCTACTATGTTTTTACCTCGTCAGGCATCTTTCAATGCAATGAGGCTTAAAAACAAGAATAGGAATCTCATCTCCTACTTCCTAGATGTAACTAACAGCTCTACTAAAACTACCGAAAGAACGAAAGACTAAGGACCGAAGGATTTACCCGTTGAAGACTTCTGCACAATTTTTTTCCAGAGCTTCTCTCTCTTCTTTCTCCCTATATATTTCGGCCAAAGGAGCTCTTCAAAGTGGTGTGAAAATTTCAAGAGCATGGCATGCCTATTTATAGAGTTTTCAAGGGATACAAATGGAATTTCAAAGTTGTTTTAAGCCATTGGATTCAACTTCTTCATCAAGGCAAGATCTTGGCCCTTGGATGCTCTTGGTCGACATAGAGAGCTGATGTGGCAGCCAAGGATTGGTCAAAAATTGATGACTTGGCTTGCTTTATGCCCGGTCTGACCGATTTCCCCGATTGGTACCCGATTCGCGTAATTTCGGAAAAACCTCAAAATTCTGGATTTACAACTTTGAAGACATATTCTTACTTAGTAGAAATGTCCAAATTAACCTAAATTTTGATTCCATATAGGGCTCCAACAATCGATGAAGTTCCTCGAAAAACGTGTCCGTACGGGTCCGGTTACGAAACGAGTTTTCGGAATCATCAACTTCTGGAGAAAAATTTACTGATTCCAAATATGTCCAGATAATTTCAAACTCATTACTAGATGTTGAGTTAGAATTTATTTTCTTCAGATCCAAAAATGTGCCTATCTACATTTTTCCCTATTTTGTTTTATTAGGAAAATGCACAATCCATTTTAATTAACTTAGGAAGAGGTCACTTGAAGGTAAAAACTCACTGATCAATATTTTACATTGACTTTGGAAATCCCATTCCTAGATCTCCAGATAGGATCCGTTTCCTAGTTATTGAATTACTATTCACCAAATTAAATTATATTATATAATAATCAAACTTTTCAAAATATCATATTTATTTTTTTGTTCTTATTTTCATTATTTTTATTTTTTTTTTCTGCCCATTTTTTTTAATTTCATTTTTTTATATATATTTTTGATTAATTATTTACTTATTTAAATTTTCTCAAAAATTCCACAAAAAACCCTAATTGGTCCATTCTTGTATTTAGGCTTAAAAATACCTAAACTCAACTATTTTTCCCGAAAATTTCCAATTAATTAAAAAATATATTTTTACTAATTTTAAGCCAACAACCACCATTTTTTGGGTTTTACATAATTATCGATGAATTTCCTTTGCTTATACTTAAGTAATTAGCCCAATATTACTCAATTACTTAATTATCACAATTTGATAATTTTCTTAATTAGAATACCCCCTTGTCTCACAATTCTAGCTCTGACATTTTCATTTCCATGTCTTCTGCATTATTTTATAATTTACAAGGGTATTTTAGTCATTTTAATGCTTTTTGAGCATTTTTATTCAATTTCTCCAAGTTCATAATTTATTAAATTATCATAATTAGAGATAATATACTCTCATAATTCACTTGGTCATTTTACTGCTGTTAGGATTTTTCATAATTTTCCTAAGTTATTTATGTCCCGTAGGGCATTTTGTCATTTTGGCACTTTGGCCCTTAAATTCTCTAATTTCCAAGAGATTTTCCTTTAGAAAATAAAATAATTATAACTTAATATTTGATATCCCATATTCACCTACTTTCTATAGGTTTAACTTTACCAAATTATGATATAGATTTTTAGGGTATTACAACTTTATTCTTTTCCCGAAATTCTAAAGAAAAATAGACCTCACATTCCAATTGTTCATTATATAATTATTTGTAGGCCAAATCTTCACAACAAATTCCCATTCAATATTTCTAATTTCCAAATCCCAAAATTTGGGATGTTACATTACTCCCACCGTTCAATAAAATTTCATCCTCGAAATTTGAAAATTTATACTTTGGGGAATAATTCTAGACATTTAGTCTATCCCTTTCTTATGCATGCTCACTAAGCACACATCAAAACCATAAAACCTTCTCATTCATCTATACCCAGTGTGTAGTATTCAATCACAAGACGCACTGGTCCATTCTCACAGCGCTTGGTTACACAGACCTCACTGCCTGATATTTTCTGTCTTTCAATTAATTTCATTCTACCCTTTCGGCTCATTCTATTACCACAACGCTGGACATTCTTGCCTTTTTGCCTAGGGAATTACCCTTTTTGCTGTAATCCTTACAACTGCTTCTTTTCTCTCGATCTCGATCCACTACATGTCTCTTTCATGCGGTCTGGAGTTTAAATGAATGAACCCCAGGGGTAACAGTTATTCTCATATGCATGTATGAAATATAAATCATAGTATAACACATGTATAAGTATAGAGTAATTCACAGTAAATAAGACGCACTGTTAACCGCAGCCAACAGCCAATGACCGCAGCCCTTCGGGACACGCAGCCCCAATCCATAGCCCCTACCGGTATTCACTTATTTCTTTTGATGTATAAGGATAACAAACGTAGTCATTTGTTCCTAGCTACAAATATCAAGTATTAAACATCTAAAATCATGATTTTTAATGTTGTGGAAAAGAGTAGCTAGGTGAAGTTAATAAAATTTAAAGTGACATTATGCATAACAACTAGCCATATTAAATATCATTAAAACTTGAAAATAAACGACTTAATGAAATTACACCGTCATATCGTAAATATAGGTCACGTTCTAGAAAAATCTTGTGCATAGGTTTTCTGACTATTTATTTTTTTCCCCAAAAGAAAATCATTTTTAAAATTTTTCTTTTACCAAATACATAATATAATATATACTCACACACCCAACCACCATCACAATTGTTGCAGGTTCAAACCTACAACCTCCTCGTTTTGAGGTGGACTTACATATTATGTAATCTTGTCATTGGCAAAAATACCCTTGCTTTGAAAGAGTATGTATTTAATTTGGAAATTGCTCTCATTTTGTTGTGTTTCCTGTGCAAATCAGTCCTCCATCACTCACGAGCAAAATAATATATAAAATAACAATCAAAGAAAAGGCCCAATATAATTTTGTAGAATTTACTACACTATAAATGGAATTTACTTCATTTGTAGCACATTTCACCATTTGACATTAGAGATTTAAAATTCCCTTTGGTAAATTCCATACTTAGAAAGGTTATAGTAAAAGACCATGTTTACCAAAGCTCCGGTGGCTCGTGGGGTGGCATCTAGCAGTTGGCGGGCCTCTAGGGTGACTGACTATCACTAATGCAAAAAATAGTTTTAAAACCGCCTAATTTAGACTGAAGTATTCGACTAAGAGGTTTTGTCTTGTGGGGTACAAAGATAATTTTTTGAACTATGAAAGTTGTTTAACCTTCGTGAGCTTCCGGACACAGCTTACCAAACATCTTTTGTCCACAAACAAAAACATATGTATAGTAAATGATCAACTGTCCTGATGACAAGCGTCTTTACCTCTTTTTAGCAGACGTGTTAGGCTCGAATATGATATTCACATGGTTGTTCACGTGTATGATTACATTGATTGTCATAAAAAAATGTGTATACTTTTTAAAATAAATTAAAGATATGCATATACTATTTACTCTATGCATAATGAAAAATTCTATCACTCTGACTTATTTATAAATCTATTTTGACTAAAAAAATTTATCCTTATTATAAATCCAGTTTGATAATAATAAACATGTTGTTTAAAGAGTACATAAAGAGTAACTATTTGATTGAAGTTAAATAGCTTTGACTAGGTGTTTGTTGTGTAATAATCATTCCCCATCTGCACTGAGTTGATGCATTAAGTTTGCCTACAAGACCATTAATGTAATTGACAGAGAAGTAGAGAACAGAGTCCGTAGCTACGTACGTACAGATAACTAGATTTAAGGAGAAAATAGACTCAACAATCAACCATATTAATTGTCATAGAAAAGAGTCAAGAATCTGGCATATGAAAGGGGTTCACATTAGGTGTTTTTCTTTTAGGTGTTTTTTATGTGCTTTTCTTTTTAATTAGAGGGATTAGGCATTTTTTTAAATTTTTTTTATAGATTCTATTTATTTAGATTAGTTTATATGTTGCATCGTGATTTTTTTTTTACACCCAGTATCTCAAATTAATTAATTTTCAGTCCTGCATTCAGAAATATTTTTCCTGTAACTCCAGTATCTTGGAAATTAATTAATTTATGATACTGGGTGCAAAAAGAAAATTCACGATGTAACATATAATCTAATCTAAATAAATAGAACCTATAAAAAAAAACTAATCCCTCTAATTAGAGGGAAAAACACATAAGAAGCACCTAAGAGAAAAGCACCTAATGTGGATTCATCTGAAAGACCATTGAATTTATTTATTTATGAGTAAATACTCTTTTTGGTCATTGACAAAAAACACGAACCCTATTTTGATCCATGACAAATAAAAAGTCAATTTTAGTCCATAAAAAGGGCGAATAAGGGTCGATTGATGGACATTTTGATCCCTCACAAATTTCCAAAATGTCTTTTTTAGTCCCATAAAAAAGACGAATAAGGGTCGGTTTTTTTGTCAGTGACCGAAATGGGGTCTGTGTTTTTTGTCAGGGACCAGAAAGGGTATTTACTCTGTATTTATTTATTATTTTATTTTCTTAAGATTTTAAGTCTACCGGTATTCACTTATTTCTTTTGATGTATAAGGATAACAAACGTAGTCATTTGTTCCTAGCTACAAATATCAAGTATTAAACATCTGAAATCATGATTTTTAATGTTGTGGAAAAGAGTAGCTAGGTGAAGTTAATAAAATTTAAAGTGACATTATGCATAACAACTAGCCATATTAATTATCATTAAAACTTGAAAATAAATGACTTAATGAAATTACACCGTCATATCGTAAATATAGGTCACGTTCTAGAAAAATCTTGTGCATAGGTTTTCTGACTATTTATTTTTTTCCCCAAAAGAAAATCATTTTTAAACTTTTTCTTTTATCAAATACATAATATAATATATACTCACACACCCAAACACCATCACAATTGTTGCAGGTTCAAACCTACCATCTCCTCGTTTTGAGGTGGACTCACATATTATGTAATCTTGTCATTGGCAAAAATACCCTTGTTTTGAAAGAGTATGTATTTAATTTCGAAATTGCTCTCATTTTGTTGTGTTTGCTGTGCAAATCAGTCATCCATCGCTCACGAGCAAAATAATACTCCCTCCGGTTTTAATTATAGTAGTAAATTTTGGAGTTGGTTTTAGTCCTAATTATAAGAGTAAGTTTTAACTTTTGTCAATTTTTTCCTATAATACCTCTATCTATACTATTATTAGAAGCATTTATATATATGTGTGTATATATGTATGTATATATGTGTGTACATATATATGTATATCTGTGTTTGTGTGTGTATATATATGTGTGTGTACACACACAAACACACACATACCCACCCACCCACGCGCGCGCGCGCACACACACACACATATATATATATATCTTTGTGTGTGTGCGCGCGTGTGTAGATAGATCTATATGTATACATGTATACACACATATATGTTTATATAGGAAGACCATTATTTCAATTAGAAAGCTTGTGAAAATAAAAATTGGTCGGAGAGTATGTGGTGGGGTTGTAATTCACTCTTACTTACGTCATTTTAAATTTATATAAGGGCATTTTAGGAAAATGAGTAAAATTAACTAATTTAAATCCTCTCCTTAATCCCTCCAAAATCGGTTAAATTGCTCATATAATTAGGACCAGAGGGAGTATATAAAATAACAATCAAAGAAAAAGGCCCAATTTTGTAGAATTTACTACACTATAAATGGAATTTACTTCATTTGTAGCGCATTTCAGCATTTGACATTAGAGATTTAAAATTCCCTTTGGTGAATTCCATACTTTTAAAGATTATAGTAAAAGACCATGTTTACCAAAGCTCCGGTGGCTCGTGGGGTGGCATCTAGCAGTTGGCGGGCCAGCGGGGTGACTGACTATCACTTGTGCAAAAAATGGTTTTAAGACCGCATCATTTAGACCGGAGTATTCGATTAAGAGTTTTGTCTTGTGGAGTACGGAGATATTTTTTGAACTATTAAAGTTGTTTAACCTTCGTGAGCTTCCGGACACATCTTACCCAACATATTTTGTCCACAAAGAAAAACATATGTATAGTCAATGATCAACTGTCCTGATGACAAGCGTCTTTACCTCTTTTTAGCAGACGTGTTAGGCTCGAATATGATATTCACATGTTCACGTGTATGTATGGTTACATTGATTGTCATAAAAAAATGTGTATACTTTTTAAAATAAATTAAAGATATGCATATAATATTTACTCTATGCATAATGAAAAATTCTATCACTCTGACTTATTTATAAATATATTTTGACTAAAAAAAATTGTTCTTATTATAAATCCAGTTTGATAATAATAAACATGTTGTTTAAAGAGTACATAAAGAGTAACTATTTGATTGAAGTTAAATAGCTTTGACTAGGTGTTTGTTGTGTAATAAACATTCCCCATCTGCACTGAGTTGATGCATTAAGTTTGCCTACAAGACCATTAATGTAATTGACAGAGAACAGAGTCCGTAGCTACGTACGTACAGATAACTAGATTTAAGGAGAAAATAGACTCAACAACCAACCATATTAATTGTCATAGAGAAGAGTCATGAATCTGGCATCTGAAAGACCATTGAATTTATTTATTTATGAGTAAATAACCTTTTTTTGTTCTTGACAAAAAACACGGACTCCATTTTGGTCCCTGACAAATAAAATGTCATTTTTAATTCATAAAAAAGGCGAATAAAGGTCGATTGGTAGACATTTTGATCCCTCACAAATTTCCAAAAGGTCATTTTTAGTCTCATAAAAAGGACGAATAAGGGTCGATTTTTTTGTCAGTGACCGAAATGGGGTCCGTGTCTTTTGTCAGGGACCAGAAATGTTATTTACTCTTTATTTATTTATTAAATTTTTTTTTAAGTTTTTAAGTCTACCGGTATTCACTTATTTCTTTTGATGTATAAGGATAACAAACGTAGTCATTTGTTCCTAGCTACAAATATCAAGTATTAAACATCTGAAATCATGATTTTTAATGTTGTGGAAAAGAGTTGCTAGGTGAAGTTAATAAAATTTAAAGTGACATTATGCATAACAACTAGCGATATTAATTATCATTAAAACTTGAAAATAAATGACTTAATGAAATTACACCGTCATATCGTAAATATAGGTCACGTTCTAGAAAAATCTTGTGCATAGGTTTTCTCACTTTTTTTTTCCCCCAAAAGAAAATCATTTTTAAATTTTTTCTTTTATCAAATACATAATATAATATATACTCACACACCCAACCACCATCACAATTGTTGCAGGTTCAAACCTACCATCTCCTCGTTTTGAGGTGGACTCACATATTATGTAATCTTGTCATTGGCAAAAATACCCTTGTTTTGAAGGAGTATGTATTTAATTTCGAAATTGCTCTCATTTTGTTGTGTTTGCTGTGCAAATCAGTCCTCCATCGCTCACGAGCAAAATAATATATAAAATAACAATCAAAGAAGAAGGCCCAATTTTGTAGAATTTACTACACTATAAATGGAATTTATTTCATTTGTAGCGCATTTCACCATTTGACTTTAGAGATTTAAAATTCCCTTTGGTGAATTCCATACTTTGAAAGATTATAGTAAAAGACCATGTTTACCAAAGCTCCGGTGGCTCGTGGGGTGGCATCTAGCAGTTGGCGGGCCAGCGGGGTGATTGACTATCACTAGTGCAAAAAATGGTTTTAAGACCGCCTCATTTAGACCGGAGTATTCGATTAAGAGTTTTGTCTTGTGGAGTACAGAGATATTTTTTGAACTATGAAAGTTGTTTAACCTTCGTGAGCTTCCGGACACATCTTACCCAACATATTTTGTCCACAAAGAAAAACATATGTATAGTAAATGATCAACTGTCCTGATGACAAGCGTCTTTACCTCTTTTTAGCAGACGTGTTAGGCTCGAATATGATATTCACATGGTTGTTCACGTGTATGGTTACATTGATTATCATAAAAAAATGTGTATACTTTTTAATATCAATTAAAGATATGCACATACTATTTACTCTATGCATAATGAAAAATTCTATCATTCTGACTTATTTATAAATCCTCTTAGATCACTTGATGTGTATATTATACACTCAAGTGTCTTGTTAATCTAAGTTTGTTTCAAATATAGTTCTATTACTCAAGTGTTTAGAAACTCACTCAAGTGACTTGAATTATCAAGTCCACTTTGTATAGCAATATTTTTTAGCATCAAATACAATAATATGAGAACTAACACAAATGAGATATGGACATTCCGTATTTATTTATTTACAAAATTATTTTAATGGATAGAGAATCTTAAATAATTATAATCTCTTAACTAGCATTTTTTTAATTTAAAAACAATGGTTTTTTCATTTAAAAAACACTATAAAAAAAATTAAATCTGGATCGTCGTCCAGATCCAAATGAGATGATTGGGGAAACTGATTTGGCTTATTCCAATCTTCTGAGGTTGAATTTGATAATGCTAATGAGATGGTAGTAAAAACTTATAGGAAGTACGTAATGGTGGAATCTCAATGCGAGATTTTGATTAATCATTTTTTGTTAGTATATGGTGATAAATTTTTTATTTAAAAAAAAAAATGCAAGTTCGAAGTTATGGTTAAGGCTAACTTTTAGGAAGGAAGCTTTTTGTCATGAGAATTTAGCACAATTAAGTTTTGAAAAGTGAAAAAGTAGACACAATCTCTTAAAAATAGTACAACTTTAGCAATTCGGTTAAATCGGTAACCTCTATTAGGTTTTGATGTGGGACCCACTTATTCTCTCTTCAACTATATACCACCAGATGTTACGGAATTATTAAAATTGCATCATTTAAAAGATTGTTTCTACTTTTGCACCATTCAAAATTTATTTGTATTAGACACTCACTCATGACAATAAACTTTGTTGCTGGAATTGCACCTTAGCACTTGAAGTTATCTATATATTTTCATCGGACCCCATCATTATTGTCCAATTTATATACTTGGTTCCCTTGGCCATCAACTATATATATGTCTTATTCTCCACAGTCCACACCCACACATGCAAAACAAAATTTGCTAAGATGCAGAGCTCCTTTCTCTTCACTACCAGACTCTTTCACTCAAACAAACTCTTCCTTCCAAAACGACCTCGTTTGGTGCCTTTAAAAGCTACCAAAGAACACTCATCAATAATGTCACAAGAAAAGGTAGAAGTTGTGAAGTCACTAGACAGTTGGGTTTCGCAGCGAGTTCTTCCCTTGCTCAAGCCAGTTGAACAAAGTTGGCAACCACAAGACTTCTTGCCGGACTCATCGTTACCGTTGGATGAGTTCAACGACCAAGTAAAGGAGCTACGCAATCGGACGACCAAGCTTGCCGACGAGTATTTTGTAGTATTGGTGGGTGAAATGATAACAGAGGAGGCTTTACCAACGTACCAGACCATGTTAAACAATATGGATGGAGTAAGGGACGAGACAGGATCGAGCCAAAGCGCTTGGGCTATATGGACTCGATCGTGGACTGCTGAGGAGAATAGACATGGCGATTTGCTCAGAACATATCTCTATTTGTCTGGTAGAGTTGATATGTTGACGATTGAGAGGACTATTCAGTATTTGATTCGGAATGGCGTCGTGAGTAGTTCTTCTAACTTGTTTTTCTCCCGGATTCTAATCTTTTTTTGAACAAAAAAGTAAAATGTACTATTAAAAAATACGCATTCAAAAAGTACTTTTTTCCCTAGGTGGAGCATATTCATTCCATTTACACTATTCAATGTAGTTGAAATAGTTAACTAGCTACTAACACATCAGGGTTGCGTTTAGCTTAGGGGCTAGCTAATTTCTTACCATGTGGGGAACTAAGATTTGAATATCTACTTGAGAGGTGTCCATGTTTAACATGCTACTATGTTTCAAAAATGATTACCTCCAATGTTAAAAAGAACAAAGAAAGAAATAGTTAACTAGCTTTTTTAGTTAGGAATACAATTCCTAATTAAAGAACTGTTGGAAATAGTTAAGTCCTACAAGTCCTAGATTGAGCCTTTTGCTTGATTATAAATTGGGTTAAAGAACAATTTGGCCAACAAATTATTAACTCAGGAGCGCCTAGCACAAATAACTTTTAAGTGCACCAAAAATACCAAAAAACTTTTAAAAATGTGTAGTCAGCACAAAAAACTTTTACTCCAGGAGTGCCCATCACAAAAAAATTTTATTCCAGAGGGCCCAACACAAAAAAGTTTTGCTCTATTTTTGTGCTGACCACACATTTTTTAAAGTTTTTTGGTATTTTTGGTCCACTTAAAAGTTATTTGTGCTGGGCCCTCCTAAGGTAATAGTTCGTTGGCCAAATTGCTCCTTAACCCTTATAAATATACATGGCATTAATTACTGTTGAAAGCTAATTTACTTGATTGTTTTATGTTGTAAACAACTCTTAATTTACCATCCAAGCCATTTGAAGAATTTCACATAAATGGGGGAGAAATAAAATTGTTGAGACTAAGGTCTCAATACTTTTTTGCACCTTTAGAATCAATTTTTGTAAGACATTACGACTTTCTTAGATTTCTTAATTCCTCGGTTGGATATAAATGGTGAAAACTTGGAGTTGAAAACAATGAATAGCATGTTACATTGCATACATAGTTATTAGGACAAAGCTCATATTGTTTAGATTGGTTATGTGAAGTTCTTCAATCACCCTTATTATTTTGATATTGCTAGTTGTTAGAATGGGTATGCCTTCTAATAAATTCACCTATAAACACTTGCAAATTTTTGTATGAACTCGTATAATGTAAATTAGGATTTTATAAATTTTCGTATGAATACTTATTATTTTGTTATTGTTAATTGTTAAAATGCATGTGTAATTGTAAAATTACCTATGAACTTAACTTGATGGATATAAGCAATTTGACCAAAGTCATGGGGAAATAATTAAATTGATTTGCTTGACATTACAGAATCTACAGCTTCCAGGATTATGCAACAATCCTTATTTGGGGTTTGTTTACACATCATACCAAGAGCGAGCCACTGCCATCTCACACGGCAAAACAGCTCGTTTAGCTATGGAAGGCGGTGATCCAGTGCTTGCACGCATATGTGGCACAATTGCTGCAGATGAAAAACGTCATGAACAAGCTTACACAAGAATTGTAGAGAAGCTTCTAGAAGTGGACCCCAATGGAGCAATGCTAGCCATTGGAGAAGTGATGCACAAAAAGATGATAATGCCTTCCCAACTCATTTACGATGGACAGGACGCTCACTTGTACCACCATTTCTCCCATGTGATCCAGCGACTTGGGGTGTACACGATCAATGATTATGCAGATATCTTGGAGTTTTTGATCGGACGGTGGAGGTTAGACAAATTGGTGGGTTTAACGAGCGAAGCAAAACGTGCACAAGATTTTGTGTGTGGATTAGCACCTAGAATTAGGAAGATCCATGAGCGGACCCACAATACAAAGAAACTTGATGTCAAGTTTAGCTGGATATTCAACAAGGTGGTGTCTTTATGAAATTAGTTCTGGTTGTTATGTTATTATGCAGTTGCTAGTACAATGGTTGTGACGCTTGTGTGGGAATTTTCTGGTCTTTGAAATTCAAATTCTATGTTACTAGTATTCGGTTTTAGTCAAGCGTCAAGGATTTCTCAATTAACTTATTAATAAAAATGTTAGTGCCAATCGATAGAGTTCAAATATTATGAAGTAGAAGACCTATATTTTGGATTCAAAATAGTACGGGCATGTTTGTTTGTTTCTGTTTTCTAGTTTTTTCCAAAATTGTTTTTAAAAACAAGTTTTGAAAAAAAAATAAAAAATTGAATAACTTTTTTTAACAATTTTTTTTTTAAATGATATGTCGGTGGTTGGTGTCGGTGGTGTAATGTCGACAGTGGGAAAATAGTGGCACAAAAAAAAAAAGGAAATAGAAAAAAACAAAACAAAACAAAAGAAAACACCTAAAGAATGTTTTGATTTTTTTAATTTTTAGAAAACTTTCTGTTTTCTTTTTGTTTTAAAAAACAATTTATTGAAAATTGTTTTTCGAACAAGTTATATAATTTTTTTGTTTATTTAAAAAACTATTTTTAAAAAACAGCATCAGATAAGCCCTTCAATTCTTCAAAAATGATGAAGCAGCTGTGATAAATCAGCTATAAAGTTATTATAAGCTATATATAAATATGGAACCTTTATTGGATTCAATGACATATTACATAATGGAGTAAATTAAAAAGAATCTTATAAGGATAGAATTAATGATCATGCTTAACAAAAGAAACCTGGAATACTAATTAATTAGGATCACCAATTTTTTCTTAATACTAACATAAATTAATGTGTTGAACAAAATATAAGGTTTCAATTTTTACAAAATGTATGAGAAGATCGAAGAAAAAATAACCATCCAAAGTGTTATGGACCCGAATAATGGGCCGGATTTATGCAAGGCCCAATCTAACGGCTCTAGGCGGGAAACCTTCCATGAGATAGGTAAACTGTCAATCACCCATGATTGTGCCATTAATGCAGGGATCATACAGGATATGGAGAGCACACGACCAAGATGTGGGAGGCGCACGACGACAGAGTGGAAAAGAAGGACAAAACCCTAGGTAATCTCTATAAATAGGGATTACCTACCAAGTACACATCAAGACTCACTAGTCTATTCTTTACATTCAGTCTCACTGTGCACACACATTACTCCAAGGCGAAGAGCCACCCCGTGTAGCACAGTGATCGATCGGCGACCGCTGCTATCTCCTCCATAGATATCAGCGGGCGCTACACCAGATCCGATATCAATCATACCTAGCCCACTGAGGCTAGACATCTGTGTTCTATACCAGAAAATTGGCGCCGACCGTGGGGATCATCGAAAAGATCGATTCTCAGAACTTTAAAAGCTACTCGTAATCACTGAGTATGGCTGCATCAACCAGAAGTCGCACTAATGTGCCTCGGCCGCCGCATCTGCCAGAAGGGCAATCGTCGGTCCCGGATCGGGCGAATTTGGGAAACTCATAACAATACCTTGATGAAAGGCGCGTCTAGATCGAGACCGAGGACACAGCCCACTCCCCGCATCCCAGTCGGGTGTCGCAGGGGGATCAGCCGATAGTTCAGGTCCAGGGCATCCCTCAGTCCCAGTGCGAGTTCCAGATTAACCATCCCGACATATGTCTGCTGCATAACACTCTAGGATCGGTGGTTCGGCGGATGGATAACATGGAAAACCGGCATTAGCTCGTACAGGATGACAATGCCCGAGTTATTCGAGAAGAATTGGAGCGACAGAATGCCATATGGCGGATGGAGTTTCAACAAATGCTGAGGGAACAATTCGATCCCAAAGTAAACCAAATCCGAGATGAAGAGCATAAAGACGAAGGCTCTAACAGAACGGCCGGCTCGGCTTCCAATCCCAACAACCCGGAGGAATCCCGAAGAAAGACCTCGGTCATCAATAGCCGGGATAAAGACCAGGGTAAGGATGCCAGCCAGAAAATCCCAAAGAGCAGTGACGCGCGGACCAAGCAGTCAGGGGGCCAGCAAGCCGCCCAAACCCACTTGAAGGGAGGAGACGAGAGGCAGTCTATCAAAGACCGTGTTACTAGCAAGGAGCCCCCACCGCTCAACGAGTCACCAGCTCTAGCAGACGAAGATACATTTTTGGGACAGTTCACGTAAAAAGCTATGGCGGCCGTGTACCCGAAGGGCCTAGATTCCAGGGAGCTGCAGAAGTACGATGGAACCCAGGACCTCTGACGCACCTGAATAACTTTAAAATGGAGATTATGGTGAAGGGAATAAGAGGAAATGTAATACCCCGGTTATTTTTCGGAACATTCAGAGGAGCTGCCCAATTGTGGTTCCATTCTTTACCACATCTCTCCATTCCCGATATGAAGACGCTAGAGCAGAAGTTCTTACTAAACTTCGCAACGAGTAGGCGACAACCAAAAACCGAGTTCCAACTCGGTCAGATTAAACAGGGACAGGGAGAAACCTTGGGCAAGTACCTGGATCGCTTTAAGAGCACCGCGTTGCAGATTCCGGGATTAAAGGACGAGGTACACCTGCACTGCATAATAGCCGGCTTGGACGCGTCATCCCGGCTAAAAAAGTCAATCATCAAGCGACGTCCCATAACTTTGGCCGACTTTCATGGGAGGTCGCAACAATATTTGGAGTTGGAACAGATGGAGATGGCAGCCGGTACCGTGAAAGATCGACCAAAAAGCCCACCACACCGAGGGAGAGAGAATTAGGAGGCACACAAGAAGAGTCATCGCGCCCGGGACAACAATGATAAAAACTGAGACGCTAAATATGAGAAGTACACTCCATTGAAGTTTCCCAGGCGAAGCTATGGAAGAAAGTGTGCGCGACCGAAATGAAGAAGGTTGAAAGACCTCGACCCCTCGGTAGAAGAGCCACTGCTGACAAAACTCGGTTTGGTGAATTTCATGACCAACACGGACACACAACCGAGCAATGCTGGGACTTAAGGGATGCGATCGAGAAGTTTGTCCGGGACGGGAAGCTCCGAAAATACGTCATCCAGACCCAGGGAAAGCAGGGCAACAAGTGGCAGGGAGAGGCCCAGAGCAGGAGTCCTCCCCCCGAAAAAAGAAAGAGGGAAGAAAAGAAGAAGCCTGAGGAAAGTGATGAGGAATTCCCCGAAGCCAAGTACGACTGCAACGTGATTAGCGGAGGCTTCGGCGGCGGAGGAGACTCAACCAGTCAGTGGCGGAAGTACCTCATGGAGGTTCTCTTGATAAGGAACGCCCCAAAGTTCAAGGGAGATTTAAGCAAGCCCAAGTCTAAGTCCCCTGTGCTGTGTTTTACCGATCAGGATTTGGAAGATGTAGCCCCAGGACATCATGACGGTTTGGTGATCACGGGGACCCTCGTAAATTGCCGAGTCAAGAAGATCTTTGTGGACAACCGGAGTGCCGTGGACATCATTCTGTGGGATGCGTACAAAAGGATGAATTTTGACACCGACGTCCTCAAACCATGCAAGACGACCCTAATCGGATTTAACGGACAGGATACCCGTCCGAAGGGCTACGTTGATCTCAAGTTGACCTTGGGAGATGCGCATGGCTTCAAATCAGAAAGAGTCAGGTTCGTGGTGACAGATTTTCCATCTTCTTACAATATCATCTTGGGCCTTCCAACGATCCACAATTGGGATATGTTGGTATCGTCCAAGCATCAAAAACTCAAGATGATTAGTAAAAATAACAAGGTGATCACTATTAAGGGAGACCAAAAGCAGTCCCGGTAGTGTTATTATAATATGGTCAGGCATGAACAGTCCCAACTACCACGGAAAGGCACCGGTAAAACCCCGGATGAAAGTTCAGAGGGGGAGTCAGTGAACGTGGTAGAATTGGACCTCCGCGAAGAGGAAAAGATGAAAACGGAGCCTAGCGGCGAGTTAGAAGACTTTCTGTTGGGAGCGGAACCCGGCCAGATAACTAAAATCGGCAAAGCATTGGATCGCACACAGCGCGAAGAGTTGGAAAAATTCCTCAGGGCTAATAGAGACGTGTTTTCCTGGAAGCCATCCGAGATCCCCGGGATCGATCCAGCCTTTTGTTGTCATCAGCTGGCAATTCGACCAGGGTCGACCCCGGTATCTCAGAAAAGGAGGAAGCTCGGTGAAGAAAGGAGAAACGCTCTAGAAGCACACGTGGCGGAACTGTTGGAGGCCGGTTTCATCCGTGAAGTACAATATACCACGTGGCTGTCCAACGTCGTCCTCGTTAAAAAACCTAATGGCAAATGGAGGGTATGCACGGACTACAAGGACTTGAACCTAGTATGTCCAAAAGATTCATTCCCAATGCCCAACATTGACCAATTGGTGGACAATTCCTCGGGATTCCGATTATTGTCTTTTATGGATGCATACTCGGGATAGAATCAGATAGCAATGCACCCGGAGGATCGGGCGAAGACCGCGTTCATCACTGAGAAGGCTAATTATTGTTATAATGTGATGCCTTTTGGGTTGAAAAATGCGGGAGCCACTTATCAACGAATGATGAACCGAGTTTTTAAAGATCAATTGGGTAAGAACGTGGAGGTGTACATCGACGACATGATCGTCAAATCCTTGAATGAAGAGGATCATGTGGAGGACCTTCGACAGACATTTGACAAATTGAGAAAGTATAAAATTCGCTTAAACCCTGCTAAATGCGTATTTGGAGTACCTGCCGGGAAATTCCTGGGTGTCTTGCTCACAAACCGATGTATAGAGGTAAATCCTGACAAGTGTCAAACAGTCTTGGACATGGAGGCTCCACGGAACAAAAAAGAAGTTCAGCAGCTGACTGGAAGGTTAGCAGATTTGACTCGTTTTTTACCAAAATCGGCAGAACACTCTCTCCCCTTCTTCAAGTAGCTAAAAAAGGAAGCATCGGACGGATGAAATGCGGAATGTGAGGCGGCGTTTGGAAATATCAAACAATGCTTGGCGGCAACACCAGTACTAACAAGACCTGAGCCAGGAGAGAGCCTGATATTATACCTGTCCGTCGGCAATGAAGCGGTGAGTGCCGCTTTGGTAAGAGAAACCAAGGACGGCCAGAGCCTGGTATACTTCGTAAGTAAAGCCTTGCAGAGCTCAGAGTTGCGATACCAGAAAGTGGAAAAAATGGCTTTCGCTTTATTAATGGCGGCAAGGCGGCTCCGCCTATACTTCCAGAGCCATCCTATCGTGGTCCGCACTAACCAGCCCCTCCGGAAAATCCTCCACAAGCCAGATCTAGCTGGGTGAATGGTGAGTTGGGCCATTCAACTGTCTGAGTATGACATCACCTACGAAGCTAGGCAGGCGATTAAGTCTCAGGCGTAGGCGGACTTTGTGATGGAGCTAACCCCGGTGAACGGTGATGATAACCAGAATATTTGGAGGTTGTTTGTAGACGGCTCATCGAACGATAAAGGCAGTGGAGCAGGAATCATTGTGGAAAATCCTGAAGGCGTCTCACTGGAGCTGTCTTTACGTTTCAACTTCTCCACATCCAACAACCAGGCGGAGTATGAAGCGGTCATAGCTGGATTGATCCTGGCTAAGGAAAATGGGGCCCGTCGAGTGCACGTTTATACTGATTCCCAGTTGGTAGCTTCTCAGATAAATGGTGCCTATCAGGCCAAAGGACCCTTAATGGTTAAATATTTGGGGAAGGTAAAGGAAATCATCACGGAATTCGACGGGGTGACGGTGACACACATTCCAAGAGGAGACGATGTAAGGGCTGGCGTCCTATCAAAATTGGCAAGCACCAAAAGTCCCGGGGGTCATCGGACTATCGTCCAACAAAACCTTCCGGAACCGAGTTGTGTGATGGTTATTTCAGAGTCGGGCGACTGGAGAAAGCCCATTGTAAACTATCTGGAAAGAGGAATTATGCCTGACGACTCGTTAGAAGCAAGAAAGCTCATGAGAACGACGGCTTCCTACGCGCTTGTCAATGACAAATTGTACCGTAAAAGCTTGCATTCTCCAATGATGAAGTGCCTGGCGGCAAATGAAGCCCGCTACGTGCTGACGGAAATCCATGAGGGGATTAACGGTCATCATATGGGAGCTAAGGTACTGGCTAGGAAAGCGGTGAGAGCTGGATACTTCTGGCCTACCATGGCGACGGATGCAAAGGATCATGTCCAAAAATGTGACAGTTGCCAGAAGCATGCAAGCATCATCAGGGCACCGCCGGCCTCCCTTTAGGTCATCTCAGCACCGTGGCCATTCTTTAAATGGGGGATGGACTTATTGGGACCTTTCAAGCAAGCGGTTGGACAGCTACGCTGGCTCATTGTGGCGGTTGATTATTTCACGAAATGGATTGAGGTGGAACCAGTTGCCACAATCACGTCAGCTA
Source organism: Acacia pycnantha (assembly GCA_025563575.1). Lineage (NCBI taxonomy): Eukaryota > Viridiplantae > Streptophyta > Magnoliopsida > Fabales > Fabaceae > Acacia > Acacia pycnantha. The sequence goes on from JAMWYP010000120.1 coordinate 102,109, forward strand.
GGGTGCAAAAGTTCCTACAGAAGAATATCATCTCCCGATAACGGAACTCAGTTTACCGACAAGGGTTTTCAGAGGTTGGTAGCGGATTTTAATATCCAGCAACACTTTGCATCCGTGGAACACCCGCAATCGAATGGGCAGGCAGAACCCGCGAACAAAGTCATTATAGAGGGATTAAAGAAGCGGATGGAAGATGCTACGTCTAGCTGGGTAGACCAATTGCCCTATGTCTTATGGGGTTATCGAATGAGTGTCCAATCGTCAACCGGGGAAACGCCGTTCAAGCTGAGTTACGGATGTGAAGCAATGATCCCGATCGAGATTGGACAGTCATCCTGGCGAAGGGTCACAGCCCTTCAACAGGAGGAAGAGAACAATGATGCGATTGCGGTTGAGTTGGACCTGATTGATGAAGTTCGAATCGCGGCAAATTGTCGGGACCTGGCGGCCAAGCAACTTCTCTCAGCCCGGTACAACAAAAAGGTACGACCCTGGTCTTTCGACAGGGGAAGCCTCGTCCTTAGAAGGGCTGACATTGGCAACAAGAATGCTGCAGAAGGGAAGCTGGCCCCCAACTGGAGGGCCCATACCGAGTTGTCGAGAATCTCGGCAAAGGACCCTATAAATTGGAGACGCTGCAAAAGAAGGCGGTGAAACGGACTTGGAACGCTGATAAGTTGAAAGCTTATTATAACTGAAGGTCACAGCCTTACGGAAGACGGCCTCAGTGGAAGGACCCGACGTGACCTTAGTGGTAGGAGATCGGCGTGTTGTCTCTTTATGTTTACATTTCCTGTAAGTCGTTCATTTCGAGAACTTTTGAGAATTGATGAATAAAGATTGGCTTAGCCATGTTGCTGCAAGTAAGATCCACGTTTGGCTTCTGTTTATAAACATGTAGAAACCAGGGTATTAGAAATCCGGTTTCCGAAATCATGTACGAGTTAAACATGTAGAAACCAGGATATTAGAAATTCGGTTTCCGCAATCATGTGTGATGTAAATGTGGAGAAGCCAGGGTAGTTAAACCCGGTTTTGAAAAATCCGCTACCCGGGCATGTAGAGGGCAGGGAAAAGAAACCCGCCCCACCAAAAGCATTTTACAATTACACATGACAAATTCAGGGCAGCAAGCCTGTTTTCATAAATTGTGTAGAATATAAACACGTAGAAGCTAGGGTATTAGAAATCCGTTTTCCGAAATCGTGTATGGTTTAAACGCGGTGAAACCAGGGTATTTAAACCCGGTTTCGAAAATTCACGACAATGACCAACAGAGGGCAGGGCAATGAAGCTCGCCCCAGAAAGATCGCGACATAATTAAACATGTATGAAATTTGAGTAAATAAACTCGTTTTCGAAAATCATGTGCAAATAAAACATGTAGGAATCCAAGGTACACAAACCTGGTTCTGAAAAACGTGTTCGAATTAAGCATGTATGAACTCTGAGTAAACAAACTCGTCTTCAAAAATCGTGCTAGTAGACGATGGTACCTAGTCTACGAAAATCTTGTCTCGTCCGAGCATGCATAAGGGATAGAGGGACGAAACCCATCCTCCGATCTAAGGAAAGAACTAAGCGTGTTCGAATATTGAGCCATGAAGCTTGTGTTTTAACAGTGCAACCGAGGTGTTCGTGTGTTTTAAGCGACTCCGGTCGTAGGAAATCAAATTATGAACAGGTAATCTCAAGTGCACGGGGACGGACTAACGCTATGACCAAGAACGTATTTACGAACTATAGTTCAAAAGTATACAAGACAAGAGTCATGACATACGACCAGAAAAATCACAGACTCAAAAAGTCCCCCTACAGGCACTACGCCACTATAAATGTTCAGGGTTGGGACTGCGGTTCTGTGGCCGATGGAGAAGCCTGCTCGTCTTCACTTCCGTCCGCCCCAGGGGGGATCAGCTTCCCCTCCTCATCAACGTAGGCCTCGAGGTGCATCCCAGCCGTGTTTAAAACGATGTCGGGGTTCAGGATCCGGAGTTGTTCCACTGCATTATGGAAGGACAGCTTGTTGATTCTGATTAGTTTTGATGATGTCTTATATAGATGCCATTAAGAGCAAAAAGATTGTATACTATACTTATCTTCTACATTGACTAACTACGATATATTTGATGTAGATTAGTCCAAGATTAATTATAGAGATTAATCAAGAAAGGAGAAGAAAGAAAGAAGAACTTGCTCCATGTGAAGAGATTAATGATGTGAAGTTTAATGATGGAGATTAATCAAGATGAGATTTGGAAGAATGAAGAACTTGCTGAATATAATGCGAATATCATTATTCATGTTCCTAGATTAATACTAGAAGTCTCCACGGTGATATGGAAGTTCGAACGACTCAATTCGGAGTTAAAATAAGCAAGTTCAAGCTTCCGGATGAATACTGGTTTGTTAGAGGGCATTTATGTAATTTCAGCTGTTGAAGAAAGAAGAACTTGTTAAATATCATGAGAATATCAATATTCAAGTTTCTGTGATCAAATAGAAGTTGGAACGGCTCAATTCAGAGTTAAAACAAGCAAGTTCAAGCTTCCAGATGAATACTAGCTAGGTTGTTTTGGGGCTTTAATGCAATTTCAGCATTTTTTCTCACCTAAACAGTGCCTTGCTCGAGCATAAATATTTCCATGCTCGAGCAACATCGTTTCCAGCCCATTTCTCGCCCAAACAGTGCCTTGCTCAAGCAAAAACGAAGGCTTGCTCGAGCATGCTGCTCGAGCAGACAAAATCTGGTGCTCGAGCAAGGTTGTCCATCAGCTTCCTCTGTTCAGCTCTGTTTCAGGCGACCTTCAGTAATTCGATGATATCTGATAAACCAAAGATCAGATTGAGGTGAAACCAATTTTGTTGGAAACTATACTTCCAAACGGTCCTAGTCGCATAAGATTCAAGTCCAAATGAGGTCAAATTAGAGAGATATGAATTGTTGAAGATGACAGTGACATCACCGTTATAGTCCAGACCAAGCTTCGGTAATGTGAGTATATCTCACCAACTACAAATCCAATGGAGCTGAAATCGGTTCCATTTGAAAGAAAACTCAAATGGATTTCCATAAATACTTGAACCAATCAAAATGGAGTTCGGAACAGGGAGTTATGATCCTTGAAAGTGGACGGTCAGTTCAGAATGTTGCAAAAAACGTTGGTCAAGAACACCTCCAATCATCTGATGATAATGGGCGAAATACAATGAGTTTGGAGCTGATTCTTTTTGCATTGGAAAGAAGACTTGAAGATCTTTATGAACATGGGTGGTTTGCCAAAATTGAAGTGCAAATTGGACAGCCATGCTCGAGCAGAGAATGTGGCATACCCGAGCATCAGCGTAACAAGCAAGAAAATGGAAAATTGGAAGAGGCATGCTCTAGCAGAGAAAATAGCTTGCTCGAGCACCATGCTCGAGCAGAAGAAAAATCTCACTCGAGCAACAGCGTGACCAGCAACATTTTCACTAAGTTGGGAAGTCATGCTCGAGCATAAAGGAAGGCTTGCTCGAGCAACATCAATCTCAATAAAGAAACAGCTGGTTGAAGAGTCTTGCTCGAGTAGAATCAAAGCCTTGCCCGAGCACCATACCCGAGCAAGATATATTGCTTGCTCGAGCAGCATCTAAAACTCCCTGATTCTCGCCTCTGTCTAAAGCTTGCTCGAGCACATCATAACTGCTTGCCCGAGCATCAACGAGGAATTCTGTCTTCTTAGAGAGTTGCTCGAGCAACAAAATATACTATGCTCGAGCATCAACGATTTCGAACAGAATCTTGAATACGCCTACATCTGATTTGTTTCCTTCTGATTATCATTCAACCACCATTATTACTGATCATATTCAAACTCGTTAAATTCCATCTTTAACCATTCTATTTCGCAAGTTTCAGGCATCAACGATGGATTGACGAATAAGGATCAAAGCATTGATTTCACGCATCAAACAGAGGATCAGTCAAGAAGATGAAATCCCTCATTTGGAAACATTTCAAATAGCTATTACTCAGAGTGATTCGCTGCACAAAATAAGTAAAGACAAATGGAATAAAGAATGTTTATGAAGAACGAAGTCAGAAACGACGATTGTGACTAGCAAAACTTCATCTGTCTAATGGCTATATTCATGAGTCACAACGATTATTCTTCATGCTTCATCAACTATAAAAGCAGAAGCATTCAAGATAGAAAAATAAATAGACACAGATGCGAACACGTACAAAGCATTCAAAGCGATTAATCTATATTCGTATATATCTTCAGATACACTTGAGCTTCAGTGTTTATCATTTATCTACTCTGTGAGAGAGTTTATCATTATTATTACAATTCGGTTAAATATCAAGATAGTGGTATCTTGAGTGTGGGTGTATCAATTACAACTTGTAAGGGGAAGTGAGTCCGAGAGAGAAAGGATCATCCTTCGTTTACAGAGTGTGTAGTTGTGTCCACGGTTATTTGATTACAACTTGTAAGGGGTAGTGGAGTCTGAGAGTGAGAAGACCATCCTTCGTTTACAGAGTGTTTAATCAAGATTGGAGATAGTGAAATCCCATAGTGTTTCTGGGGACTGGACGTAGGTCAAGAGTTGGACCGAACCAGTATAATCTCTTGTGTTCATTGCTCTTCTCTCTGTCTCTGTTTTATTGTTCTTGAGTAATTAGCGAAAGAATTTCATAATCACCTATTCACCCCCCCTCTAGGTGAAATTCTACCTTCACAGCTCGGCAGCCCGACCATACCGCACGAGCTTGGAGTTGGCAGCCGCAAGCTCCGCATCCTTTTCCCTCAGCACGCCTTTCAGAATTTCGCCATCAAAGGTTGCTTTCTGAATCACGACGGCATCTTCCTGACGGAGGACCTCGAGATGACGTAACCCGTCCTGCGCGACGACTAGCTCGGCTTCCTTGGCCTCCAGTTTAGAGAGCGTGGAGGCAGCCTCGTCAATGGCGGCTTCCAGCTTACCATTAGTACTGACTAGCTCGACTTCCTTGGCCTCCAGTTTAGAGTACGTAGAGGCAGCCTCGTCAATGGCGGTTTCCAGCTTACCATTGGTATTGACTAGCTCCCGGCGTAGCTTCTCGAACTTGACCCCAAGGTCGGTCTTCTCCTTCTGTACCCCTTCAAGGAGGTTGGTCATTTCCGAAATTTGTTTTGTCGCATCATCCAATGCTTCCGACCGAAGGGCATACTGGACCTGCAGTGCAGCATAGGCTTGCACCAAAGAGGCCGCCTGGTGAGCATGCAGTTCAATCTCGGCCAGATGGAGCTCCTCCGTTTTGGTGGGCCTTGTGGGGGAATAAAGAGGAGCAGGCGGTCGTACCAGTTTCCTGATATCTTCCGTCACCCCGTCAGTCCAAAGAACCCCTCCAGACATGGTCGTATGGAAATGAGGCAGGGCAAAGGTAGATGGACAGGAAGTAGTCTGAGAAACCGGTGTTGCAGTCACCGCAGGCGGAATAGACGGAGCCGGAGAGACCGGCGTTGCTGTCGCCGCAGGCGGAATGGACGGAGTCGGAGAGGCAGGCGTAGCAGTCGTAGCAGCCTCCTGCTTATCTTTGGACTTCCTCGTCCTCTTCTTCTCCCGCCTGGGTCCATCCTGGGCAGCAGAGCGCTTGCAGGGAGCATTGGTGGCAGCAGCGGCCTCTGGAACAGTAGGTTGGCTGCCCACGGTAGGTTCGTCGGCAGGAGGAGGAGGTGCAGTTCCAGCAGGGTTGGCACGAAGGCGGAGCTCTCTGAAGAGCTCCAGGTGTTCTGGCCTTCCCATTGGTTTCCCTACGTAGAAAAGCAAAGGTTAGCTAACAAAAGATTTACCTTAATCAAACATAACCACAGAGCAAGTGAGCACATAACTCATACCCTTGGGGGCTCGTCGTTTAAATGAAGAAGTGGTAATATAGTCGGCGGGATCCATCAGTGAATCCAAGCCCTTGGAAAGGGTGGTAAGCATTTCCACGGCCGCTTCCTCAGCTAGAGTAAGGCTGGCCGGGCTGGGAGTGTAATCTCAGACTTAAACTAGTGATGGACGTTCGTCCAGTAGAGGGGGAACCTCCCTTCCAACACCCCAGAGTCAGATTTCTTAAGGAACCAGGGACACTGAAAGGGAGTGGCCGTGACCTTGACAAAAGCCGACTTGAAGTTCTTCCACGACTCAATAAAGGCTTTGAAAAGCTTGTGCTCGCCTCTCCCCCGAAACGTGGTCCACCCAAACCAGAATGTCCCCGAACCTAGGAAGGTGTTCGTTTACAAGGGGGCATAGAAGGTCATAAAGACTGAGATAGTACAGCTGATACTCAATTTCTGGCAGAGGCTCTCAAAAGCGATAGCGAATGCCCAACCATTAGGGTGAAGTTGTGAGGGAGCCAGATGCAGGTGGTTGAGAAGGTCGACTTGGAAGTCGGTAAAAGGGAACTTCACACCGAGAAGGGTAATGACATCCCGGTAAAAGAAAAAGAAGTGAGGCTCGTGAGGCTGGCTCCTACTTGGCCAAACAACGGCAACTGACTCATCGTCCAAGGGAAGGCCTACGAAACATCCCTCCCCGCGTGCACCTATACCGAGTTGAGGAAAATCTTCTACGGTCAGGGTGTTCTTAAAATCCGTAACCCTCGCGCTCACAGCCTTCTTGGGGGAATTAGGATTTCTGACCGATCCTGACGAACTGCATTCGTCTGCATGGGATGGCACGAGAGACTGAGAGGGGGACACCATTTATGCCTACGAAAGAAAAAAGAGTTAGCGAGTTAACGAAGCATTTGCCCGATTCAGTATTAGGGTAAAAACGCCCCCAGCAAAGAAAATGTTCACAAGCGTGTTGATCATACAGGCCTAAAGATCCACGAGAACAATAAACCAATTCAAGACGGAAAAGAAAGATGAAGTGTTGCGTTCAAAGTAGATGAACTGATTGCGAGCGGTTGGTTCAAACATACAAAAACGTGATTAATCACTCTTAAGCTTTCCTATTCGAAGATCATTTCCCAAACCCAGAAACTCGGGGAAATCGCTCTCACAAACAGTGGTGAAGAACCCACAAAAAACTCTTCGGCACTGAATACTAAAGGAATAAGAAATGCAAAAATCAAAGAAGGTTGTGCGAAGCCATTGAAATACCTGATAAGAGATTCTGGGCAAGAAATGAGCGGTAAAGTGGGTAGAAGCAGGCAGTATAGGAGGCAATGCAGAAATACAGGCAGAAGCGTCAAGTGAGTAAAGTGCCCAAATGACGAAGGAAGAATAGATAAATAGGTTTGGGGAAATTCAAAACGCTGGTGGAAAGTTTTGAATTCAAAACGACGGAGGCAGTTACGCAAGAAAGGTGAAAAGTCAGGACAACCCTAAAAAGCGTAATGATGTCGTTTCTAAAACAGTGTGGGCATTAAATGCTCAGACCTTTCAAATGCCTATGACGTAGTCCCTATGTTTGGGCAGGCGGTGGTATGCAGAGTCATGGCCGTCTACAGAGAAAGGACACATCTTTTCATATCAATGTGAGCAGGCGGATTGCAGAAGAGTCATGATGAGAAAAAATGACGGTTCATATAGCTGGGGATTATAACCGGATTCACACGATACTGAAAACCCGGTATGTCAGGCAAAGGTGGCAATCGAGTTAAGGTGACACGGAACGCCGGGGTCCTTGCTAATTAAAGTTACAATGGTGATAACCGAGTTAAAGTGGCGCGGAAGTCCGGGGCCCGTATTAAAAGAACTTAAGCGCGTTAGGACAAAATTAAACAAATGGCCTCCCAGGGAACGTGCTCAGTTGACTTCAGGTGTTAGAATAAAATTCAATACTGGTGGTCACATACGCTCAAACTCATATCAGAAGGATAAAGAAAACAAAAATCATCTTTATATCGATACTTGGTCAAGTTACACAGTTCTTTTACAGGGAAATAAGCGGAAACTATTCGACGACAGCGGCAATTACAAGGTCAATATAAAGAAAGAAATTGTATTTATACATCCCCTAATGACAACAGGTGATGATGGCCAGAAACCTCCCACAAAATTGGGGAGACTTGGCGGCGAAGGTCGAGCGACTACCCAACAAATCACTTCATGTTGTTGAAGATGCTCGTTGGATATGCTGGAGTCCTCAGAGTAGTTTAGACAAGTCTAGGAGGACTGCCCAAATGGGTCTTGGGCCTCCCCTGGTGGATGAAGAAGCCCAGGCGAGAAGATGCTCAGACAAAAACCCGAACATCTTCCCAAATCCCATACGAAGTTAACCCAGACGTGAAGACGGGCAACTATATCTGGGATCCCAGGCACCCACCAAGCGACATGTTGGAAGACTAGCAACTATATCTGGAGGTAAGGCCGCAGGGCCGAGTAGGCATTTTCCTTATTCGGAACCTCGTTCTCCTTCCCCACATGGTTAAAAGGATGGGAACGGGCCAACAGACGATAGAGTTTGAAACTCTCGCAAGAAGGCTCATCGTTCTCGCAAAGTGTTTACCCAACAAAGGAAAGACCAGAAAGACCAGTGGTGTAGGAAAATGGGAGATGATGAAGAGAATTTATAGGCCCAACGGAGTACGAGGGTCGCGTAGCAGTAAATGGGGTTGTAATGGAAAAGGCGTTACCAATTCCCATAAAAATCGTTACCAATTCCGATAAAAACAGTCATGATTGTGGTTCGGAAAGCGTGAGGGATAACTGCGCGCAAGGATCAAGAACGGCTAAGGAAATGCCCAATGGGTGCAAGGTGTGATAATTTGGAGTCAGGTGGATAGTCCAAAGGTCACCGAATCAAACCCCGCCAAGTGTCTTTATTTCACCAAAGATTGGGGGCAACAGGCATGTGGGGAATTCGAAATGGCAATATGTTGACCAATCCGGTAAAGACAAATCTCAAATGATATAAAGACATTGTCGCGATTTTAACTCGGCTGGTCGGGTTGAGAAAAACAGCGAACGGTGAGGCATCACGGCAAACAAGCCCAGTACAGAGGCAAGTCGGGAAGTAATTCTTAGAGCGTAATCGGTACCGAGGTGGATAAGATGGACCATCCCGGGATGAAGAGCAGTTAATCTCGGCAGCCCAGAGGCCTGGACTTCCGAGCTTGGGGGCAACTGTTATGGACCCGAATAATGGGCCGGATTTATGCAAGGCCCAATCTAACGGCTCTAGGCGGGAAACCTTCCATGAGATAGGTAAACTGTCAATCACCCATGATTGTGCCATTAATGCAGGGATCATGCAGGATATGGAGAGCACAATGTTCTGTCATAAGAACATAGATGTCTAACCCTAGGTTGGCTAGTATGTAGATATAGGATCAAATAGCTCTCCCCCAAGTATCTATGGATGAGATACCTAAGAGGATTGGAGATCACAGAGAACCAGGACTTGACCTAGGTGCGATACCTAGGGCCTACGTACCCTGAAGAGGGATCAAAGTCCACGTAGTTCGATGATACGAGAGGCGTTTAGCAAGGGGGTGGTGTGTGTGCTCTGTGTGCAGTATATGCAATTGAGAGAGAGCTTAGAAGATGTGTACCTCTTTAGGTTAACCAACTATATATAGAGGCTACCTTAGGGTTAGGGTTTGGACTTGTTGGGCCTCTTGTGCCTCCAAGCCCAAATGTATTAGATGTCTCCTGTTGGGCCACACCTTATGACGAGCGTAATATCTGATTCCATAATGCTTCCCCAAGCTCTGTGAGTTCGAGTCTCGAGCCGCCGAGATTAATTGACTGCTTTCCGAGATCCCCTGAATCCGACTTTGCTTTCATAGCAATTTTCCCGGGCTAATTGTATGGTTTATATTCCTGCATTTAATAACATGTAAGCAAATCACAGTAAATGGAAAATACTTACTGTTCGTGCAAATCGTTCAACGTGCTCATTTCGAATGCTTTTCTGAGCTCGCATTAAACTTTCTGGTTTGCATTAATGCCGGTTATTGATAACACGCTTTTCCACTTAACAAATCGTTGTCCACTCTGTCGCCAGGATGTGTTATTTTCCAAACCCGGACTAGGTGTTCGCGACTGTTGGGATTCCGTGCATGTTGACCCGAGATTCCAGGTTTATATACTTTAAACCGAGACTCCAGGTTTAATACTTTAACTCCGAGATTCCGGGTTATATATTCTAATACCAAGATTCCGGTTTAGATATTTTAACACCGAGATTCCGGTTTATATACTCTGTAACACCGAGATTCCGGATGCTTGTTGAATTTGCACTAACCCTGGTTGCCCCCCAGCCTGGTAGTTCAGGCCTCTGAGCTGCCAGGATGTACGTTTTAACCGTTATTTCTGCGGAGCCCGGATTTCAACCAGATTCAGTGAAGCCGGGGTCCGCCTTCATCCCTTTCGTAAGGACGGACTCCACAATCTATCCGGGATCCAATTAAGGAGTGCGAATTTAATAGTATAAAATAGAATTGACATGATTCATGAAAGCGGGTTTGTGCACCTCGGATTCACGCATGTTTAAATTGGATATGATTTTCAGAAATGAGTTTGTTTACTCAGAATTCGTACATGTTTAACTGTACATGATTTTCGAAAACGAGTTTGTTTACTCAGAATTCTACATGTTTAGATTGGACATGATTTTCAAAAACGAGTTTGTTTACTCAGAATTCATACATGTTTAAACTGGACATGATTTTCGAAGACGGGTTTCTTTACCCTGAATTCTACATGTTTAAATGTACATGATTTTCGAAAACGAGTTTGTTTACTCAGAATTCTACATGTTTAGATTGGACATGATTTTCAAAAACGAGTTTGTTTACTCAGAATTCATACATGTTTAAACTGGACATGATTTTCGAAGACGGGTTTCTTTACCCTTAATTCTACATGTTTAACTGTACATGATTTTCGAAAACGAGTTTGTTTACTCAGAATTCTACATGTTTAGATTGGACATGATTTTCAAAGACGGGTTTCTTTACCCTGAATTCTACATGTTTAACTGTACATGATTTTCGAAAATGAGTTTGTTTACTCATAATTCTACATGTTTAGATTGGACATGATTTTCGAAAATGAGTTTGTTTACTCAGAATTCTACATGTTTAGCTTTGACATGATTTTCAGAAACGGGTTTATGTACCTCAGATTCGTACATGTTTAGCTTTGACATGATTTTCGAAAACGAGTTTGTTTACTCAGAATTCATACATGTTTAGCTTTGACATGATTTTCGGAAACAGGTTTATGTACCTCAGATTCCTACATGTTTAGCTTTGACATGATTTTCGAAAACGAGTTTGTTTACTCATAATTCATACATGTTTAGATTGCACATGATTTTTGAAGACTGGTTTCTTTACGTTGACTTCATACCTGTTTATAGACTTGGTGGCTGTAGCCGTCGTTATACGGAGCCCGGATTTTAACCAGATTCGGTTTAACCAGGTCCTACGCATTGAATTGAATATTTCAACACCGTCATCCACCAAAGCTGAGTGGCTACATGCCGTTAATACAACTAGAAAAGTAATATAATTAGGCTTTTCACCTAATTGGATTATGTCCCTGTAGAGGCAAACAACCTCAACACCATACCCATTATGGGCATAACCACGGATCATTGCCTTCCAAGTAGCAATGTTTTTAAATTTCACCTAGCTTCATCCACAACATTTACAATACCTTTTAATAAGAGAACTTCCCACAAATATATCATCATCATGGCCATCTTTTGTGATGTGTGCATGAATCTGCTGCCCTTGCCGTAATGAAGAAAATTTTGCACATGAGTTCATAGAACATCTTCCCAAATCCCATACGAAGTTAACCCAGACGTGAAGACAGACAACTATATCTGGAATCCCAGGCACCCACCAAGCGACATGCTGGAAGACTAGCAACTATATCTGGAGGTAAGGCCGCAAGGCCGAGTAGGCGTTTTCCTTCTTCGGAACCTCGTTCTCCTTCCCCACATGGTTAAAAGGATGGGAACGGGCCAGCAGACGATAGAGTTTGAAACTCTCGCAAGAAGGCTCATCGTTCTCACAAAGTGTTTACCCAACAAAGGAAAGACTAGAAAGACCAGTGGTGCAGGAAAATGGGAGATGATGAAGAGAATTTATAGGCCCAACGGAGTACGAGGGTCGTGTAGCAGTAAATGGGGTTGTAATGGAAAAGGCATTACCAATTCCCATAAAAATCGTTACCAATTACGATAAAAACAGTCATGATTGTGGTTCGACAGGTTAATTCTCGACAGGTTAATTCTATGCTATATGTTCTCTAACAGATCCACCCACAACATCAACTAAGGCATCACTGAAGATAAAATATCACCTAGAAGGGGGTGAATAGGGGATTTCAAAATTCTTTTCGGAAGAACAACCAATAATAACAAAGATAGGGACAAAGAGAATAGACACAGAGAATTTATACTGGTTCGGTCTGTTGGAAATTATGCCCTAGGGGCAGGTCATTGTTCTTTAAACGTTAATGTCATTTAAAGTATTATCCATTTAGTTATCATTTCATTTGCATGTTTATAGTGATAACTCTATCCTTGGACATATCATATAGATTGTCCTAAATGTCCCTGGTCGGTCATCTATGTGGGAGCAAAGATGAAATAAGACTAGTATGACTTTGATGAGTATGGAGATACGAATCAAAGTCATAGCCACTTGTAAGAGTACAAGATGTATTTCTAGTGCTTTATGTAGATGACATCCTACTCATTAGGAATGACATTCCTACCTTGCAGAGTGTCAAGTCTTGGTTAGGAAAGTCTTTCTCAATGAAAGATTTAGGCGAAGTCACTTACATCCTAGGGATCAGGATTTATAGAGATAGATCCAAGAGGCTGATCGGCCTAAGCCAGAGCACATACATAGACAAGATACTGCATAGATTCAGTATGCAGGATTCTAACAGGGGTTACATGCCCATGTCTCATGGCATCCATCTCAGTAAGGATCTGTGTCCTAGTACACCTGATCAAAGAGATCGCATGAGTAAGATTTCATATGCCTCTGCTATTGGATCTATCATGTATGGCATGTAATGTACTCGACTGGATGTCTCATTTACCTTAAGTATGACTAGCATATATCAACAAGATCTCGGTGAGGGTCACTGGATTGCTGTCAAGAATATCCTAAAGTACTTAAGAAGGACTAAGGACTTATTCTTGGTATATGGTGGATTGAAAGATGAGCTCTATGTGACTGGTTATATTGATGCGAGTTTCCAAATTGACCAAGATGATCTAAGATCACAATTTGGATATGTATTCCTTTTGAATGGTTGTGTGGTAAGCTGGAAGAGCTCTAAGCACCGTAGCCGATTCCCGCAATGTGAAGCCGAGTATATAGCAAATAAAGATCGAATGCAACTAAGGAAGCCGTTTGGATCAAAAAGTTCATTACTGAACTAGGGGTGGTTCCTGTCATCTCAAATCCAATTGAATTGTTCTGTGACAATAGTGGTGCTATTGCGCAGACCAAGGAAGGTCACATCAAAGGACCAAGCATATACTCAGGCGTTTTCATCTTATCAGAGAAATCAATGATAGAGGTGATATAAAAAATATACAAAGTACATGGAGAAGACAGTGTTGTTGATCCTCTTCCTAAGCTGCTTGTACAAGCAAAACATGAGCGTCATGTTACGGCAATGGGAATTAGAGTAATTAATGATTGCACCTAGTGCAAGTTGGAGTCTGTTGGAAATTATGCCCTAGGGGCAAGTCATTATACTTTAAATGTTAACGTCATTTAAAGTATTCTCCATTTAGTTATCATTTCATTTGCATGTTTATGGTGATAACTGTATCCTTGGACATATCATATAGATTGTCCTAAATGTCCCTGGTCGGTCATCTATGTGGAAGCAAAGATGAAATATGACTAGTATGACTTTGATGAGTATGGAGATACGAATCAAAGTCATAGGCACTTGTAAGAGTACAAGGTGCTGGACCGACCTACTATGAGAAAGCTGCATGGATTTTGTCATAAGCTTATCTCATGTATAACCGCGTCACAACTCCCTTTGACCTGAGATCATCATGGATTCCTACATGAGAATCATTCATCTTTGACCTAGTCAAAAGTCACCTTTGACCGGGTGATGATAAAGGCTTGGATCGGGATCAGTAGTTTTCATGTAGAGGAATGTGAATGGTCAAGATGGAATTTGTCCCTCACATTTGTAGAGAGATAATATTGGGCCCCTCGATGAGTGAGTCTGAGAAATGTATGATCATACTACGATGAAAAAGAGTTTCCATTTCAATTATTAGACTAATCAAGAATCGAGAAAGTAATGGTCAGGAATAGGAGGATGACACTATCCATGCTTCATCTTTGACCAAATTATCGCGTGACAAAAGGGACATGACATGGTTGTATGATAGGTTGTATCTATCATCGATCCCCATATGAATTGGGTAGTCGCAATGTCTTGCTAGAGACCGCTTGTGAATTGTGGGCTGGTACAATATTGGCCCGCTGCCAATCTCATGTGGGCCTACAGGGTCACACACAAGAATAGCCCATCAAGAGCAATAGTGTCTAGATTCATTGAATATTAGATATGTCTAAGATTTAATGAATACTGTTCGAGAAAGAATGCACATGTGTTCGCAAAGGTACAGTTCCTAATGAACCTGATTTAAACGTCGTTGACAGATCCTCCTATGGGATTCGTAAGATTTAATTGATGAAATTCCTTCTGCTGCATGTATGGATCCCACACGGTCTAACTTTTTGACTTACGTCCAGTCCCCAAACACTCTGGGTATTTCACTAATCTACAAACACAAATACAATTACACACTCTGTACTCAAGATGATCCTATCACACTAGGACTCACTCCCCCTTACAAGTTGTAATCATACACCCACACTTAAGGTTCCTCAACCTTAAGATTTAAATAGAAATTTGAATAAGTGTTTAACTCCTCACTGAGTAGATAGATAATGAACACTGAAGTACAATGATATTCGAAGATATTAAATGAAACTAATGGAATAGTAAATTGTAATCACTTTGAATTTAATGCACATAGTTTTGGTAGTTAGCGAATTCAAAGCTTTTGGTATTTATGTTGGTTAGCATTTATGAACGTTGAAGAAGCTTGAAGATTATCTGTTGTCACCCTTCGAAATAGACGTTAGACAGATGAAGCTTTACAGCCACTTTCGCCATTAATGAAGCCGGAATAATTGTGTCGTCTTCAACATTCTTTCTTTCCTTTTGTTTTTGACCGTTGAGAGACAACAATTAGAATGTGATTTAGGAGGCCAGAAATGTATTTCGATTGCTCAGATATGATTGATGTGATTGTGTCTCGATTGGGAAAGTGTGTTAAATGCTCTCTTACACACGAATTACTTGTTGGAAATTATGCCCTAGGGGCAAGTCATTGTACTTATCAACGATCCCCATATGAATTGGGTAGTCCCAATGTTTTGCTAGAGGCCGCTTGCGACTTGTGGGATAGTACAGTATTGGCCCGCTGCCAATCTCATGTGGGCCTATTGGGTCGCACACAAGAATGGCCCAACACGAGCAAGAGTGTCCAGATTCATTGAATCTTAAATGTGTTTAAGATTTAATGAATACTTATTTAATCTAGGATGTGTGTGTATATATATATGCATATATAAATATATTAAATTCGAAAATAATAATGATATTATTTATTGACAATAATATTATTATATATAGTATTTAATTTATTTGATAAATTAAATAACTATAATAAATTGAGATATTGTATCTCAGATTTAATTTTCGAATAAAGATATTGCATATCGATTTAATTTGAACCGAGATATCGGATCTCATTTTAAATTAAATGTAATGATATCATATCTTGATTTAATATATATTAAATTCAAAATAATAATGATATTATTTATTGATAATAATATTATTATATATAGTATTTAATTTATTTGATAAATTAAATAACTATAATAAATTGAGATATTGTATCTCGATTTAATTTTCGAATAAAGATATTGCATATCGATTTAATTTGAACCGAGATATCGGATCTCATTTTAAATTAAATATAACGATATCATATCTTGATTTAATTTATAAATATAAATTAAATCAGAGGGCTTTTAATTCGGATTAAATAAATAGATTTGATTAGATCTATCAGATAGATTTAATTAATATATTTTTTGATCCAAATTCAAAAATTGGTTTTGAATAAAATACGCCTACTAGGTTTAGAAAAACCTACGGGACATTTTTTCGAGCGTATTAGAAAGCCGCGAGAAACCCTAGAAAGAAAAATAGAGAGACGCACACTTCAGAGAGAGCCAACTCAACCGTGTGTTTAAATTAGGTTTTACGCGTGTTTATATATATGATA
Organism: Acacia pycnantha; assembly: GCA_025563575.1. NCBI lineage: Eukaryota > Viridiplantae > Streptophyta > Magnoliopsida > Fabales > Fabaceae > Acacia > Acacia pycnantha. The sequence goes on from JAMWYP010000120.1 coordinate 118,444, forward strand.
TATATGCTAAAACCGATCTTTGTATGCGTTTGAATTACAAAACTCGCGTTAGGGTTTCTACAGATAGCTAGTCGGATATTGCGGGAGTTCTCTGAATTGTTCAGATCGGATTGTGTAGCTGATTCGCGTGGATCTGAAACGTTCAGATCCGATGTCGATCAGTACATCAGGGTTTGAAATTTTCGGGAAAAAAATCACGTTTTTTTTTTTGGAAATTATTTTCGAAAAAATCACGTTTTTTGGGAAATTATTTTCGAAAACATGAAGTTATTTTGATCATGTAGGGATCCCGGCTGATTGTCAGTAGCGCGATTTTAAATCATGAATATAAATTAGAGAATTTATATCATGATAACTTTAACCATAATATTTTATTGCATAACCGTATGAATTAAATATATGGTGTGATTTAACTTGTTTGGGTATGGTGAACAATATGGCTCTAGAATTTACAAGTGTTGTATTTTTTTTTAAATATGGCATGCTATGTTGAAACGAGGTTTCTCATGAAGTATTTTTCTTTAATTTTATCTAGAGAAGTCCTCTCATTGGCTTGAGAGGATTCTAGGTTAGGTGAGCCATGTTGTGTCGCAATCCTTGATTATGTTTTGGATTTGATCATTGCATAATTAATTTAGAATTTTTAATTATGGTTTGATTTGATCACTCATAATTAATTTAGAATTTTAATTATGGTTTGATTAGATCACTCATAATTAATTTAGAATTTTAATTATATTTTGATTAAATGAGTCATAATTAATTTAGAATTTTTAATTATGGATTGATTAGATCACTCATAATTAATTTAGAATTTTAATTATGTTTTGATTAGATCACTCATAATTAATTTAGAATTTTAATTATGATTTGATTAGATCACTCATAATCAATTTAGAGTTTTAATTATGTTTTGATTAGATCACTCATAATTAATTTAGATATTATATGAGATACAATAGTGATTGCATTCATATAAGTATAATTAATAGGATTAATCTAATTACAGTGGGAGGTTACTACTTAAACTTTGCATATCTTTAGTTGTAGAATCATGTAGTCTAGTAATACTTCAACACCATCAATGCGATCAGTCCTTAAGAAGGACGAACTTGATGAGACAAACTTTCTTGACATGTTTGGGAACTTAAGTGTTGATCCTAAACACGAAAGAAAAAAGAATATCTCATCAATCAACCCATTCCCGACGAGCCCGCACCGCTGATCCAAGAGCTCGACTAATGCTTATACGAAGCATAAGGATGACTCGTGGATACAGGATGCCTGATGCTTGCCACTATGCTTTTAGACCTCAATAGAGATCTAGAACATGTGGAGGCCTCTCGGGATGATTGTTCATCCTACGGAAATGTTCCAAGAATGTGCAAGGCAAGAGAGGTATGAGACCACAAAGGCCTTTCATTCCCGCAAGTGGCCGAGGTGCATCGCTAGTCCTCATGTTTTGAAGATAAGGGCTACATTGATCACCTTGAGAGGCTTGGATTCCCCATGTCCAAGGAGTTAGTTAAAGATGTGATCTTGAACTCACTCCCGTGAAGTTATGATAACTTTGTCATGGATTACAACATGGAGGAATCAATTTCGAACCGCATGAGATGCTCAAAATTGCTAAGCCGAGCCTTAGAGAGGCCTAGTTCTGTTTTGTCCATTCGAAAGGAAGGGGTATGAAACCGAAAGCCAAGAAGGCAAAACCTCCGAAGGATAGAGTCTCGCTTCTTTTACAATGAACTTGGTCATTTGAAAAGAAATTGCAAACTCTACCTCGAAGATCTCGGACAAGAACAAGAAGGATAGCGGGGCTATCGCTTCAGTATCTATGTCATAGATATTCGTTTTCTACTTCCTCAACATGGGTATTGATACTACATGTGGATCTCACATTTGAATAAATGTAGGATCTCAAGGACAGAGAAAATTGAATGGACATATCTATGACATAACTAGTAAAAGGTTCAAGTCAAATGATTTGAATCCGACCTATCTATGGCATTGTCGTCTAGGCCATATAAATGAGAAACGCATTTCGAAACTCCATAAAGATGGATTTCTTAACTCATTTGATTTTGAATCAATTGATACATGCGAGTCTTGTTTATTGGGAAAGATGACAAAGGCACCTTTTACTGGACACTGTGAGAGAGCCACCAATTTATTGGGCCTCATACATACCGATGTGTGTGGACCAATGAATACATCTCGCGAGGAGGTCATTTGTACTTCATTACATTTATAGACGATTTCAAGTAGATATAGATATATCTATTTAATGAAACATAAGTCGGAATCTTTTGAAATGTTCAAAATATTCCAAAATGAAGTGCAAAATCAACTTGGCAAAACAATTAAGACACTTCGATCCGATCGGGTGGTGAATATTTGAGCCAAGAGTTCATTGACCATCTTAGGAGTTGTGGGATCGTCTCGCAACTTACTCCTCCAGAACACCTCAATGGAATGGTGTTTCGAGCGAGGAATCGAACTCTATTAGATATGGTTCGATCTATGATGGGTCAAACAGATCTTCCACCTTCCTTTGGGGCCATGCCCTAGAAACAAACTGCGTTCACACTAAACCGTGTTCCGTCAAAGGCAGCTGAAAAGACACCATATGAGATATGGACTGGGAAGAAACCCGCTTGTCATTTCTTAAAATTTGGGGATGTGAGGTTTATGTCAAACATCAAGCCTCTGATAAATTATCATCCAGATCCTCAAAATGCCTTTTTGTGGGGTATCCTAAGGAAACTAAAGGATACTATGTCTACAATCCCACCGATCACAAAATGTTTGTTATTCGGAATGGTGTCTTTTGGAAAAAGAGTTTATCTATAAAAGAACCAAGTGGGAGTAAGGTGAACCTCGAAGAATTTCAAGAGTCACAAGACGACATAGAACCACGATGGAAAACGGAGAAGACTCACAACAAGTTGTTGAGCCTACTCATGTAACACAAGACCCACGAAGGTCCGATAGAACACGACTACGCCCCTCGAGATATGGATTTGACATCGGAAGCCGTGATGTTTTGCTCATTGAGCACAATGAGCCAACTACCTATCGCGAGGCCATGGTGGGACCCAACTCCGAAAGATGGCTTGGTGCCATGAAGTCTAAAATGCAATCCATGTACGACAAATGAGGTATGGGCCTTAGTCGATCCACCCGAAGGTGTAAAACCGTTGGTGCAAGTCTGGTAAATTTTGTAAGCTTCAAAGGTCCATTTATGGATTGAAGCAAGCATCTCGGAGCTGGAATCATCGTTTTGATGAAGTAGTCAAAGAGTTTGGATTCATTCAAAACATAGATGAACCTTGTTTTTACAAGGTTAGTGGGAGCACAGTTGTATTTCTAGTGCTTTATGTTGATGACATCCTACTCATTGGGAATGACATTCCTACCTTGCAGAGTGTCAAGTCTTGGTTAGGAAAGTCTTTCTCAATGAAAGATTTAGGCGAAGCCACTTACATCCTTGGGATTATGATCTATAGAGATAGATCTAAGAGGCTGATAGGCCTAAGTCGAGCACATACATAGACAAGATACCGCATAGATTCAAGATGCGTAATTCAAAAGGGGGTAATATGCCCATGTCTCATGGCATCCATCTCGGTGAGAATCTGTGTCCTAGTACACAGGATCAAAGAGACCGCATGAGTAAGATTCCATATGCCTCCGCCATTGGATCTATCATGTATGCCATGTTATGTACTCGACCCGATGTGTCATTTGCCTTGACTATGACCAGCAGATATCAACAAGATCCCGGTGAGGGTCACTGGACTGCTTGGTATATGGTGGCTTGGAAGATGAGCTCGTGTGACCGGTTACACGATGCGAGTTTCCAAACTGACCAAGATGATTCAAGATCGCAATCGGGATATGTATTCCCGTTGAATGGTGGTGCGGAGAGCTGGAAGAGCTCTAAACAGCACCGTAGCTGATTCTCGCAATGAAGCCGAGTATATAGCAAAGATCGGATGCAGCTAAGGAAGCCGTTTGGATTAGAAAGTTCATCACTGAATTGGGGGTGGTTCCTACCATCTCAGATCCAATAGACTTGCTCGTGACAATAGCGGCGTTATTGCGTTGGACCAAGGAGCCTAGGTCACATCAAAGGACCAACCATATACTCAAGCGATTTTATCTTATCAGAGAAATCAATGATAGAGGTGATACAAAAAAAAATTATTATGCAAAGTACCAGGAGAAAGAAAGTCATTGTACTTTAGATGTTTGTATTTAAAGTATTCTCCTTTAGTTATCATTCCATTTGCATGTTTATAATGATAACCGATCCTTGGATATATCTTATAGATTATCCTTAATATCCCTGGTCAGTCATCTACGCGGGTAAGAGTACAAGGTGCCGGATCGACCCACTATGAGAAAGCTGCATGAAATAAGTCATAAGCTTTTCTCATGTATAACCGCGTCACAACGCCCTTTGACTCGAGATCATCATGGATTCCTACATGATGAGTCGCGGTCTTTGACCTAGTCAAAAGTCACCTTTGACCGGGTGATGATAAAGGCTAGGATCGGGATCAGTGGTTCTCATGCGGAGGAATGTGAGTGGTCAACATGAGATTTGTCCCTCACATTTGTAGAGAGATAATATGGGCCCCTCGATGAGTGAGTCTAAGAAATGTATGGCCATACTACGATGGAAAGGAGTTTCCATTTCAATTGTTAGACTACTCAAGAATCGAGAAAGTAATGGTCAAGAACAGGAAGTTGACATTTTCCATGCCTCATCCTTGACCAAATTATCGCGTGACAAAAGGGACGTGACATGGTTGTAGATAGGTTATATCGCATAAACAATGACGTTGATCCTCTTACTAAGCCGCTTGCACAAGTAAAACATGAGCGTCATGTTAGGGCAATGGGAATTAAGGTAATTAATGATTGCACCTAGTGCAAGTGGGAGTCTGTTGGAAATTATGCCCTAGGGGCAAGTCATTGTACTTATCAACGTCCCCATATGAATTGGGTAGTCGCAATGTTTTGCTAGAGGCCGCTTGCGACTTGTGGGTCGGGTATGAGTTTGGCCCGCCGCCAATCTCATGTGGGCCTACTGTGGTCGCACACAAGAATGACCCAACACGAGCAAGAGTGTCCAGATTCATTGAATTTTAAATGTGTTTAAGATTTAATGAATACTTATTTAATCTAGGATGTGTGTGTGTATATATATATGCATATATAAATATATTAAATTTGAAAATAATAATGATATTATTTATTGACAATAATATTATTATATATAGTATTTAATTTATTTGATAAATTAAATAACTATAATAAATTGAGATATTGTATCTCAGATTTAATTTTCGAATAAAGATATTGCATATCAGAGTTAATTTGAACTGAGATATCGGATCTCATTTTAAATTAAATGTAATGATATCATATCTTGATTTAATATATATTAAATTCGAAAATAATAATGATATTATTTATTGATAATAATATTATTATATATAGTATTTATTTTATTTGATAAATTAAATAACTATAATAAATTGAGATATTGTATCTCAGATTTAATTTTCGAATAAAGATATTGCATATCAGATTTAATTTGAAACTGAGATATCGGATCTCATTTTAAATTAAATATAACGATATCATATCTTGATTTAATTTATAAATATAAATTAAATCAGAGGGCTTTTAATTCGGATTAAATAAATAGATTTGATTAGATCTATCAGATAGATTTAATTAATATATTTTTTGATCCAAATTCAAAAATTGGTTTTGAAGAAAATACGCCTACTAGGTTTAGAAAAACCTACGGGACATTTTTTCGAGCGTATTAGAAAGCCGCGAGAAACCCTAGAAAGAAAAATAGAGAGACGCACAGTTCAGAGGCGCTAGCACGCCTCCGTTCGTGTTTTCAAGGTCGTTCGTGTGGATACCGTAGAGGAAGGCGATTCTAAAGAGTCGGCTTCTGCTGATCGAGAAGGTAGCCCACCAGTTCAAATTGTTCTGCAAAGGTACGATTCAGAAACCCTAAACCTTGATTTAAACGCCGTTGAGCGATCCGCCTAAGGGATTCGTAAAAGTTTTTACTCTGCTGCGTTTACGGATCCCAACATTACTTTATGACAATTTGTTGTTAATCCTTGATATAATCATCTTAAACTCATTAGCAAACTGATTAAAAGCAATCAGGAATAATAATGAGTGATGATAGGAAGTAGTGAAATCACAATCAATGAGTTTAGTATACGAAGACAGTGAATTTCAATAAGAGATGGATTGGCTCGAGTTTAAATAATTCTGGCTCAAGTCTACATTTGAAAAGATTATTTGGAAAATCGATAGATGAAGCATTGACTTGAGTTTGATAAGGTCTGCTCAAGTTTAGGTCCAAACTCAAGTCATCAGAATTAGACTCGAGTCCATCTTCATTTTGAAGATGACTGAGTGAGACTTGAACTTGAGTCAATAAACCTTGGCTCGAGTTTAAGTCTAAACTCGAGGCACCGAAATCAAACTCGAGTGCATCTATATGTTAACAAATATTTTGAAGATGACTCTGATAGACTTAAACTTGAGTCTATAAACCTTGGCTCAAGTTTAAGTCTAAACTCACTACTAGAAAAACTCTATTTTGCGACGGAAGGCAGTCCGTAGCAAATTGGAACAAAATTTGCGACGGAAACCTCAATCCGTCGCCATTTGCGACGGACGACCATTATCCGTCGCAAATTGCGACCCCCCTCTGCGATTTCCGGCGACCCCCTCCCCCATCTTCCATTTCCGGTGACCCCTTCCCCCATCTACCATTTCGGGCAACCCCCCATCCCCTCCACCATTTCGTCCTGTCCTTGCTCTGGTCTGTTGGGTGTCTCTTTCAAGGGGTCCAACGTTCTTCCCTTGCTTGTTGGTGCCGGTGGTGGTTCTTCCCTTGTTCGTCGGTTCCGGTGGTGGTTCCTTCCAACGTTTTTTCTTCTTGCCTTGCCTTTGTTCACGGTATAGGTATGTTTAAAAATGTTTAATATAGATTATTGTATATAGAATAAAATGTAGTTGTTATAAATGTTGATTTGTGCATATAGATTAAAATGTTGTTGTTATGAACATTGATTTGTGTATGTAGATTAAAATGTTGTGGTTATAAAGATTGATTTGTGTATGTAAATTAAAATGTAGTTATTATGGATATTGATTTGATTTGTGTATGTATATTAAAATATAGTTGTTATGGATATTGATTTGTGCATGTAGATTAAAATGTGCTTCATGTTGATACTTTGTTAGAGGCTTACAATAATTTTAGTGATTTTATATTTATTGGTAACTAGATATATAAATGTATGAATATGATAGCTAGTTGTAGGGAATAATGAAATTTACATGTTTTATGAAAATTAGCTAGTTGAGTTATTGTTTTATAAAAATAACTATTAATATGAAAAAAATATCTCATTTACATTAATTATTCAATATATCTTTAACAAATTATGCAATTAATAAAAGTTGATAATTTCAAAAACTAAATTATAAATACTATTTAGATAAATAGGTAATTATAAATACAAAAGATAAAATTCTTTTTGCATATTATATAATCTTGATTTGTTCTTATAAATTAGCCACTAATATATAAATTTACATATTTGTGGCATGTTGAGATTTTAATTAACTTAGTAACTAAATTACTTAGGAAGTATGGAAGGCAACCACGATAGAAGTTGATGCACAATCGTCTAACTAATAGAAGAGAACTAACACAAGTATTCTTGGCGGGTTTGGAAAACTTCATCCAATTTGCTTTGGCGAATTCAAATAATTCAAGTAGTGAGATCAGGTGTCCGTGTGCCAAATGTAGGTGTTTAAGATTTAGGGGTACGGACAATGTCAAAATTCATTTGTGTCAAAAGGGATTCAGACACTGAGTGGTTATTACGGGGACAGTAGTCATCGAGAAAACCTTAATCAATATGAGCAGTTGGTTATGGATGCCGCGGGACCGTCGATCGGCCAATATTTTGATCCCGTTACTCATGTTGAGTCGTCATACATGGGAGAGGAGACCGGTACACATACCCAACCATCATACATGGGAGAAGATCCTAATCCAGAAGCCGCTAGGTTCTATAAAATGCTTCAAGATGCGCAACGTCCTTTATGGGAAGGTTGTGAACACATTGAAAATAGTGAATATTCATCGCTATCGGCTACCCTAGCAACACTAAGCTTGAAGACTGATCACCATATGAGTGAGAGGAATTACAACGAAATGATGCAGATCATGAGTAAGGTTGTTCCTAAAGACAATAATTTGCCGAAGGATTTTTATCAAGAAAAAAAAAAAAAATCCATTGCTGCCCCTGAGGATGTATGTTGTATTACAAGGAAGATGCTGAACCGACCAATTGTAAATTCGTGGAGATGACAGATATAAAGTTGTGGGGAAAGGAAGGAAAATGACCCGTCATGCGTTAAGTAAGATGTGGTACTTTCCTCTCGGTTCCAAGACTTACGAGATTGTATGCATCGAACAAACAAGCTGCTCACATGAGATGGCACCGGGAGCATCGCAGGGATGAAAACTTTGTGACGCATCCATCCGATGCGGAAGCTTGGCGTAAATTTGATGAGGGGAATCCTTTCTTTGCTATGGATCCCCGTAATGTCCGTCTTGGTCTATGGTCGAATGGGTTCGCTCCTTTCAACAATACGGGCAGGACTTATTCCTGTTGGCCTGTCATTGTGACTCCGTACAACCTCCCACCTTCTATGTGCATGAGAAGAGAGTTTTTCTTTCTTAATGCGTTAATCCCTGGGCCATCCAACCCAAAAAGAAGATAGATGTGTACCTCGGGCCTTTGATAGACGAGTTGAAGATGTTGTGGAGTGAAGGGGTTCTTACGTATGATATATCATTAAGTCGAATTTCACCATGCGGCTGCCTTAATGTGGACCATAAATGATTTCCCGCATATGGGATGTTGAGTGGCCGGCAAACGTCTGGGAAGCTTGCATGCCCGGTATGTCTTGAACAGAACATGGGTTTTAGCTTGAAACACGCCGCAAGGTCGCTTGGTTTGATAGGCATCGGCGATTCCTACCCCCCGATCATCCGTGGAGGAGAAATAGAAAAGACTTCACGCGGAATGTTGTCGAACGAGCAGAGCAACCCCGTCGTTTAAGTGGCCAAGAAATATGGGACAGAGTCAAGTACATTCAAAGTGTCGAAGAGGGGCCGCTTCTGTGGAACCCGAGGGATACGGCGTTGATCATCATTTGAACAAACACAAGATCTTCTCGGGAACTACCATATTGGAAAGATCAATTGTTAAGACACAACCTCGATGTCATGCATATTGAGAGGAATGTGTTTTGCAACATTCTGTACACCGTGATGGACACCAAGGGCAAGACGAAGGACACAGCCAACGCAAGACGGGACATAGAAGCGATATGCAGAAGGCCTGCTTTACATTTGGTGGGGAGTGGCACGGGACGGACATCCAAACCTAGAGCGCCGTACACATTCAACAAACAACAGAATTTGGAACTGTTGCAATGGGTTAAAGAACCGAAACCGCAGACGGTTATGCATCAAACATGAAAAGATGTGTCGACATGCACGAGGCGAAGTTATTCGGCATGAAGAGTCATGATTGTCATGTTTTCTTCCAGAGATTGTTGCCTTGGGCCTTCAAAGCACTTCCGAAGCATATATTGTCTATTCTGACGGAATTTTCCATGTTCTTTAGAGAAATTTGTGCTTCTAAGCTTAATTTTGAAAAGTTACGGCACCTGGAGGCGAGCATGCCCATAACTCTATGCAAGTTAGAGATGATATTTCCTCCTACCTTGTTTGACTCAATGGAACATTTGCCCGTTCACTTGGCCTACGAAGCAAAGGTAGGAGGCCCGCAACAATATAGATGGATGTATCCATTTGAGAGGTAATATATATATTTCTATCTCGCTGTTATTAATTGACCGACACGGTACTTTAGTTTATAAATACCCTCTGATATTTCATTGTAGGTTTTTACGCACACTTAAGAACAAGATCAAAAATCCAAGATACGTTGAAGGATCTATCGCTGAGGCATATCTTGTCTAAGAGGCCGCAAAATTTGCTTCATACTATTATCCCCCTGAAATGATGTCAAGATGGAGAGGGTACCTCGCAACGATGATGCCGTAATACGAGGGATCAAAAATCAATATTTAATTTTCCGTGGCGAGTCGTGGGAAAACGTTCGAGGTCAACTCTTGACGGAAGAGATAAGCGAGTAGCGGAGTGGTACATTCTAAACAACCGTGAAGAGGCCGCCCAAGATTTAAAGTAAGATTTCTTTTCTTTTTGTTAGTTACTTCTCTAATTCGGTCCGATCGGGAAATCCTTCAATGGCGGAATCCGAAGTTGACCAATTCACGATGTCTGAGTTCCCAAAATGGCTTCGATCCTATTTCGTGGAAAATCCATCAGATCCCAATGAAGTTGCGTGGAGTTTGTCCTATGGAGCTGCAAGTAGTGTTACCCGGTGCAAGAAATACATAATCAATGGGTATCGGTTTTCAACCTGCCGAGGCGAATGCAAGTACACTATGTTGTAATTATGGTGTATGTTGTCGAGGTGACAAAGTTGATGGGGTAGAGACTGACTACTACGGGAAGTTAGTTGACATAATTCAACTGAGTTACCCGTGGGACAAGGTAGTGACCCTTTTCAAATGTGAGTGGCTTGATAACAGTCCGCGTGGGACAAAAATGGACAAACATGGAAATATTGAGATCCACTGGACAAGGAGATATACGGTTGGTTATGACCCATTCATCCTTGCTCAACAAAGGAACAAGTTTACTATACATCATACCCCACATCCCGCCTGTGTTGGAGGAGTTATTAAAACCAAAGCACGAAATATTATACCAAAGTCGAAAGAGCCAGAATCAAATGACGGTATGACTGAACCATTCCAAGCTGATGTGGAACATGTACTCCCATAAACATCTTCGATGACGAAGTACCAAGCAATCTATTTGATTCTAATGCGGGGTTAGAATTAATTCCTATACAAATTGACGATGAGGAATCAGACGATGAGGCGTAAGTGATTTACTCGATAGTGAATCGGAATTCGACGACTATGAGACCTCCTCAGAGGAAGACGTGCAAGCATATGTTGATGTTGATGAACAAGAATCGTCCGATTGATTTTGTTAGTTCTTTGTTTGTGATGATTTGTTATACTACATACTTTGTTAATGCGCTACTTATTGTTATATATTTTTTGACATTATGTCTATGAGTGTTTAGAGATGGAGCATCTAGGAGGACGTTCAGGTAGTGGTCGGGGTAGTGGTCGAGCCCAACCCCGTCCTATCAGAGGGGGTAGGGCGACGTCATCTGCTCCTTATGGAGGTAGAGGGTCCAGCGCTTCCCCAGATATGCCTTCCTTGATATGTCATCTTCACCGTCTACATATTTGTCATCTTCACCGTCGCTGTATATGTCGTCATCACCGTCTACCCCTCTCACTGATCCACAGTAAGGGGGACCACAGGTTTACAATATAATTTCTGATTGATTTACATATGTTTAGTTACATATGATTTACATATGTTTATCTTCAATACTTCACATTTCTTCCTTAGCACAATGCGTCGCCTCATAGCCACGTCGGGGAAGAAGGTAGTTCCTCCGATCCACCAACTGGGCTCCAGAGATCCTTCGACACGGAAGCTTTGGATCCGTCCCGACGGCATCGGGTAAGTCATGCCGAGTTACCGTAATGTTACAATTTTCTCTATGTAAATGGTTTGTATGGTAATATTTGCATGATGTCATCTCTCATCGATTTGAGCCTCATAATGAGGTAAGGGACTTCATCTCGGCCCAATTATTCCGCAATTACAACCATCCTTGGGCCAAGTGGGCGACATTCCTATCACTATTCGAGATGCTTGGTTCGATGAGTTCTTGGTAAGTTTTTTGTTTTATGGTTATTTAATTAAGTACTTTAAAAATTTGGAGTACTAATTGTTCGTTATTGATTTTCGTGGCCGCATATGACGTTGTTCGAACATCGTGCGAATCGAAAGCAAATTATAATAATAAGGGAGGCCGGTATTTGTGTCAAAAGCTTTACGGCTTGAGAAATAAAAGAGGCAAGAAAGACTGGATTTCCCAGACACCGTAGACGAATTATTGCAGAATTGGGCCACAAATGAACAGTTTCAAAACATGAGCACGAAAAATAAGCAAAAAGAGCCAAAATGGAAGGACCGTCATATGTCGGCGGCAAAGATTCCTATTAGTGAGCATCGACGGAAAATTGTAAGTACACTCTATTTTCTATTTAGGTATTTGATATTTTATACTTTGAAGTAATTAATTAAGGTTATCATCCGCGTTTGCGTGTAGAGTCTGGGAAGTTCTTGAAGGATCAATTGAGTGGGCTACCTTTGAGCGGACCCATTCCCGGCAATCTGAAGGGAGTGAGAGACAATGGATTAACCAAAAGGCGCTGCAAGTAGCGGTTAGACATTTATTGCCTTTATTACTTGTTTTATGCACCACCATATTTATTTTATTTTACATGTCTAATAAGCTATGTATTTTTGTGCTTGTAGGAAACCTTTCAGAAGCTGTCGCAGGAGAGAGGGTCGCAGCTTGGGTTTGACCCCGCATCCTCTCAGTCCGACAATGAGAGTCTGTTCTTTGAGGCCGCAGGCGGATTTAACAAGAAAGGGATGTACACGTAATACATTTCATATTGATAATTTTCATTCTCTTGTCTATTCAAATGAAGTACAAATAATAACTGTACTTCATAATGTATTTGTAGATGAGCTGAAGAAGATGAAAGCGTTGGTGGAGCAGCAAGCAACACAGATGAGTCAAGAACAGTGGCATCATGAGGCGGGAGATGCTTCAGAACGGGAGAGGATGGAGCGGCGATGAATCAGAACGGAGAGGATGGAGCTTGCGATCCAACAGAACGGGAGAGGATGCGACATCGATGGATAAGCAAGCGGAGATGATGAGACAGATGCAGCTTCAACTCCTGTCTCTAATGACACAAAAGGGTTCAAGGTCGGCTCCTGGTGATGATGACCATGCGGGTGATGATGATGATGATGACAATGTCTTTGTTTAGACTACTTTTTAGTATTTTCTCCTTACAACATTATTATATATATTGTGTTTTCTCTATGTAAACTCTTTTTATTATATCCATGATACTTTTGCAATCAATTTTCAAGAAAAAAAATAAAACAATTAAAATTTTAAAAAATAAAACAATTAAAAAGATTAAAATTTAAAAAGATTGAAAAAAATAAAAATAAAAAAATAATTTTTTTACTTTTGCTACGGAATTAATTCCGTAGCAATTTGCTACGGAAAAAATCCGTAGCAAATTGCTACGGATTATAGATTCCGTAGCAATTTGCTACGGAATATATATCCGTAGCAAATTGCTACGGGGTTTTTTGCTACGGAAAAATTCCGTAGCAAATTGATTTTGCTACGGAATTTTGGCATTTTTCCGTAGCAAAACCGATTTGCTACGGATTTTGTTACGGATTTTTTCCGTAGCAAAAATCGATTTTTTTTGTAGTGACTCGAGTCATAAAATACGGCCTTGAGTCTATGTTTGAAGAGACTTTTCAAAAATGATTGGAAAACTTCTTCTAACTTGAGTCATTAAGGGATGGCTCGAGTTAACAAAGTTATTTGAATATAACGGTCAAATCTTAGACTCAAGTCACAGGTCTTAAACTCGAGTCGATCAACCGTGTATTTTGAAAGGATTTTAAGTTCGCAGAGACATAACTCGAGGTACCAGGATTTGGCTTGAGTTTTCATCAAAACTCGAGTCAGCTATGTGTGGCTTGAGCCTAGAGACTTCTTGGCTCAAGTCAAACAAGGATTGGCTCAAGTTTGACATCACAAACTCGATTGAATCTGACAGCAAATGTGACAGACTGATATGATCCAAGTTTGAACAAGTTAAAAGCATTTTGGCTTGGATAATAAATCTCAGTTTGTTTACAGTGGTCAGTTATCATCAAAACACATAGAGAACTAACAATCACCATGCTTGCATTCCATGAGGTCCCTACCTTGTATCTCAATACAAGTAGATTATGTTGTACTAGTACTATTGAGATCACCAATGCACTTTCTTGATGATTCAAGACTAGGAACAGGTCTTAGGCAATAAAAATGTAGTGTCCTCGAGTCCTCTTGGTGTGATCCCTAACATAGATTTTCAAGTGAACACATGTTCTATTTCGAGGGCCTTTATCTTTAAATGCATATCAACTGCAAAATATAGTGAGGCATAAATATAATAAAGATAAAATGTGCTAAAATATATAAATCATGAAATACCAAATAGTACAAGGTGTTCATATGATAAAACAGATTGTCTCTAGGACACCTACATACTAACATTAGCCACAAAAATCAAAATTTTCAACAAAATTTGTTGCCTCTCTAATTCAATCACAGAAATTCAATTACAATGGAATATTTTTGAAGCAAATTCATCACTAATTGTTTTTAAAAGAAATTTTGAAATGCCATCTCATGCTGAGTCAATTTTTGTTCTGCTGCCAGTTGCCACCACAAGTCTTCCTCTAGCCCTACCACGTATTGCCACACCATAATCATGAAAATGTGACTTCTCCCCATTTCGCACCCACAACCTTGTCTGTGCGTGCTCAAGCCTTTGTCAGTTGAGCTACAATTAGGGGTGGAAATAGGCCAGGGGCATGTGGCCTGGCCTATTAAAAGCCTAGTCAGGCCTGGCCTGTCAGGCTAAAAGGCCAGGCCAAATCCTATTTTATGGCCTATTTTGTCTTAACAGGCCAGGCCTAGGCCTCCAAATAGGCCTGTAAAGCCTGACAGGTCGGCTTGTTAAGAGGGGTAAAATTGTAAATATTAATTTTTTTAATTAAACCGCTGTTACATAACCCAGGGAATTAAAAAAAAAAAGCCACGTCCATTTCATTTCCGCCTCCTACCCGCAACTGCCGACTGGTGTCTTTGTCTTAACCCTAAATCCCTAATTTCACGATCGACCTCAACATCCTTACCATCGGTTGTCGCACATCTCAGGCGGCGATTCCCCTTCTTCTACCTTCCTTCTTTCAATTTGCACGGCGAGGGAGTCTTGCGAGCGAATCATAGTCTCAGCCTCTCTTCGTTGTCCAGGTAATGGTTACTCGCTATTATCTTCTCCGTGTTTGGGTTTTCTGGGTTGTACCAATGTCAAAAGTCCTCGGTTTTACTGGTGAGTTTTGGATTGATAACATTATATTCTGAATTGTGTGTTTAGTTGTTATTTTGATGAGTTTGCTTCGATTTTTCCCCCCTAAAGACTTGCTCTCGATTATAAACAATTCCTAAACCTTGTTGTCCTGATGGTTGATAAATTTTCTTCAACAGCCTGCCTTTGCTTAACTTTCCTAATCCTGTAGTTGATCATGTGGTTGACTAGTATCCCGAGATGCTTTCATTCATATCTAGTGTTAGTTATTTCAACATGGGCTTTTAGTTGTTCTAGATCTTGCTCCGCAGGATCTGAATGTCGTTAGCTATATCTGATTATTTTGAGACTTTATCATTCATAAAACCGTGTTTTTTGGCTTATCTATGACACTTTTTTTCCTTGCGGATCAGATGAAGTATAACCTTGATTTCGGAATTAAATTTGCGTGAGATAATATGGCATGTGATTGGTTTAATATGTGAGTCGAATAGTCAGTAATAGGCTCTAATTTAATTTACGCGTCTTCTCATAGTCTATATGCATTAGATTATTTCTCTGACTTGGTATACTGTTTGGGTTCCCAGGAATTGATGATTTTTCCCCCGAGGGGTCAATATATGTTAACCCCAAGGAGCCCTGTCTCCTGTTGTCTCTTGGTCACCATGTTGATTTATACTTTCCACCTTAGAAGAGATCTCGTACTAGTGCTCCGTTGAAGAGATCACACATCAATGATCCTTTTCTTCTCAGTGGAGAGTGGTTTGAGGCCGAGGAGAAGCAACAGACATCCATTGAAGATTTGTCTGATGAATATTCATGGCCATGGGATATTATTTCATTCATGCATGTTATGAACTTTATCCATGGTAATGTTATGTTGTTGTATTTGATTTCATTTTTTATGATATATTTTAGATTATTAGGAATAAATTATGTAAGGCCTGTTTTCGGACTGTTAACAGTTGGCCTGTTTTTGGCCTATTTTATGGCCACTTCCTTGCTTAATAGGCCAGGCCTATTAAGGGCGAGGCCTAACCTGTTTCCACCCCTAGCTACAATGCACGTGCATTCTTTTATCACAAAATTATATATACGTACATACTTACATACATACATATATACATATGATTTAAGTGCATACTTATATATATGTCAAATTCCTTAATATTTTGACATTTATCAAAATAATAACACACAGTTTAGTGAACAGAAATAGCATAAACATACGCATATAAACTACTTGATAACATTATTGAATTCCCACAGGGTTTGTACATAATATTTAGTTATCCCAAAAAGGTAATATACAACTGTAGATAACGAACATCAATACTTGGACAGCACCGGAACCCTTAGCTATCGGTATATACCCCTTTACCCTTGGAGCCGCTTCCTCTTCTAAATAAATTTTAAAATTTGTGGAAATGAATGAGATTCATGCAAATATCAGTAGTAACAATCAATCATATAAAATGTGATAAATAAAGATGCAATGCATCATATAATGAAACTAAATAAAAATGTTGTAACTTGTCTGTCTTTTCAGCGTTCAGGATCCAATCATTGTTTATCCCTACTGGCCACACTATGTACACTGTTCATAATCAAATAATTGTTTGACCCTTGTTGTAATGTTTTGGAGCAAATAATTGTTTGTTTGTACTTGTCTTGCTACCTCAGCTGGGTCTTGCTTCGCCTGATGGTAATTTTTCTTTTCCAACTAGAGGGTAATTGGGCTTTTCCCACACCACAGCTAGGTTTTGTAACAACAATTCACATAACAGAACATGGCAACACAAAGCATATAAACGATCACATAGTATATAAAAGATAGAGTAACTACATGAAATCATTTCCAGTTGCTAGCTAGTTTTGTCTATCAATTCTTTGTTCGGCTTGGGCAATGTCAAATCCTAAAATTTCAAAATTATAATAAATGAGTTATTACCCATTCATGTCTTATCCCTAAATTCATATGGTTGGTTATCTTTACCAAAAAAATGCATAATTACCAAAATGCCCTTAGAAATCTAGTCTAATTCCCTTTAAACTCAGTGTAATTGTACTTTATCAAAAATTATAACCCGGCTATTCCTACACAATTTTGCATCTATAATCCATTTTTGACCTCATTTTTGCCAAAATGAAACTCCATTTCCCAAACTACCATTGCAGCCACATATGTTAGGGTTTTAGGGGTAAAACTGTCATTTCATACCCCAAAGCCTCCATACTTCATTTTTAACATGTTCCTTACACAATTTGTCATTCTAAACACAACGGGAACATGAAATCCATCCAACCCAAACCAAAAAATAATAATTCCCCTTGGCCAAAAAGCAAGAAAATTTGGGAAAATGAAGTTTCATGTTTTCTTTCACATAACATCCTATTTTCACCTTAAATCACTTCTTGAACCCTTTCATTACACTTCCCACATGATTAATCAAAATTTGGGCAGCACCTCCCCTTTCGCTTTATGCCTTCCAAATTACAAAATCATGACAACCAAGGAAAACAATCAACCAATTCATCAACAACAACTATAAATCGACAAGTAAAACAAGGTTTCTTTAATTACCTCTTGATTCTCTCTCCTTTCTCTTCAAAGCCATGTCTCTTTCCTCCTTATTCTATTTGATTTTCTTATTGCTTCATGTGATTTCAAGAAGGATATGAGGATTAGAAGAGGTTTCTAATGATTTAGAGACAAGAACAAGTGAATTTTGCTTACAAAAAACTTACATAGCTTTGCTTCTTGAATTTGTCTCTTCTCTTTGCTGTTTTGTTCTTCTAATTTATGCTCTCTCTCTCTCTCTCTCTAGTTGGCCAAAATTTTCGCCCTTGTAAGAGCTAAGTGACCTTTTTATAATATCTATTTCCACCTCCATAAAAAAATAGTTATTTAATGGAATTTTGCACATGATTTTTTTTTTTTACTTGGCCAAAATGCTTCCACATGGCTTGATTTGCGTCTAAATATTTATTTTTCCTTCCTTTCTTTCTTCTTGCTTGACTTTGGCCCTTAATTATGGAGAAAATAAGATCTTGATTTTTTAGCCAAATGACCATTTTACCCTTATTTTCCTCAATTTTTGAATTAAATATTGTCTTCCTTTTTCCCTTTTTATTCTTGGCCAAATCTTGCACAATAAATTGGGCAAAAAATTGTGCTCTTATTTTCTTCATTTTGGGCTAGAAAATTAGGCCTTTAAGAAGACAACAATTTAATTTTTGTGCCTTGACTTAGCCAAAACTCATGTAACCTCTACTTCTAAGATTTTGCCATTTCAAGTGTACCAAAATTCATCATTTTATTCCATTTAATGTAACAAATGTGCAAGAAATTTTTGGTGAGTAAAATTTGGGATACTACAAAATACATAATCAATTACACACACAGTTAAAAAAGATCATAAATTAAGTGATAATTTGAAATTATAATTTTTAATATAAATCAATTTCAAATTTGTTTAAAAAATAATATTAGATTTTATAAAAAATTTAAACGAAATACATTTTTAGCCAATTTTTGAAATTCTATTTCATTTTCAACTTATATATATATATAAACATGTGTGTGTTATATTACATCGTAATTTTAATAGTAATGAAGAAATAATAAATTTTATATATTTATTTTGATATAACTATGATAATTTTTATTTTTATAAAGATATTAATTTAAATATAAAATTTATTAAAAATATAAAAAATTAATTTTTCTGATGGAATTACTAATGGAATTTTCCACTAAACAATTTCGTGGCTAATTCTGTGGCTGATGCTGAATTAGTCACGCAAAAAATTGTCATGGTTAATTTAGCCATAGAAAAAAAAATCATTAATTTTCCTATTCAAAATTTGTAGTAAATGGTATTCTGTATGTTACACCCCTACCGCCTTCGTCTTTTTAGGTGGCGGGTAGTGTGATCTTTTCCTTCTTTATCAGTTATATTTATAAAATGGACATGTATCAGAGCGATTTCGCAGCAGAGCAGGTAACAATTTGGACAATATAATATTGATAAAGTAAATAAATATCCAAAAAGAATAAGTTCCCCAAAGGGTTAATATACAGTCATCTGAATATGATACCAACACAATCAAAATATTATTTAGTCATCCTGAGAATAATAATTAACCAAAGGTCACCAACTGCATCTTCTACCAACTCTTCAATCCTGGTTCACATTCTTACCTCTTGACCCTTGATCAGCTTTCAAAGATCTACCTGTGTTCTTAGAATAAGCAGGAAACCCGAAGGATCCCAGAGTAACTGTTAATCTCATACAAAAAGTATATTCAATGTATGTAAGAAAACCATAAATACAAACCACAACATTCAATAAATCGCACACAGCAAGGCACAAATTAAAGCCTAATTCGGAACAAGAAGTCTTTATAGCACACAACATAGACTACAGGGCACATCACACAACAAGGCCCTAGTTGCACACAACGGATTCCAGTTCCAAAGCGCTTGGAAAATAACAACACCGAATGCATACACAATCATGGTAAAGCATACATACAAAGACATACAAAGCATAAGAGGATTAAGGTTACTACCTAGCAAACTTAAATGGTCAGTTACTTTCTCAACATACAGTCGAGAAAAAGTTCTAGATTAATAGGTCAATTTCAAAAATTTGTATCTCTTTGGATACAACTTCGAATAAGGCGTGTGACCTATCAAATTAAACCTTATTGTGTCCACTTTATTTTTGGAAAACTTCATGACAAAATTCGATCATTTACTACTTCAAAACTTAACACGAAATTCATTTCTGGAAAATAACAGTTGTCCAGTTTTGCTGTCAAACTTTGAAAAATCATAACTCCCAATCTATATATTCGTTTTGGCTGTTCTTTTTCTTGTTTTAGACCTTATTGAGTCTAATATCTACTGTAAAAAGTTCGTGGGAAAACTCAAACGTTTGACTATGAAAAAGAAAGACACAAGGTTCTCTGTTTTAGATAAGAAAAACAGAGCAAAGTGAATGAATGAAGATCAAGGAACAATGCTTAAATAAGAAAGTATGGAGAGTCTGTTGTCGTGAGCGTGTAAGCCGCTGGAAGAGTATGGTGCTTCTAATCTTGCGTGATCAGAGAATGAGTTAATTGTTGGTTTTGATTAGTTTTGATGATGTCTTATATAGATGTCATTCTTAATAGCAAAAAGGTTTCATACTACATTTATCTTTTACTTTGACTAATTATTATATTTAATGTAGATGCAAAGTTTTATGATGGAGAATGTTGATTGAAGAAAGAAGCTCTTGCACAATATAATGGGAATATCATAATATTAAGGAAGCAAGAGGTTATCAAATGATTTTGGGGATAATCTAGAAGGAGAAAAGAAATTGAAGAAGGAAGAACTTGCAATGCAATGGAATATCTTTATTGAAGTTCTTATATTGATGCTAGAAGTATCCAAGATCATATGGAAGCTGGAACGGATCAATTCGAGTTTAAACCATCAAAAATCAGTTCCGGGATGAGCAAACTCGAGTTCATAACTTGCAAACTCGAGCCTGTAATGTCCCCAGCAACTCTGGCGCCTCTGGACAAGTCAAACTCGAGCTTAGAACTCAAACCTCAGGTTTGGAACTCCAAACTCGAGCCCATCATTAGCAAACTCGAGCCTGTAGTGTCTTCAGCATTTCTGGTGTCTCTGGACAAGGCAAACTCGAGCCTATTAGTTGGCAAACTCGAGCTTACAGCGGTGTTCAACATTTCAGCTACTCTGTTCCACGTTTCACTCGGGTGACGTCTGGTCATTCGATGATATCTCCTAAAATACAGATCGGATTGAAGTGAAACCAGTGGCATATGAAACTAGACTCCCAATGCGTCATTTGGATATATAATTGAAGCCAAACGGAGTCAAGATGAAGGAGCTATGAATTTATGAAGTTGACAGTGATATTCACGTCACACAAATGACCAACCTTCAATGTTTTGAGTTTATCTCACAAACGGAGAATCCAATTGAGATGAAATCGGTGGCATTGGAAAGTAGACTCAAAGGGCTTTCCATCGATAGGTTAAACAACTAAAACGGAGTTCAGACCAGGGAGATATGGCCCCCGAAAGTAGACAGTCTGTTCTGGGTATTGCAATTTGCTAAAGAGTTCTGCAAACTCGAGCCTATTAGTTGGCAAGCTCGAGTTCGCGGGTTACAGAGAGCTACCCGGTCGCGAAAATCATCCAAACTCGAGCCTATAAGTGACAAACTCGAGCCTAGACAAGACAGAAAGCAAAAGATGATTTTGAAGAGACCCAAACTCGAGCCTATAATTATAGACTCGAGCCTAGATGCTGAAAAATGTTACAAACTCTAGAGTTTGCTCGAACCTCCGGTTTGCACCTTGCGAAGCTGAACTCGACCCTTGCAAACTCGAGCCTACTTATCCAAGCTCGAGTTCATGACCCCGATTCAGAAAAAACAGCATTTCGAAAGTCTCGTTTCTCATCAAAGAACATCCACATGATTACCCAAATGACTTATACTTATTCTTAACATTATTTATATCATTTGTGTACATGTTTGATTATTAAAGCTTGAGAGAACATCAATCTTGACAGAAATCAAGATCTAGAAGATGAACTTGCTGCAGATTTTCAGAAACACGAAAGAGGACTGGATCCAATCAGAAACTTGAGGAAACGAAGCAAAATGGGCAACTTACTGGAAAGGAGGATAATTATCCTCAAACGGTCAGAAAGCAAAGAGACATGATTTGGTAAATCTATTTTAGGAAACACCACATCATGGGCAAATATTTAGGACGCTCCACAGAAAGTCTCCAACTAAATAAAGATTATGCGAAATGGGAATTATATAGAAAGGCTCCCAACAGCTATAATTTTGAATGGAGTCAAATCGAATGGATATGCAACGGTCATAATCTTCAATGAAGAGCAATCATCGATATTCAAGAAACATTATGACCCAACGACTATATTCCTCATCCATGACCACAACAACTAGAAATTCAAATGGAGACAATACGAATTGAGAAGCCATGGTCATATGAAGATTTGCCGCTATATATAGAGCTGCATACAAACCTTCAAGAGAGACAACAAGCAGAGGAACAAGCTTACACCTTCAACATGCTATTACTCTGATGTGATTATCATTTACTCTCTGATTTTCAATGTCTATAAATCATAGAGAGTGAAATGTCTTTTATTGTACTTCAGTGTTTATCCATTCACTTCTGAGAGAAAGAAGAATCATTGTAAACATCCTATCATTCTACCTTAGAGTTACTCAAGATTGGGTGATCTTGAGTGGGAAACACATTGTGTTGATTACAACTTGCATATATGAATGATTGCTTATCACTTTATAAATTATTATTGACATTCAAACTATTTCCAGCAAGTGAAGAAAAAGTTCTTAAAGTTCTAAGTTTTTAATCAAACACCCAATTCACCCCCCCTCTTGGGTGATAGCCAAGTCTTTCATTTGGTATCAGAGCTAGTTAACGGTAACCATGATCGGGGGTTCTCACAGTGTGATCTGTGGCGAAGCATTGGCTCTTATCCGACATGGCCAGTGGATGGTGGTGGAGGTACCGCTACGGAATTTCATTTGGTATCAGAGCTAGGCTCTTGTTTAAAGGACTTAACAGTCTCAAGAGTTATCAAATGGCTAATTTTGGGTGCTGCTCGTTTTTGAAAGGTTTTGACTTTACCATTCCACCACTTTTCAAAGATATTGATTTTTGGTTTTGGAAAGCTAGAATGACTAGTTTTAT
Source organism: Acacia pycnantha (assembly GCA_025563575.1). Lineage (NCBI taxonomy): Eukaryota > Viridiplantae > Streptophyta > Magnoliopsida > Fabales > Fabaceae > Acacia > Acacia pycnantha. The sequence continues at coordinate 141,504 of JAMWYP010000120.1, forward strand.
CAAAGCAACTGATTTTGATATGTGGAAAGTCTTTACAAATGTTTTTGACTTTACTCCAAGAAAGGATTGGACAGAAACAGATATGAAAATGTTTTCATTGAACATTAGAGCAATGAACATATTATATAGGTCTTTAATCGAAAAGATTTTGAGAAAATCAAATGTTGCTCTAGTGCTAAAGAAATTTGGGATGCTCTTGATTCTATTTATACTTCTAACAATTGTGTTGAAGTTGAAAGTGTTGACAGTTCATCTAAGACTATATGTTTTACATCTATGGTGATGAACAAGCTGGAGAATGAAGAAGGGGAAATCATTGAATTCAGCAAACGCTTCCATAATCCAGTCTACAGAAAAGAACAAGACGAAGAGGATTCCCAGGAAGAACTCATGGAAGATTATGATCAATCATTATCTAGAGTTCAAGATGCACATGTGGTAAACAATTCCAATTCTTCTTGTGTAGTTAAGAAAAATGATTCTAAACATCTGCATAAAATTGTTCTGCATCCATTTACCGATTCTATTTTGAAAAACAAACATGTTTTCGAAAATCATGTTGGAAAATCATGTGGGAAGAAAGAATATACAAATATGGGTCATTTGACATTGCATCCACTTGACCAATACAATTCTTGCAAAACCGCTCATAATACGCATCATTCTATTGTTTGCAATTATTGTGGTAAATCTGGACATATTTCTCATACATGCTATATTAGAAGAAATTATAATGTGAGAAATAAATCTGTTTGGGTTCCAAAGGACAAGTAAGGTCCAATACTAACAATCAAGGACCCAAGTATAAATGGGTACCAAAACGTCCATCTAGTGCTTTATGTGTGCAGATTGATTTGAAAACCAATGGACATAAGGGTACTGAGAAGATGAAGAAGAATCAAATAGTTTCTCAAGAACCTACAAGGAAACTCATATCAGTTAGGAGAACTTGTGGAAAAGCCATTGCTGGAACTACAAGGTCAAATAATAAGAAGCAATGGATACAAGCAAGAAGAGTATCATCCACCTCAAGAACAAACTACCATAGAGTATCATTCAACTATCTTGAGGAGAACAAGAAGAGGAGAACCTCTCAAGCATCAAATAGAAGACTCTTGAAGTCTACATTTTTCTGAGAGTGCCTTGCCCACACCCATAAGAAAATATATGAAGAACCAATGGGTAAGCAAAGGCAATACTCCAAGTACCTAAGGTAAAGGTATACAATGGTAAAACCTCCTTTTCTATATGCATACATGATGATTTGAAAATAAAGTATCTCTTTTATGCATAAAGTCATGATTAATTCATTGTGCTCATCTATGCTGAATTGATTATATTCATAAGAGCATGTGAATTTTTGGTCTCTACAAGCTAACAAAGATTGGATCCAAGGAAGGTTGGATACCAAGAAAGAAAAGGATTTATACAACTTTTTAGGATCAAGGAAAGCTTCTCAAAGATGCAACATAGAGAAATGATCCAAGTCTTGAGAAAGCTAAACAACCTATTTGGATGTTGATGGTGAACATTGGAAAAGGAGTTATCTACATCAACCCATCTCAACCAAGCAAGCTTCTATGAAGATAAAAGGAATTACGGTGATATCTAATCCTTGCCTCTTACAATGATTATATGAAATTCATTTTTGATTTGCTTTTGGTTAAAAGGATTTGAAACTTAATCAATTTCAATCAGCAATCTTTCTGTCAAAACCAAACTTTAGTTTAGAAATGCAAATTCTGTTTTAATCCTTCAAAAAAATGAGTTTTAAGAGTTTACAAATGTGTAAACTCGAGCTGCAGATGCAAGCTCGAGTTTGCCTCTGGCGGGAAGTTTCCCAATTAAAAACCATTTGTTTAAACTCCAGAGTTTTGTGTAGAGTTTGTTTAAACTCCAGAGTTTTGTGTAGAGTTTGTTTAAACTCCAGAGTTTTGTGTAGAGTTTTGCCCTTGCGAAGAGCTTCCAAGTTTTTATATTTTCGCAAACTCTAGAGTTTATATTCAAACCTCCGGTTTTCTCGGGAATAATTAATTTGGTTTGACATGAATAGTGTCAAACTCGAGCCTATTTTTATGAACTCGAGCCCGGTACTTTAAAATGAGTAAAGTTGAATTTCTAACTCCAGAGTTTATATCTAAGCTCCAGTTCACGTTTTGAAGAACTAATTTATTTTGGCATGAACAGTGTCAAACTCGAGCCTGCTCACTAATGGACTCGAGTTTGCCCATTTTACAAAATGTGATTTCAGTTGGCTTTCGCGATAAATGCTTTACAATGAAATGAACTCGAGCCTACTTTCATGAACTCGAGTTCGTCCCTTTGAAAAATAACAAACTCCGAGTTTACATTTTTAATCTAGAGTTTGACCTTCGCGAAGCTTATCCTCGACGTTAAAAAATTGACAAACTCTAGAGTTTACAATTTTACTCTAAAGTTTGCTCTTCACAGAAGCTAAGAAATATGTTTCAAACTTGCTCGAAATTTGTGAAATCTTATTGTTTGATCTATATATTCCATATCATCAATCACTAATATTCCTAACTGTATTTAATCAAATTAGTGAGTTTCTATTGATCAAACAAGTGGTTTTGTGCATAACTTTCTAAGTTTGCTTGGATTTCAATTCACACTATTTTGTGAAAATGCAAACAAATGTTTTGAAAACATATCCATACTTTGATTACATTCAAAATGATGTTTCAAAATTGGAAGTTAATACTGTATTCTGAATGTTGGATATGCTTCAAACTTGTCTAGTCGAGTTTTCCTATCATTCACATATTGATCTTTGATATTCAATGTGTTGCTTGAACTCCTTTGTCTAAATTCTCTAACTAGTTGGACTTCATGTCTAATATTCTGGAACTCTAGTCATTTGAACTAATGAGTTTGTGCTTCATCATTCATGAATCCTAGTAAACATGTTGTTACTCAAATTCATAAAACTTTGTCTTTCATCCTTATTTTGAGTAACTGGATTCATAGTCTTGCCTTGAGCATTCATACTCTTCTAATCCTAAGATGCAAGATTATCTTTCGGTCATAGCAAAGTCATTATTTCTCTATTGTGCTAAGCATATTTCAATAATGCTTTACCTTCATGACTTTTGCTCTTGAGAAAATTCTTCTACATGTAAACTTCAATGTTTCACATGTTCTCTTAATCTTGAAGCATTCTGATTTATTCATTAAACATGTTGACTTCCACCATGTTTTAAAGTGAGCATTATTTTCAAGCATGTTTCAAAAATGACTCTTTCATTCATCAAAATTTTGATTTCTTAATTCATTATCATGATTTGAAAGAACATTCGAGATTTGAAACAATTTGCATATTTCATTATCATTCTTGAAAATTTTGATCTCATTCATGAAATGTGAGTTGATAAATGCTTATCATTATGGATAGGATTTTATATGCTTATTGATCAAACTTACATGCATTCTATCAATGACATCTTTTCTACATAAAGTATATTTCCAAACTGTCATTGAGAAATAACCTTATTGATATCTACTGCAATTCTGTAATATTTTGAACACTCTAAGTTATGCAGTATGACAATGTGGTTTATGCTTCATATCTTAGTTATGCAGTGCGCTTAGTGACTCATCCTATTTCTGCTGCAAACTCTGATTCTGATGCAATTTCTGTTTCTGATTCAAATTCTGATTCTGTATACTCTTTGCTCAAGTTTCATATGACTTAATTGCATAAGAGCATAAGAGTTGTTACCCTTAGTCATGCATTCATTAAGGGGGAGCTTCACATTCTCATGTGTTTTATATCTTACAAGTTCATCTCCTTTATTTGAAGAAAATCCTTTTAAACATTTTCATCTGCATACACTGTTGTATTAGTTTTGATGATGAATTAATATCATATTTTCTTTTCACTATCTTAAATTGAAAATATCATATAGAAAGGGATATTTTGATATCATGTTGCACTAACAAATCTCTTTGGCAAAGAAAGTGTTCAATTTGTAGCAAGAATTTTGTTTTGTGCTAGGACATTCCTCAACATACTACAAGGAGAAACCATTACATTGAGGAAAGATGTCTCAATTACACTGAAGTTGTGATTTTCTTTACAAAGAAGAAGAAAACTTCTTGATGTCAGCTGACATGTTCTGCAAAAGAGCTATATGAAGGAAATGAGAAGGATGAAAATGATCTCATACAAAAAGGAATCAAATGGACCTCATCGATCAATCATCAAAATCAACATGAGCATTTCTAATCTCTATCTTTTATATTCATTAGAAACTTTGCACATGTTTGGTATTTATATGCTTTAATTGTGAAAGATGTTTTTGAAAACCTCTCCAAACTCCATCAAACTTGTTTTCATAACAACATCCCAAATTGCATAATATTTAGAATGAAAACAATTTCAAATTGGGGAGAGAAAATCAATTCTTTGATTCTTTCTAATTTGCTTTCCTATTTGTCTCTCTACAAGTATCTCTTCTTTAAACTCAACTTTTTGCTAATGACAAATAAGGGGGAGAGAATGGCAAGAAAAATATGTTGGGTTTAATACTTTTTCATATTCATACATATTTTCCTTAAAGTATTTGCCATCATCAAAAGGGGGAGAATGTTGGTTTTGATTAGTTTTGATGATGTCTTATATAGATGTCATTCTTAATAGCAAAAAGGTTTCATACTACATTTATCTTTTACTTTGACTAATTATTATATTTAATGTAGATGCAAAGTTTTATGATGGAGAATGTTGATTGAAGAAAGAAGCTCTTGCACAATATAATGGGAATATCATAATATTAAGGAAGCAAGAGGTTATCAAATGATTTTGGGGGATAATCTAGAAGGAGAAAAGAAATTGAAGAAGGAAGAACTTGCAATGCAATGGAATATCTTTATTGAAGTTCTTATATTGATGCTAGAAGTATCCAAGATCATATGGAAGCTGGAACGGATCAATTCAGAGTTTAAACCATCAAAAATCAGTTCCAGGATGAGCAAACTCGAGTTCATAACTTGCAAACTCGAGCCTGTAATGTCCCCAGCAACTCTGGCGCCTCTGGACAAGTCAAACTCGAGCTTAGAACTCAAACCTCAGGTTTGGAACTCCAAACTCGAGCCCATCATTAGCAAACTCGAGCCTGTAGTGTCTTCAGCATTTTCGGTGTCTCTCGGACAAGGCAAACTCGAGCTTACAACGGTGTTCAACATTTCAGCTACTCTGTTCCACGTTTCACTCGGGCGACGTCTGGTCATTCGATGATATCTCCTAAAATACAGATCGGATTGAAGTGAAACCAGTGGCATATGAAACTAGACTCCCAATGCGTCATTTTGATATATAATTGAAGCCAAACGGAGTCAAGATGAAGGAGCTATGAATTTATGAAGTTGACAGTGATATTCACGTCACACAAATGACCAACCTTCAATGTTTTGAGTTTATCTCACAAACGGAGAATCCAATTGAGCTGAAATCGGTGGCATTGGAAAGTAGACTCAAAGGGCTTTCCATCGATAGGTTAAACAACTAAAACGGAGTTCAGACCAGGGAGATATGGCCCCCGAAAGTAGACAGTCTGTTCTGGGTATTGCAATTTGCTAAAGAGAAGCAAACTCGAGCCTATTAGTTGGCAAGCTCGAGTTCGCGGGTTACAGAGAGCTACCCGGTCGCGAAAATCATCCAAACTCGAGCCTATAAGTGACAAACTCGAGCCTAGACAAGACAGAAAGCAAAAGATGATTTTGAAGAGACCCAAACTCGAGCCTATAATTATAGACTCGAGCCTAGATGCTGAAAAATGTTACAAACTCTAGAGTTTGCTCGAACCTCCGGTTTGCACCTTGCGAAGCTGAACTCGACCCTTGCAAACTCGAGCCTACTTATCCAAGCTCGAGTTCATGACCCCGATTCAGAAAAACAGCATTTCGAAAGTCTCGTTTCTCATCAAAGAACATCCACATGATTACCCAAATGACTTATACTTATTCTTAACATTATTTATATCATTTGTGTACATGTTTCAGATTATTAAAGCTTGAGAGAACATCAATCTTGACAGAAATCAAGATCTAGAAGATGAACTTGCTGCAGATTTTCTGAGGAAACGAAGCAAAATGGGCAACTTCTTGGAAAGGAGGATAATTATCCTCAAACGGTCGAAAGCAAAGAGACATGATTTGGTAAATCTATTTTAGGAAACACCACATCATGGGCAAATATTTAGGACGCTCCAACAGAAAGTCTCCAACTAAATAAAGATTATGCGAAATGGGAATTATATAGAAAGGCTCCCAACAGCTATAATTTTGAATGGAGTCAAATCAGAATGGATATGCAACGGTCATAATCTTCAATGAAGAGCAATCATCAGATATTCAAGAAACATTATGACCCAACGACTATATTCCTCATCCATGACCACAACAGCTAGAAATTCAAATGGAGACAATACAGAATTGAGAAGCAATGGTCATATGAAGATTTGCCGCTATATATAGAGCTGCATACAAACCTTCAGAAAAAGACAACAAGCAGAGGAACAAGCTTACACCTTCAACATGCTATTACTCTGATATGATTATCATTTACTCTCTGATTTTCAATGTCTATAAATCATAGAGAGTGAAATGTCTTTTATTGTACTTCAGTGTTTATCCATTCACTTCTGAGAGAAAGAAGAATCATTGTAAACATCCTATCATTCTACCTTAGAGTTACTCAAGATTGGGTGATCTTGAGTGGGAAACACATTGTGTTGATTACAACTTGTAAGGGAGTGAATCCTAGTGAGAGGATTACTTGAGTGCGAGTGTGTAATCAAACAGGTGTATTGATTACGTTTGTAAGGGGAGTCAATCCTAGTGTGAGGATTACTTCAAGTACGTAACGTGTAATCAAGTTGAAAGAAGATAGTGGATTGAAATTCTCAAGTAGAGCTTGGGACTGGACGTAGGTCAAGGATTGGGCCGAACCAAGATAAATCACCGTTTGCATATTCTCTTCCCTTATCTCTTACATTCCAAAGATATATGAATGATTGCTTATCACTTTATAAATTATTATTGACATTCAAACTATTTCCAGCAAGTGAAGAAAAAGTTCTTAAAGTTCTAAGTTTTTAATCAAACACCCAATTCACCCCCCCTCTTGGGTGATAGCCAAGTCTTTCATTAATCACACTGAAGAAGTATGGCTAATAACTTTTTGTTGACAACTCTCCACTGTCACGTGTCTCAGCTGAGGGAGTTAATGGAAATAATGGGCTTATAGTGTATATTGTGCTGTGAGGCCCATTTTAATACCTATTTGATCCTCTTCCAAACCTTTATTTGCAATTAGGTAATTGCAAATATTGGAAAAGTGATAAAATTAAATCCTTAATTCCATTTAAAGATTTTCTTTCTCAATTAAATTTCTTTTGGCCTTAAAATATCATCTCTAAAATATTTATGCCAAAAATTATTCCCTAATCATTTATCCTTAATTTATGGGAAAATATGCCTTAAATTCCAATAATTAGATTTAGAGTAAATACCCTTTTTGGTCCTTGGAAAAAACACGGATGCCCTTTTTGGTCCCTGAAAAAAAATAAGTCACTTTTAGTCCCTAAAATGGAAAAATAAGGTCCCTTTTAGTCCTTTTGATCAATTTTTTTGCATATTTTAATCCCTCAGAAATTCCCAAAAAGGTCATTTTTAGTCCCTAAAAAGGACCAAAATGACATTTTTTTTACTCAGGGACGAAAAAGGGTCAAATGTGTTTTTCCAGGGACCAAAAAGGGTATTTACTCTTAGATTTATAATAATTAAGGCGAAATTTTCCATAAATAATTCCATCATAATAATTCTATATCCTTGAAATATTATTTCATAATTTTCCCCTTTTTGTCCCTTGGCCGAAGTTATGGCCCTATTCGGGAATGTCACTCCTCCTAAACCGGTCTTAGATGTCCGCCTAATTTAGCATTATTCTCAAGTTTCAGTGCCCAAAATTTAGGATGTTACAGTTGGTAAACTCTCACATAGTAAATAGATAAACATTGAAGTGAAAATCGAGTATTAGAAGATATTAGAGAGTAAACTGAGCAATAAATATAGAGATGGTTTGTCGTTGGCTTCGTTAATTGCTTTGACATGAATTTTTCGTTATTTATAGGCAGTCACCATTAATTATCGTTGTGAGAAATTTAATTTTTCTGTTAGAGACAAATTGTAGCCATTGAAGAAATTCAATTTTATGTTGCTTTCTTCTTCGCAACAACAAATGCTTCAGATCCAATCCCTTTAGTGCTCTGCTTTGCATTTAATGCTCTGAAAGATTTTTCCTTTTGTTTTTTTTTTTAAATTAATCCAAGGTTTAATCATCTGAAACTTATACACAAACAAGATTAATAATACTGAGAAGTGATATAGGTAATTAAAAAGTATAATCAGATGTTAAATTATGAGTACTATTTATGCCATGTTTTCCCTATGAGTAAATATGTCATAATTCATGCATATAGGGAAATGTAGGGTGGATCTCACAAATTATGGTAATTGTACAAGCATCCCATACATGTGCATACGAAAAGAGAAAGTTTTAGGTTTTGAGTGAAAAGAACATAGCATAGCCGATGCAATGCTATAGCATCGAGTCAACTATAACAAACCGCAATGTTAGACCTGGCTATCACCCAAGAGGGGGGTGAATTGGGTATCTGATAAAACTTTAGATAACTTTGAAAATATTTTCGCAACTTACTGAAAGTAGTTTATACGACGGTAATAATTTATAAAGTGATAGTCAGTCTTTCAAACATATATGTTGGAATATAATAGATAAGGGAAGAGAATATGCAAACTGAGATTTATACTGGTCTGGTCCAATCCTTGACCTACGTCCAGTCCCCAAGCTCCACTTGAGATTTTCCATCCACTATCCTCTTGTTTAATCCGGGCACAAGAGAAGCCTTTACAATCCCGTAAGTTCACCCAGACACTTGTGAAGCCAAATCTCTCATCAAGATACTCCCCCTTACACACTATAAGGTTACAATCTGTTTCCCACTCAAGATCACCCAATCTTGAGTAATTCTTTGATAAAATGATTACAATGAATCTTTTCTCTTATAAGTGAATAAGATAAACACTGAAGTACATTACAAATAATCTCACTCTCTAAGGTAAATTATATGATCGTTGAGATAATCAGAGAGTAAGTAATATAGATGTCAGAGTATTGGCATTCTGACAATGAAGCAGTAATCTCGTGTCTCTCTATCTATTTTGAATGATTCTCCTTTTATAGTTAATGAAGAGAATTGAGCAATTCTTCCAATTTTCAATATGACCGTTGTGAGCGTTGATAATTGAATATTTTATACACTTATTTTTGTCTCTTGAATAATAATTTAGGACCCTTTAGCTAATAAATAATGGCTCTTATGTTTATTTGGGTCTTGAGCCTTTTATTGCATTTTAGCCATTTTTAATAATAAAATCCCAGTTTTGTGTTGCTTCACTATTTCTACCATAACTCTTGAACCAGACATCGGATTTGCCTCATTTTTGTCTCATATTTCAGATGATTCAGAGAGCTACAAATGTTATGAAGACATAAAGAGCAAATTCGGTCAAGAGGGCGGTCGATTTTGGAGCCCAATTCGGATGTACAAATCTGGATTTATTTTAATTTGGACCCGAATTTTGTAATTTAAGTCCAGTTTTATTTTATTTCTGGTTTGGGCTAAAACTATTAGAGCCCATTTCGTTTTAGGTTATTTTTAAGTATGGCAGCTGCCACAAACATATTCATTCACGTTTTTAACATTAGAGTGGATCAAAATACAAGTTTTCATTTTCTCTCATCTCTGTTCTTCATGTTCTTCGCGCGTTCTTCGTGTTCTTCGTTCGTTCTTCGATTTTCCCAGCCATGATCGGCTAAACTCTTGTGATTAACCCAACGATGAGGATTCCATGATTCATCCAGAGAACTCGTGCCTAATCGGTAACTACTCGATTCTGTTTTCATCTTATCGGATTCGATTTTTGGAAATAGTTCGAATATTAGATTTAATATTCGGTTTGGTTCATCCCAAGGACTTAGTTCGGACTAGGTTAGCACAGTGAGACGCCACTGTCCGGACAGATTCTAGGCGATCGTCTAGGCGAGGAATCTCCGGATGAATGCGAGATTTCGATTCATCCGGAACCAAACGTGGGTTAGTTGTATTTTCGTTCAATGATGGAGGTTTCGGAATCAATTCGTTGGGTTGATCATCTTTAATCTGTCTCTGTTTATTTGATTCTGTTTGACTCCGGACAGAAATTTTTCTGACTCCGATCAGTCAAACCAGGTCTTATTCACAAGGAATTGGGTGTTTTAAGCAAAAGTCACTTCCTAGAAGGAAGTGAGGTCTCACTCATTTTCCCCAAATTCCAACGTTAAGACCATTTTTTTCACTGTTTTAGGTTCTGCTTTTTTGATTTCCAACAGGACCATTTTTTTTTAGTATCTCTGATTGAGTTGAAATTTGGTACAGTGATAGAAAATGGTGAATCGTTAGACCCCCTTGGAAAATGTCCAAGGGCCATCCTCTGTTTCTCCAAATTCCATCGTTTAGGCCACTTTTTCAATTTTTGAAGTTTTTTTATTCCATTTTTGAGTTCCCCAATAGTCTAGGAGTTGCCCTGTCCAAGTCCCAAAAATTTTAAAAATCATTTGATAGTGTTTCGGGACTTGTTTAGGTCAATTTCTAGCATAGGTTTTTGTTTTGTTGTGTCTTTGTTTCACTGTTGTGGTGATTTTCTACTTTTTACCACTCTTAGTGGCATTTTCGTAATTCTGAGATTCTGCTTTTTACCACTCTTGGTGGCAGTTTCGTAATTCTGCTTGGTGTGTATGCTGCATGAGCACCAGAAATACTACTAATCCAGAAGACTTGTTGCCATTTGATCCTGAAATAGAAAGAACAATTCTTACTGCTAGAAGAGTTGTTAGGCTAAGTCATAAGATTAATACCGAACTGGATACTCAATTAGAGTCTGATTCTGGCCATTCTGATTGTGTCCATTTCGTTGATATTTCGATTGTGCTTCGATAGTATTTCGATAGTCTTGTTGTGTTCACCGATTCTAGTAGTAACTTTGCTAACTCGGACATTATGGCGGAGAGAGCAGGAAAATCATCATACTTTGAAGGAATTGGGTGCACCTGATGTTAATTATCAACCCTTGTGCATCCAATATCCTAACTTTGCTGCTAACTTTGAGCTGAAATCTGGACTAATACACTTGTTGCCTAAGTTTCATGGTCTTGCAGGTGAGTGCCCCATTAATCATTTGAAGGAATTCCATGTAGTATGCAGCACTATGAAACCTCATGCCATTGATGAAGATCATATCAAGCTGAGAGCTTTTCCTTTCTCATTGGAGGGTGGAGCCAAGGATTGGTTGTTGTACCTTGACCCTCATCTATTGGGAGCCTGGACTCGATATTCGAGGTTATTTACGGAGAAATATTTCCCTTCCTCAAGAGCAACCGCAATCAAGAAGGAAATTGGCAACATTAAACAAGTCGTTGGGGGAGACTATGTATGAGTATTGGGAGAGGTTCAAAAGGTTATGTGCAAGCTGTCCACACCATCAGATATCTGAAAAAGACTTGATCAACTCTTTCTATGATGGTCTATCACCGGTAGACAAAGGGTTGGTGGATGCTTCTAGCGGTGGGGCTATGAGTAACAAGACACCAAGAAGCCCGAGACTTGATATCCATTATGGCGATAACTCTCGCCAGTTTGGCACCGTGGCCAATAGTACTCATGTTTACCATATTCAAGCTCCAGTCAAAGCATGATTCTCGAGAGATTAGAGACTAGACTTGATGATCGACCTCCCTTGTGAGGCAACTGCAAAGTGACACGCATGCATGTCTTCCCCTTCTCGGCATGGGTACTCTTGTGGGTTTTGTTCGACCCTTATCATTCTACTCGACTCTTTCCCTACCTTGCATGATCCTACTTACCAAGAAAACTGATACTTCCATTCAGAGTTTGCAAACACAGATTGGGCAATTGGCAACATCATTGAACCAGCTTCAACCTCAGGGATCCAATTCCCTTCCCTCACAAACAATTCCCAATCCTAAGGGAAATGTGAGTGCTATATCACTACGGTCTAGCAAGCAATTGGAGGAACCTAAGCAAGCATGCTCGCATCTGTTTATAGATCTCTTGGTCTTGGTCCCTTGCGTCCAACTGGTGTCATTGTTCGGTTAGCTAATAGGAGTAATGCCCATCCTTACGGTTTAGTTGAAGATGTATTAGTCAAAGTTAATGAATTTATATTCCCTGCTGATTTTTACATCTTGCATATGGAGGGTGAGTCTCCTAGTAGTAGGTCACCAATCATTCTAGGGAGACCTTTCATGAAAACAGCTAGGACTAAGATAGATGTGCATTCCGGTACTCTTTCCATGGAGTTTGGTGATATATCTCGTGAATTTCAATATCTTTGATGCCATGAAATATCCTAGGGAAGAGCATTCATTTTTCGTATTGATGTGATTGATGATCTTTGTGGATGATGTTCTTAATGGTTGGTGTGCTGATTATCCTTATTTTTCATCTCGAGAGTAATACCCCATTTGTGCATGCGATGATAATGAATGGTGCTCTGTTTGCACTAATTTGGTTAAGACTGCATTGTTTGGTGATTCGATTTGCTTGATGATTCTACATTACTTGTAGACTCGATATTGATTCTCGAGTTTGAGCTTCATCCCGATCCTAACGTGCATCCCGATTCCGATTTTGATGAGCTTAATTCGATTTTGATGAGCTGAATTCGATGTTAACCTTGAGCCGTATAGACACAGCCCTTACGCTTGTGCTTCTTTGAATATGGTTTCGTGTATTCCCAGTGTGATGACATCGAGTTGTTGCAACAACCACCCAAGCTTCTCCCTCCACCGAGCAACCGCCCAAACTAGAGTTGAAATCCCTTCGGACCATCTCGAAGTATGCATTTCGGAGGTGAATGAGCGGTTGCAGTCATTGTGGCAAATAATCTTATGCCGGATCAAGAAGAGAAGCTGCTAAGCTTATTGAGGGCGAACAAGAAAGCCATTGGGTGGACATTGGGCTGACATAGTTGGCATTAGCCCTTCTATGTGCATGCACCGGATTCTATTGGAAGAGGACTCTAAGCCGGTGAGGCAACCCCAGAGACGCCTTAATCCTCTTATCCTTGATGTGGTGAAGAAGGAGGTCAATAAGCACGCAAGGCGGCATCATCTATCCTATTTCTGATAGCAGTGGGTTAGTCCAGTCCAGGTGGTTCCTAAGAAATCCGGAGTCACTGTGGTAGCCAATCAAAAGAATGAGCTCATTCCTACTCGAGTTCAGAATAGTTGGAGAGTTTGCATTGACTATAGAAGACTCAACCAAGCCACTCGCAAAGATCATTACCCTCTACCCTTCATTGATCAGATGTTAGAGCGATTGGCTGGTAAGTCTCATTACTGCTTCCTGGATGGCTACTCTGAATACTTCCATATCCATATTGCTCCTGAGGATCAGGAGAAGATGACCTTCACATGCCCATTTGGGACATATGCTTACTGAAGGATGCCTTTTGGCCTCTGCAATGCACCTGGCACCTTTCAGCGTTGTATAGTGAGTATTTTCTCTAAGTTCCTAGAGGACTGCATGGAGGTTTTCATGGATGATTTCACTGTATATGGGTCTGATTTTGATGCATGCTTAGCTAATTTTTCTAGAGTCTTGCATAGGTGTATTAAATCTAATCTTGTGCTGAATTATGAGAAGTGTCACTTTATGGTTGAGTCAGGCATAGTCTTGGGACACATAGTGTCTAGGAAAGGGATTGAGGTAGACCCTGCTAAGATCGATGTTATTACTGCTTTGCCTTACCCCGCACGTGCGGGAAGTTTGCTCTTTTCTTGGTCATGCAGGTTTCTATCGACGTTTCATTCGAGATTTCAGCAAGAAGCGCTCAACCCTTGTCCAACCTTCTGCATAAGGACACTGACTTTGTATTTGATGATACTTGCAAGGCGGCCTTCGATCATTTGAAGCGTTGCCTTACTACAGCCCCAGTGATCCAGCCCCCTGATTGGCTCCTCCCTTTTGAGTTAATGTGCGATGCTTCCAACTATGCGGTTGGTGCTATCTTAGCACAACGGGTTGCTGATCATGAGTTTCACTCTATATTGCATTTTGCTCATGCTTCTGCCTGTGGTGGTCACTTTGGACCCCAAAGAACTGCTAGGAAAGTGTTAGAATGTGGATTATTTTGGCCTTCCCTGTTTCATGATGCCCATTTGTTTTGCAAATCCTGTGATAACTGTCAGAGGCAGGGAGTATTTCCCGTAGGCATGAGATGCCCCAAAACCCTATATTGTTTTGTGAGATCTTTGATGTTTGGGGTATTGATTTTATGGGTCCATTTCTGCTTCATATGGTTACACTTACATATTCTTGGTGTTGATTATGTTTCGAAATGGGTTGAGGCGAAAGCCACCCGGACTAATGATTCTTCTGTGGTGGCGGACTTTGTTAGGTCTAACATTTTCTGCAGGTTTGGCATTCCTAGAGCTATTATCAGTTATCAGGGTTCCCATTAATTCCCGTATCTCCCAAAACAACTAAGTTCGTAATTAATTTGCAGAATTAGGGAACCTGGGTCGTTTCCGAACGAATTTGCAGCGGGCTTGTTTAATAACAATAGTGAAACAGAATGATAAAATGGGGGGTTTGGTTTAATGAGAATAGAACAAAACGAAATAACATAACCAAAATGCAATAAACGAGTCAAACAAAATCAAATAAACAGAGACAGATTAAAGATGATCAACCCAACGAATTGATTCCGTGATAAGATGAAAACAGAATCGAGTAGTTATCGATTAGGCACGAGTTCTCTGGATGAATCATGGAATCCTCATCGTTGGGTTAATCACAAGAGTTTAGCCGATCATGGCTGGGAAAATCGAAGAACGAACGAAGAACACGAAGAACGCGCGAAGAACATGAAGAACAGATGAGAGAAAATGAAAACTTGTATTTTGATCCACTCTAATGTTAAAAACGTGAATGAATATGTTTGTGGCTGCTGCCTTCCTTAAAATGACCTAAAAACGGAATGGGCTCTAATAGTTTTAGCCCAAAACAGAAATAAAACGAAACTGGACTTAAATTACAAAATTCGGGTCCAAAAATAATCTAGAATTGTACATCCGACTTCAGCTCCAAAATTGACCGCCTTCTTGACCGAATTTGCTCTTGATGTCTTCATAACAATTGTAGCTCTCTGAATCATCTGAAATATGAGACAAAAATGAGGCAAATCCAATGTCTGGTTCAAGAGTTATGGTAGAAATAGTGAAGCAACACAAAACTGGACTTTTATTATAAAAAATGGCTAAAATGCAATAAAAGGCCCAAGGCCCAAATAAACATAAGCGCCATTATTTATTAGCTAAAGGGTCCTAAATTATTATTCAAGAGACAAAATTAAGTGTATAAAATATTCAATTATCAGAGATAAATATATTATACAATCTTTTTCCTCTTAATAATGGCATCTATATAAGACATCATCAAAACTAATCATATTCAACACGCAATACAATGCAACACTAATGCTATTGTAGCGTAAGTGAAGCAATGTTATACGCCATATGCTCTAACTTTTCCTTGAGGCTGCTTTAGGAAATTAAGTGCAGGTTATTTGATGGACATATAGACGATGGTTAGATTGCTGACATATGGAATTAGAAGATGCGGAGGATCGAAGCTAAGATTTGGAGAATCCCACAGTATCAGCAAAATCAATCATCCGAATTTGGAAAGTTGGACCAGTTGGACCTGACATATTTTGAAGGGCCCAGCTTACTAAACGTACGCCACAAGAAAACCTAACTATAAAAGGAAAAGACGGCCAACCCTAAAGATCATTGAAGTCGTTAAGGAGCCAACATAATTCTTATTCGACTGAGACTCTAAAGAAGAGGAGAGAATGCACGAAGCACGAGAGCTTCAAAAGAAACCCAGAATCATTCCTCGTAGTGAGGCGGAGACTAGAAACGTGGAGTTGTCGCGTGACAGACTTCTCCTACGCTGTCAAACCCTCCGGTGAACTTTTTGCTTTCCCTTGTTGAATTTTAGTTTATCTTTTGTCATGGGCTATTCTACTGTGATTTGTTTTGTGATTCCCTCATCATTCATGAACTAAATTTCCCTTGGCAGAGCAAGGATGAGTTCTTGAGTGCACAATGAACCCAGTTTGCTAGTTCTTATTTAAATAAAGAGTAAATACCCTTTCTGTTCCCTGACAAAAAACACGGACCCCATTTTGGTCCCTTACAAAAAAAAGTCCCTTATTCGTCCTTTTTTAGGGACTAAAAAGGACCTTTTGGAAATTTGAGGGATCAAAATGTCAACCAGTTGACCCTTATTCGTCTTTTTAATGGACTAAAAAGGACATTTTTTTATAAGGGACCAAAATGAGGATCACATTTTTTTTCAGGGACCAGAAAGGGTATTTACTCTTAAATAAATTCACTTTGTTTATGATTATTTTAATCTCTTGTTAGTTAGCAGAAGCTAAGGCCTACATCAGTGGCCTCGGCTTACTGGAAGGGAGTTGGGGTTAGACATCTGATAGATAGTGTTTGCTGGGCAGGTTGGTGCAAGGCTTGACCTATCATTGTACGCTTCAGGAATGGGTCTACCGCTCATTGCCATACACCTTGATCAGGAATGATAATCTGAACTAGAAAATCACCATAGGAATATGGGAGAATTAAAGCGAGGATTGTACGTATAGGATACGGAAGCTTCTGTATAGCATAGTGGTGGGTTAACTGAATAACATTGTAAAGGAGGCTATGCTGTAGCATTGCAAAAGTTGTGCAGAATAATTGCTTTAGAAATGCGTTACGATCATTTGTTTATTTTCATATTTTATAGTTATAACCACAAAATACCCAAACCAATTATAATTTTCTTTTCATTTTACACACAACTGTTTTCGAAAATCAGTATCATCATCGGTATTTCGATCTCTGTGGGACAATACTCTACTTACTCTTTATTACTTGTACGACTGGTTCACTTGCCATCAAGGAAATTGATTAACAAGTTTTTGGCGCTATTGCTGGGGATTGTAGATACCTTTTATGATTACAAGCTTATCGTTGAATAGTTGTGTTTTATACAATAAAGCTCACTCCTTCTCTGTTTTTGATTTTTAGGTACATTCTGTAGTGTATGTGCAGTTCTCCCTCTGTTAATCTTGAGACTTTCAATCCTTAAATTGAACACACTTATAAGCAAAGGCGCAGGAAGAAAAAGTGAAGAAGTCATCTTGTTGACCCCACAAACATAGAGAATATACCAGTTAATCACGATCAAGGTCAAGGAGAGCAACGAGTAATAAATGGGGCCAACCAAGACCCTCCACATCCAAATGTTGACCTGAACAAAGCCGTCATGGAGTTTGGAATTCCAGATTTGACCAAGCTCAATTCAGCCATCACGCCCCCGACCTTCAATACAAGGAACTTTGAGATTAAAGGTATCATGATTTAGATGTTTATGCAGCCAAGCAATTTGGAGGTCTCTCTTCTGAAGACCCTAATTTTCACCTTAAGTCCTCCATGGAAGTATGTGACTCTTTTGTCATTCTAGGAGTGACCCCAATGCGTTTCAAATTAAACTATTCCCATTCTCTCTTCAGGATAAGGCTCGAACATGGCTGAATAACTTACCTGCTAATTCTATAACCTCTTGAATGACCTGGGGAGTAAGTACTTGCTCAAATTCTTCCCACCAACAAAGAATGCCCAACTCAGAGGAGATATCACCAGTTTCTAATAGAGATCTGGTGAGTCAACATATGAAGCATGGGATCGGTTTAAGGATTTTCTAAGGAAGTGCCTACAACATGGATTATGTGAATGGGTACAGCTAGAAACATTCTACAAGGGACTAGATGGACAAATCGTTCAATCATGGACGCCTCTACAGGCGGCTCCATCCTAATGAAATCCTATGAATAAGCTCATCAATTGTTACAACAAATGGCATTGAATAGCCATTAGTGGCCAATAGACAGGGAAACTTCCTCCAGAACAGTTGTTGGAATACACGAATTAGATGCTATGAATGCCCTTACAGCTCAAGTATCATCCCTAACCAACATGGTGAAAGGATTGGCCCTTCCTGCATACAACACATTGATGTAGTAAGCATAGGTAGCTTGTATGTACTGTGGCAGAGAGCACTCCTATTCTTAGTGCTCTGCCAACCCCGAATCAATGAACTATGTTAACAATTGTTTCAACAGGGGTAGTAACACCAAGAACCCTTACTCTAATATGTACAACCCAGGATGGAGGCAACACCTTAACTTCTCGTGGAGTTCTCAAGGACAACAAGCAGGACAGTCAATTGGCTCATCATACTCAAATAGACCATCAAACCCACCAGGTTTACCCAGCAAGCACGGCCACAGGGCAGTGACTCAGACCTTCAGACCTCTATGACAAACTGATAGAGACTTTGGCAAGTTCACCGATCGTTACAAGTAATAAAGTAGTGAGAAAAAGATCGTCCCACGAGGAATAGTACTCCAACCACTAATTCGTTATTTCAGCTTTAGTTGGATCAATGAGTAATAGGGGGTGAGTTGTAACCAAACAGAATTTTAAGGAATTTAATCAAGAACAAGCATTCAAGATTAAGAATCTCAAGAACGATTGTTTAGAAAAGATAATCAATAGAGAAAAACACAGCTAGGGCATAGAATTCCCCTATGTTCCTCTAAGTATTTGAATTAAATCCCTAATTGATTATTATTCCCATGATTGACGATCAATTCTCTAAAATTAGACTAAGTCCCAATGTCTTGACGCTACCTTAGTCCGTTATCTTTGAAAACAACCTAATGTCTTAGTATTGTTTGGAAAGATTATATAAACCAGAATTATGAGATCGCATAAACTCGTAAGCCTATGTCTAGGTCATGCAACTCTATGATGAATTAACGGTTCTAGTTAAATGCACCAACATCTCTATTGTCATACACCAACCTATGAACAATCTAAAAGGTGATCAATCTTTAAGAAAGCTTTAAGCAAAAATAATTCATTCAAATATGGTAAATAACGTTCAATAGAGAATTCAAACAAATACTCAAATTCGCATAGGGTTCATCCTCGCCCTAACTACTAAAGAAGACTAGCCAAGCATGGCTAGGTTAACAGAATAAAAGAAAAGAGATGAAAATCAGAATTGTTCTTGCGTCCTTCTTTCTTTCTTCAGCCGTCACGTCCTTCTTTCTTTCTTCAGCCCTTTTCTCTCTAAACCTTTGGTAAATACCGAAATTTAGAGAGCATAAGGATGTTTTTTTCTTTCTTCCGTGCTTTTGTCGCTTCTGCGTCTTGTCTCTGGTGTCTAGTGTGTCTCTCCCTTTTTCTTTATATAGAAATTCCCTTAAGCTGACTTGGGCCATGATCTGATCCTTTCTTAAATAAAGGATATGCAATATCCTTTTGAGATCTCCAATCACCTCCAAATATTTTGTAATCCACTCTCTCATATCACACAATTGATTCAAATTGATTTCCTTTTTCTGCTCCTTTCTCAATCAGCTAATAACTCCTGCAAGATATATACAATAGTAATAAATTTAATCCAATATATCTCAGAATTGATACTTATTTAATTATAAAATATGCACTTATCACAAACCTTCTGAAGGAATACTTGGCAAAAAATGACACAATCATCCAAAGCTAGCAGATGACCCTTCGGAACCTTGAAAACCAAGTCAGACAGCTAGGAATTGCCCTTAACAACAAACCCTACGGATCTCTGCCAAGCGACACTAAAGTCCCCAGGATCCACGGAAAAGAACAGGTCAAGTTAATAGAACTAATAAGCGATAAAAGTGTAGAGCCCATGAAGGTGAATAAAAGTCTGATCAAAGATGTTGATCTTGAATTCAGTCAAACAAAGAAAGACAAGGAAACTGCAAAACAATTCCCTGAAGAAGAGCAAAAACATCTAATGCCATAGCAACCTGACAAGGGTATCAATGCTATAGCATCTCCTTCATTCGTCACGCTAGATAACCACGTACCAAAACCTAGAAGGAAAGCTACAACATCATCATCGCAGCAAACCCTCGACCCAGGACCATCCCGGGTGATATGGCAACCTCCTCTGCTCCCTCAAAGATTGCAGAATCATAGCCAAGAAAAGAAGTTTCAGAAATTCCTCGACATGCTAAGGAAACTACATATCAACATCCCTTTGGTAGAAATGTTAGAACAGATGCCCAGCTACGTTAAATTCATGAAGGACATATTGTGAAAGAAAAGAAGACTGGAAGAGTTCAAAACTGTAGCATAGACCCAAGACTGCAGCGCCTTACTGACGAATCGGCTACCCCCGAAATTGAAAGACCCTGATAGTTTCATAATCCCCTGCGCCATTGGGCCGCAATACATAGGGAAAGCATTATGTGACCTTGGAGCCAATACTAATCTCATGTCCATGTCTGTATTTAAAAGGTTGGCAATTGGCCAGGCAAGACCCACAACAGTCATTTTACAATTGGCTGACCGCTCCATTGTCCTGCCAAAAGGCAAAATTGAAGATGTCCAGGTAACAGTAGATAAATTCATTTTTCCAATAGATTTTATCATTCTTGACTTTGAAGTAGATAGAGAAGTCCCAATTATTTTGGGAAGAACATTCATGGCGACTAGGAGAATGTTGATTGATGTGGAAAAGCGAGAGCTCATTATGCGAGTCACTGATGAACATGCGACTTTCTCAATTCTAGGGACAGTGCAATATGCAAACCCAGCAGATGAATGCTCACTACAATAGGATGATGAAGATGGGAGCACAGGGAAAGCCAATACCCTTGCTTCACCTCTGTACTAAATGCCGCAATAAAGTCAGGCTGAAGACTATAACCCAAGTGCTATTGGGAGGCAGCCCAACTTGTTTTTCTTTCTTAGTAATTGTAGCTATATAGGAGATGAGTCCATCATGGGCGCTACTATAGTATTATAACGAGCATTTAGGCTACAACAAGGCGATGAATTGTTTCTAGCTACCCAAAAGGAATAAAATCACACAAACCAGGTATGTCTTTGTCTATGAGCGCGTTTATTATATGTAATTTTGTTCTAGGCCCAACATGAAAATGAAAGGAAATCACCAAGAGGGGGGTGAATTGGGGATTTTAAAACTTTTAACACAAAAAGAACTTTTCACCCAAGCTGAAGCTAAACGTAAAGAGATAGGGAAGAAAAGCTTGACACAGAAAGTTTATCATGGTTCGGTCCAAACTCTTGACCTACGTCCAGTCCCGGACTCTCGAGTTTTTCTACTATCACTCAATTCAGATACACACTCTGTACTCAAGGACTATCCTCTCTCTAGGATACACTCCCCTTACAAGTTGTAATCGAAATCCCAATCTCCAAGTCCCCTTGACTTGAGATTATTACAATGATTGAATAAGATGTATAACAGCTCTCTCACGAGTAGATATTGATAAACACCGAGGCTCTTTGTATCTCAAATACAATACGTAAAGAAAACGAATGTATAAGTAACTCTTGAGCTTGCTTTTCGTTTCTGCTTTGTTTTTCGCTTCTTTTCGAAGTTTGTAATCTGTTCCATATATAGTGGTCAATTGCTATGTGACCGTTACTTCTCAATTCTGCATGTTCTTCACTTGAAATTCAAGTTGATGAGGATTATGGCTCGAGTCCATTAGTGATTAGGCTCGAGTTTAACACTATTCATGCCTAAGAAATTTGATCAT
Organism: Acacia pycnantha; assembly: GCA_025563575.1. Lineage (NCBI taxonomy): Eukaryota > Viridiplantae > Streptophyta > Magnoliopsida > Fabales > Fabaceae > Acacia > Acacia pycnantha. The sequence goes on from JAMWYP010000120.1 coordinate 163,356, forward strand.
TCGAAAGTGTGGGTTGGAGCACAAATATGAACTCTGGAGTTTGTGCATTTGCTTTACTCTTTTTCAATGAAGGGCTCGAGTTCATAATGACAGCTTGAGTTCGACTTTATTTATTTCGGGGCTTATCGGAGTGAACTGGAGGTTTGAACTTAAACTCGGAGTTTGTGAATGAAGAAGAACTTGGAAGCTCTCGCCAAGGAAAACTCGAGCTTGCAATAACAGGCTCGAGTTTACCCATTTGGTAAACTCTTCTTTGTTTTGTCAAACCATAGAGTAAACTTAACACAAAAGTATTAGGCTCGAGTCCATATACTTAGGCTCGAGTTTTCATCAATTTGACCATAGAAATAAGCAAACTCTACACAAAATATAAACTCGAAGTTTAAAGAGATGATTTTCAATTGGAAAATGTTTCCGCCAAAGGCAAACTCGAGCTTGTCTATACGGGCTCGAGTTTACTCATTTGTAAACTCTTTAACAATATACCATGGAGGGTTAGGCTGGAGTTTAAATATTCAGGCTCGAGTTCTGCATGCTGAGATAGCCTGATATGCTCTCTGTTAGCAGCAAACTCGAGCTTGCCTATCTAGGCTCGAGTTTGGCGATGACAGAATGTTTTTGACTTATTTGTCTTATTAAAACATTCATATTTGTTTACAATTGTTATTAATCATCAAAACACATAGAGAACTAACATTCTCCCCCTTTTGATGATGACAACACTTGTAAACAATTAACTCCTTTTAAAAACAATGTTTGATCATTTGAAATCAATGAAGCATTAATGTTCAGTGGAAATTGCATCAGAATTGGAAATGGGCATTTTAAATAGATTCTGATGATCAGAGTTAACAGCAGACATAATCATGAATCAAATAAGCATTGTCCATAACTGATATGAGGAGCATAAACACATTGTCATTTAGCATAAACTAGAGTATTCAAGAGATTACAAAATGACATTAGAGTTTCAAAGATACATATAAGAAAAAATGATCAAAACATTAAAGAAATTGACTGCTTCTTCACTTCAACTCTTCTCCCCCTTTGTCATCAACAAACAAGGGAGGACTAGATGGTTGAGGTTGGCTGAAGAGCAGGATCAGGTATAGATGGTTCAGGGGCTATGGAGGTGGTTGGTTGGATTGGGATAGAAGGTTCAGAAATAGGTGGAGGAGCCGAGGTGCTAGGTCCAGCAGTATTGAACTCAACACCAGATGCAGACATGGACCGATTTTGTAAGACTTTGTCCATTTTGTCATGGAGGCTAGACATAGACACCAAAAGGGTGGAGATGCCGATGAGTGATCTCCAATTTGTTCACGGAGGCCTTGAACTTTGTCTTTGATAATTTCATGCTCAAGAACTAGATCTTCTTGGGCATCGGTCAACTCCTCATATCCTTTCTTCACTTTCTTGAATTCCGATTCCATCTTGGAAGAAAGATCGAAACAACTTGGGCAATGTAAGTCTTGATTCTTTCATCCAAATCGAAGGAAATGATTGTGGTGGAGGTGGTGCACTCGAGCCTCTTGAACTCTAGACCGATTGGCTCTGGATCGAGCAGGTCTTGATGGAGCTTTGGAGTGATCACTACCTTGATCAAAACTTATCCTCATAAGGTTCGGGATATGTTGACCAAATTTTGCCGGTTTTTCGGGTTTCTCATTGGCGGTGTAGGTACCATACTCTTTCATGGAACATGATTACGAGATAAGGCTAGCAAAGGGTATCTGAGATGTTTTCCTTCCATGAAAACGAAATTTGAACATTTCTTTGAAGATCCAATCTCCTATATTGTGAGGAACTTGATCAATGATAGAGGCAAAGATAGGAAAGTCCTTCTTTGCAAAATGGGTGAAGTTTCCTCCTTTTTGAACGAGATTCCTAGTATATATGTACCAGCAGCTCTAAGGGGCATTGATACTGGAGTGAAATTTAGAATCTCTAAACCATCGGGGACAGGCTCATCGGGTTTGAGGAGTGAGTATATCTGCCTATCGGTATAGTTTGGGGATGCAACAGGAGGAGGATTTTGTATTTGAAGGAGGGAATTAAGGTATTCAGCAGTGATGGTAATCTGTTTTCCTCTAATGGTGGTGGTAATCCTTTCCTCAATTAGATTTCTATCATTATCCAATAGATTGTCACTTTGCATGCAATAATAGAAAGCTTTGACAAAGGATGGACTATATGAGGCTCGAATGGATATGAGAGGTTCAAATTGTCTAAACCAATGAGTAAGATCAAGACTACATTCCTCTTTTAATGTATCTAAATTGACATAAACTGAGGGACAAAAACTCTTAGACTCATAATTCTCCCGAATCGAATGGCATCCTCACCCGTTAGAGTTACGGACTCACTAGAAAATCCCCTAGGAATTGAAGAGTGATTGTATATTTCAAATAATGCCGGGGTGTCTCTAGATACCTGAGGAACAGAATGTTCTTGATGATGGGAGGATGATTGAGCTTGAGAGCTAGCCTGACCGGTTGCAAGAGGACTCGTTTTGGTCTTTCTAGTTTTATAGACCTTCTCTTTGCCCCTTCTGGGTGGTGTTTCAGCATTTGGGGGTTTCTTAGGATTGTCCATCCTGACTGTGGTTATAGGAGTAGCCTGGGTCGAAGGAATACCAGGAATTTGCTTGTCAATTCCGTGCTTGAATCGTTTGGGAAACGATTTCGCTCTGGGAGGACGCTGAGGAACGTTCGGTGGATTTGATTGGGGTTCTTGATGATCATAGATTTGGGAATCTTGAGTTGCAGATCGTTTGGAAGCCATACTCTCTGGTTTTCGTCGAGAAGATTGAGAGAAATTTGGGAGGAACTTAGGTTTAGGCTCGAGCGTGAGATAAAGTGAAGACGAGCAGTCAGGTTTTTTAAAAAAATTTAGTGTCGCAAACTCGAGTTCACAAGTGTAAGCTCGAGTTTTGTGTAACGGTACTAACCTGGAATTCAAGAGTGTATGTGTGAACCCTTGAAATTTCTTGCTAGGCTCGAGTCTAGAAACTTGAAGGCTCGAGTCTGTCAGGTTCTCTGAACTGAGTTGCTCTCTGTCTCTCGCGAACTCGAGTCCGTCAACTAATAGGCTCGAGTTTGTCAGGTGCTCTGAACTGAGTTGCTCTCTGTCTCTCGCGAACTCGAGTCCGTCAACTAATAGGCTCGAGTTTGGCGACCTGAGACAATTGTATTTTTCTCTGGTTCTCTCGAGCTCGAGTCTAGCTTAGGTAGGCTCGAGTTTGGATATCTTGACAGCAAACTTGCGGTCGATGGTTTGGAATATTATTCTCATTAAGCATCCTGCATAAAACATATCTACATACTCCGATGCTTAAGTCAGTAGATAATAATCATCAAAAACATAACTAACATTAAATTGGGTAGAGATTACTTACAACTCATTGGGATTTACCATTCCCAATTCTCTTCTTATGAACACAAATTGTTCTTTTGCTAATGGTTTGGTGAAGATATCGGCAAGTTGCAAGTGGGTTGGGATGAACATGACTTTGACATCTTTCTTTTGAACATGGTCTCTTATGAAGTGATGTCTAACATCAATATGCTTGGTTCTAGTATGTTGAACAGGATTCTTTGCCAAGCTTATTGTGCTTGTGTTGTCACAAAGAATTGGGATTTCTTTGAGATGAACTCTCAAATCACACAATTGTTGTTTGAGCCAAAGAACTTGAGCAAAGCAACTTGAGGTAGCAACATACTCAGCTTCAGTGGATGACACAGCTACTGTGGTTTGCTTTTTGCTGAACCAAGATACTAATGATCCCCCAAAGAATTCACATTGGCCACTGGTGCTTTTTCTGTCAGTCTTGTAGCCTGCATGATCTGAATCAGTATAAGCTACCAAGTGTTCATGTTGATCTTTGGGAAACCACAATCCAAGAGTCTTTGTATCAGCAAGATATCTAAAAATCCTTTTAACATGTTCGGCATGAGACTCCTTGGGGGCAGATTGAAATCTAGCACACATTCCAACACTAAATTGAATATCAGGGCGGCTTGCTGTAAGATAGAGTAATGATCCAATCATTCCTCTATATTTAGTGATGTTGAAGTCAGTCCCCTTTTCATTAGCATCCGAGTTGCGCTTGAACTCATTGGAGTATCTCGCTCCATTACAGTCAACTAGACCATACTTTTTCAATAGCTCTTTCAAATCTTGGTATGGGAAATGAAAATTCCATCATGACGTTGCTTGATTTGAAGTCCAAGGAAGTAATTGAGTTCTCCCATCATGGACATCTCAAACTCTCCCTGCATTGTCTTAGCAAATTCTTCACACATAGTATCATTAGTAGCACCAAAAATAATGTCATCAACATAAATTTGAACTATTAAGACATCACCAAGTTTATTTTTCTTTATAAAGAGAGTTGTATCTCGCTTTACCTCTAACAAATCCTTGATCAAGAAGGAAATTGCTTAATCGCTCATACCAAGCTCTAGGAGCTTGCTTAAGACCATATAAGGCTTTCTTGAGGTGATAAACATGATCTGGATGATGTTCATTTTGAAATCCTGGAGGTTGTTCAATATAAACTTCCTCCTGTATAAAACCATTTAAAAAGGCGGATTTCACATCCATTTGAAAAAGTTTGAATCCTTTAACACAAGCAAAGGCTAAAAGAACTCTTATAGCTTCCAATCTTGCTACTGGAGCATAAGTTTCTTCATAATCAATTCCTTCTTCTTGATTATAGCCTTTTGCAACTAGCCTTGCCTTATTACGAATGATTATGGCGGATTCATCACATTTATTCTTGAATACCCATTTAGTACCAATGACCGGATGGTCTTTAGGTCTGGGTACCAAGTCCCAAACTTGGTTTCTTTCAAATTGATGTAACTCCTCTTGCATTGCTATAACCCAATCATTGTCTGAAAGGGCTTCATCAATTTTAGAGGGTTCAATTTTAGAAATGAAAGCTGAAAAGTAACTTCATTCAAGGTGCTCAGAAAACAACATGCATAGATTCTTCAACAGTGTGATTGCGGGTATTATAAACTCTATATGCTTTACTTCTACTTGAATAACCCAAGAATATACCTTCATCAGCTTTGGGATCAAATTTTCCCAGGCTGTCCTTACCATTATTGTGGATGAAGCACTTACATCCAAAGATGTGCAAGTGAGCTAAGTTGGGTTTTCTTCCTTTGTAGAGCTCATAGGGAGTTTGGTTCAATTTCTTAGGAGATATGCCCTGTTTGATATGTAACAAGCAGTGCTCATAGCATCAGCCCAAAACACTTGAGATGTTTGGTTCTCATTGAGCATTGACCTTGCCATTTCAGTAAGCACTCTATTCTTTCTTTCAACAACTCCATTTTGCTGTGGGGTTCTTGGAGCTGAAAAGTTATGATTGATTCCCATACTATCACAGAATTCTCCAAAGGCATGATTCTCAAATTCTCCACCATGATCCGTACGAATACCGCAATAGAGAATCCTTTCTCGTTTTGGACCTTCTTGGCAAACACAACAAATTGATCAAATGTTTTGTCTTTTGAAGATAAAAGAATGACCCAAGTAAATCTTGAAAAATCATCCACTATAACCAAGGTATAAAGATTGCCACCAAGGCTTTTTACTCTAGTGGTCCAACTAAATCCATATGGAGTAATTGGAGAGGTCTATTAGTTGATATTTCGTCTTTGATTTGAAAGAAGATTTGGTTTGTTTACCTTTTGGCATGCATCACAGATCATATCATTCTTAAAAGAGAGTTTTGGTAAACCAATAACCAATTCCTTTTTTTGTAGTTTATCAAGTTGAATCATATTAATATGTCCTAAACGTTTATGCCATAGCCAACTTTCATCTAAGTTACCAACAAAACATTTTTCGAATCGAATTGTTTTTAGACAGATTAAGAGTGTAGCAATTACCTTCTCTTGGAGCTCGAATAATGCTTTGGGTTTAATACTATCTAAGGAGAGAACATCCTTACTTACAATCAAACATTCTTCTGAATCAAAGATGACTAGATTTCCTTTGTCTGTGCTTTGACTCACACTGAGGAGGTTGTGACATAATCCATCCACAAGATAAACATCTTTGATTTGTGGTCCATTGCTATTTCCAATTTTGCCAATGCCAGCAATTCTTTCGGACTCATTTCCTCCAAATGTTACTTTGCCACCTTCCTTATGTTTGATTGAAGCAAACTTGGATTGGTCTCCAGCAATGTACCACTTATTGGGATTTGATGCTCTAAGACAAATCTGCATAAAAGAGATATCATCTTTTAGGTACCCAATATTCTTTGGGTCCTTTTGGGTTAGTTTGTGTCTTAGGAATCATATAGGATCCCTTAGGCACCCATTGGTAGTTTCCTACAGTTTAATTGTTCTATCCTTTCTATGAAAACATGAGGAAGTGGTATGACCTTTTCTCGTTACAATAGTTGCAGTGTGCAAAAGGATTTGAAGTATGGACAGATTTTTGAAAGTAATTCATGTAAGATCTTTGTCCATGTTTCTTTTTGCCTTTCTTTTGTCACAATCGGGCTTGTAACCAATTCCCGATTTGTCATTTGTGAATCTTTGTCTGTTTCAAAATTATTTCAAGCATTTCACTTCCTCTAGTGAATTTTTCAAGAGTCTTCGTAAGATATTCATTTTTCTTTTTCGAATAAGGCATTCATCACATATGATATTTTCAGAACCGAAAGATTTTCTACTTGTTGTTCAAGTGTTGTATTCCTCCTTTTAAAGCAAAATATTTTTCAGCAAGTTCATCAAACTCATTTTGAACAAGTTTGTATTCAGTAGACAGTTCATTATAAGTTGGTTTTGTATCATGATTAGAACAAGTAGAATTTTCCTTTTCACAAACAGAAACAGGTGTAGGAATAGTTTGAACCTGTTCTTCCAATAGTTTGATTTTTCTTTTTGAAAATAAGAGCTCTTTTGCAGTTTTCTTAAATTCAGTGTAAAGAGAATCATATGTAGATGATAATTCATCATAAGGTAAATCAGAATTACTTACCTCTTCGTTATCTGATTCCTCTTGAGCCACAAGACAAAGATTGGCACTTTGTTCCTCTTCTGCCTCATCTTCATCGGATGAGTTGTTGCCCCATATAGCTGACACATAAGCTCTTTTCTTGAACTTATTGAATTTCTTTTCTTTGTTTTTCAGCTGAGGACATTCTGATTTGATGTGGCCTGGTTTCTCACACTCATAGCATATAATTGGTTTCTTAGTTTCAGTGCTGGAATTTCCTTTGTGAAACTTTTTGTGAGATTGGTCCTTTTGTAGAATTTCTTGAATCTTCGGACCATCATTCCTAGCTCACCATCTTCATCTTCATCTTCTTCATCGTCATCTGACTTTACCTCTTTGATGGTTTTAAGAGCTATTCCCTTGTTTTTGACATTGATGTCATTTAGCCCTTTCTTGAATTTGATCTTCCCCTCATACTCAGAGAGGCCGCCAAATAATGCTGCTACGGAGGCCATTGATTCGCCTCGAGATTCTTCAATTGCGGTGACCTTGGCTTCCCATTCCTTGGTGAGAATATTTAGTATTTTCCTCACTTGGGCAAGTTGTTCATATTCTTTTCCCAATGCAATGAGTTGATTGATCGGATGAGTGAACTGAGTTGAAATTCACCAATAGACTCTCCGGGCTTCATCTGTAATAAATCATATTCAGTCATGAGAGTATTGATACGATTTTCTTTGATTGCAGCCGTTCCTTCATGAGCTATCTCAAGAGCATCCCACATTTGCTTAGCAGATGGCAAAGTGCAGATTCTGAAATACTCCTTTTGCCCAAGAGCACTCTGCAAGATGTGGATTGCTTTCATGTTGAGAGTGACTAGCTTTTATCATTGTCATCATACTCTTCTTCTTTCTTGGGAGTTCGACATCAACTACTACCGAGGAAGGAACATAGTTTCCTTTCTCGAAGACCTTCCATAAACCAAACTCGAGGCCATTACATAGACCCCGAACTTAGCCTTCCGAATGAGTAGTGTTCTCCATTGAAACCGGTGGTCTGTTGATTGAGGCTCCATCGGGTAGAATTCCTTCCATTGGATCTTTTGTCTAGGATGTTAATCCTTCAAGTAGACAACCAGGCTCTGATACCAAATGAAAACGAAAGGAAATCACCAAGAGGGGGGGTGAATTGGGGATTTTAAAACTTTTAACAAAAAAAAACTTTGCACCCAAGTCGAAGCTAAACGTAAAGAGATAGGGAAGAAAAGCTTGACACGTAAAGTTTATCCTGGTTCGGTCCAAACTCTTGACCTACGTCCGGTCCCCGACTCTCTGGGTTTTTCTACTATCACTCAATTCAGATACACACTCTGTACTCAAGGACTATCCTCTCTCTAGGATACACTCCCCCTTACAAGTTGTAATCTGAAATCCCAATCTCCAAGTCCCCTTGACTTGAGATTATTACAATGATTGAATAAGATGTATAACAGCTCTCTCACAGAGTAGATATTGATAAACACTGAGGCTCTTTGTATCTCAAATACAATACAAAAAGAAAAGCGAATGTATAAGTAACTCTTGAGCTTGCTTTTCGTTTCTGCTTTGTTTTTCGCTTCTTTTCGAAGTTTGTAATCTGTTCCATATATAGTGGTCAATTGCTATGTGACCGTTACTTCTCAATTCTGCATGTTCTTCACTTGAAATTCAAGTTGATGAGGATTATAGCCGTTGGGTTCTGAATTTCACCTGATTGATTTCCGACGCGTGAAATCTTCTTCATTGTAGAGGTTTTGATTGTCGCGTGAAATCAATGTTGATTGATCCAGCTAATACCCGAAACTTTCGGATTTAGAGTGGTTAAATATAGATATGAATCCTCTAAATGAATGTAATCAATTCGCATAGAAATGGTAAATTTGTAGTTCAAACTAATCAGATTAAACCAAGAACGATCATTTGTGTTTGTCGATCAAAACTCGAGTTCGCCAAGTCGGGCTCGAGTTCGTAAGGCACTTTGAGTATCGTGTTCATCTTCGTGAGGAGCAAACTCGGAGTTTGATGTAAACTCGGAGTTTGTAAATTGTCTCATCATGTAAACTCGAGTTCGAAAGGTAGGCTCGAGTTCGAATTATCATTGAGCATTTTGTCCGGCGAGCACCGAAATAATATTTCTCAAACCAGCGTGCTCGAGTCCATTAGTGATTAGGCTCGAGTTTAACACTATTCATGCCTAAGAAACTGGAGGTTTGAACTTAAACTCTGGAGTTTGTGAATGAAGAAGAACTTGGAAGCTCTCTGCAAGGAAAAACTCGAGCTTGCAATAACAGGCTCGAGTTTACCCATTTGGTAAACTCTTCTTTGTTTTGTCAAACCATAGAGTAAACTTAACACAAAAGTATTAGGCTCGAGTCCATATACTTAGGCTCGAGTTTTCATCAATTTACAGACCATAGAAATAAGCAAACTCTACACAAAATATAAACTCGAAGTTTAAAGAGATGATTTTCAATTGGAAAATGTTTCCCGCTGAGGCAAACTCGAGCTTGTCTATACGTGCTCGAGTTTACTCATTTGTAAACTCTTTAACAATATACCATGGAGGGTTAGGCTGGAGTTTAAATATTCAGGCTCGAGTTCTACATGCTGAGATAGCCTGATATGCTCTCTGTTAGCAGCAAACTCGAGCTTGATGGAAAGATTAATTGCCGTATCTCCCAAAACAACCAAGTTCGTAATTAATTTGCAGAATTAGGGAACCTGGGTCGTTTCCCAACGAATTTGCAGCGGGCTTGTCTAATAACAATAGTGAAACATAATGATAAAATGGGGGGTTTGGTTTAACGAGAATAGAACAAAACGAAATAACATAACCAAAATGCAACAAAAAGAGTCAAACAGAATCAAATAAACAGAGACAGATTAAAGATGATCAACCCAACGAATTGATTCCGAAACCTCCATCATTGAACGAAAATACAACTAACCCACGTTTGGTTCCGGATGAATCGAAATCTCTGCATTCATCCGGAGATTCCCTCACCTAGACGATCGCCTAGAATCTGTCCGGACAGTGGCGTCTCACTGTGCAATCGCACAGCAACATCGTAACCTAGTCCGAACTAAGTCCTTGGGATGAACCAAACCGAATATTAAATCTAATATTCGAACTATTTTAAATCGAATCCGATAAGATGAAAACAGAATCGAGTAGTTACCGATTAGGCACGAGTTCTCTGGATGAATCATGGAATCCTCATCGTTGGGTTAATCACAAGAGTTTAGCCGATCATGGCTGGGAAAATCGAAGAACGAACGAAGAACACGAAGAACGCGCGAAGAACATGAAGAACAGATGAGAGAAAATGAAAACTTGTATTTTGATCCACTCTAATGTTAAAAACGTGAATGCATATGTTTGTGGCTGCTGCCTTCCTTAAAATGACCTCAAAACGGAATGGGCTCTAATAGTTTTAGCCCAAAACAGAAATAAAACGAAACTGGACTTAAATTACAAAATTCGGGTCCAAAATAATCCAGAATTGTGCATCCGACTTTGGCTCCAAAATTGACCGCCTTCTTGACCGAATTTGCTCTTGATGTCTTCATAACAATTGTAGCTCTCTGAATCATCTGAAATATGAGACAAAAATGAGGCAAATCCGATGTCTGGTTCAAGAGTTATGGTAGAAATAGTGAAGCAATACAAAACTGGAATTTTATTATAAACAATGGCTAAAATGCAATAAAAGGCCCAAGGCCCAAATAAACATAAGAGCCATTATTTATTAGCTAAAGGGTCCTAAATTATTATTCAAGAGACAAAAATAAGTGTATAAAATATTCAATTATCAAATTCCCCCACACTTATCTTTTTGCACTCCTGAGCAAAATTCAAAGAGAAAGACCTAAAGGAAAAACTCTTCTTTACTAATAATTGCTAACAATGCAAAAATTGAATCAAGGGACACAAAGCTTCAAAAGACCAATCATTCAAAACCAAAACCCCTTCATCTCAAATTACAATTCATGGTAGTGTCAATCAATGATGCTAATCACAAAAGATGATCTCTCAAATGATGCGCTCAATCAATCGGTCTCTCAAGTGTTTAAGGTAAATAAGTGTATCGCTCAAATTCTACTCAAGAAATTTGTTCTACCATAAGCTTGCTCAACTTCTACGTCTCCACTACTCATAACACATACATGCACAAATCAAGAGAGCTTGTAATTAAAGGTTGTAACGGGGCTAGGGTGAAGGTAGGTAATAGTATGGAATAAGAGGCTAAGCACCAAAGAAATCAAAAGGAAGAGCACTGATTAACACAATCATTCTCTATGTATGAAACTTTTATTCTACTCATATATACATTCCTTTCTATGTATTTTCTTTTCTTTTCTTTTCTTTTGTTTTTCTTTTTTTTTTCTTTTTTTTCTTTTACTTTTCTTTCTTTTTTTTTCTTTTACTTTTCTTTATTTCCTTTCATTGTATACGTAATTACAATGTCAAAATCAAATATCCCCCCCACACTTAAACTGTTGCACTCCTGAGCAACCCCCACACTTAAACACAAAACAAGTTGAAACCAATGCTCAATAAATCTTCAAGGTGCGGAATAAAATGGTTTTACGCTTAGGCTTGTAATGTGGCTTAGAAAAGAATGGGTCAAAAGGCACAAAGGGGCTAGCAAGGGAATCATAATGCAAGGGAAAGCTATTTGGCCAAAGTGAGGAGAATAAAAGAAAGAAAACAAGCTTCCATCATACTTATGCACGTAAGTGAAAAATGTAGTTTCAAAAGAAAAGGAGCAAGTTCTAGAGAACACAAATCATGAGAGATGCACACATGAAAGAAAGAATGGCAAAAGATGAATTCCATTCATGCAGGCCCAAAACCTCACAAGGTCAATACCAACTTAGGTAATCAACAACATCAAATCAACTACCAAGACTTGTAATCGAAGAGTCAAGAGTTCCAGACTAAACAGAATGATCCATTAAAACCAAAATGTCCTAGTTCATAATATGTAGCAATCATTAGAAAGAAAGAATGTATTTATTTTCAAAAAGCAAAGTAGAAAAGGAAAACAAATAAAAGAGAAGCTGTGGGGATTCCTCATGAAATGGCTTGAGGCGATGCCCATTTACCTTAAAAGTTCGTCCTGTGGGTGGATCACATAGCTCAACAGCACCAAATGGAAATATGTTAGTGATCACAAAAGGGCCATCCCATCTAGATCGAAGCTTACCAGGCATAAACTTCAGACGGAGTTAAACAGAAGAACTTTCTGGCCCACGAGAAAATTCTTTCCTCGAATATGCTTATCATGGAATGCCTTAGTCTTTTCCTTATACAACCGTGAGCTTTCATAGGCATCCAATCTAAGCTCATCTAACTCTTGCAGCTGCAGCTTCCTCTCCATCCCGGACTTAGCCAAATCCATGTTGCATTGCTTAATAGCCCAATAGGCTTGATGCTCCAACTCAATAGGAAGATGACATGCCTTACCAAAGACAATCCGATAGGGAGACATCCCAATCGGAGTCTTGTAGGCGGTGCGATATGCCCACAAAGCATCATCTAGTCGCTTACTCCAATCTTTCCGGGTAGAGTTGACGGTCTTCGAAGGATTTGCTTAATCTCTCTATTTGAGACTTCACTTGACCATTGGTCGAGGATGGTATCTTTGTGGAAACCTTGTGAAGCACTCCATACTTGCGTAGCAAGGCACCCATGCTTCGATTGCAAAAATGGGAACCTTGATCACTGATAATAGCTCTAGGAATGCCAAACTGCGCAGAAAATGTTAGACCTAACAAAGTCCACCACCACGAAGAATCATTAGTCAGGGTGGCTTTCGCCTCAACCCATTTCGAAACATAATCAACGGCCCGACAAAATGTAAGTGTAACCATATGAAGCAGGAAATGGACCCATGAAATCAATACCCCAAACATCAAAGATCTCACAAAACAATATAGGGTTTTGGGGCATCTCATGCCTACGGAAATACTCCCCGCCCTCGACGGTTATCACATGATTTGCAAAACAAATGGGCATCATGAAACAGGAAGGCCAAAATAATCCACATTCTAACACTTTCCTAGCAGTTCTTTGGGGTCCAAAGTGACCACCACGAGCGAAGCATAAGCAAAATGCAATATAGAGTGAAACTCATAATCAGGCACACATCGCCTAACTACTTGGTCACTACAAAATTTCCACAGATAAGGGTCATCTCAAACATAATATTTAGACTCACTCTTTAATTTAAAGGTTTGGGCCCTAGTGGAGTCTACGGGAAAACACCGGCTACCAAGTAGTTAACTAAATCAAAGCATACCATGGGGTCTTAACTTGCACTGTAGAAGGCTGCTCATCGTGGAAATCATCCCGAATAGAAGAGGGGTGAGAGGGAGAATGGGTGATACGACTCAAGTGGTCGGCTACCCGCTTTGTGCTCCACTTCGTCTCGAATCTCAACATCAAACTCTTGGAGCAACAACATCCACCGGATGAGTCGTGGCTTAGCATCCGCCTTTTTCAAAAGAAACTTTAAAGCTGCATGGTCAGAGAAAACAATGACTCTACTAGCTAGCAGATATGACCTAAACTTATCAAAGGCAAATACAATAGCCAACAACTCCTTCTCGGTAGTGGTGTAATTAGACCGAGCAGAATCCAAAGTCTTTGAAGCATATGCAATGACATGGGAAGCTCTATCAACCCGTTGTGCCAAGATAGCACCAACTGCATAGTTGGAAGCATCGCACATCAACTCAAAGGGAAGGTGCCAATCAGGGGGCTGGATCACTGGGGCTGTAGTAAGGCAACGCTTCAAATGATCGAAGGCCGCCTTGCAAGTATCATCAAATACAAAGTCAGTGTCCTTATGCAGAAGGTTGGACAAAGGTTGAGTAGTCTTGCTGAAATCTCGAATGAAACGTCGATAGAAACCTGCATGACCAAGAAAAGAGCGAACTTCCCGCACAGAAGCGGGGTAAGGCAAAGCGAATAACATCGATCTTAGCAGGTCTACCTCAATCCCTTTCCTAGACACTATGTGTCCCAAGACTATGCCTCGACTCAACCATAAAGTGACACTTTTCATAATTCAAGCACAAGATTAGATTCAATACACCTATGCAAGACTCTAGAAAAATTAGCTAAGCATGCATCAAAATCAGACCCATATACGGTGAAATCATCCATGAAAACCTCCATGCGAGTCCTCTAGGAACTCGGAGAAAATACTCACCATACAACGCCGAAAGGTGCCAGTGCATTGCAGAGGCCAAAAGGCATCCTTCGGTAAGCATATGTCCCAAAGGGGCATGTAAAGGTCGTCTTCTCCCGATCCTCGGGAGCAATATGGATCTGGAAGTATCCGAGTAGCCATCCAGAAGCAAGTAATGAGACTTACCACCAATCGCTCTAACATCCGATCAATGAAAGGTAGAGGGTAATGATCCTTGCGAGTGGCTTGGTTGAGTCTCCTATAGTCAATGCAAACTCTCCAACTATTCTCGAACTCGAGTAGGAATGAGCTCATTCTTCGATTGGCTACTACGTAACTCCGGACTTCTTGGGAACCACTGGATCGGGCTAACCCACGGCTATCGAAATAGGATAGATGATGCCGGCTTGCGAAAGCTTAGTGACCTCCTTCTTCACCACATCAAGGATAAGAGGATTAAGGTGTCTCGGGGTTGCCTCACCGGCTTAGAGTCCTCTTCCAACAGAATCCGGTGCATGCACATAGAAGGGCTAATGCCAACTATGTCACCAATGTCCACCCAATAGCTTTCTTGTTCACCCTCAATAAGCTTAGCAGCTTCTCTTCTTGATCAGTCGTGAGATTATTTGCTACAATGACTGGCAACTGCTCATTCTCCTCTAGAAATGAATACTTCAGATGGTCTGGAAGGGATTTCAACTCTAGTTTGGGCGGTTGCTCAGTGGAAGGGAGAAGCTTGGGTGGTTGTTGCAACAACTCGATGTCATCACACCGGGAATACCCAGATATATCACCAAACTCCATGGAAAGAGTACCAAAATGCACATCTATCTTAGTCCTAGCTGTTTTCATGAAAGGTCTCCCTAGAATGATTGGTGACCTACTACTAGGAGACTCACCCTCCATATCCAAGATGTAAAAATCAGCAGGGATATCAATTCATTAACTTTGACTAATACATCTTCAACTAAACCGAAGGATGGGCATTACTCCTATTAGCTAACCGAACAATGACACCAGTTGGACGCAAGGGACCAAGACCAAGAGATCTATAAACAGATGCGAGACATGACATTAATAGAAGCACCTAAATCTAGCATGCAATCATCAAATCTATAGTTACCAATAAGGCAAGGGATAGAAAATGTCCCCGGATCTTTGCATTTACGAGGCATGGTAATTTGGATGAGTCTTTGAGACATTCAGCTGAGGGAAAGGAAGAGGAATGGGGATGTCTTCCTCTTCACCTTGCTGCACTACCTTTTTAATTTTAGAGTCAATCTTCACATTTTCGGACTCTCTTTCTAATGTGGAAGTCACATCTGCAGCTTGCTTAGGTTCCTCCAATTGATTTCCAGACCGTAGTGATATAGCACTCACATTTCCCTTAGGATTGGGAATTGTTTGTGAGGGAAGGGAATTGGATCCCTGAGGTTGAAGCTGGTTCAATGATGTTGTCAATTGCCCAATCTGTGTTTGCAAACTCTGAATGGAAGTATCAGTTCTTTGTTGGAACCGCATATTGGCCGTGACAAATTGCTTCATCATTTCTTCAAGTGAGGAACCACCACCACTACTACTAGCTCTTTGTTGTGCCGCCGTGGAGGTGGACATATGGCTGGTCGAGGAGGTGGTGCTTGCAAGGGTAAAGGGGGTGCAGATTGTTGTTGGAAAGTCGTGGTCCATACGGCCTCTGTTGGTAGTTCCCAGTGCACATCTTGGTTGCTCGATTCGATTTTGGTATTGGTTGCTCGGTTCGATTTTGGTATTGGTTGCTCTGGTTCGATTTTGGTTCCAATGAAAGTTGGGGTGATTTCTCCAACCAGATTATAAGTGTTGGAGAAGGCATTATTCTCGTTGGTATTGTGGCCTTCCGGAAAAACACCCACTGCAGACTACCGTGATCTTGGTAAGTAGGATCATGCAAGGTAGGGCAAGAGTCGTAGAATGATAAGGGTCGAACAAAACCCACAAGAGTACCCATGCCGAGAAGGGAAGATCTGCATGCCTGTGTCACCGCCACCGCCTCACAAGGGAGGTCGATCATCAAGTCTAGTCTCTAATCTCGAGAATCATGCTTGACTGGAGCTTGAATATGGTAAACAGGAGTACTATTGGCCCCGGTGCCAAAGCTCGCCGAGAGTTATCTCGCCATAATGGATATCAAGTCTCGGGCTTCTTCGGGTGTCTTGTTACTCATAGCCCCACCGCTAGAAGCATCCACCAACCCTTTGTCTAGGTGATAGACCATCATAGAAAGAGTTGATCAAGTCTTTTCGGATATCGATGGTGTGGACAGCTTGCACATAACCTTTTGAACCTCTCCCAATACTCATACATAGTCTCCCAAATGACTTGTTTAATGTTGCCAATTTCCTTCTTGATTGCGGTTGCTCTTGAGGAAGGGAAATATTTCTCCGAAATAACCTCGAATATCAGTCCAGCTCCCAATAGATGAGGGTGAAGGTACAAGAACCAATCCTTGGCTCCACCCTCCAATGAGAAAGGAAAAGCTCTCGGCTTGATATGATCTTCATCAATGGCATGAGGTTTCATAGTGCCGCATACTACATGGAATTCCTTCAAATGCTTAATGGGGCACTCACCTGCAAGACCATGAAACTTAGGCAACAAGTGTATTAGACCAGATTTAAGCTCAAAGTTAGCAGCAAGGTTAGGATATTGGATGCACAATGGTTGATAATTGACATCAGGTGCACCCAATTCCTTCAAAGTATGATGATTTTCCTGTTCTCCTGCCATAATGTCTGAGTTAGCAAAGTTGCTACTAGAATCAGTGAACACAACAAGACTATCAGAAATACTATCAGACGCACAATCAGAAAGATCAACGGAATGGACACAATCGAATGGCGAATCGATTGGCGAGAATCGACTCCAATTGAGTATCCGATTCGGTATTAATCTTATGACTTAGCCTAACAACTCTTCTAGCAAGAAGAATTGTTCTTTCTATTTCGGGATCAAATGGCACAAATCTTCTGGATTAGTAGTATTCCTGGTACTCATGCAACATATACACAAAGCAGAAATGGCAAATACTCAGAATTACCGAAATGCCACCAGAAAATCAGAATTACGAAAATGCCACAAGAGGTGGTGAAAAGTGAAAAACACCAAGAGACACAGAGACAAAACACACAAAAGCAAAAACCTATGCTAGAAATTGACCAAAACAAGTCCACAAACAATATCAAATGATTTTTAAAATATTTGGGACTTGGACAGGGCAACTCCTAGACTATTGGGGGACTCAAAAATGGAATAAAAAAACTTCAAAAATTGAAAAAGTGGCCTAAACGATGGAATTTGGCAAAACGGAGGATAGCCCTTGGAAAATGGAAGGGGGTCTAACGATTCGCCATTTTCTATCACTGTACCAAATTTCAACTCAATCAGAGATACTCAAAAAAAATGGTCCTGTTGGAAATCAAAAAAGCAGAACCTAAAACAGTGAAAAAATTAGTCTAAACATTGGAATTTGGGGAAAATGAGTGAGACCTCACTTCCACCTAGGAGGTGACTTTTGCTTAAAACACCCAATTCCTTGTGAATAAGACCTGGTTTGAGTGATCGAGTCAGAAAAAATTCTGTCTGACCACCCGAACCACCTAAACTAAGCTATTTACAATACTGTTACTAATCAAACCGATGCAAATTCCCCGGCAGCGGCGCCATTTTTGGAAAGATTAATTGCCGTATCTCCCAAAACAACCAAGTTCGTAATTAATTTGCAGAATTAGGGAACCTAGGTCGTTTCCCAACGAACTTGCAGCGGGCTTGATTGATAACAATAGTGAAACAGAATGATAAAATGGGGGGTTGGTTTAACAGATTAGAACAAAACGAAATAACATAAACGAAATGAAATAAACAGAGTCAAACAGAATCAAATAAACAGAGACAGATTAAAGATGATCAACCCAACGAATTGATTCCAGAAACCTCCATCATTGAACGAAAATACAACTAACCCATGTTTGGTTAGGATGAATCGAAATCTCTGCATTCATCCGGAGATTCCCTCGCCTAGACGATCGCTAGAATCTGTCCGGACGGTGGCGTCTCACTGTGCAATCGCACAGCAACATCGTAACCTAGTCCGAACTAAGTCCTTGGGATGAACCAAACCGAATATTAAATCTAATATTCGAACTATTTCCAAATCGAATCCGATAAGATGAAAACGAATCGAGTAGTTACCGATTAGGCACGAGTTCTCGGATGAATCATGGAATCCTCATCGTTGGGTTAATCACAAGAGTTTAGCCGATCATGGCTGGGAAAATCGAAGAACGAACGAAGAACGCGCGAAGAACATGAAGAACAGATGAGAGAAAATGAAAACTTGTATTTTGATCCACTCTAATGTTAAAAACGTGAATGCATATGTTTGTGGCTGCTGCCTTCCTTAAAATGACCTAAAAACGGAATGGGCTCTAATAGTTTTAGCCCAAAACAGAAATAAAACGAAACTGGACTTAAATTACAAAATTCGGGTCCAAAAATAATCCAGAATTGTGCATCCGACTTCGGCTCCAAAATCGACTGCCTTCTTGACCGAATTTGCTCTTGATGTCTTCATAACAATTGTAGCTCTCTGAATCATCTGAAATATGAGACAAAAATGAGGCAAATCCGATGTCTGGTTCAAGAGTTATGGTAGAAATAGGGAAGCAATACAAAACTGGAATTTTATTATAAACAATGGCTAAAATGCAATAAAAGGCCCAAGGCCCAAATAAACATAAGAGCCATTATTTATTAGCTAAAGGGTCCTAAATTATTATTCAAGAGACAAAAATAAGTGTATAAAATATTCAATTATCAATAACCTTTTTGGTCCCTGAAAAAACACGTGCTACCCATTTTGGTCCCTGAGTAAAAAAAATGTCATTTTGGTCCTTTTTAGGGACTAAAAATGACTTTTTGGGAATTTGTGAGGGATTAAAATACCCACAAAAAATGACTAAAAGGACTAAAAGGGACCTTTTTTTTACTGTTTAAGGACTAAAAATGACATTGTTTTTACTCAGGGACCAAAATGGGTAGCGCGTGTTTTTTCAGGGACCAAAAAGGGTATTTACTCAATATTCAATTATCACTTGCCTATCTAGGCTCGAGTTTGGCGATGACAGAATGTTTTTGACTTAATTGTCTTATTAAAACATTCATATTTGTTTACAATTGTTATTAATCATCAAAACACATGGAGAACTAACACAACACACTTCAAGTCATGCCAGTTCACCTCACAAGCCTCACATCGTTTCACTTTCCACCTTTCAAACCTAACATTCACGATTACCACCTTTTCATCTTCCACACTCACGCTCGCTAACCTCATCCATTGTTCCCCACGTTTTCCATTTCCCCTTCAAACCTAACATTCACGATTACCACCTTTTCATCTTCCACACTCACGCTCGCTAACCTCATCCATTGTTCCCCACGTTTTCCATTTCTCCAATCCTAGCGTCAACCTCACCCCTCCTCACCTGCCAACCATGCCAATAGTCAAGCAAGCAACGCAGTGAGGCCGTTTTTTCCCACCAGTGTACGCCCGCTGCTTCCTTGCTCTACCACCACCACCCGCCCCTGTTCCCGCCCCCTTAATCGATATTTCTTCCGATTCCACTTCCTCCGCCTCGTCTGGCCCCACCAATTCTTCCAATAAGTCATATATCCTCACCCACGCCCCCTTTACTGGAGCCCCGCCACTGACACAGACTCCACAAACAAGTTCTTGTCCACCTTGGCACTTTGCGTTTGGATTTGATGTCCCTCTACCGAGACTCGCGCGCTTTCCTCGACACTCATTGCCGCGGAGCCCCTACAGCCATCGCCCTCTCCCAGTCTTATTCGGAGAACCCAGTCCTAAACGGGACGGAAAGGAAATAGTCGAACGAGGACTCTGCAACCATCACCCTTGACCCTGCTAGCCCCTCTGACCCCTAGTGTCGTTGCTTCCCCCTACTATCATTTTTTATTTCATTTTTATTTTAGTTTCTCTGACGCTGCCCTAAGCATTTGCCTCAGGGCCGTTTTGTGAATGCTGTTTTGACTAGTTTTCAATGCTGAATTATTACTGCATAATTGTTTTTCTTTCACACATTTCTCTTCTTGTACAATGGAGACATTGCACCATTTAAGTGTGGGGGAGGAGATTATCGGTGCTATGCCGCTAATCGATGATTAATGCGCTCAAATCACCCCTAAATTTAGCTTATACACAAACCAATTTTTTTTTAAAATTATGATGCATGATATAACACAAACTTAGACCAATAGCAGTAGAATGATCATCTGTATAATTGTACATAACATTATTGCCTGAAGCGAACTGAACCATATAGGCTTGGGAAATTGACGGTACTAGATAGTTCTGTGTAGGGTCGAGCAACGGTGAGGAAGAATAGAGAGAAAACCCACAATGGAAGGATTTGTTTGAGCCTAATTGTTTCTTTTTTAGTGAGCATGTCAGCTAACCCATGATTGATCTTTGATTTGTCTTATTTCTCTAATAAATTGTTTGGCATCTGAGTAGTAATATGTAGGATAAAGGAATTCATATATTATCCCCAACTCCCATACACAAACCATAGAAATCATTCTCCATTTGCTAACCCCTTTAAGCTTCATAGACTTTGTTGTGATAGAAACAGCTAGACAACTAAGTGAGAAAACTGTGCAAAATGCTATAGCATACTGCTCCCTTTTACAATGTTGTGAGAAAAGGTCTTTTTTTTTAAAAAAAAAAAGAGAAAAAAGAAGAAGAAAAAGCTACTATTGTTGGTAAAAGAAAAGGGAAGCAGAGCAAACAAAGGTATAAATGGAGTGCTAGGCTAATTAGCAAAACTTGGAATCTGTATGGTGTCCTACTACAGCAATGATCATTTTTACCACCTCCTCATACATATAGCCATTCCATACATTACAAACCAAGAAGCCCTTTTGACGTATGAAACTCAGATGCTAGGAAGTAATCTTAGAACTTTGACAAGGCTATAAAGCTTCTAGGTTAGCTTGACAGGAGATAAATTTGAATCCCCAAGGCCAGAGAGAGTAAACACCGAATTCAAGAGTCTCTTAACGCTTCCTTGCTTGAGCAATACCTTGCATCATATAGACGATGATTAGATTGTTGACATATGGAATTAGAAGATGCGGAGAATCTTGCAGTATCAGCAAAATCAATAAACTGAATTAGGAAAAATGGACCTGACAGATTTTGAAATGTCCAGCTCACTGAACGTATGCCAAGAGAAAACCTAAGTATAAAAGGAAAAGATGGTCAACCCTAAAGATCATCAAAGTTGTGAAGGAGCCAACAAAATTCTTATCCGGCTGAGACTCTAAAGAAGAGGAAAGAACGCACGAAGCACGAGAGCTTAAGAAGAAACCCAGAATCCTTCCTTGTAGTGAGACGGAGACTAGAAGACATGGAGTTTTCGCGTGACAGACTTTTCCTACGCTGTTAAACCCTCCGGCAAACTTTCTGCTT
This sequence comes from Acacia pycnantha, assembly GCA_025563575.1. NCBI lineage: Eukaryota > Viridiplantae > Streptophyta > Magnoliopsida > Fabales > Fabaceae > Acacia > Acacia pycnantha. The sequence continues at coordinate 185,084 of JAMWYP010000120.1, forward strand.
TCCCTTGTTGAAATTTACTTTATCTTTTATCATCGGCTATTCTGTTGTGATTTGTTTTGTGATTCCCTCACCAGTCATGAACTAAATTTCCCTTGGCTGAGCATGGATGAATTCTTGAGTGCAGAATAAACCCAGTTTGCTAGTTCTTATTTAAATAAATTCAGTTTGTTTATCAGTATTTTAATCTCTTGTCGGTTAGTGGAAGCTAAGGGTTAAATCAGTGGCGTCGACTTACTGGAAGGGAGTTCGGGTTAGACATCTAATAGACAGTGTTTGCTCGGCAGGCTGGTGCAAGGCTTGACCTATCACTGTAGGCTTTAGGAATGGGTCTACCACTCATAGCCATACACCTTAATTAGGAACGATAATCTAAACTAGAAAATCACCATAGGAATATGGGAGAAGTAAAGCTAGGATTGTACATACAGGACGCGGAAGCTTCTGTATAACATAGTGGTGGATTAGCTGAATAAAATTGTGAAGGCGACTATGTTGTAGCATTGCGGAAGCTGTGCAGCATAATTGCTATAGCAATGCGCTAAGGCAAAATGGGGGAATGATATGCTTTGGATGAAATCTGAGCTCAACCTATCTTTTAACTGATATCTTCTTGCGACTACGATCATTTGTTTATTTTGTTATTTTATAGTTATAACCACAAAACACCCAAACCAATTATAATTTTCTTTACTTTTTACACACAAATGTTTTCGAAAACTAGTATCATCATTGGTATCTCGGTCTCTGTGGGACGATACTCTACTTACTCTTTATTACTTGTCCGACTGGTTCACTTGCCATCAAGGAAATCAACCAACATTAAACAAAGATATCAAAATTATTGAGACATTGATTTTCAAAAGACGATGAACATGCACTTGAGTGAGATTCAGAATCACTCGAGAGATGCCTTGTCACTTAAGTGGTTATACTGTAACATGAGAATCAGATGAACTTTGTGACTTGGTAATGAATAATTCTAGAAAAATTGGTTACTCGAGTGCCTATTATGTAACTTGAGTGATCTTCTGTTGATTGGAAAATGCTTCAATACTACCAAGTGACTCAAGTGATTATTTGGATCACTTGCACTTGTTTTCTTATTTGGATCACTTGCACTTGTCGAACCCTCCGACCACTATCTGCTTTCCTTGTTGAATTTTAGTTTATCTTTTGTCATAGGCTATTCTGTTGCGATTTGTTTTTTGATTCCCTCATCTGTCATGAACTAAATTTCCCATGGCTGAGCAAGGATGAATTCTTGAGTGCAGAATGAACCCAATTTGCTAGTTCTTATTTAAATAAATTCAATTTGTTTATCAGTATTTTAATCTCTTGTCAGTTAGCAGAAGCTAAGGGTTAAATCAGTGGTGTCGGCTTACTGGATGGGAGTCCGGGTTAGACATCTAATAGACAGTGTTTGCTGGGCAGGCTGGTGCAAGGCTTGACCTATCACTGTAGGCTTTAGGAATAGGTCCACTACTCATAGCCATACACCTTAATCAGGAATGATAATCTAAACTAGAAAATCACCATAGGAATATGGGAGAAGTAAATCTAGGATTGTACATACAGGACACAGAAGCTTCTGTATAACATAGTGGTGGGTTAGCTAAATAACATTGTGAAGGCGGCTATGTTGTAGCATTATGGAAGCTGTGCAGCATAATTGCTATAGCAATGCGCTAAGGCAAACTGGTGGAGTGATGTTACACCCCTATCGGCCTCACGCTTTTCGGGTGGCGGGTTAGAGGGTTTCCTTCACTTAGTTACCTTTCCTTCATTATTAGGTTCATTTAACATGTATTAGAGTGAGCGCAACTGAGCATTGTACCGGTTTGGATGAAGTACTGTACTGGTTAAAGTAAAATAAAACAGAAAATAAAAGTCCCCGAAGGATTAAGGGTACAATCATCCCACGTAAATATCAAAGTAATACACAGTAACCCAAAAGAGGTAAAGTACAAAATATGATAGGGCATCCCCTACCCTTCAACTATAGTGCCATCCCTACCTCTCCAAAAATGCCTCTCCAAATCAGGCATGTCCCCTTGTGTCACCAAAAGCTTCTGGAGTCCGAAAATGCCCCCCAGAGTAACCATCAATACTCATGCACTAAATGTGTAAGGCGTATGCATGCAACCATGTAAGTACAAGTAACATGCCAAATATACCACATATGCAAACAGATACATATACAACATCACGTCTTCGAACCGTTGAGCCACCTTACCAAGGCAGGCCTTGGAATTACCGGAATCACAAGCCAGTCCCGTTGGGCCTCCGCATAGGCAGACCCCAGCAGGAATCCTCGGTGCTAGGAACTCAATCACAAACATTGTTCTGTATGCATATTTGACTAACACAAACAAAAACATATATGGCAAGCAACACATACATCAAAACACATAAAAGTGCCGGAGTAAAGTGGTTACTACCTGGTGATAAATATACCGTCTTATGATTTTAAGGGGCCCACTAGCTCTCCAAAATATAGTTTGACCCTAAATAACACCAAAAAGAATTTATTTGCGTATTTTCCAAAAATACCCTTACAATTTTGGTCAAAACCCATCCCCCTTACTTTTCCAGAAAATCCAGTGAACTTGGCCCAAATTCAAACATCTTTAATAAATTCTAGAAATATCATATTGGCATGAAACCAGATCCATATGAACCATTGAAATGTCTATTGTTCAGAAAAAATAATTTAAGAAACCAAAAGTGTTGGGATCCGTACACGCAGCGGAATAAAAATTTTTAACGAATCCCTTAGGCGGCTCGCTCAATAGCGTTTAAATCTGATTTAGGGTTTCCGAATCATACCTATGCGGAGGGTTCAACGTTCCGTTGGCGTTTGCTTCGGGAACCTCGAGCGTCGCAGACATCGTACGCGTCGAACGAGGAGGCATCCTTCTTCGTGCTTCTTGATCATGTGGGCTAACGCCTTCTTGTTCGATCAGACAGGAGCAGACTATGCGTGTCCTCTCCCTCTACCGGTATCCACACGAATGGCCTCCAACACTAACGGCAGCGTGCTAGCGCCTTCTTGTTCTTGTGTCTCTCTCTCTCTTTTTCTCTCTAGGGCCCAAACCTTAAAGAGTAAATACCCTTTTTGGTCCCTGGAAAAACACATTTGACCCTTTTTTGTCCCTGAGTAAAAAAAATGTCATTTTGGTCCTTTTTAGGGACTAAAAAGGACCTTTTTGGGAATTTCTGAGGGATCAAAATATGCAAAAAAAATTGATCAAAAGGACTAAAAGGGACCTTATTTTTCCATTTTAGGGACTAAAAGTGACTTATTTTTTTCAGGGACCAAAAAGGGCATCCGTGTTTTTTCCAGGGACCAAAAAGGGTATTTACTCAACCTTAAAATTGAAAGGGAGTCTAAAAATTATGTTTGGGATGACCCTTATCTGTGGAAATTTTGTAGTGACCAAGTAGTTAGGAGATGTGTGCCTGATCATGAGTTTCACTCTATATTGCATTTTGCTCATGCTTCTGCCTGTGGTGGTCACTTTGGACCCCAAAGAACTGTTAGGAAAGTGTTAGAATGTGGTTTATTTTGGCCTTCCCTGTTTCATGATGCCCATTTGTTTTGCAAGTCATGTGATAAGCGTCGAGGGCGGGAGTATTTCCCGTAGGCATGAGATGCCCCAAAACCCTATATTGTTTTGTGAGATCTTTGATGTTTGGGGTATTGATTTTATGGGTCCATTTCCTACTTCATATGGTTACACTTACATATTCTTCGGGTTGTTGATTATGTTTCGAAATGGGTTGAGGCGAAAGCCACCCGGACTAATGATTCTTCTGTGGTGGTGGACTTTGTTAGGTCTAACATTTTCTGCAGGTTTGGCATTCCTAGAGTTATTATTAGTGACCAGGGTTCCCATTTTTGCAATCGAAGCATGGGTGCCATGTTATGCAAGTATGGAGTGCTTCACAAGGTTTCCACAGCATACCATCCTCAAACCAATGGTCAAGCTGAAGTCTCAAATAGAGAGATTAAGCAAATCCTTCAGAAGACTGTCAACTCTACCTAGAAAGATTGGAGTAAGCGACTAGTTGATGCTTTGTGGGCATATCGCACCGCCTACAAGACTCCGATTGGGATGTCTCCCTATCGGATTGTCTTTGGTAAGGCATGTCATCTTCCGGTTGAGTTGGAGCATCAAGCCTATTGGGCCATTAAGCAATGTAACATGGATTTGGCTAAGTCTGGGATGGAACGGAAGCTGCAGTTGCAAGAGTTAGATGAGCTTAGATTGGATGCCTATGAGAGTTCATGGTTGTACAAGGAGAAGACTAAGGCATTCCATGATAAGCATATTCTGAGGAAAGAATTTTCTGTGGGCCAGAAAGTTCTTCTGTTTAATTCTCGTCTGAAGTTTATGCACAGTAAGCTTCGATCTAAATGGGATGGCCCTTTTGTGATCACTAACATATTTCCCTTTGGTGCTGTTGAGCTATGTGATCCACCCACAGGAAGAACCTTTAAGGTCAATAGGCATTGCCTCAAGCAATTTCATGAGGGATCCCAACCACAGCCTGAGAAAGCAGAGATTCTCCTCATTGATGCCACTTATCCTCCATAAACCCTTGGGGAGTATTCTTCTTTCTTCTCCCTTTTTCTCTTTTATTTGTTGTCCTTTTTCTACTCCACTTTTTGAAAATAAATACAGTCCTTCTGTCTATGATTGCTACATATTATGAACGTGGACATTTTGGTTTTAATGGATCATTCTGTTTGGTCTACAATTCTTGACTCTTCGATTACAAGTCTTGGTAGTTGATTTGATGTTGTTGATTGCCTAAGTTGGTATTGACCTTGTGAGGTTTTGGGCCTGCATGAATGGAATTCATCTTTTGCCATTCTTTCTTTCACATGTGCGTCTCTCATGATTTGTGTTCTCTAGAACTTGCTCCTTTTCTTTTTGAAACTACATTTTTCACTTACATGCATAAGTAAGATGGAAGCTTGTTTTCTTTCTTTTATTTTCCCCATTTTGGCCAAATATCATTTCCCTTGCATTATGATTCCTTTGCTAGCCCCTTTGTGCCTTTTGACCCATTCTTTTCTCAGCCACATTACAAGCCTAAACCATTTTATTCCGCACCTTGAAAATTCATTGAGCATAATTGGTTTCACCTTGTTTTGTGTTTAAGTGTGGGGGTTGCTCAGGAGTGCAATAGTTTAAGTGTGGGGGGGAGATATTTGATTTTTTTCATTGTAATTATGTATACAATGAAAGAAAGAAAAGAAAGAAAAGAAAAAAAAAATCAAAAAAGAAAAGAAAATACATAGAAAGAAATGGATATATGAGTAAAATAAAATTTTTCATACTTAGAGAATGATTGTGTTAATCAGTGCTCTTTTTTATTTCTTTGGTGATTAGCCTCTCTTCCATACTATTACCTACCTTCACCCTAGCCCCATTACAACCTTTAATAACAAGCTCTCTTGATTTGTGCATGTATGTGTTATGAGTAGTGGAGACGTAGAAGCTGAGCAAGCTTATGGTAGAACAAATTTCTTGAGTAGAATTTGAGCGATACACTTATTTACCTTAAACACTTGAGAGACTGATTGATTGAGCGCATCATTTGAGAGACCATCTTTTGTGATTAGCATCATTGATTGAGACTACCATGAATTGTAATTTGAGATGAAGGGATTTTGGTCTTGAATGATTGGTCTTTTGAAGCTTTATGTCCCTTGATTCAATTTTTGCATTGTAGCAATTATTAGGAAAGAGGAGTTTCTCCTTTAGGTCTTTTCTTTGAATTTTGCTCAGGAGTGCAAAAAGATAAGTGTGGAGGAATTTGATAATTGAATATTTTATACACTTCTTTTTATCTCTTGATTAATAATTTAGGACTCTTTAGTTAATAAATAATGGCTTTTATGTTCATTTGGGCTTTGGGCTTTAGATTGCATTTTAGCCATTTTTAATAATAAAATTCCAGTTTTGTATTGCTTCACTATTTTTACCATAACTCTTGAACCAGACATCGGATTTGCCTCATTTTTGTCTCATATTTCAGATGATTCAGAGAGCTGCAATTGTTATGAAGACATAAAGAGCAAATTCGGACAAGAGGGCGGTCGATTTTGGAGCCGAATTCAGATGAACAATTCTGGATTTTATTTGGACTCGAATTTTGTAATTAAAGTCCAGTTTTATTTTATTTCTGTTTTGGGCTAAAACCATTAGAGCCCATTTCGTTTTTAGGTTATTTTAAGTAAGGCAGCAACCACAAACAAGTATTCATTCACGTTTTTACATTGGAGTGGATCAACATAGAAGTTTTTAAATTCTCTCAAGTGTTCTTCACATGTTATTCGCGTTCTTCGTGTTCTTCGTCCGTTCTTCGTTTTTCCCAGCCATAATCAGCTAAACTTCTGTGATTGACCCAATGTTGAGGATTCCATGATTCGTCCAGAGAGCTTGTGCTTAATCGGTAACTTATTCAATTCTGTTTTCATCTTATCGGATTCGATTTCTGGAAATAGTTCGAATATTAGATTTAATATTCGGTTTGGTTCATCCCAAGGACTGAGTTCGGACTAGGTTACAGTGTTGTTGTGCGATTGCACAGTGAGACGCCACTGTTCGGACATATTCTAGGCGATCGTCTAGGCGAGGGATTCTCCGGATGAATGCAGAGATTTCGGTTCATCCGGAACCAAACGTGAGTTAGTTATATTTCGTTCAATGATGGAAGTTTCTGGAATATAAACGTTGGGTTGATCATCTTTAATCTGTTTCTGTTAATTTGATTCTGTTTATTTCTGGAATATTAGATATTTGATTCTGTTTCTGTTTCTGTTTATTTTCGTTTTAATCTGTTAAACCAAATCCCCCATTTTACTATTCCGTTTCACTATTGTTGTTAATCAAGCCCGCTGCAAGTTCGTTGGGAAACGACCCAGGTTCCCTAATTCTGCAAATCATTTTCGAACTTGGTTATTTTGGGAGACACGGCAATATTCTTTCCAACGAGGGGCTTCGGTAAAGAGTGTGGATCGTGATGAATTGTCACAAGTCCACTTATACATCTTGAATAATGTTGATGAAGTTCAAGCCAGCATATCTGCACACAAAAAAAGCTGTAAGGAAAGAGAACCATCGAATGACCGAACAAAGGTTGATTAGGGAACATAACAGAACTTTTGCAAACTAGTTTAAACAAAAGGTCGAGGGATCTGAATGTGTTTCTGATACAATGAAATGGTTAGCACGTGGTCTTGAGGTTGATGTCATAAGTTGGAATTCGTATGTGATCAATGTTATACATTTTACACGAAGCCCCTAGATGATATGAGCACAGTCCAGAACAGTGGTGTTATGCTAGAGGCAGAATCTATGCACTTCTCCAGTTCGAAAGACAAGAGGCCTAAATTGGCAGTCATGCCATATTATTGGGTTATTGAAGAGATTTGGGAGGTGGACTATGTCAAAGTTAGATTTCTCATCTTCAAATGCAAGTGGGTTAATGTCAATAATGGTGTTCAGATCGATCAGCTAGGATTCACTTTAGTCGATGTCAATAGTAGAAGTTTTGGAGATGAACCTTTTACTATGGCAGATCATGCGAAATAAGTGTTCTATATCACCGATCAAGAAAATCAAATGTGGTCTGTAGCTCTCCAAGGAAAGAGGGTCATTGATATTGATGAGGAAAGTCATTCAAATTATGGTCTTCCTGAGAGTACTCCTTTTTCAAGGGGTCTACCGGACATGAACGAAGATGAAGTGGATAATGAACCCGGCATAAGAAATGATCATCAAGAAGGGATATGGGAGGATATCACTTTATAAAAGAGTCAATTCATAAGGTAATATTCATATGCAGAATTCTTAGAAAACTTTAAGGTTTTAACTATATTATATTCCTTCTATGTTCTTAATTAAACAATGTCATCATTGACTATGAATTTGTTCTGCTTGTTTTGTTTTTGTGGCAGGATCCAATTCAAAGGGGCATGTTATAAAAGAGGATGCATGTTACGTTGTTGGGTGGGAATCAGATGAAGGCATGGTGAATAATATATTGGACTACATGTATGTTGATTTACGTCTTGCATGTATTGTAACTCATTGTGATTGTAATTAGTTATATCTTAGCTTATTGTATAAATTACTTTAGTTGTTGTAGACTTAAGAGGCCACATAACTCATGGTGGATAATATTTGTATTCTTTTTCCCAATTCAATTTATTCATGTTCATAGCTTGTAGCTTAAAGTATATCGACTTTTATGTGTTGTTTTGGATGGTGGATTTGTGTATATATATGATCAGGAATAACAGAACAAGGAAAAAATTCGGGAAAATTTAGACCGCAAATAAAAAAGATGGTCTTAAATGTTCAAATGTTAAGACCGGATGTACTTCTATGACCGCTCTTAAAGATATTAAGCTGATCTTAAAAGTTGGTCGTTTAAGACCCGATCCATTTATAACATCCGGTCTTGAAAGTCAGTCTTTTAAGACCGGGTAATTAGTCCTCTTGTCTTAGAGTCCGCTATCTTTTGGACCGGATTGATATTTGTCCGGTCTTAATATTTGGATCGTTTAAGAGCGGTCGAGTTTATGTCCAGTCTTAAAGTTTGAGTTTTAGGACCGAACCAAAAAATATTTCAGATTTATTTAGTACGACTTTTAAGACCGAAGGTTTAAAATGTCCGGTCTAAAAGAAACTCTTTAAGACCGTTTACAAGTCCGGTCTTAAAGGGAGACTTTTAATACCGCCTAGAACAATACTGGTCGTGGGTCGGGTCCTAATATACCTGTTTTGTCCGGTCTTAAAAGCATTTTTTCCACCCGTGTAGATTTTAACGGTGGTGTGACTTTTGCTCCTAAAATGTAACCACATGTGTATTTTTGCTCCCAAAAAAAGCATATGGTGCTGGGCGCTCCCTAGGATAAAGCACATGTGTATTTTTGCTCCTAAACCCTTTAATTTATAACTTGAGTAAATCCCTCTTACTCAAATAATTATATGACAAATTATAATTATCCTGATTAATTTTATCCTAATATTAGTTAAATCCCAAAAATAAAAATCGGTAATGTACAAACTTTATATTGTTTTCGAGTTTTTGATCATTTGTGTTGTGTTATAATCCATTCCAGTTTGATCCCAATTCAACTCCTATAGACTATTGTCCCTTTAATCACTTCCTTAAGCCGGTTCATTAGCCTTACTTGTCACATTTAATATTATGATGCTGAAAGGGGATTGCTCACATATGATTACGGAATAGCGTATATAAAAGAGAAACCCAATTATTTATATAAACTCAAGCTTCATTTCAATACAAAAGACAAATTAAGTTAGGTTCTGCTTGGAGAGTTTGATTTCATTTCTGTTCTCTTGCTTCCCAATTGCCTGTTATCTTTTCTGACACCGCTTGAAACATCCCTTTTGATCACCTGCAGCTGCATGGAAATTGTATGCATCAAGGAAGAAATAAACATTTGGTCCTCTATAAAAGCTCTATTTTCAATATGGTCGCTTGTCTTTTCAGCAAATTGCTGGAAAATTTAATTTAGAGATAGGATGAATTTTGTTAAGTGGCAACCACAAATGGTGTTTAGTTCCCCTGAAGCAGGGGACATGTGAAGTTGGCTAAAGTGAATAATTATAGACTTCAAAATGTTGAAATCATTAGGATGGGACCATGTGGCAAAGGATGATTTTCAAATTGATGGAAATTCCTTAACAACATCATTAAATTAGATTTATGGTGGAAAGACAGTGAAATCCAAAATTTTCAATTTAATAACAGTTTGGTAGAAAAAGTTTTTACTAGCAGATGAGTTTGTAAACATGATGAAGATAATTTTGAATGAGTCATTCTGTCCCAACTTATTGGGGAATGACTTGTGAGACTATTTGCATTTGAGACTTCCATATTTTATTTAAAATTGTCTGAATGATATTTACAATTTAATTTTCAGCAATATTTTTTGGGATTTTACTGTTATTAAATGGGGTCTAGATATTTGAGCAAAAAAAAAAAGGGTCTAGATATCTTTTTTTTTAGCACCCATAATGTATCAAATTTGGATGGTCCAAATTTAATATTTTTCTTGTTATGATTTTTAAATAAAAATTCTTTTTCTGAAAAATTGATTGTTAAGAGATTATATATTGATTATAATAAATTTTTTTTTAGAAAAATAAAAATGAGAAAATAAATCTAAATGGTCCAAATCTGATGGTTGGGTGGATGAACACCCAAACATGTTAAATTAAACATTTATGAATTAAGCGTCATTTTCTCCATATTCATACCTTGAAATGCTCTCGAGAGAATTGAAAGCTTGGTACAGTTTTCCTCATTGACACAATCCTTCTTCTACCTTTAAGCTTGCTCTTTGCTTTGGTTGATGGTGGAATGAACTCATGATCTTTCACTTCTTGTGAAGTTGTAGAATAGTTATCAAACTGAAGAGGCACTTCATTGGACCCACAACTCTCTTTTTCTTCTCTGCAGGCCACATCTAAAAATCTCTCCCTCACTGCAAATCTATGGTTATTGTTAAGACCGTTATGGCTTTCAAGTGATGCAGTATCTGGAAGGCGAGTCGCCATCCACCGTTCAAGCCAACTCCAGCTCATGCTTGGCTCTGCATTGTTGCTGTTATAGTTGTTTGATTTTCTCTTCGAACAGATTCGCAGCTGTGGAAAACAATATTTGTTTTCAGGCCAATACTTTTCTGTTATGAAGTTGGAATATGGAATGAATTTGTTGTTTTCATGAATAAACTCTCCCATACAATCTGATGTTCAAGGATTATAATTTTACTAAAAAGAAAGGAAAAACTTAGAAGAAGAAAAGATTAATTTCACCTCAATTTTAATGAAGTTTTTGTATTACAAGAACTCTTATCTCTGAATTAAAAAATAAAAACTATTAAAACTCGTGTAAAATTACAAGAACTCGTGAATTAATTAATTCCCCCCCCCCAAAAAAAAAAAAAAAAAAGCTTTTCCAAAAAACAAATCGAGGAAATGAAGTTGAATGAGTTGAATAACATCAAGACAAATTGTTTAGTTCAATGAAGTAGTTTTCAAGTTGTACCTGTTGTGAGAAAGCATAGGCTAGTGCTCTTTCCCTCCTCGTTGATGCTTCCATTCTGTTCTGCATCCTTATTTTTGAAACATAACTACTCACAGTGCTATCATCCCAATCTTCCTGAAATTGATATTTTGATGAACCCAGTAAATTTATATATATGGGCCGAGTCTATTGAAGAAAAAGGCCCACGGTTTACTAGGTCGGCACAACAAAGACCTTGGGTGTGTTCGATTTAAGGGGAGTGGATGAAAGGAGTCCTCATTCCTTCATTTTGATTGGAATTTTTGGGTGGGAGGGAAGCCAAAATTTTGACTCTCATTCTCTTCTCACCTTTTATTTTTGGCTCTCATTACAAAAGATCCCCCCGCCTCCCCTCTAACAAGCCAAATAAGATACTACCTCCGGTCCTTAATATAGGACATATTTTGTAATATAATTTGTATTGTAAATTATGTCTTATATTTAGGACCGAAGGAGTAACATACTTCCTTATTTCTCCCTTCCTTTCCTTTAAACCAAACACACCTTTAAGGACACTCTCCACTCATGAGACGTGAAGTCTCAAGGCCCACAAATGACATAGAGAGGTCCAAGGCCCAGGTTTTGCTGTTGTGCTGCTGTAATAAGGGGATTAACTATTATAATAATTGGGAGTTGATCGTGATTGTAAATATAAGACATATATCAATTTTGTCTTAATTTACTCATATTGATGTTTTTCCAACAATAATTAAGTAAAAGAGAGATGGAAGAAATTAAGAAAGTTGATTAGAGTGTTTTAGAAAAAATATGTCACAATAACTAACCTAACTAATTTATTTAATAAGGTCAAATAAGGTAAATAAATCTTACATTAAATACTAGAGGGAGTATTTTGACTTTTTTTTTCTTCTTCAAGAGGCCTGCTCTGATCTTCCTCTAATTACCGGAAATAATACTTAACAGGATTTTGATTAATCGATGAGGAACTAAAGCTCATTTTGATATTTCCCAAATTATCACTTGGACAAAAATGTATTTCTACAGGGGATCTCTTACGCAGTGATACCTGTTATTGTGGGGATGGCGTAGAAAGTGTTATCAGTGACTTTTTCTTAAATAAATTGCAACACTGTTGACTGTTTATACTAATTCCATTAGCAACCAGTATATCCAAAGCTTTTTTTTTTTTTTTTAAAGTAATAAAGTTAGGAATATACTTTATTATATATGGTACCTTTTGCTTTAACACTTGAGATCTGGATCTGTGCAGAGATCGATGATGGTAAACATTGCCCTTTTCTGCTTCAAATGGATAAACTTCAATGGAATTTCCAGTTTGAACTTCAATTGATGTACACATAGACTTCCCATCTGGACTTCCTATCACTAAACTTGCATCCTCCTCCTCAGTTTTCTTTCTCTTTCCTTCATTTTGACGCCTCTTCTGAGATATGCAACAAACAATCAAACTGTTAGTAAAAGTAAGAGCTAGTACAGATGTTTGTTTTGTAACTGTTTGGGACGAGAAATTTGAAAGGAAGGGGCGGGAGGAAAAAAAATTTATGAGTTAAATTAAAAGAATTAAAGAAGTGTGGTTATATAATTTTATTAAAGAAAATATGTAAGATAAAAGAACAATAAAAATTAATTAAAAACTTTTAATCTCACTCCTTTAATCTTTTTCAATCCAAGTCAAAAAAATTATTCCTTTTGCTCTCTATCTCTCCTGTCCCTTCCCTTCATAATAACAGCCCCTGAATGTAGGATTTTTCTTTTTCCCCCCCTAAACTCTCCTCACTATTAATTGTACATATTAAGTGTGTTTCTTATACACTTAGCAAATACTTAATTATTTTTTTAGTTTACGCAATTTAGTTATCTCTCTCATCGGCGCAGGAACATAAAAAAACTGGTCAGAAGTACTTGCAATGCAGACTTTTATATCAGGTTCTATGAGATTGTTGTATTATATGGCAATATTTTCTGTAAACAGAACACAAAATACATTATATTTTCAAGTACGATGACATATTTCTTAAGAATTGTTTTCAGCATACTTCGGTTGTCATTGCCATTTATGTCACCAAAAAGCTCAAGGGTGTAATAGAATGGAACAGGAAGAGTAAAGGTGAGGAAAAATACAAATTAATATTATTTTCTTAAAAAAAAATTTATTGATCGACTCTTTCACTTTCACACAAATACATGCAAAAACATGCCTATTCTTTGATGCAAATTTTGCCTAAATCTGTATCTCTTTTACCCATTTACGGTAAAAGCTATGTTGTGAAAATGACTTCTTATGTTGTCAAAATAGCTTTTCATATTGTCAAAAATTGTCCAAGAATCTAAAATTCTACACGCCAAAAGAAAAACTTGGAGAATTTTTGACAATATGCAAAGCCATTTTGATAACATAAAAAAACATTTTGACGACAAGACTTTTTTGTGAGGGGAATTCAATAATTAATCACAAAAAAGTCCCTAGTGAGGGGAATTTTGTATGGAACTTTTTTTGTGATTAATTTTGTACCTTGGGACCTGACAGTGATTTTCCCAATTTTTTTTAATCAAATAAATAGTTTCCAATGCAAATAATTATAATGGGGTATTTTAGGAAAACTAACATATTTTTTTATAAACGACTAACTTAATTAATTTTTTTAATATCTACAAATTAATTATTGGATGTCAAGAATTTAGGACAAGAGAAAGCAGTAAAGTTCCATTTTCATCACGCAATTGATCCCACACATCTAATCATGAAAAAAAAAAAAACCTTCTGAATGTGTGTGCTTACCAGAAAGGCTCTATAAGCAGACTGAATCAGAATAGCAGCTTCCTCTTCATTCAGCAATTTGGAGTTGGAATTTTTCCCATCATTATCTGTCACATTTTTATTATCATTCTCCACAGTTTCTTCACTTTTATTCTCTTCTTCTCTTCCTGACAAAACCTCCTCTTGTATAGGCTGTGAAACCGTCACCTCTGAGCTCTTAACCGACGCTGAATCTTCCTCCGCCCGCACCGAATCGAGTTCATCGCCACACAAGTAAGATTTCACATATACCCATCTTCTCTTCTCCTCACCCTTATTATTGCTTCTCACCTATCAGTGTTAACAAGAACAGTGTTTGAGTCAGAATTTTGAAGGTGATAGAATTTTTTTTATGCATAAAGAAAGAAGACTCACTTTGGTTTGATGATGATGATGATCAGTGGATCGATTTCTGGAGAAGACACTCCTTACCAATTCGCCTGTGAAACCCATAACTACTTTGCAAGTTCAGGGAAGTTGATGTTATAAATCCTTAAATAGATTGAATTTGTTGATAGCTTTATTAAAGTATCGAGCACAGTCTCAATTATTGTCACCCTATTAGTATAATGAATATTTTTCTAAAGTTTGATTAAAACAACCGTTAACTTTTTCATATGGGAAACCCACATGCTAGCTTACTTTTGTTTATAAAGTTTAAAGGATATAAAATTAAATTTAGGTATATGATAAGGATTATTTTTATTTAAATTCGATTGTCGTCTCTCTAGGAAATATATAATGCATGGATTCATTAATTATTAGTCCAGCTTTTTGGATAAATTATGAGGAACAGCATTTGAGCAACAAAAGAGAAAATTAATATCATTTTAGGATTAAAAAGATCAGAAAATTTTAAATGAGATCAAATGTCCTTTAATGGTACTGAAATACCATTTTCGTAAAACATCTTCATTTTTATAATTTTTTTTTTAAAAGTGCAATTTTAATTTTAATTTAATACCTACCAAGTTGTAAATAAAAAATACTTTTGAATTATTGGATGTGATAACAAATTTGACAGCTTGAATTTTCTTTTTTAATTATAAAAAAGAAATATGATTTTTTAATACTAACGCATAACAAGTTGAATTGAAGAAAAATTAGTGACAAAAATTTTGGATTATAAATTTTTTATTTAATTTTTTTCTATTATAAAAAGACTGACAAAAGTTGTAAGTTGAAGTCTGATAAGTTTAAAATAAAATAAAATAAAATAATTAGAATTAAATTACTGATAGTGGCAAATATAAATAAACTTTACTACTTTTTTCACAACAAATGCTAAAGTTACTTTGTAGGGAGTTAATTCCGATCATTCTTCCAAATTTGCAATTATATAAAATTTTATAATGATAAATAAATAAATAAAATTCACTTGTCAAAGTTTTTGCCACTTCTACTATAGTGATTTAATACCAATTTTCGGCCCGTTTGGTACAGGGAAAATTTGAAAAGGGAAAGGAACTTGAAAGAGGGAAATGAAGATTTTGAAAGATGAGGGAATATTAGTTGTTTGGTAGAAAGAAAATAAAGGGGTAGTAGTTGGTAAAAAATTAGAAAATATTTATTTTACCCTCACAAGAAATTAATTCAAAATAAAAAAGAATTTCTTTTTAAAAAAAAAAAAAGTATACTCTTGTTAAGTTTGAACTCGTGATATATATATATATATATATATATATATCCGCCAAATTTGAACTTTCCCGTCAAGTTCGAACGTTTCTGCCAAATTCAAATTTGAGGGGTAAATTTGTTAAAAATTGTGAACAGTGACGTGAAAACTTAAGATCCCACCAATTTTAGTGGGATATGATCTTCCCACATATGAGGGAAGATTGGTGGGCCCGGGAACTTGGGTTCCCGGGAAGATTTGTGCAAAATGCGTATCAAACGAATGAACTTGCTCAAGTTCCTTTCCCTCCCCACAAATTCCTTGTACCAAACGGGCCCAACTCACTGAGGCGTGTATTAATTTAATTTACAACTCACATTCTTCATTGCATATAATAAATTTAGTATATCAATGAATGTAGTTTACAAAGGTTGATTCCAAAATCATTATCTCTGATGAAAAAGCACATGCTCGAGCTGGAGATACAAAGTTAGATCATGATCTAAGAGCAGGATTTGCAGAGCTGGAAGAAGGAACCTAGAGATGATAAGGAAAATATAAAAGAAGGATGAAAAGTGAGAGAGAGAGAAGATGGAGTTAAGTGCTCTTTTTTTCTGGTTGGTGAATGTGCTTGCTTTTGTGCACATGGGAGTTTAAGAATGATAGGCTTTTATAAAAGCTTTGCTTGCTTATGGGGTTATGTCTATTCCTTTCTTCTGTATATTGCTGGCTCTGCTTCTCTTTGTCCTTTTGAGATGCTTTTTCCTCGTTTTACTTTAGTTATTGCATGTGTCTTTTGGGTCACAAAACCAATTAGGAAGAAGGCTTGGAATCTAGCACAATTGATGGAATGCTTTTATATACTCCCAAGTCCCATCCCAAGAACAAAATAACAATTCACAGAGAATTAAAAATGAGAAAATATCAGTGAGGTCCTAGGATAGATAAAAAATATCAAAAAAGTCTTAACCCCAAATCCTCTCACAAAAAAGTCTCTAGAGACTTTTTTGATATTAATTACAAAATTCCTCTCGCAAAAAAAAAAAAAAAAAAACATTGTCAAAATAGTTTTTCATGTTGTCGAAATGACTTTATTAGTTGTTAAATGTCCTATAAAAATCTCGTTGTCAAAATGACTTCTAATATCAAAAAAGACCATTTTGACAAGAAGACTTTTTTGCGAGATGAATTTCGTATTTAATATCAAAAAAGTCTATGTGAGGGGATTTAGGGTTGAGATTTTTTTTTTAATATTTTTTATCTACCTTAGGACGTCACTGATAGTTTCCCATTAAAAATTAGTAATATATAGTTGTTCTAGTAGTGTAAAACTCATCCTTCTGTATTTCGAGTTCAAGTCTCAAAAAAAAAAAAAAAAAACATGTTTTACGAAGGGAAACCACGAATTTAAAATCAAATGGGGTGTAGGGTGTAATTTTGTTAGACATGTTCCGTGTATTGTAACAGCGGAAGTCAAGACTCTATCCAAACGATCATCACAAACACATGCTAATTTTCCAGAAAAAAGTCATCAGTTTTATTGCGAATAAATATTGATTTATAAGGCCAATGAAAAGACTGCGAATTTTCCGTACACTTGCATGGATTTTTAGAAAGTAAATATTTTTTTTGGCAGCAAAGAAGTTTCGAATAATTCCTTAATTATAATTCAATCAAATGATTAATAATGAATTTGACGTTACATGCAAAGCGTGGAACGTTGCAAATAAAACAAAAGAAAATAACAATGGATGTAGATTAAATTGAAGAGGGGAACACCTGTTGTTGTAAGCCTCTCGTTTGAGTTAATCGATATCAATTTTATTCCTAAAAAACAAATGAAAATGGGAACCAATTGGATCAAATGAAAGACTCAGTTCCTTTTAGGCAAAGGTTCAAAACCTGCTGATAATGAAAACACATCAATAGAATTAAAGTCTCTCACTCACTCACAAATCAGTATCACGACTCACGCTCCGAAGACAAGGCTGACTGACACTTGTTTGTTGACTGTCTTTGTTTGTTGCATGATAAGTGTTTGGATATTAACGTTGATAACATTTTATTTGATAAATTAGAATTCTAATTGTTGTAATTTACTAATTATATTTCTTTAAAAAAGTCAGAAAAAAAAAAAAAAAAGTTAAGATTTGGAATAATAACTTTCGGCCCTATAAGGCCGGTCTTGACCCTGGCCCTGGTGCTCTCGGATCGGGCTTTAAAAAACAAAAGTTTTTCTTACCCCGGGCCTAAAAGAGCCGGCCTTTTTAGGTCCTGACCCCTTCAAAGGCAAGCCCTATAGGGCCGGGCCGGCCCTAACCAGCTCTAGTTGGGATGGAGCTGGCCAAGAACTTATTAGATCTTCAAGTAATCTAAAAGAGCCCTTTTAGATTACTTGAAGATCTGGTTCAAGAAAGACTCGAACTTAACCTTAAGCAATGTAAGTTCAACAAGGACAGTTCTGCAAAACCGTCACTGAAACCGGGTCTAGCGAGTATACACACGAATAGACAACCATGGCAAAATAAACTGTTTATTATGCTATAAGCAAAGAAACTACGGCTAGTTGAGCTGCAATTAAGCAGTAAACCACAACTATACACTGGCCGTGGTTTTTGTATTGATCCTGGCTAGATTAGCTGGGGTTTTATCCTTTTTCAGATCAAATCAACAGCTACAGATGAATTCAAGTAAAAGCACAAACACATCAATCCAATTATATTCCACGTTGGTCATTTCATATCTATTTAATGTAACACAATACTTGTCGGAAATATCTATTTAAGTAATGAAAGATCACATGACAATCCAACTACCATGAACCTGGAGCACCTGCCGTCGGGTTCTTGAATGCGGAGAAGTCCCAGTATGTTTTCAATGAGAACGGAGGGAAAACAGTACAGCCCTCTTCCGTGATTTTAGATATCTGCAATTTGAAAAATATTCATGTAGCCATAAATAAATAGACGAAGGAGACAAATTTATCTACTTATGATCTGTTCTTATCTCACACTTGTATTAACATGACAGATGCTTCTATAAAAGATAAATTCTGCACAAGACTAGGAACATGTACAAAGAACTTTATTTACTGGTCATATTGACCATACAAATTGATAAGATGAAGTATTTTTCAAAAATAACAAAAACAAAAATCTTAAAAAGACCAGTATACATCTTGTGGAATGTGCACATTACTACCCTTTAGTTTTTTTTGGCGAAACTAAAGGGTAGGAATGTGAAGTGTCAAGTAAATGAGAATTCTAGCAACTCACTTGGGGAGAGCAAAACACATAGGAACATATAGGTAAATTAATGAAAATATTGGCATGAACATGGTTGGTGCCTGGTGAAAGGTCGATTGGCAAGCTATTGCTGAGTGATGGACAAATAGTGCTACTAACAGTTATAAGTTCATAAGAGAGCAATGATCAAATGTAAAAGGCACAGAACTTGTAGGAAGGGGGCAGATAGTAGGCTGTATTCTACTACAGATGTAATGTGCAGAGAAGAAAGTTGACAAAATGGGAGAGAGCAGGCACCACATCTCCTATGATGGAGCATAACACCCTTTGCATGTTTTATGATTTACAACAAGAGTTATCTCACTAATTGGGGGCATTTTTATAATTTAGCTTATTAAAGATTAAATTTTTTAAAATCCTAGCACTAAAAATAGCTATACCCCTAAGCACTTTATGAGTAGCTTGAAGTTATTATCATTCCTTGTAGTAGAGATTTCCTTGACTATAAGAGCTTGTAAGTAAGATCCTTGCTCTTATTTGTAAATAGAATTTTCTATCAATGAAATATTCAGTTTCATATCCTAAATTACCATCCATCACAAGTTCATATAGAGGTTTTTGAGATTTTACTTATATGGTGCTATGGAGCAGGAATGGAAGAGAATGACATGGAAGAATAAGGGACCTGAATCTTGTTGACAGCAGACCTATCTCGATACAAAAGCACACGCATGCATTTTTCCAGTAATTTAACGCCTTCTTCAAAGGTCAAATTTTCATTCCATTCATCACGAAGCATTGGCCTAGCCAAATGATTTCCAAGCCCCGTAGCTACATGGTTATCTTCAAAATTAATGCCAATCATGTTAACCTGGAAAAGATTCATAGATAGAAAAACTGAGTAAAAACTAAACCTCGTAGATACACTTACAGTAGAGTCAAATGAACAGATAAAAAACAGGATACCATGCCAAGATATTTCTGCCCGTTTTTAACACCACCAAGTACAAGAGAGTTCCACAGTGGATTGAATTTGTTGCGCCTATTATACATCACACGAGTCAAGTAATTGTGCACCTCTTTAGGACCCAAAGAATTGCCATCATCCCACATGTTGTCATATAGGCTGCAGCAATCAAAACCCAAGACCAACAATCATATGGAAATGTTGTTAATTAGCCATAGAGGGAGGTAAGGGCTTTTTTTATTTGGCTTTTTTTTGGGGGGCCCCGGGGGGGTGGAATAAAATAAATCAACCAACACGTCCAATGGGAAGAAGAAAAGCACATGCAAAATGTTTGATTTCGCATCTCCTATCTTTCTCTCGTATGACATATTTAGGGCTTACATAAGTTCATCAAGGTAGCGAAGAATCTCCTGAAAATCGCTGATTTCACCACTTGCACCAAGAAGAGTATGCTTTCCAACAGGCTTCAAACGTTCAATGCTCTTGTATCGCAGTGTAGACCCATAGGAACCTACCATAGTGGAACCATCATTAGCAACATAGCATGAGATAGACTACAGAATGAAGCCTTTATTATAAAAATTCAGCTACATGGAGAAGGGAACTTTTAAAAGGTTTGTGCCTAAAAGAAATCCCTAAAAACATTTTAATCAAGTTTAGATGCCATTTAACATTTTGTGTGAAGGTGTGCAATGAAACCCAAAGTACAGGAATTCAAAAGTACCAATCTCCACTTTTAACAGCGGTATCTCAAGAAGTCTCCACAAATAGTCATATCAACTTCAAGAACCACAGTACAACAGTCGACAAGAAGGGTTTATCTTTTATTCTTACTGAAGTATAAAATAATCATAAGAAATGAATAAAAATGAGCCACAATTCAATCAAATAAGCTGAAGTTTATTCAAACTAACACCATATGATTATATTTAATTACGACAAAGAAAACATTAACGCCCAATTTTTTTCACAACACAGCATTAATTCAAATGATCAAGCACACAATGAAGCTGAAATATCATATGAATGGACATACAATAAACTTGTAAGTTGCAACTAACCTCCCATATCAGCAGCCATAAGAATCCCATCTTTGTATTTGAGGGCAACAACTGATGATCCGGTTACATAAGGGTACCTAACAATGAGAGGGATGAATAGGATAACCACCAAGCCTTCATAATAAAAAAACTTTTTTTTTGACTGCATAGTTCAATGTTTAGAAAAATAAGTTCTCTGGCACTGCACCACTCAACCCCTAAAATCTGCATATCTCTGTTATTAAGAGAGAGAGGACATACAGAGTTCTCTCTAATTCAGCCACAGTGCCCATGATGCCTGAGGTTATTTGGACAGTAAGAGAAAAGAGAATATAGCAAGTTTTCCGTTTCTGACGATGTCCTGAAGTAAGATATATTAGTCAGACCCTTTACCCTTTGCTCAAGAAAACAAGCCCAGAAAATAAGCAATAAAACAAACCAAAGATAATAAATTTCCACAGAAAATACCCAAGAATAATATTAAGATACAAAATTTTATACAAATATATAAATTTGACCTAAAGCTACAGGTTAAACAAGGTATCATTTTTTATACACCAGCTTAGATTAAAAGTATACAAAAATACTACCTAAATTCATAAAATATGTTTTTAAGCTATCAAGAACATTTGAGTAATCAACAAAATAATGTAACAAAAATAAAATTATTTCTAAAACACACTGGTTAATTCAAGGAGTGGGACATAGGAGACTGTTGCTTAAGAGAGCCTCTAGAAATAAAATATATGACTCCGTTAGCAAAGCAGGAGAGTGGGGAACCTGAGCTGAAATTGACGGTAGATGAGATAGGTGAGCAGCAGAAGAAGGAATTTGAAACATTGTAGCATGGATTTTTCTACGGTTTTTCAAGCACCCACTTTATTATTGACTAAGGAAATTTGAGCATTAAATACATCTAAAGGAAAAAAACCCCATATGTATACACCCATATTGGTATTACCCAGCTAAACAAAACAATAATTGAAGAGCATGTAAAGCAAGTGTTGAGTAATGAAATCATAAAACCCATCTGCAGTTCATTTGCCTCACTGGGGGTCTTAGTTAAAAAAAGAAAAAAGAAAAAAAAAAGAAGGATGTGTCACCGCGCTTGTGTTGAATATAGGAAGGAACTAGTTTCCAACTCTGGTTATAAAGATTTACTTGATACCTGATGAGTTGCAAGGCGCCAGTTCTATCACTAAATTGGATATTAGGGCAAACTATTGCCAAATTAGAATGAGTCAAAGAGATGTTCATAACAAATTGTTTAGGACACATGAGGGCTTTCATGAACTTTTGTGATGCCATTCAGGTTGATCAATGCTCCTAAAACTTTCAAAGGTTAATGAATAGCTTATTAAGGCAGTATCTTAAGAAGTTTATTCATCTTTTTTCATGATATTTTAGTCTACAGTAAGACATGAGAAGAGATCACTTGCAACATCTTGTCAAGGCATTGCAGACTCTCGCAGATCATGTGCTTTTTGCCAAAATGAGTAGTTGTACATTTTACAAATAGAAAGATCAACTTTTTGGGGCATGACATTTCAAGAAAGGCTGTGATGGAATGGCCCAGACCTTGAAAAAATCAAGGAGTTGTGGGGTTTCTCAGGTCTTAGAGGATATTAAGAAAGAAAGTGTATTCAGTGGTATGATGCAATTTATAAGCCATTGACAGATTTCTTGTTGAATGAAAATGAACCGCAATCATGAGAACATTAACAGTGGATTCTTCCCGTGTCCCCAGGAGATAATTTGGGAGGAAATGAAAATGAACCACAATCATGAGAACACTAAAAAAATTGATAACAAAGCCCACTGTCCATTGGTACTTACAATGCAACATTCTCTACTTGGATCGTGCAATCAACAAAATAATGGGAAAAAATACATTGGAGGATATGCAAAATTCAACAGAGAAATCTCAAAAGGCAACAGGGTACATATATATTTAACAAAATATATCCAAACGATATCTACTACCATTTGATTTACGGGCAAACAAATTAACTGCCTAAGGACTACACAAAAAGATTGCCAAAGACAGAATGAATCGACAATATGTAAGCTAGTCGAAATTGTAACCAAACATCAAAATGGAAATCCGATGCATCACATAATGGAACCAAAAACCTGACTTTGAACTCAAAATATCAAAACAAGAGGGTTTAATAAGTTTCCAACAGTAAAAAAATTGCGACTATGACAACAAAACAACAGAAGATTTCCTTAAATTAGGGATCTAGGAAAAAAAATCGATAGACATTAGAGTCATAGATGGCAATCACATGACTTACAGTTGAGAAATCAAGAGGAACGAAATGTGAGGACGAGAATTATTTCGGAAGTGGAAGATAACGAGGAGCGCGAGCGAGCTCGAAGCGTGAGGGGCTGAGCAAAGGAAAACCCAAAGTCTTGAGTTCGGCTTTGATAAGGAAGTGCTCTTTGCCCATTGTTTAAGAAAGCCAGTTGGCCAAGTGTAGACTTCACCCAAAAAAAAAGTTTGATTTCCGCGGATCAATGTGAGAGTCTTATTGGTTGGGCGATTTGTAACTACCTCAAGTGTTCTTTGAAATAAAGTGTAAATTAGTCGACCATCAATTCAATTGGTTATATAGCAATGTTTTTTTCTAAGAAAAAAAGAAAGAAAAAAGAGTGAGTTAGTTAAGCATGACTCGAGTTTTTCATAGCTACCATCAAACAACTAACTACCCTCAATGTTACCGTGTGTTTGGGTAAATATAAATACACTTATGGGCTTCAAACCATAGTTTGGTAATAAGGAAGTCAAACACCTAAAAAATAATTATGAGAAGCACTTCTTTTTATATATAAAACCATTGTTTTGAGATAGTTACTTATTTCTCCTTGCCCTTTTCCTCTTTCCTCCTTCTATTTCCTTCTCATCCTTTTTTCTTTTCCTTCCCCATTTCTCATCAAACTCTCAACTTCTTCTTCAGTCGATCGGAGAAGCCTGTGGTTAATTTGTAGTGACAAAAATAAACCACTACAAATATGGAAATTTGTAGCAATTTATACTGAAACCGCTACATATTAGCAACGGTATGACTTCCACACCAAGTGGAGTGCTAGTTCGTGAATGACATTTGTAGCGATTATCACAAACTAATTGCTACAAAATATGGCACCAAGTTGGTGCCAAATTTGTGGCGGTTATTTTGTAGCGGTTTATTTACACAAATAGCCACAAATGTAGTGCTATTTTGGCGCGTCTTTATTGGCGGTTTATTTATAGTGGTTTATATGAAAAAACCCAACTACAAAATGCCAAGAGTTTGAACTTTTGTAGTGGTTATAGAAAACTGCTACAGATTTTCATAACACATGAGGCAGGGTTTCTTCATTTGTAGCGGTTGGGGTAACGGTGAACATTTTGTAGCGGTTTTTTTTAGTTAAATCGTTACAAATGTAAAGTCTTTAAACATGTCGCTAAATATAAGTTATACAAAAAAATTAATTTTTTTTTTAAAAGTACATTCATATTTGTAGCGGTTATTTTGTTAAACCGCTACAAAGTGTGTAATATTGAAATTTGAATATTTCGTATCCCGCCAATAATCATGAAGTTTGTAGCAGCTTTAGTAGATAAACCTCTACAAAGTGTATAGTTTTGAAATTTGAATATTTCAAATCCCGTCAACGATCATGAAGTTTGTAGCGGTTTTAGTAGATAAACAGCTACAAAGTATGTAGTTTTGAAATTTGAATATTTCAAATCCCCAACATTCATTAATTTGTAGTAGTTTTTAGTATAATCGCTACAAAATATGAAATTTTGATTTTTTTTTTTTTTGTAAAAATACCAATGCTTTTTTGTAACAGTTTTGTAACCGCTACAAAAGCCGTTACATCAACCGCTGCAAAAGTTGCGCATATCCCTATAAATACCCCAACCACACCTTATTTCACACATTCTTTCATTTCTTCTCACCCCTTTCTCTCTCGTTTTCTCTCATTTCTTCCCACCTCTTACAACATCTTTGATTTCAATGTTTTATTTTATTTTTCTTGTTATAATATTGATACTAATTTTTTTTCTTATCCAGAACTTTAAGGATATTTCCTCAACATTCCTTCTATCGTTACAACATTATTTACATAATCAAATATCATCTAGGGGACAACATAATTTTTTTGCTCAGAGGTGGACAATAAGTCCTTATAATATTCTCAATATTAAACCTACATAATATTTATACTCATCTAACTTAAGTTAATCATTTTTTAAAAAATATTAACTATTATCATTTAATTTCTCACTTAAATAATAAAATATTCAACATAATATTGTAACAATGGACTCACATTATGGTTTTATTTTTTATTTTTTCAATTTTGCAGTATTTTGTAGCAGTTTTAAAAGCGCTAAAAATTTTGAATTCAAATTTGGCTTAAATATTTGGCTCAATTTATGAAATTTTTGTTGGAAATTATGCCCTAGGGGCAAGTTATTGTACTTTAAGCATTTATGTTATTTAAAGTATTTCTCCATTTAGTTATCATATCATTTGCATGTTTATAGTGATAACTGTATCCTTGGATGTATCTTATAAATTATCCTAAATGTCCCTGGCCGGTCATCTACGCGGGAGCAAAGATGAAATAAGACTAGTGTGACTTTGATGTCGTATGGAGATACGAATCAAAGTCATAGGCACTTATAAGAGTACAAGGTGCTGGACCAATCCACTATGAGAAAGCTGCATGGATTAAGTCATAAGCTTTTCTTATATATAACCGTGTCACAATGCCCTTTGACCTGAGATCATCATGGATTCCTACGTGATGAGTCGTTGATCTTTGACCAAGTCAAAAGTCACTTTTGACCGGGTGATGATAAAGGCTTGGATCGGGATCAGTGGTTTTTATGCAGAGGAATGTGAATGATCAAGATGGAATTTGTCCCTCACATTTGTAGAGAAATAATAATGGGCCCCTCGATGAGTGAGTCTGAGAAATGTATGGGCATACTACGATGGAAAGGAGTTTCCATTTCAATTGTTAGACTACTCAAGAATCGAGAAAGTAATGGTCAAGAACAGGAAGTTGACATTATCCATGCCACATCCTTGACCAAATTATCACGTGACAAAAGGGACGTGACATGGTTGTATGATAGGTTGTATCGTATCATCGATCACCATAGGAATTGGGTAGTCGCAATGTCTTGCTAGAGGCCGCTTGCGACTTATGGCTGATACAGTATTGGCCTGCTGCCAATCTCATGTGGGCCTGCAGTGTCGCACATAAGAATAGTCCAACACAAGTAAAAGTGTCCAGATTCATTGAATCTTATATACGTCTAAGATTTAATGAATACTGTATTTAATTTAGGATTGAATGATATATATATATATAATTCGAAAATGATAATGATATTATTTATAGATAATAATATTATTATATAGTATTTAATTTATTTGATAAATTAAATAACTATAATAAATTGAGATATTGTATCTCAGATTTAATTTTTGAATAAAGATATAGTATCTCTGTAATACCCTCAAATCTGACTTAGGGTAATTTCCCTTGAAAAGGATAATTTGCAATTAGGTCCCTAAGACGTTTGAAGATTTGCAAATAGGTCCCTAAACACATTATGGGTTATAAATACCCTGTGAAAGCTATAAAAGAAGCAAGTAAAAATCTATGTGAAATAGGGAAGGATATTGTCCCTAATTTAGGTAATTTATTAAGTTACAAACTTGGAGAAATTGTAGAAGAATACCCAAAAAGTATTGAAATGACCGTAATACCCCGTAGATGCTAAGATAATACAGAACACATGGAAACAAATGTGTCAGTGTAAAAGTTATGAGGTAATGAGGTGTTATAATTAAGAAAATTATCAACTATTGATAAGAAAGTAATTAAGTAATATTGGGCTAATTACTTAAGCATAAGCGAAGGAAATTCAGAGATAATTATGTAAAACCCTAAAATTAGTGGTTTTTGTTTTAAAATTAGTAAAAACATGTTTACTAATTAATTGGGAATTTTGGAGAAAAATAGTTGAGTTTAGGTATTTTTAAGCCTAAATACAAGAATGGACCAATTAGGTAATTTTGTGGAATTTTTGGAAAAATTGAATTAAGTAAATAATTAAATAAATAAATAAAATATATATTTATTAAAATTAAAAAGGGCAGCCGAATTGGAGGAGACAAATATGGATAGGAAGGAATTTTTAAATATCATGATATTTTAGGCAAGTGGTATTATTATAATATTATAATTAATTAAAGTAAAAAAATGTGAATAGTAATTTAAAAATTAGGAAACGGATCCTATCTAGAGATCTAGGAATGAGATTTCCAAAGTCAATGTAAAATATTGATCAGTGGGTTTTTATCTTCCGTTAAACTCTTCCGCAAGTAAATTCTGAAGCCGTTAGTGCATTTTCCTAATAAGACGAAATAGGGAAAAATGCAGATGGGCATATTTTTGGATATGAAGGAAATAAATTCTAACTCAATATCTAGGAATGAGTTTGAATTTATATGAACATATTTGGAATCAGTGAATTTTTCTGAAGAAGTTGATGATTCCAGAAATGCGTTCTGAAACCGGAAGCGTTCGGACACGTTTCTCGAGAAAACTTCAACTGGACTGTTGGAGCCCTATATGGAATCAAAATTTAGGTTAAATTGGACATTTCTAGTAAGAGAGAACATGTCTTCAAAGTTGTAAATCCAGAATTTTGAGATTTCTCTGAAATCACGCGAATCGGGTACCGATCGGGGAAATTCTATCGGTGCGGGCATAAAGCAACTTTGATTCATCACTTTGGACAAATCATTTGCTGCCCACTCAGCCCATGCATGTAGACCAGCATGTTCCATGGTGAAGATTTAAACACCATTTTGAGTTTGAATTTCCATGGTTAAGACAAGTTGCAAAATTCCATTTGTATCCCTTAAAAACTCTATAAATAGCCTAAGGTTCTCTTGCATTTCTCACACCAAAACCACTCTTAGAAATCCTAGAGAGAAGTTAGAGAGAGGAGCTCTGGAGGAGGAAGGAGTCCGGGGAATTTTGCAGCGAAGCTCTGGGTAAATTTTTCGGTACTTAAGCTTTCGTAATTCTTTCGGTAGTTAGAGTAGAAATGCTAGTTTAGCCTTTAATCTTCCGAGTATGATTAGATATCATATGCTAGGGGTATTTTAGTCATTATTTCGAAAATCTTGGTGGGGTCGAAGTTCTGGCAAAATTTTGGAAGATTAGAGTTAGAGTAACGAATGTCGTTACGCTGTCCGACAGGACGTTTCGCTGTTTTCTGTCAAAACGACCGTTTTCCGTAAAACGTGCCAGAATACCGTCAACGAAGGTACGTTCGCGTACTGGTAACCTTAACTCTGATGTTTATTGTATGCATGTGTGTATAATGCCTGTACTCTGATCGTACTGTTGTTCTGTCATGCCTATTGTCTGTACATCCGACTGTACAATTGTCTATCATCCGACTGTATGATTGTCTGTACATCCGATTGTACTATTGTTCTGTACTTTGACTGTACTATTGTCTGTACATCTGACTGTTGTCTTACATCTGACTGTATGACTATCCGTTGTGCCTTAACCTTACATCCGACTGTATTGTTATGGTCGTGCATATCTGATTATGTACATTTCTCATTGTGATTTAACCTTACATCCGTCGTATTGCTATTGCCATACGTATTCGATTATGTATACCCTATGTCTGACCATAGTAAGTGTTGCCAAAATTCTATAAATGTCTGTCGTACATATATGGTGTATATAAACATGAGGTTAACCGTTACCTAGGGTTCGATGCATGGACTCCAGCTCTTAACTTAGCTTCGTGGGTCGGGTGGACCAAGGATCGAGGAGAAGGACAAGCAAGCACGCCTAGGAGTCGTGGTCAAGACTTCTTTCGTATTAGTTTTGAAACACCCTTGTACCATTGTGTAAACAAAGAAGACATGCTACCATGGGTATTTTAATATATATATCAGTTACTCAATAGCTCCGGTGCACTACTCTGATCATTTTGAAATGATGTTTAAAGAAAAAAAAAATTATACTGCTTGTGAAGTTGGGATGTTACAATCTCAGATTTAATTAAATTAGATATAGTATCTCAGATTTAATTAAATTAGATATCATATCTCAAATTTAATTTATAGAAATAAATTAAATCAACAGCTTTTAATTCGGATTAAATAAATAGATTAGATTAGATCTGTTGGACAGATTTAATTAATGCTATTTATATCTAAAATTCGAATTCAAGATTAATTGAGATTAATCTTGAATATTTTAATACGGCCCAATTAGGATTTTAGAAACTCTATAAAAGATAATGATTTAGTCATATTAAAATAAGGAACTGCCGCGAAAAACCTTAGAGAGAAAAGACGCGAGACGCAAAGTAAGAAGGCGCTAGCACGATGCCTACATGTTGGAAAGCTGTTCGGTGTGGATACCGGTAGAGGGAGTAGATTCGTAGAGTCGGCTCCTAGAGATTGATCGAGCGAGAAGAGGCTAGTCCACGTGTTCGAGAAAGTACGCATACAAGCTCGTATATGTACGGTTTCTCTAACGAACCTTGATTTAAACGTCGTTGATAGATCCTCCCTTTGGGATTCGTAAAAGTTTTTAAATGAATGAAATCCTTCCGCTTCGTGAACGGATCCCAACAATTTTATCCAATATTTGTAGCGGTTTTACAATTGCTACAAAATTTTGGCACCAATTTTTTTGAAATTCATCATCTTGATTACATTTTGTAGCGGTAACTCAAAACTACTACCAATGCAGCAGTGGTTTTGTTACATGAGTAGCGATTTTAGAAAATTGCTATAAAACATCTTGCAGCGGCATATTTTGTAGCGGTTCTTTGAACCACTACTACTGTCACAAATACACAATTTTAACCGCTACAAAACGTCAGTTCTTTTGTAGTGAAAAGCTAATCCAAACACTCTTTATATTCACATATTGCAAGATACTGTTTTTTCATTTTTGGCCTGAATATCGCAAGATATTATTCAAGTAACAAGGCTAATAGCAAACATAATGTTAGTTGAGAAGAAAAATGACAAATTCTTATGAATGCAGAAAAGCCTCGCTGGGAGGCTCACTCACCATAGCCAAGTGTGCAACCAGGGTCAGATTCGGATTAGTCAGGGCGAAGCTTTGGATACCGGATGGGAAACAAAAAAAAGAATAAAAATGGAAAATGAAAAAAAAAAACTAAATGACAAAAATAAACAGCATCAGAACGAATTTTTTATACTATTAGCATATTATTATCTCTTAACACTACCGCCACAACCCAAAATCCAGCAATAAGATCGAAAGCTAACAAGATAATGGAGAGAAAGATATGGAGGCTCAAAGTAAGAGGACGCATATCCATGAGAAGCTATGAGGATGTAAGCTTCAGATGGATGAATCTCGACGAGTGTTGCAGAACAATGTCGGAGACACGATGCAATTATTGAAGCATGAAGGTGCGAACAGCTCGCCAACGGCGACGACGAAGAGCCCTAGAAGATTGACCAGAATGATGGCCGCCATGCGAAACGCCGTCAAAACTCAGAAAATTCAACCGTCCCAAAGTTCTGAACTTGAGTTTGATGATCTTCTTTGTGGTACAAGAGAGAGGAGTGACTCTGGATGCAATTAGAATTGGAAATCCAGATCAAGTTGGTAATGATTGATGTTGTTTCTTCATCAAAATAGTGCAACGATGATCCTTTTCAAGCATTGAATGAACCAGAGCTATAACCTGTGATGTTTATAAATTTATCAAATTATTAATACAACACATATTTACCTAATTTGATTATATTTAAAAAATTAGTTAAATTAGTTAATATGATATATATTTTTTAATACACTAGTAATTTTCCTTAATTCTCTCATCTTCTCTTCTCCTTGATTATTATTGAATGAGTAAAAATAGATGTAAGTTAGGAAAATATTAACAAATATATACACTCTGTCTGGACCGAAGGAATAATTAATTATGGGTCTAGGTACAAAGCTTTCCTGATTCCTGAACTTTTCTTGGAGATGCAATCATACCCTAATCTTTACTTAGATGCAAAAACGAACACAGTTTTAAAAATGGTGCAAAAGTATCATGGTTGTTAAGTAAACTAATATTGACTATTTAATAAACCTGTCAATCAAGAAATTAAAATGATGTAAAAATACTGATGAATTTTTCAAAATAGTGTAAAAATGTCACAATATATTTGTAGAAAATAGTATGTAAAACATTGTATTTAGTGATAAGACAATATATATGATTGTACAGGGTAGATAATAGATATGGGCCTTAATACTCATTAAAGCCCAGATGGTATAAATAGGGGTTTAGAGAATAATTGTATGTACAGATTTTTATTCTTCTAGATTTATGAGATAACTGATTGTTCAAGAATCACTCATATTGTTTACATGGCATCAGAGCACCGGGTTTTCAAGAAATACGCCTGTTGAAATTTACACACGGTTGTTTCTCAAGATTCATGTGTTGTCCCAATTGACCCATGATAGCTCACAGCTAGGTAGCTGTGCAATTTCTTTTCTCACTCTTCCAAGGTCCAAGTGTAGTTAAATCTTCCAGGCTCACCTTTACAGCTCACATCTAGCTTCTGCCAAACCACTTTTGCTAGTTCAATAACTGAGCCATTTCAGATCCATTTCTTGCTCCGTAAAGGCTCATCGTCAACCTTATCCTGCCGTGGACGATCTGGACTCACACAATGTCGTCATTCTGGACGTTCCGCCGTGGACGATCTACACCCACGCAAGGTCGTCGTCCTTGCTCCGTAGAAGCTCACTGAGGATCTACTACCAAGAACACTCTTCGACCTTGATCCGTACACGCTCGTCATTGACAGAAGCAACGACCTCGAAGTCGCTCACTGAATCTCTGCAATCAAGACCGACAGCTCAACGCTTATAGATCATGGCCGAACCACCAAGAAATAGCATGATTACGTCGGCGATCGCCGTAGACTTTGCTCACCCCTTGTATCTCCACCCATCAGATACTCATGGTACGGCCATCATACCTCTCACTATCACCAGAAACGACAATTATTCTGTCTGGAGTAAGGGCATGTGGATTGCTCTTAGAGGGAAACATAAGCGTGGGTTCATAGACGGTTCTTGCAAGAAAGAGAAATTTTGTGCTGACTTAGCTGATCAATGGGAGCGTTGTAATGTTGTAGTGTTGTCTTGGCTTCTGAATTCTTTATCCCGGGAGCTGGCTAACGGTATGGTATATCTCAGTGACTCACACATGGTATGGATGGACCTGAAGGAAAGATTTGATAAAGTGACAGGGTCTCGTATTTTTACCCTCTACCGTGAAATTAATTCGCTGCAACAAGGAGATTTATAGGTTGCTATGTATTACTCACGGTTGAAGGAGTTGTGGGAAGAACAATCTTCCCTTGTGGCCATAGGACCGGCTTGTAACTGTTGCCATTGTGGAGCATCGAATATTCAAGGTAATAATTGGTGCAACAACATAAACTACTTTAGTTCTTGATGGGTTTGAATGAGACCTATCATCTGGAAAGGAGTCAGATACTGCTAATGTCTCCTCTCCCCACAGTGAATCAAGCCTTTGCAATGGTTGTAGAAGATGAGGCTCAAAGGGCTCTAGTAGGGGCAGTGAAGATTACTCCTACCAAAGGTATAGCCATGACAGCTAGGGGGAGAGGGAGAGGAATAGGCAGAGGAAGAGGTAGTTCTCCTATGAATTGCTCTCATTGCAAAAAGAATGGACACACCAAGGAAAATTGTTTCCAACTCATAGGGTATCCTCCTGACTTCAGAGAACCAAAGGGGAGGCAAATTCAAGAGTTTAATCAGGGAGCCGAGAGACAAAAGGATACAGAAAAGGTTATGCATTCTTCAGCCATGATCTCGCCATCTCTTACACAAAAGAAATATGACAAATTGCTTGAGCTCTTGAAGAAAGACCCAGAAGAGAGTATCCATGCCCTAACTGGTACAGGTTTGACTAATCCTTCCTTTCATAAAAATGAATGTGTAACTTGGGTTATTGATTATGGGGCAACCACACACTTAGTTAGTGATTTATCATTGTTGGACATTTATAAAATCTATTCAGGGCCAGTTAGGACTGTTAAAATCCCCAATGGAGATAGAGTGCACATAACTCATAGGAACTGTAAGATTTTCTAATGGCATAACATTGTCTGGTGTTTTATATGCTCCCATGCTTAAATTTAACCTAATTTCCATATTCTAGTGAATATGACTAATGTTTGTTCGAAAGAAAGTAAACATGTTGATGTATCTTTATTACATTCTAGATTCGGTCATGCCCCTATTTTTGTATTGAGGCATTTGGACTTGATGAATGATAAAACTGTTGCTTTTAATAAAAGTTGTGATGTATGTTTTCAATCAAAACAGACAAAGCTTCCATTTACTCCTAGTTGTATTAAGACCATAAAGATTTTTGAGCTTTTACATATGGATGTGTGGGGACCATATCGGACCCTTACACATTCTGGTTTTCAATATTTCCTTACGATAGTAGATGATTTTTCTCGTGCAACATGGTTATTTTTTATGAAACAAAAATTTGAAACCACTAGACATATTCAAAACTTTATTGCATATGTGGAAAACCAATTTTCAATTAATGTTAAAAGGGTTCATAGTGACAATGGGTTACAATTTGTCAACCATACATTAAGAGATTTCTTTTTGAAAAAGGGAATTCATCATGAAACATCATGTCCATATACGCCAGAGCAAAATGGTGTAGTAGAAAGGAAACACAGAACATTAATGCAAGTTTCTTGTAGCTTAATGATTCAATCTCAAGTTCCAATTAGATATTGGGGAGAATGTGTAAAAACTGCAGCCTATATAATTAATAGGATTCCTTCTAGGATTTTAGGTTTTCGGACACCATATGAACTTGTTTATGGGACTTCCGCTGATTATTCTCATCTTAAGGTGTTCGGTTGTCTTGCATACGCAACAAAACTAACCGATATAGACAAATTGCAACCTAAATCCATTGCTTGTGTTTTATGGGTTACCGAAGTAATCAAAAGGGATTTCTACTCTACAATATTAAAAATAAAGAGATATTTGTGAGTAGACATGTAAGATTTGTTGAGAACAAGTTTCCCTTCATAGAAGACAAGGGCTCTCAGAATGGGGGAGTATATGGAGCTGCTGCAGGTGACATATTCTGGTTTGATGTTGTTCAGACACAACACCAGAATATGGATGCAGCACGTAATGACAACCCACCAGTGAATCAAGTTGATGATCTTAATGAGTCAAATTCTAAATCAGAACCCAAAATGAGTTCGGTAAGGCCAATAAGAGAAAGAAGGCCACCTATTTGGTCTCAAGACTATGTATGCAATCTGATTTCACAAGGTAAAACAGGTAAATCTATGTCTCAATTAGATAGAGGGTTCAAAGGTAATTGTAAATATCCTATTGAAGATTATATATCTTATGAAACTGTTTCGTTATCCCATTTATGTTTCCTATGTTCTATTGATTCTAATGTTGAACCTACTTCTTATAATGAAGCAATTAAAGACAGTAGGTGGATCAATGCAATGAAATTAGAGACAGGTTCCTTAGAGGCTAATAAAACATGGGATATTGTACCTCTTCCCAAGGGAGAAAGGGCAATTGATTGTAAATGGGTTTATAAGATTAAATATAATTCAGATGGGTCTGTTGACAAGTACAAAGCTAGGCTAGTAGCAAAGGGGTATACACAACAAGAGGGCATAGACTTTCATGAAACTTTTTCACCTGTAATTAAGATGATTACTGTTAGAATTGTTCTTAAGATGGCTGCTGTATTTGGATGGAGTTTGTTTCAAATGGATATACATAACGCCTTTTTGCAAGGAGATTTAAATGAGGAAGTGTACATGTGTGTTCCACAGGGTTTTGAAAAGATAGAAAAAGGCATGGTATGCAAGCTTAAAAAATCCTTGTATGGACTTAAGCAAGCATCACGTCAATGTAATTATAAATTAACTATGGCTTTGTTAAGTGGTGGCTTTCAGCAAAGTAAACATGACTATTCCTTATTTATTAAAGAATGTGATGATAGTTGTGTCTTAATTCTTGTCTATGTAGATGACTTGATCATCACAGGTAGTTCGGAGACCAAAATTAATGAAGTGAAGGAATTCCTCCACAAGCAATTCAAAATTAAAGATTTGGGTGAGATGAAGTATTTCTTGGGAATAGAAGTAGCTAGGTCTCATAAGGGGATTATTCTTTCACAGCGTAAGTATGTTTTGGACTTGCTATCGGATATGGGAATGAATGGATGCAAACCATTATCGGTACCAATGAGGCCCGGCTTGAAGCTTTTGGCTTATGAAGAGGGTAGAGACCGAAAGGAAGACTTGTTGAGCAAACCTGAATGTTACAAAAGGTTAGTTGGGAGGCTGATTTACCTCACTAATACACGTCCTGATATTTCATTTCCTGTGCAGGTTGTGAGTCAATTTATGCAAACACCTACCAAGGCACATATGGCAGCTGCAAGAAGCATTGTCAGTTATCTGAAACAAAGTGTTGGTGTTGGGGTTTTACTAAGTTCAGATCAGGATCTCAATCTATCATGTTTTAGCGGTGCAGATTGAGATGCTTGTGGAATTACAAGGCGATCAGTAACGGTCGGGTTACCTACTCAAGCTTGGGGACTCTCTTATCAAATGGAAGAGTAAGAAGCAAGAGATGGTGTCACGATTGTCGGCTGAAGCATAATATCTTGCTCTAGGTTCAGGAGTTATGTAGAAGTGGTTTGGGCCACTGAAGTACTGAAGGACTTAGCTATTACAGCTAAAGGTCCAGTCAGTGTCTATTGTGACAACAAGGCAGCAATAAATATTGCCTCAAATCCCGTGTTTCATGAACGAACGAAACACATCGAAATAGACCTTCACTTTGTAAGAGAAAAGCTTCAGGCAGATCTGATTGGATTACAGCATGTTAGTTCGTACAATCAAGAGGCTAATATTTTTACCAAAGCATTGGGTAGAGAAGCTCACAGCAGATTGCTTTGCAAATTAGGCACAGTTAATGTATTTCCTGCCCCTAATTTGAGGGGTGTAGAAAATAGTATGTAAAACATTGTATTTAGTGATAAGACAATATATATGATTGTACATGGTAGATAATAGATATGGGCCTTAATACTCCTTAAAGCCCAGATGGTATAAATAGGGGTTTAGAGAACAATTGTTTACAATATTGTTAAGTCAATCACCACAGGCAATCCCCATATGCATTGTACAACGTTTTTGCTCACAGCAGCCTTGTACGCCACAATAAGGTTTTCTTCACGACACAATGGCTGCACACCGTTGATGTCGAAATTATGCCTGTCTCAACCTCTTCATCCACTATTCCTTTTTTCCCCCTTTCTTTTTCCCTTTGCCGTTTGTGGTTTTACCCTGAAGTTAATGATCTGCGAATTAGGGGCACTGCTGTTGTAAAATAGCACATTCAAATGCGAATTTGGGGCACTGGTGTTGTAAAATATCACGTTCAAATTCATTGATAATATTCATGATTGCAAAGAATCCAAAGAAAATGATAGGGTTGGACAACGATTGCCTCATGTAGACGACCCGCAGTGGTTTGTACAACGCATGTGGAGACAATTTGTTAAACAATTAACTTTGGTTGTCTAAACAGACGCGACATTTTGTATTATTATTTTTACTGATATATTTATTAAACGGTCAAATGTTAGTTGGTTTAATAACCATAACATTTTTACATCATTTCTGAAACTTCATGCACATTTTTACACCCAAATAAATGGTTTATAGGTATGCAAAAAGTTGATGGGTAGATTTACCCTTCAACACATTAATCTGTATATCTCTTTTTAGTTATAAATATGAAAAAATTCCAAATAAAATCTGATTTAAAAAATAATTAAATTCTTATAATTTCAATATCAATTTTCAATTTAATCGGATTATTGAATCTCTATTAACATCTTATCACTTCTAATCTTATTTATAAATTCATTTTAACAAAAAAAATAGTCTTTATTATAAGTCTTTTTTTAGAGTAATAAATACATTTCTTTTACTTTTTTCCCTCCTATTAATTGCAATAAACAAAAAGAATTTGTTCATATTAACTTTTGGAACCAATCATAGATAAGAGCTAAATAGAAAAATTAGCTCATAATTAATGAGTTAACTAATTCCCTTTAATTAGCTCATAATAAAAACTATTTTTCTCTCTCATCTACTATCATTAGTTTTTTTTTCAGTACCAGTAAGTATCCTTATGTATTTTTTTTAGTACCCATCAGTACTTGTAATTTTTTTAAACATTAGTCAGTACCCTGAAATATTTTTTCAAGATCTTAAAATAAATTTTCAAGATCATAAAAAGTATTTTTTAGTACCAGTCAGTATCCTTAAGTATTTTTTTAGTATCCATGAGTACTCTGAAATATTATTTCAAGATCAATCATCATTCTAAAATATTTTTTCAAGATCCTAAAGTCAGTTTTCAAGATCATGCCCTGAAATATTTTTTCAAGATTCTAAAATAAATTATCAAGATTATAAAGTATTTTTTCAGTATCAGTCAATATCTTTTTAGTTCCTTTCAGTACCATGAAATCTTTTTTAAGATCAGTCAGTACCCTGAAATATTTTTTCAAGATCCTAAAATAAATTTCCAAGATCATATAGTATTTTTTTTAGTACCAATATGTATGTTGAAGTATTTTAATTTTGTACACAAATTTATGTAATTATTATGAAATTTAATGTTACAAATATTTAAAATACAATATTATCTTTTATATGCAATTATACCAAAAGCTAATGTCATTTTTAGTAAATTTGACCTTGAAAAAACTATTCTAATAACAATATCCAAATACTATCATTTGTTGCAAAAGCTATTCTAAAAAAGTAATTTTACCTTTTTACCTTGTAAATCTTAAAAGCTATTCTCCAAAATATAAATCCAAACGGGTCCAACTGTTGATGCGTCGCTGGCTCGGACTTGAACTCCCTTCGTCGGTGACTGTTCATGCGTCTCTCGTTCGAAGATTGTTTATCCCTTTTTCTTCTTCGCTGATTGTTCCCCTCCTGATAGTAAGTGCACAAATTTAACTCCTATCGCCTCCTTCGCATGAGTTCTCTTATTTGCTCGTTGTTCTTCTGCTTTTGTTCTCATCTGTATTGCTTTTCTAGTTACATATGGCTTTCCCCCTAAAAAACGAAAAAGATTGAAAATTGTATGTTTCCATTGATTCAATGCTATATGTTGAAGAATTCGCCGTAGAAGACTATAAGGCAGATGCTTCTTGGCTTTTCTGTCAATAACTTTGTTCGTTGTTCATTATTCTCTAGTATACAGAGGAAGGCAAGTAATTACTCAAAGCTTAGCTTAATATATCGCTCGAAAAGCTAAGTCTTAGATTTTAAATGAATTGGTCCGATTGAACGTCCACTATAATGAACATATAAATTATAATAATGAACATATAAATGTATCTTTCTTGGAAGCTGAGAATAAATATTCAAAATACACTATCTATATTGGGGATGGTTCATTTCCATCCTTGCTTATAAGTTATAACTGAACATAGAACTTGCTTTGAAATATGTGCAAAACATGGTTTGGGTTGAATTTGATTATGCTATGACGTGATTCATGGTTGGAGGATCTATTTTTCCTCATCAAGAAAGCATCCATCTTTCCTCCTTTTCAGAAATCCTCCTCCAAGAAAACATGGAAAGAGACAAGGTGCAGGGAGGAGTCCCTGTTCTTCGATTCAGAAAAGACTGTCGATCAGGCGAAGGTGGGAATGGTGTTCAAGGATTTGTTGGAGAAGTGATTCAAAACGTGATGGAGCAAACCTTGGAATCAACGACTTTGTGGGACTATGGGTTGCTAAAAATTAGGAAGTAGGTAGCTAAAAATTAGGAATAAAAATTAATGGCGATTTTATTTCTTAATTTGATTTATATATTTAATTTAATTTTGTTTCTCTTCTATGGAATTAGGATTTTATTTCTCACGATTATTCATAGATCATCATATCTCCCCATTTTGCAGCACAGATGCCATCGAGGCTGACGCCCCTCACTAATTTGAAAACAGCAGTCAAGGTCATGCGATTTTGGGGTTTAGCTGAGAGAGGAAGAGAGAGGAAAGGAAGGGTTTATTAATCGCGTGGGTTTTTTAGATTTCAGTTCATTGCTAGTTGCCTTTTTGGTTTTGTTTCAATTTGATTCAGATTTTAGAGCCGGCAAAACGGGCCAGGCCTGTCGGGCCGGCCCGTATAAGCCCTGACCCTTTAAGGGCCGGGCCTAAAAAATGGAGGAGAGAGGTGAAGTTTGGCCCTGCAGGGCTCAGGGCCGGCCCGTTAAGCCCGTCAATTTTTTTTTTTAGAAATGTTGAAGTGGGGACGTGGGGGGAGTAAGTTGTAACCCTAAAAAAAACATTCCATGCATTAGAATATTAGGATAGGCTTCAAATAAAGGGCAAAAGAAACTAGTTTTTTTCATGTGTGTTCTCATGTGTTCTTCTATTTCTTGCTTTCTTAATTACATGTCTCATTTCACTTATTCCTTTATCTAGTTATTATTATTATTTTTATTCAAGCGTATATTTTATTCATCAAACAAACTATTTAATAATATTTCACTTGGCGACTTTATAATAAAGATTATCTATTTTTTGGAATATAAAGGGCAAAAGAGAGTATAATATTGTAGGCATTTAGCTTTTAATTAACAACTGTAAAAGCAAGGTAATGATAAATGAATTGGTTGATGAACAAAATGAGACAGTACGTCGTTTAAATCAGAGTTAACTCAAGATCAAACTCATATCATAATATTTAAATAAAACAGTCATTAATCCACAATTAAATAGAGTTACTAAAGCACACAATAATATGAAGAATTGTCATATTTTTAAACTAAAATTGGTATTATTTCGGGCTTAGGGGTGGATATAAAATCTAACACCAGTCAATTCATCTAAAATTCTTGGTCAGCCGATTAGGAGACTGGTTCTCTAGTTCATTTATTATAGGACTAGTGCAATTTGAATTGAGTTGTAAGAGCATTAATTGGTAAGAGATTAGAAATGAAAAAGTGCAAATGTGCAATTATTGAGGCAGCAAGGGGCGTCTCATGCATCTATCTATGCATTGCATTTATCTTCTTCATTTGCATATAAATGTTTGACAACTCATTTTGTTGATAAATTAGAATTTTAATTGTTGTAATTTACTAATTATATTTCTTTGAAAAAAAAATTAGTTAAAATTTGAAATAGTAATTTCCAGGCCCTGCGGGCCGGCCCTGGCCCAGGTGCTCTCGGGCCGGGCTTTGAAAAACGGGTATTTTTCTTACTCCAGGTCCTGGAGGGCCGGCCCTGTTAGGCCCTGGCCCTTCACGGGCCGGCCTGGCCTGATTGCCAGCTCTATCAGATTTGGTTTGGGTTCAATAACTTCGTAAGATATTGATTTCCTGATTTGTTTTGTTTATTTAGTTTTTTGTCCTCTAAAATGTGTATTGTGTTAGTGTCAACTGTTTCACCTAAGAGAAAATAAATTGGGTGATATTGAAAATTATTAATTAGGTGTTTATAAAAATAATAAATAGTGCCTTATTTTTTAAATAAATAAAAAAGCAACTTTTAGATGTTCTTTGTTTTTGTTTTTCTATTTTCTATTCAAATTTTTTGTTTTGAAAAATGAAAAAGCTCTTTCTTCTCCATTAAAAGGTTAGAGGCCGCCACATATTTGCCTTCGACACCACGATACCATCGGTGACAGCCACTACCATGTCCCCTTGTTGACGCTTGACGTGATGGTTATTGGTTCAAGCCTTTCACTTAAGAGGGGTGAATTGAGTGATATTAAAAAATTTAATCATAAAAAGAAAACTTTAATGAAGAGATTAGAGTTAGAAATATATCACCGAAAGTAGACACTAGATATTTATACTAGTTCGGTCTGATCCACTTGACCTATATTCAGTCCCTAGAAATCCTTTTGAGTATTCCCCAATGCTTCCAAGGCTCGTCAGACTCTTGGTGCTTTAATATAACAAGTTCCTTATCAAAGAACACTCACTCCCCCTTACACTTTACAATCAATGCCCACACTCAAGGTCCCATTACCTTGAGTTACTTAATCATAATAAATTATTCAAAAGAATCTCTCTCAAAGAGTAAATAAATAATCACTTAAGTACAAAATATCTCACAAAATCAAAGCACAATACTTACCAATTAATGAAATAGTGAAAGTTTGTGTAATACCCGAATAATTATTTATCTTAAATAATTATATTTTGATAAATAATACCTATTCTAAATAGGTGAATATATGGTCTCAAATTTATGTGTTGTATTTATTTTATTTCTAGGGAATTTTCCCTAGAATTGGTGAGACCAAAGACTAGATTTTCTAAACCTTATTAAAAATCATAAAATACCCTAGAATTAATAACCTCTAGCTTTAATATAATCAATGATAAGCTATAAGGGAAAAATAATTATGGTGACTAAAGAATACCAAAAACAATGGTGAGGCAATTGAATTTTTATTAATTGAATTTAGGACAATTTAATTACCATAAAATATCATAATTAATTATAGTCTTAAGTTAATCATAAGAGATGATTAAATGTCATGGAAATACCTAAATCAATTAGAGGAAATTATCAACAACTAATGGGCAATTAAATTGCAAAACATTAAAATATTTATGTAATTTTCGTAATTAATTAATTAATAAATAAAAAGGCATGATTAAGAAGTGTATAGGATTGATTACATAAAATCCCTAACAAGTAAGCCTAATTAACCAACAAAGGATGTGTTAAAGACTACTAAGCATAGGATTAAGAAGTTAATCAAGCTTATTAATCAACTTTGACAAGTCAACACAAATCAAAGGCTAGGATTAAACCTCATAAAGCTAGATCTAAAGGCTTCAATTTAACCATAAAGCTAAATCCTTGTGAACCCTAATCAACCAATGAGAGAATTTTCTTTTAGATAATATAAGAATAATTAAAAAAGAAAAGAAAATGAAGAGATAAAGGGGGGAGGGGGACGGTTTGGGAGTGTTTGTGTGTGTGTGTTGTGTGAGATGTGGGTGATTGTGAGCCTAGCATTTAGAGAGAGAAAAGTGTGTGTAGATATTTTGAGAGTTTAAAAACCATTGGGTTTAATTCAAGACTCAAGTAAATGAGAACCGATAGAAAATAAATTGTAGTCTGGAATATGTTAATCATAGATCAAATATAAGGACTTATTATGAACAAGCATATTTTTAGCTTGAAGTAGGTTATCTCCAAAATCATTTCCTTAACTTTTGGGATTAATCCTAAAATGATTAAAAGACTAGTAAAAACCCCTAATTGAACCATAATTCTTGTTATTCCAAGTATACTTCTCAAGGGACTTGCATAAACTTCAAAAATGAACCTCTAAAATTATTTGTGGTTTATAAGCAATAGACTATGGAATTCATCTAAGAAACTAAAGCACCTAAAGTAACTAATTCTTGGAGCATCTAGTTATAGAAACAAAGGAGGAGGGGACGAAATTGGTGACTTGAAGGAGGGTCCAATAATTTTCTAACAAGGCACTTGGTGAGGGTTTGGCCAACAAAGCAAAAAGTGAAAGATGTGGAGTTGGAGGAGGCCAACAAGGTATTTTAAAAAGTGGAAGAGATAAGGGAGAGAGAGAGAGAGGACGGTTGGGAGAGATGGAGGGTGAGGATGAGAGTTGAGATTTTACCCTAGATCCAAGGGTCAAGAATTGAGAAGGGGAAGTTCAAGGGAATTACCAAAGTTGTCATGCCATTTTTCTATAAATAGGCCCCTTCCCTTCATTTGAATTCTCACACCAAATTGCAAGAGCAATTCGAAAATCTAGAGTGAAAGTGAGAAGGAAGAGTCTTGGAGAAGGAGGAGCAAAGTTCTTGGTAAGTTCTTGATCCTTAGCTTTTAAGTTCTAGTCTTTTGTTTAGTAGTTCTTAGTGTAAATGCTAGTTTGATCTAGGAAATAGAAAATAAAATTCCTATTCTTGTTTTTAAGCCTCATTGCATTGAAAGATGCTTGACGAGGTAAAAACATGGTAGGAAGTAAGTTTTGAAAGTTGAGAGTCAAAGTAGCGAAGCTCTGGCAAAATTTTATCGGTTAGCGATTTTGAAGTCAGGGGTAAAATAGTCATTTGTGACTAGAATATCTGTTAGGATATTGTTTATGAATTAATAAGTACGATATTACCCTTATAGGATATCTGTGATTGCGTTCCGACCGTCAGACGTACCGTATTCATCGACGAAGGTACGGACGCGTACTGTAACCTTAACTCTTATGCTTGTTGTATGTTTACATATGATAGTTGTATTCATAGACTAAGACTTTGTCTTAGATCTTTCATTATACATTCAGCTATATACGGGTTATGGTTATGTACAGGGGCGGACCTAGGTTCATTGTTAGGGGGGCAAGTGCCCCCAAAAATTTGGGATTTTTCTAAAAAAAAATAAAATAAAATAACATATTCAAGTCAATGGAGTTAGAATTAATAACTTGAATATAATGGTTTCAAATTTTCATTAGCATTATTTATCTACTTTCCTTGAATTAATACATGTTTGAATGATTGTCCACCCTTAAAAAAAAGTATATTATATTATAATAAAAATAATTACAATGTCATCCTTCTAGGCCTTATGTTTTGGAATTCTATCATAATTGCCTTATTATCAACGCTATCAAATATATATTTTTCAATATAAGGTACTAAAAAATCATTCAACCATTCATCCCCATCCGATTACGAAATGCAATCTTGATATATTAAGGGTGGACATTTAATTTAGAGTAAATACCATTTTGGGTCCCTGGAAAAACACGCTCTACCCATTTTGGTCCCTGAGTAAAAAAAATCTCATTTTCGGTCCTTTTTAGGGACTAATAAGAATTTTTTGGGAATTTGTGAGGGATTAAAATGCCCACAAAAAATGACTAAAAGGACTAAAAGAGACATTTTTTTTACTATTTAAGGACTAAAAATGACATTTTTTTACTCAGGGACCAAAATGGGTAGCGCGTGTTATTTCAAGGACCAAAAAGGGTATTTACTCTTTAATTTAAGGATGGACAATCATTCAAACATGTATTAATTCAAGGAAAGTAGATAAATAATGCTAATGCTAATGAAAATTTGAAACCATTATATTCAAGTTATTAATTCTAACTCCCTTGACTTGATTTTCTATTTTTATTTTTTTTATAGAAAAATCCCAAATTTTTGGGGGCACTTTCCCCCCTAACAATGAACCTAGGTCCGCCCCTGTACATAACCATAATCCGTATATAGCTGAATGTATAATGTAATACCCCGAAATTTGAATTAGGGAATTTAAGGGCCAAAGTGCCAAAATGACCAAAGTACCCCTGGGGGGAGTGAATAACTTAGGAAAATTATGAAAAATCCTAAAAGGCAGTAAAATGACCAAGTGAATTAGGAGAATATATTATC
Source organism: Acacia pycnantha (assembly GCA_025563575.1). NCBI lineage: Eukaryota > Viridiplantae > Streptophyta > Magnoliopsida > Fabales > Fabaceae > Acacia > Acacia pycnantha. The sequence continues at coordinate 229,448 of JAMWYP010000120.1, forward strand.
CCTAATTATGGTAATTTAATAAATTACGAACTTAGAGAAATTGTATAAGAATGTCCAAAAGGTAATAAAAGACCAAAATACCCTTACAAATTATTGAAAAATGTAAGAGGCATGGAAATACTAAGGTTAATGCAAGAGTATGAAGGTAATGAGGCATTGTAATTAAGAAAATTATCAACAAGTGATAATAAAATAATTAAGTAATATTGGGCTAATTACTTAAGTATAAGCAAAGGAAATTAAGAGATAATTGTGTAAAGCTCAAAATATAGTGGTAATTGGCTTAAAATTAGTAAAAGTATAATTACTAATTAATTGGAAATTTTGAGAAAAATGGATGAGTTTAGGTATTTTTAAAGCCTAAATCAAAGTATTGACCAATAGGAAAATTTTGTAAAAATTATATAAAATAATTATTAAATAATTATTTTATATAATATTAATTAACTATTAATTAAAATAAAAACGAAAATATAAATTAAATAGGATCAGATTTTTGACCGAAAATTGCAAGAAGAATGAAGATAAGAGTGAAATCATAATATCATGATATTTGTTTACATTTAGCACATGTTTGAATATTTTAATATATAATTAAAGTTAGTGAATAGTAATCTGATATTTAGGAAACGGATCCTATATGGAGAACCAGGAATAGGAATTCCAAAGTCAAGGTAAAATAATGATCAGTGGAATTTTGTCTTCCGTTATACTCTTACGGAAGTAAATTCTGAAGTCGTTTGTGCATTTCCTAATAAAACAAAATAGGGAAAAATGCATATAGGTATATTTTTGGATATAGAGAAAATAAATTCTAACTCAACATCTAGGCATGAGTTTGAATTTATTTTGACATATTTGGAATCAGTGAATTTTTCGAAGAAGTTGGTAATTTCGAAATGCGTTACGAAACCGGACGCGATCGGACACGTTTTCGAGAAAACTTCAACTGGATAGTTGGAGCCCTATATGGGATCAAAATTTAGGTTAACTTGGACATTTCTAATGAGTGAGGAAATGGTTTCAAAGTTGTAAATCCAGAAGTTCGAGATTTCTCCGAAATCACGCGAATCGGGTACCGATCGGGAAATACAGCTGGACTGGCCATAAAGCATGGTGACTCACCATCTCTTGGCCAATCCTTGGCTGCCAAATAAGCCAAATATGTCGACCAAAGAGTTTGAAAAGTCAAGGAGTTGCCTTCTTGAAGAAGTTGGTTTAAATGGTTTTAAACAACTTTGAAATGCCAAACATGCCCTTAATTTTGTCTATAAATACCCATGCCATGATCTTCAAATTTCACACCATTCCCTTTCTTACTCTTGGCCGAAAAGCTAGAGAGAGAAAGAAGAGAGCGATGCTCTGGAAATCTTGCTGTGAAGCCCCCAGAATTGTCAGGAAGTCTTGACGGGTAAGTCTTTCGGGCTTTAGTTTTTAGTTCGAAAGATAGTAGAATTGTTAGATAGTTTTAGGAAGTAGGGAATGAGATTCCTACTATTGTTTTTAGGCCTCATTGCATTGAAAAATGCCTGACGAGGTAAAAACTTGGTAGGGATCGAGTACCTGAAAAGTTGTAGGTTTTAGAGCTTTTTCAAAAGTAGGGTAGTAATGTTAGAATAGCCTTTAAATTTTCAAGTATGATTGGATATCATATGGGAGGGCTATTTTAGTCTTTATTTTCGAAAATCATGATGGCGTCGAAGTTCTGGCGAAATTTCGGGAAGAAAATTTGTAAGAGTAACGAAGTGCTGGCGAAATTCCGCCGATTAGGGTATAGGGGCAAAATGGTAATTTTTACCTAAAATGCCAGTTGTAATGCCAAATCACTAATGAAAGTGATATTACTCGTATAGGACATCAGAAAATCTGATCTGCTGCCGATACGCTGTCCGACGTGCCGCTGTTGGACATTTCGCTGTTTTTCGTAAAACGTGCCGTTTCCGCCAGAATTGCCAACGTTCGTCAACGGAGGTACGTTCGCGTACTGTAACACTAACGCTGATGATTATTGAATGTATATATGTGTTGATATGTTGTGTAAATAGTTTGATGCCGAAGGCAAGGCTAGTCTATGTGGGTAAGCCAAATAGTCGCCGTAAAGTCGGTGAGGCCCCCATGATAGACACTTACCTGGTCATGCTATTCAGTGCTATATGAACCGTGTCTATGGAACCGAACTTAGATGCACCGTATCTATGGAACCGTACTTAGATGCACCGTGTCTATGGAACCGAACTTAGACGCACCATGTCTATGGAACCGTACTTAGACACACTGTGATTAAGGTATCGTACTTAGATCACTATTACAGTTTTTATGTTGTTATTTAATGATCATGTACCGGCTTGATCAATGTTGTAAAATTTGCAATACTTGTTGGACATATACTGTTTATAAACATGAGGTTAACCGTTACCTGAGATCCAATGCGCTAAATTGGATCTCAGCTATAGCTTCAGGGTCCGGAGGACCGGAGAGCCGAGAAGAGAAGCAAGCAGGCCACGTAGAAGATTCAGTTGAAGATTTCTTTCTGCTTTTGGAAATTGGGTTGTTACATTTATGGTATCAGAGCAGTAGTCCTGGCATGAACTTGACTATGTTACTACGAACAGTTTGGTGCCGAAGGAAAGGCTAGTCTACGTGGGTATGCCATTGAGTCGCCGTATAAGTCGGTGAGGCCCCATGGTAGACACTTACAGCCATTCATTCGGATAACGGAGTTATGTTCAAAAGCTTTTAAACTTTGAGCATGTTTTGAAAATGAGTACGATATAGCCACGAGTAAATGTACTACCCTATGTCGGTATACAGATTGAACCGGTGTACCATCCCGAATCGGTGTATCACTTTGCGTGGGAGCACCACTCTAGACCCGAGCTTAGAAGTGAAGCGGGGTCACGTCGGATGAAACTCCGGGACCAATAAGGATAAGTACATGTAGTATTTGACTCATGTAGAGGAACTTCTGATACGAAATTCCATACCCATGTTTGGGTAGACCAAATCAACGGAACCATGGACGAGGGAAATATTTCGGATGCCTGTTCGTAGTACGAATACTAATTATGATAAGTCTATATGCAAAGTAGATGTTAGCGCGATAAAATCCGTGATATACTAATTGAAGTTTTCTTTGTATATCGGACGTTTTCCTAATGAAGGTGAAAAGAACCAGACATGGCGATCTTAAGAGGAGCCGGAGCTCCCGGAGGCGAGGCGAGGCCGAGGCCGAGGTAGAGGAAGAGGCAGACAGCCTCAAATGGACGCAATACCTGAACAAAATCTTATACCAAACCAACCTGAACAAAACGAGATTCAGGAGATGAGGAGAACTCTATAGGAGCAGAGAGCTCTCATTAACGCACTCTTAGAGAGACAGAACCAACAAGATCAGGAAGCTGAAAGGCAACTAGCAGAACGGAGGGCGGAGGAAGAAAGAAGAAATGCTGAAGAAGAAAGACAAAATGCCGAGGACGAATTAAATGATGATGAGGACGAGGAAAACGCTGAAGAAGATGAGGAAAATAATGAGTCTGAGAGATCCCAATCACCTCCACGACACAGGAGAGGAGAGAAAAACACTCAATACTGGGTTAACCAGTTTTGCAAGCTGAAGCCACCAACTTTTCGAGGAAGACTAGACATAGCAGAGGATTGGCTGAAGAGATTGGAGAAAGTATTCAAGGTGATTGATTGCCCGAAAATCGCAAAGCCCAACTAGCGATTTACCGGCTCGAAGGAGATGCAGCCGTTGGTGGGAGGTCACGGCGAAACTTTGCGGACCCATTACCGTCCCGTGACATGGGAAAAATTTCTAGAGAAATTTCATGAGCGATATTTTCCTCCTTCGTGCAAATGAACAAGGAGTCGGAATTTCTCCATATCCGACGGGGACAGGCTGCACCATTAGGTGTGAGCTTTTAGTTTGTAAAGCGAGTTTTGAACCAAGTTGCAAGTATAATATAAATCTTGTTACTACTTCATAATGTCAACGACATTCTCGATTGAGTTAAACTAGAGCCATATCAAACAACGTCAAACGGAATTAAAGTGATGAGGAGGCAACTTGAAGAAATAGCCAGAAATGGTAATATGGAGGCGTAGTTTTTGGATCTAGCGGGGTAGTACCGCAGATTCATGAGGAATTCTTCACAACTTAAACGAAGTTCACAAGTAGGAGACCAAATCATTAATGTTGAACAAAGGCGTGAGACAAGAATTCATAAATTGAAAGAGGAGTTGGTCACAACACCAAGAAATTGGTTATCCCAAATCCAAGTAGATTGTAATATGGTACCAATAGGAATGGATCGGGATATGTCTAGGCTATGACATGACAATGTGATGACTTACCACTCTCAAGCTTCTCAAGTCAGAACCAAACTACACATGACCTAGAGATAGTAATTGTCATGTTTCTTAGTGATTATAGAACAGACCACGATTTTATTATTAAGTATTAGGTATCTTATGTTGCCACGGTGTATGGGAACCATGGGAACATAATATATCGAAGTACGACGTGATATCTATGAGTACGAGATATATGGTATTGCCGCGGTGTATGGGAACCACAGGGATACAGTATATCGAAATACGACATGATGAATGTGTAGTACGCGGTATTATGGGTGCCACGGAAATACTTATGTACGCGGTGTTATGGGCGCCACGGAAACGCTAAAACACTAAAGTACGCGGTGTTATGGGCGCCACGGAAGCAATATATATATATAAAGTACGCGGTGTTTTGATGCCACGGAAAAACTATATATCAACTTAAAACATGATAAAAACTTTATAATCAAGCTATAACGAGTTCTAAATCACCAGGAGGAGCAGCTGACGGACAAAGTGAAGATCCAACGTGTATAGCCCAGAGTCCGAGTAGGACGGAGTCTAGTTAGTACAAAGTATAGTGGGTTGGGTACAAATTTCGAGGGCGAAATTTTGTTTAACGGGGGGAGAAATGTAATACCCCGAAATTTGAATTAGGGAATTTAAGGGCCAAAGTGCCAAAATGACCAAAGTACCCCTGGGGGGAGTGAATAACTTAGGAAAATTATGAAAAATCCTAAAAGGCAGTAAAATGACCAAGTGAATTAGGAGAATATATTATCCCTAATTATGGTAATTTAATAAATTACGAACTTAGAGAAATTGTATAAGAATGTCCAAAAGGTAATAAAAGACCAAAATACCCTTACAAATTATTGAAAAATGTAAGAGGCATGGAAATACTAAGGTTAATGCAAGAGTATGAAGGTAATGAGGCATTGTAATTAAGAAAATTATCAACAAGTGATAATAAAATAATTAAGTAATATTGGGCTAATTACTTAAGTATAAGCAAAGGAAATTAAGAGATAATTGTGTAAAGCTCAAAATATAGTGGTAATTGGCTTAAAATTAGTAAAAGTATAATTACTAATTAATTGGAAATTTTTGAGAAAAATGGATGAGTTTAGGTATTTTTAAAGCCTAAATCAAAGTATTGACCAATAGGAAAATTTTGTAAAAAATTATATAAAATAATTATTAAATAATTATTTTATATAATATTAATTAACTATTAATTAAAATAAAAACGAAAATATAAATTAAATAGGATCAGATTTTTGACCGAAAATTGCAAGAAGAATGAAGATAAGAGTGAAATCATAATATCATGATATTTGTTTACATTTAGCACATGTTTGAATATTTTAATATATAATTAAAGTTAGTGAATAGTATTCTGATATTTAGGAAACGGATCCTATCTGGAGAACCAGGAATAGGAATTCCAAAGTCAAGGTAAAATAATGATCAGTGGAATTTTGTCTTCCGTTATACTCTTACGGAAGTAAATTCTGAAGTCGTTTGTGCATTTCCTAATAAAACAAAATAGGGAAAAATACATATAGGTATATTTTTGGATATAGAGAAAATAAATTCTAACTCAACATCTAGGCATGAGTTTGAATTTATTTTGACATATTTGGAATCAGTGAATTTTTCTGAAGAAGTTGGTAATTTGAAATGCGTTACAAACCAGGACGCGATCGGACACGTTTTCGAGAAAACTTCAACTGGATAGTTGGAGCCCTATATGGGATCAAAATTTAGGTTAACTTGGACATTTCTAATGAGTGAGGAAATGGTTTCAAAGTTGTAAATCCAGAAGTTCGAGATTTCTCCGAAATCACGCGAATCGGGTACCGATCGGAAATCTGTTGGATGGCCATAAAGCATGGTGACTCACCATCTCTTGGCCAATCCTTGGCTGCCAAATAAGCCAAATATGTCGACCAAAGAGTGTGAAAAGTCAAGGAGTTGCCTTCTTGAAGAAGTTGGTTTAAATGGTTTTAAACAACTTTGAAATGCCAAACATGCCCTTAATTTTGTCTATAAATACCCATGCCATGATCTTCAAATTTCACACCATTCCCTTTCTTACTCTTGGCCGAAAATCTAGAGAGAGAAAGAAGAGAGCAGTGCTCTGGAAATCTTGCAGCGAAGCCCTGCAGAATTGTCCGGAAGTCTTCAACGGGTAAGTCTTTCGGGCTTTAGTTTTTAGTTCGAAAGATAGTAGAATTGTTAGATAGTTTTAGGAAGTAGGGAATGAGATTCCTACTATTGTTTTTAGGCCTCATTGCATTGAAAAATGCCTGACGAGGTAAAAACTTGGTAGGGATCGAGTACCTGAAAAGTTGTAGTTTTTAGAGCTTTTTCAAAAGTAGGGGTAGTAATGTTAGAATAGCCTTTAAATTTTCAAGTATGATTGGATATCATATGGGAGGGCTATTTTAGTCTTTATTTTCGAAAATCATGATGGCGTCGAAGTTCTGGCGAAATTTCGGGAAGAAAATTTGTAAGAGTAACGAAGTGCTGGCGAAATTCCGCCGATTAGGGGTATAGGGGCAAAATGGTAATTTTTACCTAAAATGCCAGTTGTAATGCCAAATCACTAATGAAAGTGATATTACTCCTATAGGACATCAGAAACTCTGATCTGCTGCCGATGTTGTCAGACGTCGTGCATTGTTGGACATTTATTGTTTTTAAGTAAACGTGCCGTTTCCGCCAGAATTGCCAACGTTCGTCAACGGAGGTACTACGTTCGCGTACTGTAACACTAACGCTGATGATTATTGAATGTATATATGTGTTGATATGTTGTGTAAATAGTTTGATGCCGAAGGCAATGCTAGTCTATGTGGGTAAGCCAAATAGTCGCCGTAAAGTCGGTGATGCCCCATGATAGACACTTACCTGGTCATGCTATTCAGTGCTATATGAACCGTGTCTATGGAACCGAACTTAGATGCACCGTATCTATGGAACCGTACTTAGATGCACCATGTCTATGGAACCGAACTTAGACGCACCATGTCTATGGAACCGTACTTAGACACACTTTGTGATTAAGGTATCGTACTTAGATCACTATTACGTTTTTATGTTGTTATTTAATGATCATGTACCGGCTTGATCAATGTTGTAAAATTTGCAATACTTGTTGGACATATACTGTACATAAACATGAGGTTAACCGTTACCTGAGATCCAATGCGCTAAATTGGATCTCAGCTATAGCTTTCAGTGCGGAGGACCGGAGAGCCGAGAAGAGAAGCAAGCAGGCCACGTAGAAGATTCAGTTGAAGATTTCTTTCTGTTGTATTATACCTTTGAACCACACGGTTTTTGTACCATTGTTGTATCGGCCAGACTTACGGCATTTTATATGTACATATCAGTTACTCAATCGCTCCGATGCTCTACTCTGATCATTTTGAAAGGATGTTTTAAAAAAAAAAATTATACTGCTTTTGGAAATTGGGTTGTTACATATAATGAATCATCTAAGACAGAGTCTTAGTCTATGAATACAACTATCATATATAAACATACAACAAGCATAAGAGTTAAGGTTACAGTACGCGTCCGTACATTCGTTTGATGAATACGGTACGTCTGTTGGTCGAAATGCAATCACAGATATCCTATAAGGGTAATATCGTATTTATTAATTCATAAAAAATACCCTAACAGAGATCTTAGTCACAAATGACTATTTTACCCCAGGTGTATTTATTATTCATTCATTTTCCCTTAAATTTCGTAAAAACGTTGTTGACAGCATTTGGACTGATTTTTCGCCTAACTTTGAAAAATCATAATTAATTCTAAAAAAATCAAAACGATGATCCTAAAATTCGTTGGAATCCTTAGGATGTCTAGTTTTTAATAAAAATACTGGTTCTTGCCCAGATTTGAAGGATAATTCCCAGTTTTCACGTGTTCATCCTCTGCCCAGAAAATTCCCAGAAAACGTAGCCTTTCCTTCAAGAATTTTTAACTCTTAGCTCAAAACTCCAAATGACACACTATAGGTATATTTGGAAATATATATATATATATATCTACTTTAAACTTGAATTTTATCAGAATTTTATAACTTCATCTTCTTCATAAAATACTGGCGTTTTTAACATTGACTCCAGAAATCGCTAACCGATAAAATTTCGCTAGAACTTCGCTATTTTGATTCTCAACTTTCAAAAATTCTTTCCTACCAGGTTTTTACCTCGTCAGAAATATTTCAATGCAACGAGGCTTAAAAATAAGAGTAGGAATTTTATTTCCTATTTCCTAGATTAAACTAGCATTTATACTAAGAACTACACAAATCTAAAGACTAGAAACTTAAAAGCTAAGGATCAAGAACTTACCTCTTGAAGACTCTTGCTACCATTCCTCCACCTTGCTTCAAGAACACTCTCACACTCTTGATCAAAGGATTAGAGGTGAATGTGTTGGTGTGAAGATTTGAAGAGGAGGAAGGTCTCTATTTATAGGGAAAGGGTATGGCACTTTGGTAGTTTCTTTGAACTTTCTCTTCTCAATTCTCCACCCTTGGATCTAGGTTAAAACTTCAGCTCTCATCCTCACCATTCCCTCCCCCAAAACGTCCTCTCTCTCTCTCTCTCTCTCTCTCTCTCTCTCTCTCTGTATATATATATATATATATATATCTTCCACTTTTACACACCTTGTTGGCCTCTTCTATCTCCACCTCTTTTACTTTATGCTAGCTTTTGCATTGTTGGCTAATTCCTCACCATGTGCTTGTGTAGTTTAGTTGATAAGATGGTAGTTTTAATTAAGTTTTCTTCTTCAACTTACTAATCCCACAATCATGGCTTCATTAGGGGTTTTTACTAGCCTTTTAGTCATTTTAGGATTAATCCCAAAAGTTGAGGAAAAGATTTTGGAGATAACCTACTCCAAGCTAAAAATATGCTTGTTCATAATAAATCCTTATATTTGATCTATGATTAACATATCTCAGGATACAATTTATTTTCTATAGGTTCTCATTTTCTTGTGTCTTGAATTAATCCCAATGGTTTTTTTTTTTTTTCAAACTCTCAAAATATCTACTCACTTTTCTCTCTCCTATACTAGGCTCACAACACACACACACACCTACAAACCCTCCCCCCCCCCTCTTTACTCTTCAACTTGTTATTTTTATCCTATTCCATAGCCATTAAGAGTCTTAATGAGATTGTACACCTTATCCTCTTCCATTACCCCTAAAGTCTTCACAATTAATTGCTTGATTTATGATTTTAAAATTAGTGTAATTATCTTGTCCTTTATTTGCTTTGGGTTCTTAATTAAGGCAATGCATCCTTAATTATAATTATTTAATCTAATTATTAACTAATTTCGAAAATTAATGTAATTATTTTTATTATTGCAAATTTAATTGCCCATTAGTTGTTGGTAACTTTCTCTTAATAGATTTAGGTATTTCCATGACATTTAACTGCCTCTTAAGACATAATTAAGATTATACTTGATTATGATAATCTTAGAGTATTTTATGATCCATAGAAGTATTTAGGGATTTTGGTTCTTTGCTCATTTTAATTCTAAGAGAAATTGCCCTAGAAAATAAAATAAATACACTACAAAATTTGAGACCACATATTCACCTATTTAAAATAGGTATTATTTATCAAAATATAATATTTAAGATAAATAATTATTCGGGTATTACACATGAAGATATAATGGAAGCATATATGCAATCTCACAAATCATTGAGCTTATAATTGTCATGATTTAATTTGAAAGTTGAAGTTTGAACATTAAAATAATGTTATGATGATATATGCCTAAATTTAAGTTTTTTTGTGTACAATATGTGATGATTGAGGTTTAAATATTCAAAATTTGAAATGGTAATTTTTTCCTATATTTACAAAATACATAGTTCAAAATTTAAAGGGGTTAACCCGTGTTAAACCCCGTATTTATGTCATAACCCGTTTAATATGGGCTTAAATGAGTTAAGATACGGGTAGGGGCTAGCCTGTATCTATGTAACATTAAATGGACGAGCTAGAGTTTAGGTATGGGCTGTCCAACCCGTATGTTGCTCTCCATTGAGAATCATCTCAATTCGTGCCATATTTGGAAAAGTTCTAGAAAAACATTGAGCAATCTCAAATCATGATTAAGACGATGGCATTGTAATCTCTTTGAGTTTGACAAGTGTTGTCCACGAAACAAGTTGTTCATAATTGAATTCAGTTTATCTTCTCATTTATTAGTCATTAAATGCCCATTTATTTGGTTCTGCCACTTGGAAACCGATAATGTCCAGATTCAGAGATGTTATTAATGAAGCATGTTACTTGCTCGTAATAGACTTTTTTTTAATAACATTATCGAGATAGAATTTAAATTTAGGTATCAACTAGCAGAATATATTAATTTTTTTCCCATAATGTGATTATTGATTTAAATTTATATGGAAAATAATTGCAGGAACGAAGATTTTTTCTTTTGCTCAACAGCTGAAAAGTTTTTGATTGTTGTGGAAAATGATGAAGACTTTTTGTAATGAAATATATTCCGGTACGTTCTTCTATAAATACAAGTAAATTAAACTAAAAATTATTTAGTTTATTTAGTAAAATTACATCTTGATATATATTAATTTCAATTCAAGTCCTCAATCATTTTCAAATCTTTCTGAAACTTCAAGTATTTATAATTTTGAGCATAAAATTAAGTTTTGAGAAGATTAAAAAAGGTTATAAAAATTGGTTGAAAACATTATTTAAACATTATTTTTTTATCATAACTTACATGCCCATTATACCATTCATAAAAAGGTTCGAATTTACAAACCTCATATTTAAAAAAGCTTTTAGGAAGTGCTTGGAGTGATGTGGGCTACAAGGCCGTGACACGTGTGAAGTTTGGTTCGAGTTTAAAAATCTCAAAGCTTATATCGTGTTGTTTTTTTAAAAAATAAAAATTCTATGTCCTAAGGGCTAAAACACAATGCTTTAAAACTCTAAGCTCCATACTAGTCCAGAAGATTTCCCGCCTTGAGCGGTTAGATATTGATTTCTCAAATATATATATATATATATATATTTTTTTTTTTGCAAAATTATCTCTCTCTCTCTATTTTTTAAATGTTGCCCAGTCGATAAGGATTTGATATATAGTAATCATGAAGGTTATGGGTTTAACTGTTGCTGTTGTTAGAACATTCTTGTGGTTGATATGTAAATACTTGTATAAGTGTTCTTCCAACCGAAAGGTATGCCCTAATAAGTCGCACCTGACTCACCAAAACTTTTGATTACCAACAAAATTTGAAAAAGTTCACTCCTTTCTTTTCCTAATAATTACATTGAGATAGCTAGTTTCATTCCAAGATCAGGTACTTAGTTCAAGTTCAATGTTCACAATATACATGGATATAATTAAACTCTAGTTAACATTTCATGCAGACTCAAATTAACATTTCACAATATAAATGGATATAATTAAACTCTATTTGTATAATAAATTATTTATATAGAAGCCAAACTTATGTATTGCAAGATAGTTCGTTTGGTGAAAGAAACAATAATTCTAGATAGCTAGCAAAATTATCAGGTACAATCATGTGATCTGACTTTCCGTTGTGTCAAGCCGCTATTGGATGAAAATGCTTCGAATATTTTTTTCCCATTCACAAAACTTCAACATGAAATCTTGCTTAAAACCATGGAGCCTCTTTATATTATAATATTATCATTAAAAAAATTTAATCTTGCATTATGAATTTTGAAAAACCCATATACTATTGTCAATGAAGACATTTTTTTTAAATAAGCTAGCTACCGACTAATTCAAATTTAAGCATGCAAAGGACGTTTTGTACTATCAGCATTATTTTTTTTTTCTATATATCTGCAAAATTCAAATGATCAACCAGCTTTTATATATTTATATTAAAACCCTTCCCTTCAAAGAAAATCATAGCTAGTGAACAAACTGATTTAATATAAACGTTAATTCTATTTGAATTTTATGGTCTCTAATCCTTTCATTGTCACCCTAAATAGAAAAACAAAAATATCAGAAGAAGATCATGCAATTTCGAATTGTAACGCATCTTGATAAGGTTAACAATTAATGAAAAGCTACTTCCCAGCTGCCAACTACTTGTTGGCCATTCCTCTTTAATTTTGGTCAATAGGGACTGTCTATATATTGGTTACATGGATGGTTCTATTCACAGAAAGCATCCTACATTCTTTCGTTGCAAGCATATCATCAAATGGCTTCCAAGTTCATCTTTTTCCTTTTTTCTCTCTTTGCTCTTTCACTCCTTATCTCCTCGGAGGTCACAGCTAGAGACCTGCCCGAGTCTTCCTCTAATCATGGTGAGCGAATCCTTTTGTTGTGAATCTCTACAGCAGTGGTGCGGTTTCATTTTTTTTTTTCTTTAAAAAAAGTCAACTATGTTTTTTTTTTCTATCGTCACTTTATGTTCGGTTAAAATTTTATTTTTGAGCACTAAATCTGTAGGAGAACTCAATCCCTCTTCACTGCAGCGTATGAAAAATATTAAACCTACTACAAGTATTATATCATAGAAAAAGAAATACTATTATGCTGTGCAAGTTCTCGTTCCCATTGGCCTGAATTTGTTACAATGTTTTCTAATCAATAAAAGATATTTTGGCTAATATTTTAACCAGAAGTTTTACTCAGCAGGCATCGATGTATGCAAAATGTCATAGGATATTATTATTTCATGTTATGGAAGGAGCCATTTGCTTTCAAATCCTTACATTTACCAATAATAGCCATAAAGCTGTTATAAAGTACAAATGTATAACTTCTTTTGCAATTTTTACTTTTTCTACTACATTTTATATAGCTAGCGGTATGGCTTCAAATAACGTGGCTTTTCCTAAGATTTTTGTCTATATTGAAGAGAAAATCTACTATACGTGTTTATATTTTCGAACCATTCTACATTTCTTCACTTTATGTATTTGCAGCTGAAGTCGACACAATGAAACATGGAGAGGTGGATGATGTCAAATATGGTGATGATGGAGGTTACCCAGGCCGTGGTGGTGGTTATCCCGGCAACGGTGGAGGTTACCCAGGCCGTGGTGGTGGTTATCCCGGCCACGGCGGAGGCTATCCCGGCCATGGTGGTGGTTACCCAGGTCATGGTGGCGGCCAACGGGGAGGATATTGCCGCTATGGATGTTGTGGTGGACAGTATGGAGGAGGCTGCAGAAGATGCTGCTCTTACGCTGGTGAAGCTGTAGATGCAGAACCAAAGACTGAACCTCATAACTAAACCATCTACTCACCTCATAACTAGAAGTATTATGCATTAAGAAGTGAATAAAGCTTGGGAATAGATGCATACAAGGAATTCAATCTCTTATAGGGGTGGAGTTCCAAGCCTAAAGTCAAAGTATGATTTGGGTGTATTTCTATAGCTAAAGTTATTTCCCTTTTATATTTGCACAATGAAGCATGCATGTCTGATATATGCACAATGTGAGATATTGCTGTAGCAAGTTACGAAGGTGCAATATAATATATATGGGAGGTTCTCCTTCTTTCGTTATGTATCTTACTGTCATGATCTGTGAAAGCTGAGAATTAATTAGTTGTTGCATTTTCTCATATAAGTAATTGTGGTTAATTATGAATGGTAATGTGATCTTAAATGGTGCAAGAATGACAAGCTTTATGTTTTTTCACCATATTTAAATTTTGTTTACATTGTGTTTAAATAAACCCATCTTTTTTTATTGGGTTAAAGAGAAGGGCGAAAGTATAGATTTAGCAATGAACTATCTATTTCGTTATGAGTACCCAGCACACAATTATCTTTTGTTGGGTGTAAAAGTAGACATAAACATTTTTTAAAAAAATATAGGCCTTTTCTAATCTCTCACACTCTCTTATCCTCCACAATTATCTTTTGTTAAAACCTAATGAAATGTCGTGAGGTCCTTAACAATACTTGTTAATGACATGATAGTGTGAATTTTTCTGAGAAAATGAAAAATTATTAAAATATTGTAAAATGTCATGAATTTCTTAACAAAACTTGTAAATGACATGATGGTGTGAATTTTTTACTTGGTAAACAAAAGTTGTTAAAATCTAATGAAATGTCCTGAATTCCTTAACAAAACTTGTGAAAGGGCTTGGGTTAAAGATCAAAATGTTAATATATGAATTTGTTTGCATATAATGTATTGAAAGACAATAGTGGCACAATGGCTACCAGCCTTTTAGGCAAACCAAGTGGTGGGGGTTCAAACCCCACCCCCACTACTTTGGGAATAATTCCAAACGGAATATCGAAGCTCAGGCTGCCGGCAGGGGGATATCGTTAGTTGTCGGCGGCCAGCCGGCCACCGAAGCTTCAGCAGCGACGACTAGTGGTGGAATACTCTGTTTTTTAAATATATATATATATATATATATATATATATATATATATATATATATATATATATATATATATATATATGTGGCCAATTTTACCATTTCCTTTTATTTTCAAAAGGACAAACAAGGTACTAACACCTTTTTGAGATTATGAATATTCGAAACATGTTTTTGTCTTTCAGTATTTTTTAAAGTTTTTTATAAGAGATTTTCTTATTTTGTGATGAAATAACAATTATCTTTGTACACTGTGGGTCTCATATTAACCTGACACTTTTCACTAAAAAGTTGTGGGCACCAAGAAGGTTTTTTTTGGAGTAATGTCATCGTCCCAAAAATTACAAAATATATGTTGGCCCAAAAATTTGTAGTATTGGTTGAATGAGTTAAGATCACCCAAAAGTTTAAAGGATAATAAGTTTAGGGGCAAAAGATACGAACGAGAGTAATTATCTAACAAAAGTATAATTATAGAAAAATGCCCAGAAATTACATAAAAGTCTTTAACAACCACTTAGTTTCCTAGGGATTTAAATACCGATTTATATTGCAATATAACAACATGATCCAGGTTGTGCTCACTTTATGAAGCGTACATGAAAATGATCCTAGTAAACTAAGAACAAATTAACAATAAACATGGAGAACTTCGTCTGTTCTTTCTATCTATCAACTACTTGTGGAAATTGAATTAAGAATTGTCCTAATCTACTTCTTTGGGTGTTTTTGATTTATATGATTATATGAATGAATGTGATTAGTGTAAGGTTAAACAAGATATAACAATGAATTGGAGAATCCTCCTGGGCAAGTGATTAAAGGTCTTCCTTACTTCTTAAAATAGAACGAGTTGATTAGTTTTAAAAGAGTTGTCCAAGGCCACCCATAGACTCGATTTAGTCCGTACCATGCCACCTTAAATACTTTAACATCCCAATTTTCTTTCATTGTATTTAAAATTCATTAAGAAGTGATTTATTAATTAACTTCACGTTTAACGTAGATCAAATTCATTGTTTGAAGTGTAGAACATGGAATTGAGAAATGAATGAAATATGAATGAAAATTGAAGTGGAAAATCCTAATCAAGATAAATGAGAACCAATAAAATTTTTTAGGTATTAAATTATCATTTATGAAAAAGATGTACAAAATTAACAACAATGAAGCATAATATTTTGATTAATTTATTTTATTAATTTCTCACTTATAATATTTTAAAGAAATTACCCCAAGCCATAATTTTCAAGAAAATGGAAAGAAGTAATATGGTAAGGTAAGGATAAATTAATTTATTTTATTAATTTCTCACTATAATATTTTGATTATTGAATTTAAATATTATAAAAACAATTTAAATACTCTTATATATGATCAAGAGATGGATGATGATTTATGAATAATAATTTATAATGCATGCTCTAACTATGACAATAAAAGAAATAAAACAAATACAAAGCGGTTATCCATAGTCGTAGCCTCAGGCCTTCGATGGCTTCCTAATCATATTACCCCTTGAGCTCTCAGTTGGAAAAATGTGGAGAGTAATGGGATGAGTGCACTGTCTCAGTAACATAATTCCTATCCACGTTACCTACTACCACTACTTGTGGGGTGCTAGGTGAGGCTGCTAATGAGTAAAAGATGTCAACATAGTAATAAGGTAACAATTATCCGTATACATAAGCATAAATAGAGGTTATATAGCAGAGTATATCTATTGTTCAATTATATGTATACAAAAGCATAAATAGACTCGTTGTGAGGAGGATTGGCTTGGCTGAAGGCAACAGATAGACCACCAGTGTCGGAATTGGAGTCGCCAAAGTTCAATATGGTCGGAAAATCACAGTCTCTTGAAGCATATGATAACAATGAGATGAAAAGCCACACACAAAGAGCACAAACCTGAATCAACCTCATATTTCTAGTTCTATTATAATGGCCAAAATCTGGGAGAGAGGAGATAAACAGGGAGGCTTGAGTGAATTGAAGACGACAAGTGAGACTGTATATCTTTACATCTGCCCAAGTAAATCTTCAGATCTACCCAAATATTTGAATACACAAGTAAATCTTCGCCTAAAAATTAAGAATCTGAGTAATTTTAATGATTAAAGGTGAGCTTTCAAAGCCCTTTTTTGTTTATCTAAAGGAGTTGAAGTCATACAAGTGGGAGAATCGAAGCCACGAGTGTCGTCGAGCATGAAGACAAAGGAGGCGAAGGAGAAGGAGATGGAGACAAGTCGGAAGACGAGGATGAGGAAGTTGAAATTGGGGGTGGTAGAGCAGTTGTTGTCGCCGATCTCATAGAAAGGGATGATGCCAAAGGCAAGGAACCAAAGTCTTTGGAGCAGGTGGCTAATGAAACTTTTTAGCAGGGAATGAAAGGAGGGAACATGGATGAAGGAGGAGGGTTATATGGGATACTTTACGCGTCCCAATTTATAATTGGGATGCCTAAATAACTTTAGGCATCCCAATTTTAAATTAGGGACGCCAAAAGTATTTTGTTGTTGAATAGTCAATGCATGTTGTATTCTGTGAAGCCAAATCTGACAAATCTTTGGATGATGAAGAACCATTGTTTCAAAGTCAATCTGTTCCAAAAATTCCTTCACTTTTGGAAAATTTTGAAAAAAACATTTGGAAACAAAACCTATTAATGAAAATGTTTGCGAAAACATTGATCAATCCCAATCTAAATCTTGGAGATACAGTAGGAGTCATCCACTGGACCAAGTGATAGGTGATGTAAAGAGTAAATACCCTTTTTGGTCCCTGAAATAACACGCGCTACCCATTTTGGTCACTGAGTAAAAAAAATGTCATTTTTAGTCCTTAAACAGTAAAAAAAAGGTCCCTTTTAGTCCTTTTAGTCATTTTTTGTGGGCATTTTAATCCCTCACAAATTCCCAAAAAATCCTTTTTAGTCCCTAAAAAGGACCGAAAATGACATTTTGTTTACTCAGGGACCAAAATGGGTAGAGCGTGTTTTTCCAGGGACCCAAAAGGGTATTTACTCTGATGTAAATCAAGGAGTGAGATCCAAAAAATGTAATTTGAATGAAGTCACTTTCTCTGCTCTCATTTAAGATATTGAACCCTCTAAGATTGATGAAGCCCTTTTAGACAATGATTGGGTTATAACAATGCAAGAGGAGTTACATCAGCTTGAAAGAAATCAAGTTTGAGACTTGGACCTAGGCCTAAATATCATCCGATCATTGGCACTAAATCGGTATTCAAGAACAAACGATATGAATCCACAATCATTGTTCGTAATAAGGCAAGATTAGTGGCCAAAGGCTATAATCAAGAAGAAGGAATTGATTATGAAGAAATGTATGCTCCATTGGCAAGATTGGAAGCTATACGAGTTATTTTAGCCTTTGCTTGCATTAAGGGATTCAAATTATATCAAATGGAAGTGAAATTTTCTTTTCTAAATGTGTTTTTCCAAGAGGAAGTTTATGTTGAACAATCTCCTAGATTTGTGGATAATCATCATCCAAATCATGTCTTTCGCCTAAAGAAAGTGTTGTATGGTCTTAAGCAAGCTTTAAGAGCTTGGTATGAAAGACTAAGCAAATTCCTTCTTGATCAAGGATTTGTTAGAGACAAAGTAGATACAACTCTCTTCATTAAAAGAAATAAGGGGAATGATTTATTAATTGTTCAAATATATGTTGATGATGTTATTTGTGGTGCTACTAATGAAGCTTTGTGTGAGGATTTCTCTAAGACAATGCAGTGAAAATTTGAGATGTCAATTATGGGAGAGCTGAACTATTTCCTTGGGCTTCAAATCAAGCAAATATTTAATGGCATCTTCATATCTCAGACCAAGTATCTCAAATATCTCTTAAAGAAGTATGGCATGGACCAATGCAATGAAGATGATATTCCAATTAGTTCAACCACTTGTTTGGATGCTGATGAGAAGGGAAATGATTTCAACATTACCGAGTATAGAGGGATGATTGGATCCTTACTATCTTGAATGCTAGTCAGCCTGACATTTAATTCAGTGTGGGAATTTGTGCGAGGTATCAATCTGCCCCAAAGGAGTCTCATGTTGAACATGTGAAGAGGATCTTCAAATACCTTGCAGACACAGAAGATCTTGGATTGTGGTTTCCCAAAGGTCAAGCTGAGTATCTTGTGGCATATTTAGATTCAGATCATATTGGATACAAGATTGATATAAAGAGTACAAGTGGCCAATGTGAATTCCTTGGAGGCTCACTTATCTCATGGTTTAGCAAGAAGCAAACCACTGTCTCATTATCATCAACCAAAGTTGAATACATTGTTGCATCAAGTTGTTGTGCTCATGTTTTGTGGCTCAAGCTACAACTTCAAGATTTGAGAATCCACCTCAAAGAAATTCCAATCTTCTGTGACAACACTAGCACAATCAGCTTGGTGAAGAATCTTGTTCAACATACAGGAACCAAGCACATTGATGTTAGACATCACTTTATCAGATATCATGCTCAGAAGAAGGATGTCAAAGTGTTGTTAATCCCCACACATATCCAACTTTCTGATATCTTCACAAAGTCATTAGTCAAGGAGCAATTCATGTTCATTAGAAGGGAATTGGGAATGGAAAATCCCAATGACTTGTAAATCATCTCTACTTAATGTTAGTTATGTTTTTGATGATAAGTAGTTACTAACTTAAGCTTCGGAGTGGCTAGGTTTTGTTTTTTGCAACACCTCTGATAAGATATAAAGTTATAGAAGTTAACTGAGTTAAAAATGTTTAACTCAAGTAAACTATGTTGTAACTCGAGTCATATAAGGCAACTTCTGAAAATCAAGAGGTTTTGGTCTTCACTTCACTTGGTCAAGTGACAACTCGAGCGGGTAACTCGAGTTGGATTTCTTTAACTCGGGTATAATACATTTACCTTGTGTTTTCATACTCTGTGCACTAAGGTTTACTTGTGTGAAGGTGTGTTAACTTGAGTCAACTTCAGACAGAGAGCAAATCCAATTTTACACAAGAGGGAAACTTGAGCCAAGGTGTGGCTCACTCGAGTGCAATTCAGACCAAGATAAAAGACAATTTGAACAAAGGGTTAACTCGAGTCAAGACATGGGAAATTCAAGTCAATCTCAAGCAAAGAGCAAAGAAGTTTAAGAAGAGCATTTAACTTGAGTCAAAGCTGAGGCAACTCGAGTCAAGTCGAGACAGAGAGCAACCTGGAATAGGATGATTTACTAACTCAAGTCAACAAGTGGTGTACTCAAGTCATAGGTATTCTTAAAGTGTTCTCATATACACACTTGAAGTCTAGGTTAGTGTATTTTCATGCTAACTTGAGTCAGTTCTTGGTAACTCGAGTAGGTAACTCGAGTCATTAAGTGTTTAACTCGAGTCAAGCATTTTATGTATATATATCAGCATCGACTGTTGCTCTTTACTTTATCAAACCGTTGAGTCTTCTCTGCCTCTTTCTCTGAAAAACCCAAACACTCAAACCCTAACTCAAGTCCATTCTTTGATCATGCCTCCTAAAACTTCTTCTAATGCTAAAGAATCTTCATCTGACTATGAGGCAACTCAGTCCTCGTCGCCTCCTCCTCTAAAGTGATATAGGAGGGAAAAGCAATCACCAAAACGTTATCAACCTAAGGTTGCTGCCACTGAAGCTTCACTTAAGCCAAAGGCGAAGACAGTGATGATTCAAGAACCACCAGAACAGCTAGCAAAAAGGAAAATCGACACTAAAGTTGCGAAAAGAAAAGACAAAGAGAAGGTGGAAGCTGTTGCATTGAAGAAGAAGAAGTCTACTATGGCCTCATATGACTTTAGAGGACCTACCCAGTGCCAAGCCACTTAGGCTTAAGGCCAATCTATCTCTAAGGTATTTAGACAACCCCTACTCTTATGGCTATATATTCCCATCCAATTCTTTCTGAGTTTGAGGCTAAGCTTTTTAGAGAGCATTATGCCAATCGTAGCTTTTGTCCTACCATTTATGTTGACTTGGTTAAGCTTAAGGATGATCACAATCTTGACTTATGCCTATGGCTCAAACCATTTGAAAACTTGCTTGCAATTAGGACTTCATATAGTTCTACTATTGTGAAATCCTTTTATATATGACCATTGCCAATTATTTGGATGACAATAGTGCTCTTGTTGAGGAAAGGATTATCACTTATATTAGGGGTAGGAGAGTACTTATTACTGCCAATTTCATTAACTCTCTCCTAAGGATCATTTATCCCCCTCCTGTTCCTGAGTTAAATTATGATAATGAGGAGATTTCCAAATACTCAGACCTGGTAATTAAACTATTGAGTGAACCATTTGGGACACTCTCTTTTCCTCCTGTTGTCATGCCCCATGTGTATAAGGCTCTCTAGTACATTTATTCCAAAAACCTTATGTAGAAGGGCAAAAATGTCACTTACTTTGCATCAAGGAACTACTCCCTTTTTACCTCTATTATGGACAAGGTTCCTCATAATATATGCATGTGGGTCTATAATGAGATGAATAAGTTTAGATTTCAATCCAAAAAGACCTCTACAATTCCATTTCGAAATCTAGTGTCTTTAATTCCTTTCTAAGAAAAGATTTGGTACTTGGAATTAAATGAGCAACCTGTCAAGCCAACCCTCTTTGGTCAATACCATTTGAACCATATAAGGACTTCCATCAAAGAGGGGTCAAGGTAGTCCAGGGAACCTTCAAAGTCCAAAGCATGTTAGTCTAAAGTAGATAAAGCTCAATTTCTTACACCCCTACCAGCCTCGCCCTTTCGGGTAGCGGGTTAGAGGGATCCGTTTTACTTATTATATTTTCTTTGTTAATTAGCCCTGACAACTCGAGCTAGTAACTCGAGTTGGATTTCTTTAACTCGAGTATAATACATTTACCTTGTGTTTTCATACTCTGTGCACTAAGGTTTACTTGTGTGAAGGTGTGTTAACTTGAGTCAACTTCAGACAGAGAGCAAACAATGGTTTTGGTGAGCTCTCAACTCGAGTCAAGGCATTGGTAACTCGAGTAAAGATTAGAAAGAGAGCAAATCCAATTTTGCACAAGAGGGTAACTTGAGCCAAGGTGTGGCTCACTTGAGTGAAATTCAGACAGAGAGAAAAGACAATTTGAACAAAGGGTTAACTCGAATGAAGACATGGGAAATTCAAGTCAATCTCAAGCAGAGAGCAAAGAAGTTTAAGAAGAGCATTTAACTCGAGTCAAAGCTAGGAAACTCGAGTCAAGTCTTGACAAAGAGCAACCTGGAATAGAATGACTGACTTACTAACTTGAGTCAACAAGTTGTGTACTCGAGTCAGAGGTATTCTTAAAGTGTTCTCATATACACACTTGAAGTCTAGGTTAGTGTATTTTCATGCTAACTTGTGTCAGTTTTGTTGGGATCCGTACACGTAGCGGAATTAAAACTTTTACGAATCCCATCCGAGGATCCATCAATGGTGTTTAAATCAAGGTTAAAAGAATCTGAATCATACCTATGTGAAGGGTTCAGTGTTTTGTTCAACTCGGCCTGGTGCGCATCTCGAACGTCGTGCGTGTCGACCGTCGTACGTCTCGAACGTGGTGCCATCTCGTTTGATCAAACAGGAGTTGACTTTGAGAGCACTATGCCGAACCTTTGCGGACTAGTGGGCTACCTTCTCGATCAGCAGAAGTCAACTCTTCGAATCGCCTTCCTCTACCGGTATCCACATGAATAACCTTGAACATAGACGGCAGCGTGCTAGCGCCTTCAGTATTCTCGCGTCTCTCTATTTTCTCTCTAGGGTTTCTTGCGGCTTTCTAATACGCTTGACAAAAGTCCCGTAGGTTTTTCTAAACCTAGTAGGCGTATTATATTCAAAATTAATCCTCATTAATTTTGAAATTCGAATTTTGAATCTGGATAAAAAAAATATTAGATTAAATCTATCTGATAGATCTAATCTAATCTATTTATTTAATCCAATTTGAAAGCCTTCTGATTTAATTTATCTCTATAAATTAAATCCGAGAAATGATATCTATCTATTTAATTAAATCTGAGATACTATATCTCAATTTAAATTAAATTAAATAAATGATATCTTTATTAGAAATTTAAATCTGAGATGCAATATTTCTATTTGTTTTAGATATTTAATTTATCAAATAAATGAAATACAAACAAATATTATATAATAATATTAGAGTAAATACCCTTTCTGGTCCCTGACAAAAAACACGGACCCCATTTTGGTCCCTGACAAAAAAAAGGTCATTTTTAATCCATAAAAAGGACGAATAAGGGTCCATTGGTGGACATTTTGATCCCTCACAAATTTCCAAAAGGTCCTTTTTAGTCCCATTAAAAGGACGAATAAGGGTCGTTTTTTTTCAGGGACCAAAATGGGGTCCGTGTTTTTTGTTAGGGACCAGAAATGGTATTTACTCATAATATTATAATCTTTATTAAATAATAATATTATTTTAATTTCGAATTTAATTTTTATATATATACACACACATCCTAGACTAAATACATTATTCATTAAATCTTAGACATATCTAAGATTCAATGAATCTGGACACTTTAGCTCGTGTTGGGCTATTCTTGTGTGCGACCCTGCAGGCCTACATGAGATTGGTAGCGGGCCAATACTGTACCAGCCCACAAGTCGCAAGCAGCCTCTAGCAAGACATTGCGACTACCCAATTCATATAGGGATCGATGATACGATACAACCTATCGTACAACCATGTCACGTCCCCTTTGTCATGCGATAATTTGGCCAAGGATGAGGCATGGATAATGTCAACTTCCTGTTCTTGACCATTACTTTCTCGATTCCTGAGTAGTCTAATAATTGAAATGGAAACTCTTTTCCATCATAGTATGACCATACATTTCTCAGACTCACTCATCGAGGGGCCCAGTATTATCTCTCTACAAATGTGAGGGACAAATTCCATCTTGACCATTCACATTCCTCTGCATGAAAACCACTGATCCCGATCATAGCCTTTATCATCACCCAGTCAAAGGTGACTTTTGACTAGGTCAAAGATCAGCGACTCATCATGTAGGAATCCATGATGATCTCAGGTCAACGGGCGTTGTGACGTGGTTATACATGAGAAAAACTTATGACTTGCTCCATGCAGCTTTCTCATAGTGGGTCGGTCCAGCACCTTGTATTCTTACAAGTACCCATGACTTTGACTCGTATCTCCATACTCATCAAAGTCATACTGGTCTTATGTCATCTTCGCTCCCGCGTAGATGATTGACCAGGGACATTTAGGATAATCTATAAGATATATCCAAGGATACAGTTATCAATATAAACATGCAAATGAAATGATAACTAAAGGAGAAAACTTTAAATAACACAAACGTTTAAAGTACAATGACTTGCCCCTTGGGCATAATTTCCAACAAGTTCTTGGTAACACGAGTAGGTAACTCGAGTCATTAAGTGTTTAACTCGAGTCAAGCATTTTATGTATATATATTAGCATCGACTGTTGCTCTTCACTTTCTCAAACCGTCGAGTCTTCTCTGCCTTTTTATCTGAAAAACCCAAACACTCAAACCCTAACTCAAGTCCATTCTTCTATCATGCCTCCTAAAACTTCTTCTAATGCTAAAGAATCTTCATCTGACTATGAGGCAACTCAGTCCTCGTTGCCTCCTCCTCTAAAGTGACCTAGGAGGGAAAAGCAATCACCAAAACGTTATCAACCTAAGGTTGCTGCCACTGAAGCTTCACTTAAGCCTAAGGCGAAGACAGTGGTGATTCAGGAACCACCAGAACACCTAGCAAAAAGGAAAATCTACACTAAAGTTGCGAAAAGAAAAGACAAAGAGAAGGTGGTAGCTGTTGCATTGAAGAAGAAGAAGAAGTCTACTATGGCCTCATAGGACTTTAGAAGACCTACCCAGAGCCAAGCCACTTAGGCTTAAGGCCAATCTATCTCTAAGGTATTTAGACAACCCCTACTCTTATGACTATATATTCCCATCCAATTCCCCCTAGAGATTTTTGTTGCAATCCTATTATGTTTTCTGAGTTTGAGGGTAAGCTTTTTAGAGAGCATTATGCCAATCGTAGCTTTTGTCCTACCATATATGTTGACTTGGTTAAGCTTAAGGATGATCACAATCTTGACTTATGCCTATGGCTCAAACCATTTGAAAACTTGCTTGCAATTAGGACTTCATATAGTCCTACTATTGTGAAATCCTTTTATATATGACCATTGCTAATTATTTGGATGACAATAGTGCTCTTGTTGAGGAAAGGATTATCACTTATATTAGGGGTAGGAAAGTACTTATTACTGCCAATTTCATTAACTCTCTCCTAAGGATCATTGATCCCCCTCTTGTTCCTGAGTTAAATTATGATAATGAGGAGATTTCCAAATACTCAGACCTAGTGAACTATTGAGTGAACCATTTAGGTCACTCTATTTTCCTCCTGTTGTCATGCCCCCTATGTATAAGGCTCTCTAGTACATTTATTCCAAAAACCTTATGTAGAAGGGCAAAAATGTCACTTACTTTGCATCAAGGAACTACTCCTTTTTTGCCTCTATTATGGACAAGGTTCCTCATAATATATGCCTATGGGTCTATAATGAGATGAATAAGTTTAGATTTCAATCCAAAAAGACCTCTACAATTCCATTTCCAAATCTAGTGTCTTTAATTCTTTTCCAAGAAAAGATTTGGTACTTGGAATTAAATGAGCAACCTGTCAAGCCAACCCTCTTTGGTCAATACCATTTGAACCATATAAGGACTTCCATCAAAGAGGGGTCAAGGTAGTCCAGGGCACCTTCAAAGTCCAAAGCATGTTAGTCTAAAGTAGATAAAGCTCAATTTCTTACACCCCTACCAGCCTCACCCTTTCGGGTGGCGGGTTAGAGGGATCCGTTTTACTTATTACATTTTCTTTGTTAATTAGTCCCTTTCCACATATATTAGAGTGTGTGCGGTAGAGTATATGATCGGTTTGGACAATTACAATATCATGGTGAAGGTACGAACAATAAACATAAAGTAGTTCCTGTAGGGTTAAGGGTACAGTCATCCAAAAGTAAATTCGACACAGTAAATGTAAATCATAAAGTTATCCCAAAAATAAATATACACAACAAGATAGATCATTCCCTATTTCTTCAATCTTCCACTTTACGCCCTTACCTTCCAAAAGCCTGAACATCTCAACGTCTATCACCTATGTCTTTAAAATGGTCTGGAGTTTAAAGTTGAACCCCAGAGTAACTGTTAAACTCAAATACCATCTGTAGCAGTGCATGTATGTAACCATAATTAGGAAATCACAATCACAATGGAAAAACATACCATATATGCATTCATAATCACAATCATAGCCACAGTAACATATAACAACATACCGTCAAGCTGTCTTACCAAGGTAAGCCCCGGAATCCACATAGCCGTTGAGTTTCCTAACAAGGCAAGCCCCGGAATCCACATACCTGTTGAGACGCCCAACAAAGCAAGCCCCAGAAAATCCTCAGCGCTAGGAACAACACAGTAGCCGGGCCTCAAACCCAACCACCCTGAATGCATCCAAGCTCGATAGAGACCTAAGGACACACAGTCCACTAGGCCCTACAGCCTTACACATTCCTCAATCATGCATACAAACATACAATAGTAACATAAAGTATGTGAGTAAACAATTACTACCTGATAGTTGTTCAGAGATCACAAAATTTTCTCGACGTCAGAAAGTTTCTCCGGATATATTTTTTCCCTAGACAAAATAAGTATACCTTATTTTCATCGTTTACATAAAACTCTTCTCTTATTTTTCGAAAATCTAACCAAGACCAGAAATTCCAGAAATCATTCTTCAACTTCAAACATTTTTAATTAATTCTACAACATGAATCTAGCGGCCACTGAACCCTTATTATGTATAGTTTATACTAAAAATACTTTCAGAGACCAAAAGGGTTCATATTCTTTCATGTGGCTAAATCTTTGCTTGCTGAACAGTGAAGAAATTCAATTAGCTGGACTGTTTTCAAAATTAATTTCTTCTAGTAGGAAACTTGAAAAATTATGTAATCATATATCAAAATGAATCCCCAGATTTCTACTTTAATCATATAAAATTTCATGGCCATCAAATTTCATTTACTATTTAAAAAACATTTTCAAGTGCTACTGTCTAGAATTAGAGTGCAAGGTCGTCCTCCCTGTGGAGTGTGAGAAAGTTCGCCAATAAGTACATCTGGAGGCTGAAAACTTTCTTTGCTGCTGGGGGCCGGGGATTTTGGCATTGAACGTTCCGTATTTTCCTTCTCTTGTATCATAGATCTCATTTCACCCCGTACTTGTGCCATAATCTCATCAACGAGGAACGCTCGAATTTTTGCTACAAGCTGAGGACTAGGGTTGTCATCGTCATGTGAACAACATGAATGCCGTCCAAAATATTTTGCGACACTAACTCCCCATGTCTCCCCTCGAACAACATCAAGGTAATCTAGCTTCCCAATCGCCGTTGACAAAATGTCCATCCATGTAGCTGGCGTGAAGAACCTTGGCTGCTCTGCTCCTCAAGTGCATCCTGCATCAAAAGATTGTTCATAAATAATATCTAAACTCTTATAATATGAAACAACTGAGGCTAGTTAATACGTTTAATTTAACTACTTACAATCTTTGAGGCAACCTCAACTACATCTTCATTGATGTATTTGTCACCCTTCATTCTTGCAGCTTTCCATTTTTTGTGACGAGGAGGACGATCAGGGGCCTGGATAACAATGCAAGGATCGGCCTGAGCAGCTTCCTTTATTCTCTGTAACTCTTCTTCCATCATCTTCCGTTCAAGCTTTTTATAGCCACCTCTAGACATGCAATGCGAATACTTATTTCTCACTTGCCTCTCTCTATTGGCTTGACTTTTTTCCTGTCACACGAAAACAAATAAAACTGAGCCTATGATGTCAAGTAGATTGAACTAAAAGATAAGATATGAAATAAAATTTACAAGAAATTCAGGATTTTGCTGTGACGCCACAAACTTCTGCCAGTCCTCTGGAGAAATGTAATCATAGTTTTTACATGGATCCTCGTTCCTCTTTGACCCTCGAATATACTTTCTAGTAAGCTTGTTCTTAAAATCTTTCCAACATAGACGAACTTCGCCCATCCAATGCTTGTTCATCGCCGTATTTTTGGGGACATCGAACGTTTGCTGCAAGGTAAAAGAGAAGATCATTACATGTCAAGTAATAAGACTAAAGATACAAATGCATTAATGTGGAAAGTGATATACCAAAATTTGTGCCCAAATCAACTGCTTCATTTTATCAGGAACCAACTTCCAACTAGAGTAGACAATGCGAACTTTGCTTTGAGCCAGATAGCCTAAATAGCTAATGAAATTGTCTTCCTCTTTACCAATTGGATTCATATTGGCATCAAACTCCACATGCAACCACTTTTTTTGACTATCACGACGTGCAATTATCGCACCCATATTTGTGCTACCTCTACCCCTTCTTTTAACGGTTTCATCAACTTTATCACCCGATGACTCGTCAGAGCTGGACATATTCCTGTTCATCAAGGACAAATCAATGTTAGATAGGTTATTAAGTAATAAACAAGCAAATAAAATGAACTAACATGTTAAACCACCACAAAAATAACATAGTACTATTTCATAAATGAAGATCTTACTTGATATGGTTTCCCATATTCCTTCACAATGATCATTTCTTGCAGCATATTCTTCATCATCTACCAATTCTACTTCACGTGTTGTAGGTGGATTTGTTGAGAAAGGGAGTGTATCGTCAAGGTTCAAGGATTCTTCACCATACTTCTGTTTTTTACTTTGAAGTACAATGGACATTTTTTTATTTGCAGGGTCTGTAACATAAAACACTTGTTTTACCTGGCTTGCTAGAATGAATGGCTCATCTCTATGACCAAGTCGTTGAAGATCAACTGAGACAAATCCAAATTTAGGATCTATGACAACAACATTATTGCTAACTCACTTACATTTCAATAAAGCAACTTTTAACTTGTTGTAGCTCATCTCCCATATTTCTTCAATAACTCCATAATAGGCCATTGATGCTAACACCGGGTTTTTGTCTTTCGAACTCGAAAAGTGCATGGATTCAGCTTCAACCATTACCCCACTATTTTGCAAAGAACTTGTGTCATCTTGGTCTTTTGTGTAGAAAGAATATCCATTTATATCATAACTGCTCCATGTGATGGCCTGAAAAGAAGGCCCCCAGGCTAACCACTCGATTGAATCCGACACACCGGTCTCATGCAATACCGTCTCCTCGAACCACTTTATGAATGTTTTCTTTTGTTCTTTAGCTATCTGCATGTCATTCTTCCTTGGATTCATATTCTTCAAACTCTTTCTGTGTTCATCAATGTATGGTTGAACTTCTTCCATATTATTCAAGATGTACAAGTGTGCTTGCAACACCTCTTCACGAGGCATATTCTTCAGTTTGATTCCTCAAGTTCCCTCGCTTATCCCCTCGTCATGCTAAGATTGTATCGTCGCCCCTGATAGATAATCCTTGCAAAAGTCCATAGCCTCTTCAACTACATATCTCTCAACTATTGAGGCTTCCGGTCGATACAGATTTTTAGAATACCCTTTTAGGATCTTCATGTATCGCTCAAAAGGGTACATCCACCTTAGGTAAATTGGACCGCAGAGCCTTACCTCCCTTACCAAGTGCACTATCAGATGCACCATTATATCAAAAAATGCATGAGGAAAATGCATCTCTAGTTGGGACAAAATAATAGAACCCTCATTTTCCAATTCATCCAGCTTTTCAATGTCAATGACTTTGTTACAGATAGCATTAAAGAAAAAACTCAATATTGTTATAGTGGTTCGCACTTCATCTTTCATAATGCCTCTAATAGCTACTGGTAATAGTTGTTGTATCAACACATGATAATCATGGGACTTCATTCCCACTAACTTCAAATCGTCCATTGAAACACACCTTCTCAAATTAGAAGAATATCCTTGTGGAACCTTATTGTCATATAGACACCCACACAAACTTTTTTTTCTTCGCTTTTGATAGTGTATGAGCTGCTGGCTCCATGTATGCCCTCTTACCATCTTCCATTACTTGTGGATGTAACCGTTCTCTTATTCCCATATCAACCAGGTCTAGTCTCGCATTAATTCCATCCTTAGTCTTCCTTGGTATGTGAAAAAGAGTACTGACAAGGCTATCGCAAACGTTTTTCTCCACATGCATCACATCGAGACAGTGTCTCACATCAAGACTACGCCAATATGGAAGATCAAAGAAAATTGATCTCTTCTTCCATATATTATTTTCACCGCAATCCTTTGCTGCTTACCCAATATGACATTGATATGTTTCACCTGACAATAAACTTCCTCTCCGGTTAATGCCTTTGGAGCCGTTCTATGCTCTAGTAAGCCGTTAAAACACTTTCTTAACTTACGATATGGGTGGAACCGTGGAAGAAACCTCCTGTGACCTAGGTAGACTGTTTTTTTCCGTGCTTTAGTTGATGGAAGTTTGTGTCTGCTTCACATATTGGACATGCTTTATGCCCCTTCACATTGTACCCTGACAAATTTCCGTATGCAGGAAAGTCGTTTATCGTGGTAAAAATCATTGCACACAACTTGAAGGACTCCTTCTTATATGCATCAAACACATCTACGCCTTCCTCCCACAACTTCTTCAAATCCTCAACCAAAGGCGCCAAGTACACATCGATATTGTTCCCGGGCTGTTTTGGTCCAGAAATCATCAAAGAAAGCATCACGTACTTGCGTTTCATACATAGCCAGGGAGGTAAGTTGTATATTACAAGGAGAACCGGCCATGCACTATGGGTGCTACTAAGAGTTCGATACGGATTGAAGCCATCTGTACAAAGCCCCAGCCAAAGATTTCTTGGCTCACTGCCGAATTGAGGGAACATTTCGTCTATTTTCTTCCATTGCAGAGAGTCAGCCGGGTGCCGAAGATATTTTCCATCGGATATTCTCTCATCAGAATGTCATCTCAACTTCTTCGCCATTGCTTCACTAGTAAACAAACACTTAAACCGCGATATTATTGGAAGATACCACAATGCCTTCAAGAGTTGCATTTTTGTTGTCTTATCTCCAGAACCACTACCTTTCTTTACTTTGTATCGTGAAGTTTTACACTTCGGACAATTACAAAGGCCTTCATACTCATTTCTATACAATATGTAGTCATTTGGGCAACTGTGTATTTTTTATACTCCATACCTATCGTAGACAAGATTTTTTTGGCCTCATACATATGATTTGGAAGTACATTATCATCTGGCAACATATCACACAACAATTAAAGAAGCGACGTGAAACTGCTATCGGTCCACCCACAAGTTGCCTTTAAGTTGACCAAATGTAAGGTCCCAATCAACCGTGTATACTTAGTACACCCAGGGAACAAAGGTGTCTCTGCATCACTCTGCACGCTATCATATTCATGCAATTGTGCAAAAGATTCTACCTCAACATCATGAATCATTCTCTCAATTCCATCATCATCTACCTCAACTTCATTTTCGTGGGACGCACTGGTACTTACTTCCTCACCATGCCATATCCACGTTCTATATCGAAGGTTTATTTCATCACAAAGTAGGTAATCCCTTATATCAGCAATATCCCGTCGAACCCCATTTAAACAATTAACACATGGACAATAAATACATCCCATTTTTTGTAGCCATATTCCTTCTAGGAAATTCAATAAACTCTTCCACCCCATTCTCATATTCTTCACTAGTTCTCAAAGCATTCATCCAACTATGACCCATTTTATTATCACCTAAGACATTTCCAACAACACTCAATTTCATAACAATTTCAAGAACGACATGATTCATATTCTCAATCTTGTAAAAAAAATTCGGCAGCATTTCCCCTCAACAGTAAGACATCCCAAAATTTCAACAACAAACCATTTCAACTTTATTCAACAAAACTTACTAACTAAGGCAATTTCAAAAATATCAGCTATCAAATCCAATAATTTCATCAATACAAAATATAAAAATATAGCTAAGTTGTCTAAGTCATAAACTATAAATAATGGACTTCTAAGCATCATGATTCATACTACAAAGTTTACCTAGTTCAATGCACATCAACAAAAAAACAACAATATTTAACTATACTTACCTCAACTTTAAATTCCGATGCTTGAAATTTATTTGCTCAATTCAACCTAAAGACAACAACAATAAAGACAACCTTAGAATTATTTAAAGTAACATATGGGAGCGGGAATAATTGTATGACAAAAGGAACATGATTATAAAGAGTATTTCCCAAAGAAAATACAATTTCACTATATCAAATGCTTTAAACACATTAATCACGTTAGTTTAAATATAAGTCATTAATCAATTTCACTATATAGGTCATTAATCATGTATCCGCTGGTCATGAAGGAGAAACAAGTGATCAAGTGCAAAACATACATGCAGAAATAAAAAAACAAAGGAATTAAACATAGAAGGACAAGTGGCAACTTGAGAGATAAATTGGACTTTTGAGAAGGCAAAGTACAAGAGTAGTTTAAATTAATTAAGGGCTATTTAAAGTCAAAATTCCAGGCCACCAAGAATGAATTTTGCATCAGCCAAATGGAAGGAAGCAAAAGCTGATTTAAAACACATTTAAAGCTAATATGAAGCCAAAATGAAGAGTCAAACACTTAGGGAAAATTAGCCAATGAGAAGTGACCAACAAGGACCAAAGGAAGGCTTATTTTTGAAGCCAATTGGGGACAAAAACTGAACCCCCTTCAGCTCATTAATATTTCGCCAGCTTTAGGGACCAAAAATGAAGCAAAAGTCATCTATGAATGATAAGATGATAAAGCTAAAAACTATGAGTTGAAAGCCAACCACTTTGTACCTTGTATAATACCTAAATGTAAGATAAAAGGACACATGAAGTGAATAAAAATCTGCCCCAATTGGATCAGATTCGTGCAGCCCTTTTAAAGCCAAAGAAGAGTCAAAAAGTTGGAGAAAAAGCAAGTTAGAACCCTAGAGCATGTTATAGACCATTGGGTAATAACTTGCTTGGATAATACACATGGTTAATGAAGTTTATTAAAGGAACCATCAGCTCTTATTTGGCTGATCCAAATCGTGCCAAAGAAAGGCAAAGAGTGTAAGAGTGAGTTCACATACAAAAGGAAGAGAAAGCACACATACATTAAAGAACAAGGTAAGTTAGGAGTAAGTATTGGTTGATTAAGCCTTCTACTTTCTTCAATCCTTCATCTAATATTCTTATGATCCTTTTGGTGCTCAAGGCTGACCTTAATATGGATAGCGCCAAGCAAGCTTTGCAGGATTAGGAGCATGTTTAATTTGTTGGCAGAAAAAAATAATGATACAAGTTCATACTTAAACAAGACTAATGGCATTGAAGATGTTGGGTATTCATAAAAGTTAAACTTAGACAGAAGTTTTGGGGAAGATTCCATGGAAGAGGATTTTCCAGAGGGTAAGCAATTTGATTCTAAGTTACAAGATGTGGAACTTAGAAACAAGAAAGAGAATAGTGAAGTACCTATTTTAAAGGAGGAAAGTGACAATAATTACAATATATACTGTAATCATGATCAAAACATATTCGGACATGAGGAACAATAGTGGCATTAACTAGATTTATCCTTCTTAAACTTATACTAGGTGTTTATAAACTATATAGACCAAAAACCACTATTTGAAATTATAACAACCAACAGTGGGTTAACATTACAGTAATCGTCAATCAGAGATGCTTAATTCTGTGGTGTTTTAATCAAAATTAGACAACTGTGTTTTTTTCCTAGGAAGATGAACCAAGCTAAGGTAGCATTGCGGATTAAAGACAAATGACTATACTAACTCATACATTCCGAACCAAAAACATCAAATAGCATTACGATCGAAGAAGCATTCTAATTTCCTATTTGAAAACATACGGTCGAAGAACCATGAAAGCAAGGGGTGTACTGTGAGAGATTGTCGGAGACGATGGGGGATGCGTCGGAAAGAGAGAACGAGAGCAAGACGGAGGAGACAGCGCACAATGTGAGAGGTGGGGGCATTGGAGACGGAGGAGACGGTGGAGGCGTCGCCATAAACAAAGAACGAGAACAACGAACCCGCGAAGAGGAAGACGGAGGAGACGGCGCACAATGTGAGAGGTAGGGGAGAGTGAGGATTACTGTCGCTATTAGGGATTGGGAAGAGGAAGACGGAGGATACGGCACATGAGAGGTAGGGGAGAGTGAGGTCGTGAATCGAGTGTGAGACGGAGATAGGGTTGAGGGAAGCAGAAGAGGCTCAGCTGAGAAATTAAGAGTGTGGGAGGGGATACGCGTGTTTATTATTAGGCAATATTGGCGTCCTGTGTAACATCCCGTTTTTCAAAAGCAGTATAAAATTTTTTTCCATTTAAAATCATCAAACGTCATTTGTAAACATCAGAGTAGAGCACCGGAGCGATTGAGTAACTGATATATATATTCAAAATGCCCACTGGCTAGTTACAGAGACGGTACAGTAGCCGAGAGTTTTCAAAAGTAAAGAGTAACAACAGAAAGTCTTCAGCCGGATCCTTGAACCTGCTGCTTTCCTCTCTCCTCGGTCCTCGGTCCTCCCGACCTTGATGCTATGTTAAGAGCTGAGATCCGCACCGGATCTCAGGTAACAGTTAACCTCATGTATACATACACACATATGGGTTACGAACAACATTAACACAACATATAAATCACACCCAACCAATGCACATGTATCACTCCCAAGATGCAGATATATCGCTCCCAAGATTACGGATGTATCGCTCCCAAGATTACGATGTATCGCTCCCACCTTACAGATATATCGCTCCCAAAGATGCATACGGTTATTTTCTAACATAATATGCATTCCAACAACACACCACATATACACATACCATACTCACATCATACCACACACACATCACATACACGCATACTATATTCATCAGATTAGTGTTACAGTACGCGAACGTACATCCATTAACCGAACAGATTGGCCAGGTAAGTGTCTATCATGGGGGCCTCACCGAGTTCACGGCGACTGATTGGCTGACCCACATAGACTAGCATTTCCTTCGGCACCAAACTGATCTAACATATTTGCATTCAATAAACATACCATAACAATACACATAGCACATATATGCATACCATAAACATAAGAGTTAATGTTACAGTACGCGGACGTACCTTCGTTGACGGTCGTCGGTATTTTTGTCAGAATACGGTACGACAGTAGGTCAAAACGTAATCAGGGATATCCTATCAACATAACAACGCATTTGTTAAGGATCTATCATTACGACGGACATTTTTAGTCAAAATGACCATTTTACCCCGACCCCTAATCGGCGGAATTTCGCCAGCACTTCGTTACTTTGACCCTAATCTTCCAAAATTTCAACATAACTCCTACTCCAACATAATTTTCGAAATATAAATCATATTAATTAATGATTCACATCATAACAGGTATTTTAGGTAAAAATTACCATTTTGCCCCTATCCTTAGTAGTCGGCGGAATTTCGCCAGAGCTTCGCTATTTTGACTCTAATCTTCCAAATTTTTTTCCAGAACTTCGACCCCACCATGATTTTCGAAATAATGACTAAAATACCCCTAACATATGATATCTAATCATACTTGGAAGATTAAAGACTAATCTAACATTTCTACTCCAACTACCGAAACTTAAGACTAAGGACCGAAGAACTTACCCGTTGAAGAACTTTGCTACTCCTTCTCCAGAGCTTCTCTCTTCACTTTCTAAGAGTGGTTTTGGTGCGAAGAATTAAAAGGGAAGTGGTGCCTATTTATAGAAGAAAAATGGGCCAACTTAGGTAATTTTCTCCAAACTTCACTTTTAACCTCAACCATGGAAATTAGGGTTTGGGAGGTGGCACATTCTCCTCCAAGCAGCCCCTTGCACGAAATTTTGGCCCCAAAAGTCAACAAAAATGATGCCAAGTGGTGCCACCTTGCATTCATCTAGAAGGTTTCCCCCGATAAAGTCCCCGATCGGTGTTCGAATCGCGTAATCGCGCAAAATCTCAGAGATTCAGAATCACAACTTTGAAGACCTTTTCTTTCTCATTAGAAATGTCTAAGTTAACCTAATTTTTGATCCCATACAGGGTTTCAACGGTCCTGCTGAAGTTTTACGGAAAAACGTGCCGTTTACGGAAATCGTTTCCGGAATTACCAACTTCGGGACAAAAATTCACTGATTCCAAATATGTCCAGATAATCATAAACTCATCCCCAGATGTTGAGTTACAATTTATTTTCTTCAAATTCTAAATTTGTGACTATCTGCCTTTTTCACAGATTACCCTATTTCGTCTTATTATCAAAAGAGTAAATACCCTTTTTGGTCCCTGGAAAAAACACGGATGCCCTTTTTGGTCCCTGAAAAAAAATAAGTCACTTTTAGTCCCTAAAATGGAAAAATAAGGTCCCTTTTAGTCCTTTTGATCATTTTTTGCACATTTTAATCCCTCAGAATTCCCAAAAGGTCCTTTTTAGTCCCTAAAAAGGACCAAAATGACATTTTTTTTACTCAGGGACGAAAAAGGGTCAAATGTGTTTTTCCAGGGACCAAAAAGGGTATTTACTCTTATCAAAATGCTCCACCGATCTCGGAATTAACTTCTGGAACAGTCTATTTCAAGATAAAAATCCACTCTTTCATATTCTTTACTGACTTTAGAAATTTCACTCCTGGTTCTCTAGATAGGATTAAATTTCTATCGATGTTTATTTACCTTATTTACTATTTACATATATTATATTATATTACAACTTGATCAAATATCATGATATTTTACTTTAAAATTCTATCCTCAATGACTCATAATTTCGGCTGGCCCTTTTTAATATTTTTATTAATATTTATTTTTTTATTTAATTAATTAATTATTTATTTCAATTTTCTTAAAAATTTCACAAAATTCCCTTATTGGTCCATTCTTGCATTTAGGCTTAAAATTACTTAATCTCACCAATTTTTCTCCATAATGTCCAATTAATTAGAAAATATATTTTATGCTATTTCTAGCCATAAACCACTAATTATAGGGTTTTACATAATTATCTTTGAATTTTCCTTTGTTTATGCTTAAGTAATTAGCCAATAATTACTTAATTAATCCCTTACTAATCTTTGATAATTTTATTAATTAGAATAACTCACCTCATAACTTTTGCACTAACATTAGTATTTTCTGTCCCATGCATTATATTAACATTTATGGGGCATTTTGGTCATTTCAATACTTTTTGATTCTCTTCCTTCAATTTTTCCAAGGTGATAATTTATTAAATTACTAAAATTAGAGACAATATACTCTCTTAATTTTAATAATTATTTTACTGCCTCCTAAGATTTTTCATAATTTCCCTAGGTCATTATATGCACCATAAGGGCATTTTCGTAATCTTGGCACTCTAATTTTCAAGAGATTTTTCCCTACAGATTTGATACCACATATTCACCTATTTCTAATAGGTATTATTTATTAAAAATACAATATTCCAGATAAATAATTATCCAGGTATTACATCCTGAAAAGTGATTCAGAACGCCAAAAAATAATTAAGGCGTCCTGAACCACTATCATGAAGCCTTAAAATTTAATTAAAGCGTCTTGATATTAATTTAGGACGCCTTTAATTATATTAAGGCATCCTGAAGTTCTATCAGGACGCCTTAAAATTTAATTAGGGTGTCCTGATATTAATTCAGGACGCCAATAATTTTATTAAGGCGTCCTAAAAATCTATTAGGACGCCAAAAAATTAATTAAGACATCCTGAGCTTCTATCAGGACGCCAATTAAAAAAAAAAATCCTGAAACTTTAGCTGGCACCAAATGAATTCGCGAAATGGCGCGAAGGCGCTAAAACATTAATTTTTGGAGCAAAAAAGTTTAAATTAGGCGTCCTGAAATTATTTTGGGATGCCTTAATTTATTTTAGATGTTCTAAAACTTATTTTAGGACACCAAATTTGAGAATATCGGTATTTATTTTACAAGAATGCCACTACGTTCACTTTTAACTTCCTTTTTAAAAATAATGACGTCTCTTAGGGAAGTAGTAACCCTTTTTTGTAATAGTGTATAACAACTAGTATTTATTTGGCAGCTGGAGCTACATTCCCTTCATTAAGTGAATCTGAAAATAACGACGAAGCATGAAGATATAATGGAAGCATATATGCACTCTCACAAATCATTGAGCTTATACTTGTCATGATTTAATTTGAAAGTTGAAGTTTGAACATGAAAATAATGTTATGATGATATATGTCTAAATTTAAGTTTTTTGTGTGCAATATGTGATGACTGAACTTTAAATATTCAAAATTTTAAATGGTAATTTTTACCTATATTTAAAAAAATACATAGTTCAAAATTTAAAGGGGTTACCCATAACCCGTTTTAAACCGCGTATTTATGTCATAACCCATTTAACATGGACTTAAATGAGTTGAGGTACGGGTAGCGGCTAGCCTATATCTATGTAACATTAAATGGACGGGCTAGAGTTTAGGTATGGGCTGTCCAACCCGTATGTTGCTCTCCATTGAGAATCATCTCAATTCGTGCCATATTTGGAAAAGTTCTAGAAAAACATTGAGCAATCTCAAATCATGATTATGACGATGGCAATGTAATCTCTTTGAGTTTGACAAGTGTTGTCCACGAAACAAGGTGTTCATAATTGAATTCAGTCATTCATATCTTCTCATTTATTAGTCATTAAATGCCCATTTATTTGGTTCTGCCACTTGGAAAACGATAATATCCAGATTCAGAGATGTTATTGATGAAGCATGTTACTTGCTCGTAATAGACTTTTTTAATAACATTATCGAGATAGAATTTAAATTTAGGTATCAACTAGCAGAATATATTAATTTTTTTCCCCATTAATGTGATTATTGATTTAAATTTATATGGAAAATAATGAAGGAACGAAGATTTTTTCTTTTGCTCAACAGCTGAAAAGTTTTTGATTGTTGTGAAAAATGATGAAGACTTTTTGTAATGAAACATATTCCGGTACGTTCTTCTATAAATACAAGCAAATTAAACCAAAAATTATTTAGTTTATTTAGTAAAATTACATCTTGATATATATTAATTTCAATTCAAGTCCTGAATCATTTTCAAATCTTTCTGAAACTTCAAATATTTATAATTTTGAGCATAAAATTAAGTTTTGAGAAGATTAAAAAACGTTATAAAAATTAGTTGAAAACATTATTTGAACTTTATTTTTTTATCATAACTTACATGCCCATTATACCATTCATTAAAAGGTTCGAATTTACAAACATCATATTTAAAAAAGCTTTTAGGAAGTGGTTTGAGTGATGTGGGCTACAAGGCCGTGACACGTGTGAAGTTTGGTTCTAGTTTAAAAATCTCAAAGCTTATATCGTGTTGTTCGTTTTTTGTTTTTTAAAATAAAAATTCTATGTCCTAAGGGCTAAAACACAATGCTTTAAAACTCTAAGCTCCATACTAGTCCAGAAGATTTTCCGCCTTGAGCTGTTAGATATTGATTTCCCAAATATATATATATATATTTTTTGCAAAATTATCTCTCTCTCTTTCTCCCTTTTTTAAATGTTGCCCAGTCGATAAGGATTTGATATATAGTAATCATGAAGGTTATGGGTTTAAATGTTGCTGTTGTTAGAACATTCTTGTGGTTGATATGTAAATACTTGTATAAGTGTTCTTCCAACCGAAAGGTATGCCCTAGTAAGTGGCACCTGACTCACCAAAACTTTTGATTACCAACAAAATTTGAAAAAGTTCACTCCTTTCTTTTCCTAATAATTACATTGAGATAGCTAGTTTCATTCCAAGATCAGGTACTTAGTTCAAGTTCAATGTTCACAATATACATGGATATAATTAAACTCTAGTTAACATTTCATGCAGACTCAAATTAACATTTCACAATATAAATGGATATAATTAAACTCTATTTGTATAATAAATTATTTATATATATAGAAGCCAAACTTATATATTGTAAGATAGTTCGTTTGGTGAAAGAAACAATAATTCTAGATAGCTAGCAAAATTATTAGGTACAATCATGTGATCTGACTTTCCGTTGTGTCAAGCAGCTAATGGATGAAAATGCTTCGAATATGTTTTTCCCATTCACAAAACTTCAACATGAAATCTTGCTTAAAACCATGGAGCCTCTTTATATTATAATATTATCATTAAATTTTTTTAATCTTGCATTATGAATTTTGAAAAACCCATATACTATTGTCAATGAAGACATTTTTTTAAATAAGCTAGCTACCGACTAATTCAAATTTAAGCATGCAAAGGACGTTTTGTACTATCAGCATTATTATTATTTTTTCTATATATCTGCAAAGTTCAAATAATGATCAACCAGCTTTTTTATATATATATTAAAACCCTTCCCTTCAAAAAAAATCATAGCTAGTGAACAAACTGATTTAATATAAACGTTAATTCTAATTGAATTTTATGGTCTCTAATCCTTACATTGTCACCCTAAATAGAAAAACAAAAATATCAGAAGAAGATCGCGCAATTTGGAATTGTAGGACGCAACTTGATAAGGTTAACAATTAATGAAAAGCTACTTCCCAGCTGCCAACTACTTGTTGGCCATTCCTCTTTAATTTTGGTCAATAGGGACTGTCTATATATTGGTTACATGGATGGTTCTATTCACAGAAAGCATCCTACATCCTTTCGTTGCAAGCATCTCATCAAATGGCTTCCAAGTTCATCTTTTTCCTTTTTTCTCTCTTTGCTCTTTCACTCCTTATCTCTTCGGAGGTCACAGCTAGAGACCTGCCCGAGTCTTCCTCTAATCATGGTGAGCGAATCCTTTTGTTGTGAATCTCTACAGCTGTGGTGCTGTTTCATTTTTTTTTTCTTTAAAAAAAGTCAACTATGTTTTTTTTTCTATCGTCACTTTATGTTGGGTTAAAATTTTATTTTTCAGCACTAAAGCTGTGGGAGAACTCAATCCCTCTTCACTGCAGCGTATGAAAAATATTAAACCTACTACAAGTATTATATCATATAAAGAGAAATACTATTATGCTGTGCAAGTTCTCGTTCCCTTTGGCCTGAATTTGTTACAATGTTTTCTAATCAATAAAAGATATTTTGGCTAATATTTTAACCAGAAGTTTTTCTCAGCAGGCATCGATGTATGCAAAATGTCATAGGATATTATTATTTCATGTTATGGAAGGAGCCATTTGCTTTCAAATCCTTACATTTACCAATAATAGCCATAAAGCTGTTATAAAGTACAAATGTATAACTTCTTTTGCAATTTTTACTTTTTCTACTACATTTTATATAGCTAGCGGTATGGCTTCAAATAACGTGGCTTTTCCTAAGATTTTTGTCTATATTGAAGAGAAAATCTACTATATGTGTTTATATTTTCGAACCATTCTACATTTCTTCACTTTATGTATTTGCAGCTGAAGTCGACACAATGAAACATGGAGAGGTGGATGATGTCAAATATGGTGATGATGGAGGTTACCCAGGCCGTGGTGGTGGTTATCCCGGCAACGGTGGAGGTTACCCAGGCCGTGGTGGTGGTTATCCCGGCCACGGCGGAGGCTATCCCGGCCATGGTGGTGGTTACCCAGGTCATGGTGGCGGCCAACGGGGAGGATATTGCCGCTATGGATGTTGTGGTGGACAGTATGGAGGAGGCTGCAGAAGATGCTGCTCTTACGCTGGTGAAGCTGTAGATGCGGAACCAAAGACTGAACCTCATAACTAAACCATCTACTCACCTCATAACTAGAAGTATTATGCATTAAGAAGTGAATAAAGCTTGGGAATAGATGCATACAAGGAATTCAATCTCTTATAGGGGTGGAGTTCCAAGCCTAAAGTCAAAGTATGATTTGGGTGTATTTCTATAGCTAAAGTTATTTCCCTTTTATATTTGCACAATGTGAGATATTGCTGTAGCAAGTTACGAAGGTGCAATATAATATATATGGGAGGTTCTCCTTCTTTCGTTATGTATCTTACTGTCATGATCTGTGAAAGCTGAGAATTAATTAGTTGCTGCATTTTCTCATAAAGTAATTGTGGTTTGGCAAAAAAGATAGTAATTGTGGTTAATTAAGAATGGTAATGTGATCATAAATGGTGCAAGAATGGCATGCTTTATGTTTTTTCACTATATTTAAATTTTGTTCACAAAGTGTTTAAATAAACCCATATTTTTTTATTGGGTAAAAGAGAAGGGCGAAGGTAAAGATTTAACAATAAACTTATTTCGCTATCAGTACCTAGCATAATTATCTTACACATAAACATTTTTGTTTTGAAATATATGCCTTTTCTAATCTCTCACACTCTCTTATCCTCTACAATTATCCTTTGTTAAAATCTAATGAAATATCGTAAATTCTTTAACAAAACTTATAGATGACCTGATAGTGTGATTTTTTTTTTTTTTTGGAAAACAAAAATTGTTAAAACCTAATGAAATGTCATGAATTTTTGAACAAAACTTGTAAATAACCTAATGGTGTGATTTTTTTTCTAGATAAAAGAAAGTTGTGAAAATCTAACGAAATGTCATAAATTCCTTAATAAAATTTGTAAAAAGGCTTGGGTTAAAGATTAAAAGTTAATATGTGTGTGTGTTCCTTAATAAAATTTGTAAAAGGGGTTGGGTTAAAGATTAAAAGTTAACATGTGTGTGTTTCTA
Organism: Acacia pycnantha; assembly: GCA_025563575.1. Lineage (NCBI taxonomy): Eukaryota > Viridiplantae > Streptophyta > Magnoliopsida > Fabales > Fabaceae > Acacia > Acacia pycnantha. Next base: position 272,110 of record JAMWYP010000120.1, read on the forward strand.
AAAGGGCTTGGGTTACCTTTTGGGCAAACCAAGTGGTTTGGGGTTTGAACCCCACCCCCACCACTTTGGGAATGTTAATTCCCGACGGAATACTGGAGCTTTGGTTGCCAGAAAGGGAGGTCGCTGACGGCTGGCCAGCCAGCCACCAAAGCTCTAGCAGTGGAGACCGGTGAGGGTAATATTCTTTTTGAAATATATATATATATGCAAGGCAATTTTGTCATTTCCTTTTATTTTGAAAAGGACAAATCATACACTAACATCTCTTTGAGATTATGAATATGTGAGATATATTTTTGTCTTTTAGTCTTTTAAAGTTTTTTATAAGGGATTTTCCCATTAAATTTTGTTATTGAAATGACAATTATCTTTTTGCAATGAGAGTCCCACATTTCCCTGGAACTTTTCACTAAAACGTTGTGGGCACCAGGAAGGTTTTTTTGAAGTAATGTCATGGTCCTAGAAATTACAAAATCTCTGCAATGTCAACCTACTTAGTCGGGCGTTGGCTACACCAGAAGGGAAGAATAAGACGCCAACTTAGGGAAAATGAGGTATGTGTGGTGCATGTGAGGTATGCGCTTAAAATTAAAACACGAGTGGAGTAGCGACAAAAGAGTTGAGATTCATCCTCGGAAGTCAGATATGTCATATGTGTAACATCCCAAAATTTTTGACTATTTGTTGAATTAGTTAAGTTGGCCCAAAAGTCTAGAGTATAATAAGTTTAGGGGCAAAAGATACGAATAAGAGTGTTATGGACCTAAGTCTAGGCCCATTGGCTAACTGGCCTAGCAGGGGGCAATCCGCGCAAGGATCTCAATCGGCCCACAAGGATCCAAACCGAAGGACCTATTCCAGGGGGCGGTTACCTAGATCTTCGGATACACCTGAGGCGGGATCGGAGGCTCTAACCATAATGTACATTCTATATATATATATATATATAGGAGGTACACGATCAAGGTACACAGGTTTTAATCTCTGAACTACTTTACATACAGTCACACTGTGCACACACCGCACCCCCTTTAGGCGAAATGCCTGGTTGTGTACAGTGATCAATTGCTCTCCCGGAATCCTGCCCCATAGGCATTCAGGGGGAGTCCATCAATCCTACATCAAAGCTCCAGCCTACCGGGCTGGACATCTGTGTTCTACACTAGAACAAAGAGTAATTATCAAGCAAAAGTGCAATTATAGAAAAATGCCCAGAAATTACAGAAAAGTCTTTAGCGACCACTTAGTTGCCTAGGAATTGAAATACCGATTTATACTGCAATATAACGGCAAGATTCAGGTTGTGTTCACTTTTTGAAGCCTACATGAAAATGATCCTATAGTAAACTAAGAACAAATCAACAGTAAAGATGGAGAACTTCATCGTCTGTTCTTTCTATCTATCAACTACTTGTGGAAATGGAAATAAAAAGTTGTCCTTATCTACTTCTTTGGGTGTTTTTGATTTATATGATTATATGAATGAATGTGAATAGTGTAAGGTTAAACAAGAGATAATAATGAATTGGAGAATCCTCCTAGGCAAGTGATTAAAGGTCTTCCTTCCTTCTTAAAATATAAGGAGTTGATTAGCTTTAAAAGAGTTGTCCAAGGCCACCCATAGACTCGATTTAACCTAGATTAATCCGTACCTTGCCACCCTAAATACTTTAACATCCCAAATTTTATTTCATTGTATTTAAAAATCATTAAGATGTGATTTATTAATTAACTTAACGTTTAAGCTATATCAAATTCATTGTTTAAAGTCTAGAACTAGAACATGGAATTGAGAAAAGATTGAAATATGATTAATCAAGATAAATGTTAAACAATAATATTTTGTAGGTATTAAATTATCATTTATGAAAAAGATGTACAAAATTAACAAACAACAACAATAATAATAGTAATTATTATTATTATTATTATTATTATTATTATTATTATTATTATTATTATTATTATTATTATTATGGATTTGAGTTAATGGAGTTCTTTTGTGATAATTTGAATTTACCATGTAATTCGAGTGATAAGAATTTACTTAAAATGAGATTAAATTTTAAAGAATTAATCCCAAGCCATAATCTTCAGGAAAATGGTATTATATACTTAGCCCCACCCCCCGAAATCCGCCTATGGTTAGTCCTTTGGCCCATTTGTGTTTAATAGGGCCTTGACACTCCATTAACATATTAGAGGGGGGACCCATGGTCTGGTCTTACGCTCTATGAATTTCGATCAGCTGGTCCATATCACTTGATCAACGAGCTTGTTGACTTGAACTACCTATTACATGGGTAGGTTACTAGCCCATGAGTTTAGTTAGAGGAAATAAGGTGGGGAGGAGATAAGGGAGGTTAGAGAATAAATCCTTATGTACTAATTTTTGTGCACCCATATGATAAATATGATAGTGAGATTATGATATTGTAAATTGTTATACATGTGACCATGTGACATTTTTTTTATAATGCTATGTATTTATAATTGCCTCATTTGACACCTCACAAGTACTTACTTGTATGCCTGATGAGATGGATTGTTGGTTGTTGAGGCTTTTGTCTCACCCCATTGATTTTAACATTTTTCTAGGTGATAGTTATTGTGTGGGTCCATAAGGGAAGAGTCTGAAAGCTTAAACTATTTCTGCTAATAGTAGTGCTTCCGTCTTTTTGGTTTATGATGGATTATTATATGTTGTCATGTTAGGGCTCATCTTGCATACTCTGATTTACTTTGAAATTTGATGTGTGAACTATCAGTACTACAAAAAACCCAAAAAAGTCCTAAATAAGACCCAATTAACATCCCTTTTCAGAGGGACGTTTAACCGGGGGTAGTAAAAAGGGAAGAGTTTTGGCGTCCTGACTAAACTTCAGGATGCCTTATTTAAGGCATCCTGAATTTGTTTCAGGACGCCTTAATATTCATCAGTGCATGGTTTTGCGTGATTTTTGGCGTCCTTAAGATAATTCATGATGCCAAAAATCTATTTTGTAGCGCCCTGTTTGTATTTCAGGACGCCAAAAAGTTTATAAGCTAAGGCGCCCTAAATATTAGTTTAGGACGCCTTATATGATTTGTTTTTTTTCTCTCCTATACTTGCTACATATTTTCAACTGGGCATTCAAATTACAACAACAAACACCACTAATTAATCAAATATATAGCACCCCAAAACACTACTAATCAGATATGTATTACTGATTTGAAGGTTACTGTAACATCCCAACTTTTCACAAGCAGTATAATTTTTTTTTCCAAAACATCATTTCAAATCATCAGAGTAGAGCAACAGAGCGATTGAGTAACTGATATGTATATATAAAACGCCGTAAGTCTGGCTGGTTACAACAGCGGTACAGAAACTGCGTGGTTCGAAAGTATTTAACAAAAGAAAGGCTTCCGCTGGAACAACAAAAAGAAAGTCTTCAGCCGGGTCTTCTACTCGGGCTACTTGCCTCTCTCCTCGGTCCTTGGTCCTCCGGAACCTGACGCTATGTTAAGGGCTGAGATCCGCACCGGATCTCAGGTAACGGTTAACCTCATATTTACATACACAACATATGAACTACAGACAATCATTTCAACAACAGTATATGTGCACTCATCGCCCAAGAGCATGCATACACATATCACTCAATAGCATGTATACATATATCGCCCAATAGCATGCAGATATATCGCCCATAGCAAACGTAAACATATCAACAGTACATAAACATATCACAGAGCTATCAACTACCACATACATGCATACCATAAATATTAGATTAGTGTTACAGTACGCGGACGTACCTTCGTTGACGAAAATCGGTATTTCTGTCGGTATACGGCACGACAATAGGTCAGAACGTAATCAGGGATATCCTATCAATATAACAACGTACTTGTTAAGGATCTATCATTATGACGGACATTTTTAGTCAAAATGACCATTTTACCATTACGGAAATTCGCCAGCACTTCGTTACTTTGACCCTAATCTTCCAAAATTTCAACATAACTCCTACTCCAACATAATTTCGAAATATAAATCATATTAATTAATGATTTACATCATAACAGGCATTTTAGGTAAAAATTACCATTTTGTCCCTGATGCCCCTAATCGGCGGAATTTCGCCAGAGCTTCGCTATTTTAACTCTAATCTTCCAAAATTTTGCCAGAACTCTGACCCCATCACGATTTTCGAAATAATGACTAAAATACCCCTATCATATGATATCTAATCATACTTGGAAGATTAAAGACTAATATAGCATTTCTACTCTAACTATCGAAAGAACTACGAAAGCTTAAGTACCGAAAAACTTACCCAGAGCTTCGCTGCAGTTTCTCTCCAGAGCTCCTCTCTCTAAAACCTCTCTCTAGAACCGAAATTCTCTTCTTGAAATGGTGTGAGAATTGAAGAGAAGAGAGGGGTATTTATAGGAAAAGATGCAGGATTTCGGCCGTTGGATCAACTTTATGAGAATCGATCTGGACCGTCCAAAACATAACTTTGGAAACAAGTTCCTTCCTCCATTTCCATAGACAAAAACGTCCTCCCCCATGTCATGCTTCAAAAAGATGATGTCACCTAGGTGATGTCATCTACTTGTTCAAGAAGTCGACTTATCGATATGTTTCCCGATCGGTGTCCGAATCGCGTAATCTTGTAAACTCTCAAAATTCTGGATTAGACAATTCCAAGATATTTCATTCCTCATTAGGAATGTCTAATTTAACTAACTTTTTAACACTGTCTAGGTATTCTCCTGGCCTAACTAAGTTTTACTAAAAACGTGTCGCTTTTGTAACGAAATTCCGGAAGCTACCGCCTATGGACAAGAATGCACCGATTCCAAATATGTCCAGGAAAACTCTCAACTCCTCCCCAGATGTCGCAACATGACATTTAGATCCTTAACTTTCAACTTGACTATCTGGCTTTTTCTCAGAATTTCCCTATTTTGTCTTATTAGGAAAAAGCTCTACCGGCTTCAGAATTAACTTCCGGAAAAGCCTAACGGAAGATAAAAATTCACTGATCAATATTTTACCTTGACTTTGAAATTCTCATTCCTGGTTCTCTAGATAGGATCCGTTTCCTATTTATTTTATTACTATTCACTATAATTAATTATATAATATAATATTGCAACTTGTAAATATAATATATCATGATATTTTCTTCAAAATTCTATCCACAATGACTCATATTTTTGGTCAATATTTCTGGTCTTTTTTTCCTTAATTTTCGTTTTTAATTATTATTTAATTAATTCATCTTATATAAAATAATTATTTTATAATTATTTTATATATTTTTTTACAAAATTTCCCTATTGGCCCATACTTGTTTTTAGGCTTAAAATTACTCAATTTTATATATTTTCCTTCATACCTTCCAATTAATTAGCAAATATGTTTTTAGTAATTCTTGGCCAAAAACCACTAATTTTAGGGTTTTACATAATTATCTTTGAATTTCCTTCGCTTAAGCTTAAGTAATTAGCCAATAATTACCTAATTACTTTCTTATCAATAGTTGATAATTTTCTTAATTAGAATGCCTCATTACCTCATAACTTTGGCCCTGACATCTTTGTTTTCATGTCTTCTGCATTATTTTAGGATTTACGAGGGTATTTTTGTCACATATTCACCTATTTAATAGGTATTATTTCTTAATTTATGATATTTTCCCTAAGTCAAATTTTAGGGTATTACAGTTACAAATACAACAATCTGCTAGGGACACAAATCGCCTCTGCATAGCCAGGAAAATTAAGATATACATATTTGACTTTCTCAATATATCCTAATAGCCACTAGTGAAAGGATGAAGCACTAGTTTCCATAAGTGTAAGTACTCACTAGGGAAATACAGATTTGACTTTCTGAATATCCAAAATTTACTAGAGAGAATGGGGGATGCCTAACTTGATCTGTAGTTTCATCTGCGAGAAGTGCTGCACCAGATTGCAGAATGGAGTGTTGTTTGAAGACGGCACATTGAAGGGAGAGCTTGAAATTTCCATAGAATGAATGAGCGGAGCAGAGAGCAAAGACACCTTGATAGCTATGAAGAAGGCCCTGAAGAATGTTGACGCTTCCGTGCGAGTAATATAGGACCGGGTGTCAGAGAATGAAACGGGTATTGGTGATGAATACCCTTGTTATGTAATCAAAGTTTAAGTTTGTATCAGTATATTGAGCTATTTTTGATTTTGCCACACTACTACATAAGAATATCACACTACCCACCACCCGAAAGGGCGAGGCCGATAGGGGTGTTACACACTCCATTACTTTGCCTCCTGTCAGTTTCTTAGCTTCTTGTATATATGAGTACTATGAATTTTATGATTTTTGGTTTCCAAACTCGATCCTGCCTATTTCTTATTTTTATTATGATAACTAGATTCTAAAGTGGGACTGTGGTTAAGACTATGACCTTTAATTTGTCTGAAGTATTTTTTTATTTATTTATAACATTGTCTTAAGCATGTTTCTTATACTTACTTACCAATAGATTTTAATGTGTAGTTTTTCAGAAAAAAAGAATTAGCAAAGCAAGTAATTCATTACTGTTGGTTGCATAATGAATTGACAAGGACCAGAGTTGTTTTAGAATAATTGTCCATTGGCTTTTTGGATTTGGTTTTATTTCATAAGGAGAAGAACAATTATTTGTGGTGCATTTTGATAATATATTTGTTGGTGATTATTTTTGTCATGATTGTATTTTTGCCGAAGGGTATAAAATAAAAAGACAGTAAAGGGGCTGTACAAGTAACAAATTTGTGTTTTTGTTTATATCAGGTTTATATATAGGGGTATTTTGTTTTGAAATTATAACAACTAGTATTTATTTGACAGCTGGAGCCAAGGTTGTCAAACTCGCGAGTTTAAATAAACTTGTGACAGTGATATAAACTCATATCGTGAACTCGAATCGTAAACTCGTAAGAATTTACTTTTACTATTAAATAGGGTATTAACAGTGTATAATAAATAATTAAAATATAAAAAAATGACAACAATTTGATTTAAAAATATTTTAAATCCAAATAATTGAAATTAAACCCATCAACATTCAAAATTTATTATACTTAATTGTAAAATCCCACTTTTCAAAAGCAGTATAAATTTTTTTCTTTAAAACATCATTTCAAATCATCAAAGTAGAGCACCGGAGCGATTATGTAACTGATACATATATTCAAAATGCCGTAAGTCTGGCTGGTTACAACAGCGGTACAGTAACCGAGTATTTCAAAAGTGATATACAACAGCAAAAGGAAGGCTTCCGCCGGAACAACAAAAGGAAGTCTTCAGCCGGGTCTTCTATGCGACCGCTTGCCTCTATCCTCTCGTCCTTGGTCCTTCCGACCCTGAAGCTATGTTAAGGGCTGAGGTCCATTGCAATCGGACCCCAGGTAACGGTTAACCTCATATTTACATATACAGTACATGGACTAGAGTCAATCACAACATAACAACATAATAGCACGCAACCCAATGCAAATGTACCGCTCCCCGCGAATGCAGATGTATCACTCCCAGGGAATCAGGACATACCACTCCCAGTGAATACAGATATACCACTCCCAGTGCATGCATATGTTCAATCATCCTCTAACAGCATAACAACTCTACTCATACAATACACCTAACAATATACATGCATACCATAAATATCAGAGTTAGTGTTACAGTACGCGAACGTACCTTCGTTGACGGTAAACGGTATTTCTGACGAAAAACGGAAAATAGCACGTTGACAGCGGTACGACAGCGGTTTGTGATTACAGATATCCTATAAGGATAATATCACATTCTATTAACATTTGACATCATAACAGGCATTTTAGGCATAAATGACCATTTTGCCCTTGATGCCCCTAATCGGCGGAATTTCGCCAGCACTTCGTTACTTTGACTCTAATCTTCCAAAATTTTGCCATAACTCTTCCTCCAACATTATTTTCGAAATTTATACCTTCATTACCCCTAAAACATGATATCTAATCATACTTGGAATATTAAAGATCAAAATAACATCTACTCTAGAACTTCAAGAACTACCGAACTAAAACTATGAACCGAAGAACTTACCCGTTGAAGAACTTCGCTACAACTTTCTCAAGAGCTCTCTCTTCCTTCTTTGCTCCAAGATTTTGAAATAGACAAGAGGGATTGGTTGAGACTTATGCTTGGAGCTCTTGCCTATTTATAGACATTTGTGAGGGCAAAATGGTCTTTTTCCTTCTTTAATTTCTAGCCATGCATTTAGAAAACTTAGCAAACAAGTTTGCTCATCCATTTCCCACCACAAAAACGTCCCCCCTATGTCATTACTTCAAAAGATGACTTCATGCAAGTGATGTCATCAACTTGTTCAAGAAGTTGTCCTACCGATAAAGTCTCTGTTCGGTGTTTTAATCGCGTAATCTTACAGAATCTTAGAAATCTGGCAACATAGCCCTGAAGATCTTTTTTCTCCTCTTTCAAGATACTTGGGTCAACTAAATTTTTGATCCCATTCAGGGTGTCATCGGTTCCGCTGAAGATTTTGGATATCCGCCTTCGGTTGCGGAAATTGCTTCTGGTAACAACATCTTCGGGACAAAAATCCACTGATTCATAATATGCCCAGATGTTTACCAACTCAATCAAGGATTTTGAGTTAGGATTTAATTTCCATTGGTTCTCATTTATCCTATATGCTTTTTCACAAAATATCACCTTTTTCCTTCTAGAATATCTTCAATCCACTTGCACATACTTCTCTCATAAGTTTAATCAACATTTTCTCTTTCTTTGCTCTTCATAATTTCGAAATACTTGGCATCTTTTTGACAAACGATGTTGCTTCCCTCTTGCCTCAATATCCCATGTGCATGTGTTCTTATTGGTTTGTGTTTTTGTTTGACTTTTCAATCAACTTCTTAGCTAAGTTTTCTACAAAACTTTACACCTCATTAGTTCAACATTTTTCCTTCTCTTCCTTCTATTATTTTCGAAATTGAAGAGCACTTCTTGGCCAAGGAAATTGTTCTCCTACTTGCCAAAATATCATATGACAAAGTGTTCCTATTGGCTCTTGGTTTATGTTGACTTTTCAACAACTTAGCAACTAAGTTTCCTACTTCATTTTCTTGTATTATTTTCGAAAATATGGGCTACTTCTTGGCTAAGTTTTTGACTCTTCAACTCCTTGTCAATCACTTAGATTATGTTAGTTCTCTATGTGTTTTGATGATTAATAACAATTGTAAACAAGTATGAATGTTTTAATAAGACAAAAGAGTCAAAAACATTATGTCATCGCAAAACTCGAGCCTAACTAAGCAAGCTCGAGTTTGCTGCAAACAGAGGCATATCAGGCTATTTCAGCATGACGAACTCGAGCCTGAATAAATAAACTCCAGCCTAAACTCTCCATGGTATAATGTTAAAGAGTTTACAAATGAGTAAACTCGAGCCGGTATAGACAAGCTCGAGTTTGCCTCTGGCGGGAAACATGTTCCAATTGAAAATCATCTCTTTAAACTTCAGAGTTTATATGTTGTGTAGAGTTTGCTTATTTCCTATGGCTGTAAATTGATGAAAACTCGAGCCTAAGTATATGGACTCGAGCCTAGTACTTTTGTGTAGAGTTTACTCTATGGTTTGACAAACGAAGAAGAGTTTACAAAACAGGTAAACTCGAGCCTGTTATTGCGAGCTCGAGTTTTCCCCTGGCAGAGAGCTCCCAAGGTTTCATTCATTCACAAACTCCAGAGTTTATGTTCAAACCTCCAGTTCACTCCAATAAGTCATGGAATAAATGAAGTCGAACTCGAGCCTGTCATTATGAACTCGAGCCCTTCATTGAAAAAGAGTAAAGCAAATGCACAAACTCCAGAGTTCATATTTGTGCTCCAGCCCACTCTTTCGAATGATCAAATTTCTTAGGCATGAATAGTATTAAACTCGAGCCTAATCACTAATGGACTCGAGCCTGGCTGGTTTGTGAAATATTATTTCAGGTGCTCGCCCGACAAAATGCTCAGCGATGATTCGAACTTGAGCCTACCTTTCTGAACTCGAGTCTACATGATGAGACAATTTACAAACTCCAAGACATTGAATTCACGCGACAAATCAGAATGAAGAAGGATTTCACGCGTCGGAATTAAATCACTGAAAATCGAACCCAACGGCTATAATCCTCATCACCTGAATTTCAAATGAAGAACATGCAGAATTGAGAAGTAACGGTCACATAGCAATTGACCACTATATATAGAACAAGATTACAAACTTCGAAAGCAGAGAATTGAAGCAGAAACGAAAAGCAAGCTCAAGAGTTACATATACATTCAGTTTTCTTTCTGCATTGTATTTGATATACAAAGAGCCTCAGTGTTTATCAACATCTACTCTGTGAGAGAGCTGTTATACAAATTATTCATTCATTGTAATAATCTCAAGTCAAGGGGACTTGGAGATTGGGATTTCAGATTACAACTTGTAAGGGGAGTGTATCCTAGAGAGAGGATAATCCTTGAGTACAGAGTGTGTATCTGAATTGAGTGATAGTAGAAAAACCCAGAGAGTCTGGGGACTGGACGTAGGTCAAGAGTTTGGACCGAACTAGGATAAACTTTCTGTGTCAAGCTGCTCTTCCCTATCTCTTTACGTTTAGCTTCAGCTTGGTTGCAAGGTTATTTTAAAAGTTTTTAAAATCCCCAATTCACCCCCCTCTTGGTGATTTCCTTTCATTTTCATTTGGTATCAGAGCAAGGTTGTCTATTTGAAGGATTAACATCCTAGACAAAAGATCCAATGGAAGGAATTCTACCCGATGGAGCCTCAATCAACGAGACCCTGTGTTTCAATGGAGAACACTACTCATTCGGAAGGCTAAGTTCGTGGTCTATGTAATGGCCTCTCGAGTTTGGTTTATGGAAGGTCTTTGAGAAAGGAAACTATGTTCCTTCCTCGCTTGTAGCCGATGTCGAACTCCCAAGAAAGAAGAAGAGTACGATGACAATGATAAAAAGCTAGTCACTCTCAACATGAAGGCAATCCAAATGCTGCAAAGTGCTCTTGGGCAAAAGGAGTATTTCAGAATTTGCACTTTGCCATCTGCTAAGCAAATGTGGGATGCTCTTGAAATAGCCCATGAAGGAACGGCTGCAATCAAAGAAAATCGTATCAATACTCTCATGACTGAATATGATTTATTACAGATGAAGCCCGAAGAGTCTATTGGCGAATTTCAACTCAGCTTCACTCATCTGATCAATCAACTCATTGCCTTGGGAAAAGAATATGAACAACCTGCCCAAGTGAGGAAAATACTAAATATTCTCACCAAGGAATGGGAAGCCAAGGTCACGGCAATTGAAGAATCTCGAGGCGAATCAATGGCCTCCGTAGCAAAGATTATTTGGCAACCTCTCTGAGTATGAAGGGAAGATCAAATTCAAGAAAGGGCTAAATGACATCAATGTCAAAAACAAGGGAATAGCTCTTAAAACCATCAAAGAGGTAAAGTCAGATGACGGTGAAGAAGATGAAGATGAAGATGGTGAGCTAGGAATGATGGTCCGAAGATTCAAGAAATTTTACAAAAAGGACCAATCTCACGTAAAGTTTCACAAAGGAAACTCCAGCACTGAAACTAAGAAACCAATCATATGCTATGAGTGTGAGAAACCGTGCCACATCAAATCGTAATGTCCTCACTGAAAAACAAAGAAAAGAAATTCAATAAGTTCAAGAAAAGAGTTTATGTGTCAGCTATATGGGGCAACAGCTCATCCGATGAAGATGAGGCAGAAGAGGAACAAAGTGCCAATCTCTGCCTTGTGGCTCAAGAGGAATCAGACAACGAAGAGGTAAGTAATCCGATTTACCTTATGATGAATTATCTTCAACATATGACTCTCTTTACACCGAATTTAAGAAAATCGCAAAAGAGCTCTTATTTTCAAAAAGAAAAATCAAACTATTAGAAGAACAGTTCAAACGATTCCTACACTGTTTCGTTTGTGAAAAGGAAAGTTCTACTTGTCCTAATCATGATATAAAACCAACTTATAATGAATTGTCTACTCGAATATAAACTTGTTCAAAATGAGTTTGAAGAACTTGCTGAAAAATATTTTGATTTAAAAGGAGGAATACAACACTTGAACACAGCAAGTAGAAAATCTTTCGGTTCCTGAAAATATCATATGTGATGAATGCCTTATTCTGAAAAAGAAAAATGAATATCTTACGAAGACTCTTGAAAAATTCACTAGAGGAAGTGAAATGCTTGAAATAATTTTTAAACAGCAAAGATTCACAAATGACAAATCAGGAATTGGTTACAAGCCTGATTGTGACAAAAAGAAAGGCAAAAAGAAACATGGACAAAGATCTTACATGAATTACTTTCAAAAATCTGTCCATACTTCAAATCCTTTTGCACATTGCAACTATTGTAACAGAAAAGGTCATACCACTTCCTCATGTTTTCATAGAAAGGATAGAACAATTAAACCTGTAGGAAACTACCAATGGGTGCCTAAGGGATTGATAATTGAATATTTTATACACTTATTTTTGTCTCTTGAATAATAATTTAGGACCCTTTAGCTAATAAATAATGGCTCTTATGTTTATTTGGGCCTTGGGCCTTTTATTGCATTTTAGCTATTTTTAATAATAAAATTCCAGTTTTGTGTTGCTTCACTATTTCTACCATAACTCTTGAACCAGACATCGGATTTGCCTCATTTTTGTCTCATATTTCAGATGATTCAGAGAGCTACAATTGTTATGAAGACATCAAGAGCAAATTCGGTCAAGAACGAGGTCAATTTTGGAGCCAAAGTCGGATGTACAATTCTGGATTTATTTTGGACCCGAATTTTGTAATTTAAGTCCAGTTATATTTTATTTCTGTTTTGGGCTAAAACTATGAGAGCCCATTTCGTTTTAGGTTATTTTTAAGTATGGCAGCTGCCACAAACATATTCATTCACGTTTTTAACATTAGAGTGGATCAAAATACAAGTTTTCATTTTCTCTCATCTGTTCTTCATGTTCTTCGCGCGTTCTTCGTGTTCTTCGTTCGTTCTTCGATTTTCCCAGCCATGATCGGCTAAACTCTTGTGATTAACCCAACGATGAGGATTCCATGATTCATCCAGAGAACTCGTGCCTAATCGGTAACTACTCGATTCTGTTTTCATCTTATCGGATTCGATTTCTGGAAATAGTTCGAATATTAGATTTAATATTCGGTTTGGTTCATCCCAAGGACTTAGTTCGGACTAGGTTACTGATGTTGTTGTGCGATTGCACGGTGAGACGCCACCTGTCCGGACAGATTCTAGGCGATCGTCTGCGAGGAATCTCCGGATGAATGCGAGATTTCGATTCATCCGAACCAAACGTGGGTTAGTTGTATTTTCGTTCAATGATGGAGGTTTCTGGAATCAATTCGTTGGGTTGATCATCTTTAATCTGTCTCTGTTTATTGGATTCTGTTTGACTCTGTTTATTGCATTTTGATTATGTTATTTCGTTTTGTTCTATTTTGTTAAACCAAACCCCCCATTTTATCATTCTGTTTCACTATTGTTATTGAACAAGCCCGCAAATTCGTTGGGAAACGACCCAGGTTCCCTAATTCTGCAAATTGTTTTCGAACTTGGTTTATTTTGGAAGACACGGCAAAATCTCTTTCCAAAAATGGCGCCGTTGCCGGGGAATTTGCATCGGTTTGATTAGTAACAGTATTGTAAATAGCTTAGTTTAGGTGGTTCGGGTGGCCGGACAGAAATTTTTCTGACTCCGATCACTCAAACCAGGTCTTATTCACAAGGAATTGGGTGTTTTAAGCAAAAGTCACTTCCTAAAAGGAAGTGAGGTCTCACTCATTTTCCCCAAATTCCAACGTTTAGACCACTTTTTTCACTGTTTTAGGTTTACGCTTTTTGATTTCCAACGGGACCATTTTTTTGAGTATCTCGATTGAGTTGAAATTTGGTACAGGGATAGAAAATGGTGAATCGTTAGACCCACATCGAAAATGTTCCATTTTCCATGTGGTATCCTCCGTTTCGCCAAATTCCATCGTTTAGGCCACTTTTTCAATTTTTGAAGTTTTTTTATTCCATTTTTGAGTCCCCAATAGTCTAGGAGTTGCCCTGTCCAAGTCCCAAAAATTTTAAAAATCATTTGATATTTGTTTTCGGACTTGTTTTGGTCAATTTCTAGCATAGGTTTTTGCTTTTGTGTGTTTTGTCTTTGTGTCTCTTAGTGTTTTTCTACTTTTCACCACCTCTTGTGGCATTTTCGTAATTCGATTTTCCGGTGGCATCTTTGTCATTACGAGTATTTGTCAATTCGCTTTGTGTACATGTTGCATGAGTACCGGGAATACTACTAATCCGAAGATTTGTTGCCATTTGATCCTGAAATAGAAAGAACAATTCTTCTTTGCTAGAAGAGTTGTTAGGCTAAGTCATAAGATTAATACCAAACCGGATACTCAATTAGAGTCGATTCGGCCATTCGATTGTGTCCATTACTCGTGATCTTTCGATTGTGCTTCGATAGTATTTCGATAGTCTTGTTGTGTTCATCGATTCTAGTAGCAACTTTGCTCGCTCGGACATTATGACAGGAGAGCAGGAAAATCATCATACTTTGAAGGAATTGGGTGCACTGATGTTAATTATCAACCCTTGTGCATCCAATATCCTAACCTTCTTGCTAACTTTGAGTGAAATCTGGTCTAATACACTTGTTGCCTAAGTTTCATGGTCTTGCGGTGAGTGCCCCATTAAGCATTTGAAGGAATTCCATGTAGTGTGCGGCAATGAAGCCACATGCCATTGATGAAAATCATATCAAGTTGAGAGCTTTTCCTTTCTCATTGGAAGGTGGAGCCAAGGATTGGTTGTTGTACCTTGACCCTCATCTATTGGGAGCTGGGTGATATTCGAGAGGATATTCCTAGAGAAATATTTCCCTTCCTCAAGAACAGCTGCAATCAAGAAGGAGATTGGCAACATTAAACAAGTCGTCGGGGAGACTATGCATGAGTATTGGGAGAGGTTCAAAAGGTTATGTGCAAGCTGTCCACACCATCAGATATCTGAAAAGACTTGATCAACTCTTTCTATGATGGTCTATCACCGGTAGACAAAGGGTTGGTAGATGCCTCTAGTGGTGGAGCTATGAGTAACAAGACACCTGAAGAAGCCCGAGAATTGATATCCATTATGGCATCTTTCTCCTCCTCGGCCATGGTACTCTTGTGGGTTTTGTTCGACCCTTATCATTCTACCGACTCTTGCCCTACCTTGCATGATCCTACTTACCAAGATCGGTCGGTAGGCTGCGGTGGGTGTTTTTCGGGAAGGCCACAATACCAACGAGAATAATGCCTTCTCCAACACTTATAATCTGGTTGGAGAAATCACCCTGACTTTCGCTGGAACCAAAATCGAACAGGCAACCAATACCAAAATCGAGTAACCGGTGTCGGCAGGAGTGCAGGAACTACCGGCAGAGGCCGTACGGACCACAGACTTTCCAACAACAGTCTGCACCCCTTTACCCTTGCAAGCACCACCTCCTCGACCAGCCATATGTCCACCTCCGGGCGCGCAACGGCGGAGCTAGTAGTAGTGGTGGTTCCTCACTTGAAGAAATGATGAAGCAATTTGTCACGGCCAATATGCGGTTCCAACGACAAGCGATACTTCCATTCGAGTTTGCAAACACAGATTGGGCAATTGGCAACATCATTGAACCAGCTTCAACCTCGGGGATCCAATTCCCTTCCCTCACAAACAATTCCCAATCCTAAGGGAAATGTGAGTGCTATATCACTACGATGCGGCAAGCAATTGGAGGAACCTAAGCAAGCTGCAGATGTGACTTCCACATCGGAAAACGAGTCGGGAAATGTGAAGATTGACTCACGAAAGAAAAAGGCGGTGCGGCAAGGTGAAGAGGAAGACATTCCTATTCCTCTTCCCTTCCCTCGAAGCAGTTCGAGTCCAAGAAGTTGGCGATAAAGCACAAGAGAAGGATATACTTGAGACATTCGAGAAGAGTAGAGATCAACATTCCTCTCTTAGATGCGATCAAACAAATTCCTAAATATGCCAAGTTTCGAAGGAGTTGTGCACCAACAAGAGGCGGCGAAGGGAATGAGCGAGTGAGCTTGAACCGAGAATGTCTCGGCACTCATCCGGCCTACCATGCCTCGTAAATGCAAAGATCCGGGGACATTTTCTATCCCTTGCCTTATTGGTAACTATAGATTTGATGATTGCATGCTAGATTTAGGTGCTTCTATTAATGTCATGCCGCATCTGTTTATAGATCTCTTGGTCTTGGTCCCTTGCGTCCAAGCGGTGTTATTGTTCGGTTAGCTAATAGGAGTAATGCCCATCCCTCTCGGTTTAGTTGAAGATGTATTAGTTTCTAGTAGTAGGTCACCAATCATTCTAGGGAGGCCTTTCATGAAAACAGCTAGGACTAAGATAGATGTGCATTATGGTACTCTTTCCATGGAGTTTGGTGATATATCTGTGAATTTCAATATCTTTGATGCCATGAAATATCCTAGGGAAGAGCATTACATTTTTACGTATTGATGTGATTGATGATCTTTGTGGATGATGTTCTTAATGGTTGGTGTCTGATTATCCTTATTTTTCATCGAGTGATACCCCCATTTGTGCATGCGATGATAATGAATGGTGCTCTGTTTGCACTAATTTGGTTAAGGCTGCATTGTTTGGTGATTCGATTTGCTTGATGATGATGATTCTACATTACTTGTAGACTCGATATTGATTCGATTTTGATGAGCTTCATTCGATTTTGATGAGCTGAATTCGATGTTAACCTTGAATTTGTATAGACACAGTCCTTCGCTTGTGCTTCTTTGAATATGGTTTCGGTATTCCCGGTGTGATGACATCGAGTTGTTGCAACAACCACCCAAGCTTCTTCCCTCCACTGAGCAACCGCCCAAACTAGAGTTGAAATCCCTTCCGGACCATCCGAAGTATGCATTTACGGAGGAGAATGAGCGGTTGCCGGTCATTGTGGCAAATAATCTCACGCACGATCAAGAAGATAAGCTGCTAAGCTTATTGAGGGTGAACAAGAAAGCTATTGGGTGGACATTGGGTGACATAGTTGGCATTAGCCCTTCTATGTGCATGCACCGGATTCATTGGAAGAGGACTCTAAGCCGGTGAGGCAACCCCGAGACGCCTTAATCCTCTTATCCTTGATGTGGTGAAGAAGGAAGTCACTAAGCTTACGCAGCTGGCATCATCTATCCTATTTCGATAGCAGGTGGGTTAGCCCGGTCCGGGTGGTTCCCAAGAAGTCAGGAGTCTTTGTGGTAGCCAATCAAAAGAATGAGCTCATTCCTACTCGAGTTCGAGAATAGTTGGAGAGTTTGCATTGACTATAGAAGACTCAACCAAGCCACTCGCAAAGATCATTACCCTCTACCCTTCATTGATCGGATGTTAGAGCGATTGGTGGTAAGTCTCATTTGCTTCTGGATGGCTACTCGGATACTTCCGAGATCCATATTGCTCCCGAGGATCGGGAGAAGACGACCTTTACATGCCCCTTTGGGACATATGCTACCGGAGGATGCCTTTTGGCCTCTGCAATGCACCTGGCACTTTTCAGCGTTGTATGGTGAGTATTTTCTCTGAGTTCCTAGAGGATTTGCATGGAGGTTTTCATGGATGATTTCACTTTGTATATGGGTTGATTTTGATGCATGCTTAGCTAATTTGTCTAGAGTCTTGCATAGGTGTATTGAATCTAATCTTGTCTTTGAATTATGAGAAGTGTCACTTTATGGTTGAGTCGGGCATAGTCTTGGGACACATAGTGTCTAGGAAAGGGATTGAGGTAGACCCCGCTAAGATCGATGTTATTCTTGCTTTGCCTTACCCCGCACGTGCGGGAAGTTCGCTCTTTTCTTGGTCATGCAGGTTTCTATCGACGTTTCATTCGAGATTTCAGCAAGACTGCTCAACCCTTGTCCCACCTCACTGCATAAGGACACCGACTTTGTCTTTGATGATGCGTGCAAGGCGGCCTTCGATCATTTGAAGCGTTGCCTTACTACATTGATGATTCGGCCCCGATTGGCTCCTCCCTTTTGAGTTGATGTGCGATGCTTCCAACTATGCGGTTGGTGCTATCTTAGCACAACGGGTTGATAGAGCCTCCCATGTCATTGCATATGCTTCAAAGACTTTGGATTACGCTCGGTCTAATTACACCACTGCGAGAAGGAGTTGTTGGCTATTGTATTTGCCTTTGATAAGTTTAGGTCATATCGCTAGCTAGTAGAGTCATTGTTTTCTCGACCATGCGGCTTTAAAGTTTCTTTTGAAAAGGCGGATGCTAAGCCACGACTCATCCGGTGGATGTTGTTGCTCCAAGAGTTTGATGTGGAGATTCGAGATAGAAGTGGAGCACAAAGCGGGTAGTGACCACTTGAGTCGTATCACTCATTCTCCCTCTCACCCCTCTTCTATTCGGGATGATTTCACGATGAGCGGCTTCTACGGTTACAAGTTAAGACCCCATGGTATCTTGATTTAGTTAACTACTTGGTATGGTTGGTGTTTTCTGTAGAGTCCACTAGGGCCCAAACCCTTAAATTGAAAAGTGAGTCTAAATATTATGTTTGGGATGACCCTTATCCGTGGAAATTTTGTAGTGACCAAGTAGTTAGGAGATGTGTGCACGATTGTGAGTTTCAATCTATATTGCATTTTGCTCATGCTTACGCTGTGGTGGTCACTTTGGACCCCAAAGAAGCTGCTAGGAAGGTGTTAGAATGTGGTTTGTTTTGGCCTTCCCTGTTTCATGATGCCCATTTGTTTTGCAAGTCATGTGATAAGCTGTCGGAGGGCGGGGAGTATTTCCGTAGGCATGAGATGCCCCAAAACCCTATATTGTTTTGTGAGATCTTTGATGTTTGGGGTATTGATTTCATGGGTCCATTTCTGCTTCATATGGTTACACTTACATCTTCTTTGTTGTTGATTATGTTTTGAAATGGGTTGAGGCGAAAGCCACCGGACAAATGATTCTTACGTGGTGGTGGATTTTGTTAGGTCTAACATTTTCTGCGAGTTTGGCATTCCTAGAGCTATTATCGGTGATCGGGGTTCCCATTTTTGCAATCGAAGCATGGGTGCCTTGCTACGCAAGTATGGAGTGCTTCACCAGGACGGACTTTTAAGGTCAATGGGCATCGCCTCAAGCCATTTCATGAGGGATCCCCACAGCAGCCTAAGGAAGCAGAGATTCTCCTCATTGATGCCACTTATCCTCCATAAACCCTTGGGGAGTATTCTTCTTTCTTCTTCCTCCTTCTCTTTTATTTGTTTTCCTTTTCTACTTTGCTTTTTGAAAATAAATACATTCTTTCTTTCTAATGATTGCTACATATTATGAACTAGGACATTTTGGTTTTAATGGATCATTAATGTTTGATGCGGAACTCTTGACTCTTCGATTACAAGTCTTGGTAGTTGATTTGATGTTGTTGATTACCTAAGTTGGTATTGACCTTGTGAGTCATGAATGGAATTCATCTTTTGCCATTCTTTCTTTCATGTGTGCATCTCTCATGATTTGTGTTCTCTAGAACTTGCTCCTTTTCTTTTTGAAACTACATTTTTCACTTACGTGCATAAGTATGATGGAAGCTTGTTTTCTTTCTTTTATTCTCCTCACTTTGGCCAAATAGCTTTCCCACATTATAATTCCTTTGCTAGCCCCTTTGTGCCTTTTGACCCATTCTTTTCTAAGCCACATTACAAGCCTAAGCGTAAAACCATTTTATTCCGCACCTTGAAGATTTATTGAGCATTGGTTTCAACTTGTTTTGTGTTTAAGTGTGGGGGTTGCTCATGAGTGCAACAGTTTAAGTGTGGGGGGATATTTGATTTTGACATTGTAATTACGTATACAATGAAAGGAAAGAAAGAAAAGTAAAAAAAAAAAAAAAAAAAAACAAAAAAACAACAAAAGAAGAAAAGAAAAGAAAATACATAGAAAGGAATGTATATATGAGTAGAATAAAAGTCTCATACATAGAGAATATTGTGTTAATCAGTGCTCTTCCTTTTGATTTCTTTGGTGCTTAGCCTCTTATTCCATACTATTACCTACCTTCACCCTAGCCCCGTTACAACCTTTAATTACAAGCTCTCTTGATTTGTGCATGTATGTGTTATGAGTAGTGGAGACGTAGAAGTTGAGCAAGCTTATGGTAGAACAAATTTCTTGAGTAGAATTTGAGCGATACACTTATTTACCTTAAACACTTGAGACTCCATTGATTGAGCGCATCATTTGAGAGATCATCTTTTGTGATTAGCATCATTGATTGACACTACCATGAATTGTAATTTGAGATGAAGGGGTTTTGGTCCTGAATGATTGGTCTTTTGAAGCTTTGTGTCCCTTGATTCAATTTTTTGCATTGTTAGCAATTATTAGTAAAGAAGAGTTTTTCCTTTAGGTCTTTCTCTTTGAATTTTGCTTAGGAGTGCAAAAAGATAAGTGTGGGGGAATTTGATAATTGAATATTTTATACACTTATTTTTGTCTCTTGAATAATAATTTAGGACCCTTTAGCTAATAAATAATGGCTCTTATGTTTATTTGGGCCTTGGGCCTTTTATTGCATTTTAGCCATTTTTAATAATAAAATTCCAGTTTTGTGTTGCTTCACTATTTCTACCATAACTCTTGAACCAGACATCGGATTTGCCTCATTTTTGTCTCATATTTCAGATGATTCAGAGAGCTACAATTGTTATGAAGACATCAAGAGCAAATTCGGTCAAGAAGGAGGTCAATTTTGGAGCCAAAGTCGGATGTACAATTCTGGATTTATTTTGGACCCGAATTTTGTAATTTAAGTCCGGTTATATTTTATTTCGTTTTGGGCTAAAACTATGAGAGCCCATTTCGTTTTAGGTTATTTTTAAGTATGGCAGCTGCCACAAACATATTCATTCACGTTTTTAACATTAGAGTGGATCAAAATACAAGTTTTCATTTTCTCTCATCACATTCTTCATGTTCTTCGCGCGTTCTTCGTGTTCTTCGTTCGTTTCTTCGATTTTCCCCACCCATGATCGGCTAAACTCTTGTGATTAACCCAACGATGAGGATTCCATGATTCATCCGAGAGAACTCGTGCCTAATCGGTGAACTACTCGATTCTCGTTTTCATCTTATCGGATTCGATTTAAAATAGTTCGAATATTAGATTTAATATCTCGGTTTGGTTCATCCCAAGGACTTAGTCTTGACTTACTAGGTTACTGATGTTGCTGTCGGTAGGATTGCACTGTGAGACGCCACTGTCCCCACAGATTCTAAGGTATCGTCTAGGCGAGGGAATCTCCGGATGAATGCGAGAGATTTCGATTCATCCGGAACCAAACGTGGGTTAGTTGTATTTTCGTTCAATGATGGAGGCTTCGGAATCAATTCGTTGGGTTGATCATCTTTAATCATGTCTATTTATTTGATACTGTTTGACTCGCTTTATTGCATTTTGATTATGTTATTTCGCTTTTGTTCTATTCCCGTTAAACCAAACCCCCATTTTATCATTCTCGTTTCACTATTGTTATTGAACAAGCCGCTGCAAATTCGTTGGGAAACGACCCAGGTTCCCTAATTCTGCAAATTGTTTTCGAACTTGGTTTATTTTGGAAGACACGGCAAAATCTCTTTCCAGGGATCCTATATGATTCCTAAGACACAAACTAACCCAAAAGGACCCAAAGAATATTGGGTACCTAAAAGATGATATCTCTTTTCTCCTCGGTGTGAGTCAAAGCTAAAACAAATCTAGTCATCTTTGATTAGAGAAGAATGTTTGATTGTAAGTAAGGATGTTCTCTCATAGATAGTATTAAACCCAACGCATTATTCGAGCTCCAAGAGAAGGTAATTACATACGCTCTTAATCTATCTAAAAACAATTTTGATTCTCGAAAATGTTTTGTTGGTAACTTAGATGAAAGTTGGCTATGGCATAAACGTTTAGGACATGTTAATATGATTCAACTTTGATAAACTACGAGGCAAAATGGAGTTGTTGAAAGAAAGAATAGAGTGCTTACTGAAATGGCAAGGTCAATGCTCAATGAGAACCAAACATCTCAAGGGTTTTGGGCTGATGCTATGAGCACCGCTTGCTACATATCCAAACAGGCATATCTCCGGAAGAAATTGAAGCAAACTCCCTATGAGCTCTACAAAGGAAGAACACCCAACTTAGCTCACTTGCACATCTTTGGATGTAAGTGCTTCATCCACAATAATGGTAAGGATAGCCTGGGAAAATTTGATCCCAAAGCTGATGAAGGTATATTCTCAAGTTATTCAAGTAGAAGTAAAGCATATAGAGTTTATAATACCCGCAATCTGCTTGTTGAAGAATCTATGCATGTTTCTTTACGTGAAACCAAATCTAACAAGCTGCGTGGAAGATGATGATGATTTTCCCATGACAAACCAACCGCACTCAAAATCAACTTCTATCTCGTGGCAAATACCGAAAAAGATTTACAAAATGATTCGAGCGAAAAACATTGTGAAAATGCTTGTGAAACAGTGTTCAAACTCAACCAAAATCTTGGAGATACAGTAGGAGTCATCCTCTTGATCGCTGCGATAGGTGATGCAAATCAAGGAGTAAGAACCGGAAAAAGCACCTTGAATGAAGTTACTTTTTCGGCTTTCATTTCTAAAATTGAACCCTTTAAAATTGATGAAGCCCGCTCGCACAATGATTGGGTTATAGCAATGCAAGAGGTCCTTGGACTTCAAATCAAGCAACGTCATGATGGAATTTTCATTTCCCAGACCAAGTATTTGAAAGATCTGTTGAAAAAGTATGGTCTAGCTGACTGTAATGGAGCAGATACTTGATAATTGAATATTTTATACACTTATTTTTGTCTCTTGAATAATAATTTAGGACCCTTTAGCTAATAAATAATGGCTCTTATGTTTATTTGGGCCTTGGGCCTTTTATTGCATTTTAGCTATCAGTTTATAATAAAATTCCAACTTTGAACTGTGACATCGGATTTGCCTCATTTTTGTCTCATATTTCAGATGATTCGAGAGCTACAATTGTTATGAAGACATCAAGAGCAAATTCGGTCAAGAAGGTCAATTTTGGAGCCAAAGTCGGATGTACAATTCTGATTTATTTTGGACCCGAATTTTGTAATTTAAGTCCAAGTATTTTTTATTTGGTTTGGGCTAAAACTATGAGAGCCCATTTCGTTTTAGGTTATTTTTAAGTATGGCAGCTGCCACAAACATATTCATTCACGTTTTTAACATTAGACTGGATCAAAATACAAGTTTTCATTTTCTCTCATCTCGTTCTTCATGTTCTTCGCGTTCTTCGTGTTCTTCGTTCGTTCTTCGATTTTCCCACCATGATCGGCAAACTCTTGTGATTAACCCAACGATGAGGATTCCATGATTCATCCGAGAACTCGCCTAATCGGTAACTACTCGATTCGTTTTCATCTTATCGGATTCGAGTTCGGAAATAGTTCGAATATTAGATTTAATATTCTTTGGTTCATCCCAAGGACTTAGTTCTGACTAGGTTACAAATGTTGCCGTGGATTGCACAGTGAGACGCCACCTGTCCGGACAGATTCTAGGCGATCGTTCCAGGCGAGGGAATCTCCGGATGAATGCAGAGATTTCGATTCATCCTAACCAAACGTGGGTTAGTTATATTTTCGTTCAATGATGGAGGTTTCGAATCAATTCGCTGGGTTGATCATCTTTAATCCGTCTCGTTTATTTGATTCTCGTTTGACTCGTTTATTGCATTTGATTATGTTATTTCTTTTGTTCTATTCGTTAAACCAAACCCCATTTTATCATTCGTTTCACTATTGTTATTGAACAAGCCCGCTGCAAATTGGGAAACGACCCAGTTCCCTATTCTCGCAAATTGTTTTCGAACTTGGTTTATTTTGGGAAGACACAGCAAAAATCTTTCCAAAATGTTAGCGCTACCGCCGGAATTTGCATCGGTTTGATTTAGTAAATATAGATTTAAATAGCTTAGTTTAGGTAGTTTAGGTGGTTCTAAGGCTTCTGACAGTAAATTTTTCTGACTCCGATCACTCAAACCAGGTCTTATTCACAAGGAATTGGGTGTTTTAAGCAAAAGTCACTTCCTAAGAGGAAGTGAGGTCTCACTCATTTTCCCCAAATTCCAACGTTTATACCATTTGGAGCCAAGGATTGGTTGTTGTACCTTCAGCCCTCATCTATTGGGAGCTGGACTGATATTCAGAGGATATTCCTAGAGAAATATTTCCCTTCCTCAAGAGCAACTGCGATCAAGAAGGAGATTGGCAACATTAAACAGATCGTCGGGAGACTATGTATGAGTATTGGGAGAGGTTCAAAAGGTTATGTGCAAGCTGTCCACACCATCGATATCCGAAAAAGACTTGATCAACTCTTTCTATGATGGTCTATCACGGTAGACAAAGGGTTGGTGGATGCTTCTAGTGGGTGGAGCTATGAGTAACAAGACACCCTGAAGAAGCCCGAGAATTGATATCCATTATGGCGAGATAACTTCTCTCAGCTTGGCACCAGTGGCCAATAGTACTCCGTTTACCATATTCAAACACCCGCCCAAAGCATGATTCTCGTAGATTAGAGAATAGACTTGATGATCCGACCTCCCTTGTGAGGCAAGCTTGCGCAATGACACGCATTACAGATGCGCTTTCTCCTCCTCGATCATGGGTACTCTTGTGGGTTTTGTTTCGACCCTTATCATTCTACTCGACTCTTGCCCTACCTTGCATGATCCTACTTACCAAGATCACCAAGAGGCTGCAAGTGGGTGTTTTTCCAGAAGGCCACAATACCAACAATAATGCCTTCTCCAACACTTATAATCCCGTTGGAGAAATCACCCCAACTTTCGCTGGAACCAAAATCGAACCAGAGCAACCAATACCAAAATCAAGTCAGAGTAACCACGTATCGAAGCAGAAGCTCTGGGAACTACCACAGAGGCGTACTGCACTACGTACTTTCCAACAACGGTCTGCGCACCACTTTACTTCCTTGCAAGCACCACCTCCTCGACCAGCCATATGTCCACCTCCACAGCGGCACAACAAGAGCTAGTAGTAGTGGTGGTTCCTCACTTGAAGATATGATGAAGCAATTTGTCACAGCCAATATGCAGCCTCCAACAAAGAAGCGACACTTCCATTCGAGTTTGCAAACACAGATTGGGCAATTGGCAACATCATTGAACCAGCTTCAACCTCGGGGATCCATTCCTTCCTCACAAACAATTCCCAATCCTAAGGGAAATGTGAGTGCTATATCACTACTGGTCCGGCAAGCAATTGGAGGAACCTAAGCAAGCTGCAGATGTGACTTCCACATCGAAAACGAGTCAGAAATGTGAAGATTGACTCAAAAGAAAAGGCAAGGCAAGCAAGGTGAAGAGGAAGACATTCCTATTCCTCTTCCCTTCCCTCGTAGAGCGCTCGGCCCAAGAAGTTGGCGAGATAAAGCACAAGAGAAGGATATACTTGAGACATTCGTAAGAGTAGAGATCAACATTCCTCTCTTAGATGCAATCAAACAAATTCCTAAATATGCCAAGTTTCGAAAGAGTTGTGCACCAACAAGAGGCGATCAAGGAAATGAACGAGTGAGCTTGAACCGTAATGTCTCAAAGACTCATCCAAACCTACCATGCCTCGTAAATGCAAAGATCCAGGACATTTTCTATCCCTTGCCTTATTGGTAACTATAGATTTGATGATTGCATGCTAGATTTAGGTGCTTCTATTAATGTCATGCCTCGCATCTGTTTATAGATCTCTTGGTCTTGGTCCCTTGCGTCCAACTCGGTGTCATTGTTCGCTTAGCTAATAGGAGTAATGCCCATCCTTCGGTTTAGTTGAAGATGTATTAGTCAAAGTTAATGAATTGATATTCCCCGCTGATTTTTACATCTTGGATATGGAGGGTGAGTCTCCTAGTAGTAGGTCACCAATCATTCTAGGGAGACCTTTCATGAAAACAGCTAGGACTAAGATAGATGTGCATTCCGGTACTCTTTCCATGGAGTTTGGTGATATATCTCGTGAATTTCAATATCTTTGATGCCATGAAATATCCTAGGGAAGAGCATTCTGTTTTCTCGTATTGATGTGATTGATGATGCGTGGATGATGTTCTTAATGGTTGGTGTCTGATTATCCTTATTTTTCATCCGAGAGTGATACCTCCATTTGTGCATGCGATGATAATGAATGGTGCTCGTTTGCACTAATTTGGTTAAGACTGCATTGTTTGGTGATTCTCGATTTGCTTGATGATTCTACATTACTTGTAGACTCGATATTGATTTCCGAGTTTGAGCTTCATCCCGATCCTAACGTGCATCCCGATTCGATTTTGATGAGCTTCATTCGATTTTGATGAACTCGAATTGATGTTAACCTTGAGCCGTATAGACACAAATCCTTCCGCTTGTGCTTCTTTGAATATGGTTTCGTGTATTCCCGTGTGATGACATCGAGTTGTTGCAACAACCACCCAAGCTTCTCCCGCACCGAGCAACCGCCCAAACTAGAGTTGAAATCCCTTCCGCACCATCCAAGTATGCATTTCGGAGGAGAATGAGCAGCCTGCCACCATTGTGGCAAACAATCTCACGCCCGATCAAGAAGAGAAGCCGCTAAGCTTATTGAGGGTGAACAAGAAAGCTATTGGGTGGACATTGGTCGACATAGTTGGCATTAGCCCTTCTATGTGCATGCACCGGATTCGTTGGAAGAGGACTCTGCCGTGAGGCAACCCCGAGACGCCTTAATCCTCTTATCCTTGATGTGGTGAAGAAGGAGGTCACTAAGTTTCCGCAAGCCGGCATCATCTATCCTATTTCGATAGCCAGTGGGTTAGCCCACCCGTGTGGTTCCCAAGAAGTCCTGAGTTACCGTCGTAGCCAATCGAAAGAATGAGCTCATTCCTACTCGAGTTCATAATAGTTGGAGAGTTTGCATTGACTATAGGAGACTCAACCAAGCCACTCGCAAGGATCATTACCCTCTACCTTTCATTGGTCAGATGTTAGAGCGATTGGCTGGTAAGTCTCATTATCGCTTCGGATGGCTACTCGATACTTCCAGATCCATATTGCTCCCGAGGATCAGGAGAAGACGACCTTCACATGCCCCTTGGGACATATGCTTACCTGGGAGGATGCCTTTTGGCCTCGCAATGCACCCGGCACCTTTCGATGCGTTGTATGGTGAGTATTTTCTCCGAGTTCCTAGAGGACCGCATGGAGGTTTTCATGGATGATTTCACCGTATATGGGTCTGATTTTGATGCATGCTTAGCTAATTTGTCTAGAGTCTTGCATAGGTGTATTGAATCTAATCTTGTGTTGAATTATGAAAAGTGTCACTTTATGGTTGAGTCAGACATAGTCTTGGGACACATAGTGTCTAGGAAAGGGATTGAGGTAGACCCTGCTAAGATCGATGTTATTACGCTTTGCCTTACCCCGCTTCGTGCGGGAGGTTCGCTCTTTTCTTGGTCATGCAGTGTTTCTATCGACGTTTCATTCGAGATTTCAAAGAAGACCGCTCAACCCTTGTCCAACCTTCTGCATAAGGACACGACTTTGTCTTTGATGATGCGTGCAAGGCGGCCTTCGATCACTTGAAGCGTTGCCTTACCACGCCCTTTCAGCTGATTCAGCCCCCGATTGGCTCCTCCTTTGAGTTAATGTGCGATGCTTCCAACTATGCGGTTGGTGCTATCTTAGCACAAATGGGTTGATAGAGCCTCCCATGTCATTGCATATGCTTCAAAGACTTTGGATTCTCGCTCGCCTAATTACACCACTACCGAGAAGGAGTTGTTGGCTATTGTATTTGCCTTTGATAAGTTTAGGTCATATCTCGCTAGCTAGTAGAGTCATTGTTTTCTCGACCATGCAGCTTTAAAGTTTCTTTTGAAAAAGGCAGATGCTAAGCCACGACTCATCCGGTGGATGTTGTTGCTCCAAGAGTTTGATGTGGAGATTCGAGATAGAAGTGGAGCACAAAGCGGGTAGCCGACCACTTGAGTCGTATCACTCATTCTCCCTCTCACCCTCTTCTATTCGGGATGATTTCTCGATGAGCAAAACTTCTACACTGCAAGTTAAGACCCCATGGTATGCTGATTTAGTTAACTACTTGGTAGCTAGTGTTTTTCCTGTAGAATCCACTAGGCCCAAACCCTTAAATTGAAAAGTGAGTCTAAATATTATGTTTGGGATGACCCTTATCTCGTGGAAATTTTGTAGTGACCAAGTAGTTAGGAGATGTGTGCCTGATTGTGAGTTTCAATCTATATTGCATTTTGCTCATGCTTCTGCCTGTGGTGGTCACTTTGGACCCCAAAGAACTGCTAGGAAAGTGCTAGAAAGTGGTTTATTTTGGCCTTCCCTATTTCATGATGCCCATTTGTTTTGTAAATCATGTGATAACTGTCAATCAACTCTACCCGAAAGATTGGAGTAAGCGACTAGATGATGCTTTGTGGGCATATCGCACCGCCTACAAGACGCCGATTGGGATGTCTCCCTATCGGATTGTCTTTGGTAAGGCATGTCATCTTCCGGTTGAGTTGGAGCATCAAGCCTATTGGGCTATTAAGCAATGCAACATGGATTTGGCTAAGTCCGGGATGGAGAGGAAGCTGCATCTGCAAGAGTTAGATGAGCTTAGATTGGATGCCTATGAAAGCTCACGGTTGTATAAGGAAAAGACTAAGGCATTCCATGATAAGCATATTTTGAGGAAAGAATTTTCTCGTGGGCCGTAAAGTTCTTCTATTTAATTCCCGTCTGAAGTTTATGCACAGTAAGCTTCGATCTAGATGGGATGGCCCTTTGTGATCACTAACATATTTCCATTTGGTGTTGTTGAGCTATGTGATCCACCCACGAGACGGACTTTTAAGGTCAATGGGCATCGCCTCAAGCCATTTCATGAGGATCCCCACGCACTCGAGGAAGCGAGATTCTCCTCATTGATGCCACTTATCCTCCATAAACCCTTGGGAGTATTCTTTTTTTCTTCTCCCTCCCTCTCTTTTATTTGTTTTCCTTTTCTACTTTGCTTTTGAAAATAAATACATTCTTTCTTTCTAATGATTGCTACATATTATGAACTAGGACATTTTGGTTTTAATGGATCATTCTGTTTAGTCTGGAACTCTTGACTCTTCGATTACAAGTCTTGGTAGGTAGTTGATTTGATGTTGTTGATTACCTAAGTTGGTATTGACCTTGTGAGGTTTTGGGCCTGCATGAATGAAATTCATCTTTGCCATTCTTTCTTTCATGTGTGCATCTCTCATGATTTGTGTTCTCTAGAACTTGCTCCTTTTCTTTTTGAAACTACATTTTTCACTTACGTGCATAAGTATGATGGAAGCTTGTTTTCTTTCTTTTATTCTCCTCACTTTGGCCAAATAGCTTTCCCTTACATTATGATTCCTTTGCTAGCCCCTTTGTGCCTTTTGACCCATTCTTTTCTAAGCCACATTACAAGCCTAAGCGTAAAACCATTTTATTCCGCACCTTGAAGATTTATTGAGTATTGGTTTCAACTTGTTTTGTGTTTAAGTGTGGGGGTTGCTCAGGAGTGCAACAATTTAAGTGTGGGGGGGGATATTTGATTTTGACATTGTAATTACGTATACAATGAAAGGAAAGAAAGAAAAAAAAGTAAAAGAAAAAAAAAAGAAAAAAAAGGAAAAAAAAAATAAAAGAAAAAGAAAAAGAAAAAAACAACAAAAGAAGAGAAAAGAAAAGAAAATACATAGAAAGGAATGTATATATGAGTAGAATAAAAGTTTCATACATAGAGAATGATTGTGTTAATCAGTGCTCTTCCTTTTGATTTCTTTGGTGCTTAGCCTCTTATTCCATACTATTACTTACCTTCACCCTAGCCCCGTTACAACCTTTAATACAAGCTCTCTTGATTTGTGCATGTATGTGTTATGAGTAGTGGAGACGTAGAAGTTGAGCTTGCTTATGGTAGAACAATTTTCTTGAGTAGAATTTGAGCGATACACTTATTTACCTTAAACACTTGAGAGACTAATTGATTGAGCGCATCATTTGTGAGACCATCTTTTGTGATTAGCATCATTGATTGACACTACCATGAATTGTAATTTGAGATGAAGGAGTTTTGGTTTTGAATGATTGGTCTTTTGAAGCTTTGTGTCCCTTGATTCAATTTTTGCATTGTTAGCAATTATTAGTAAAGAAGAGTTTTTCCTTTAGGTCTTTCTCTTTGAATTTTGCTCAGGAGTGCAAAAAGATAAGTGTGGGGGAATTTGATAATTGAATATTTTATACACTTATTTTTTTCTCTTGAATAATAATTTAGGACCCTTTAGCTAATAAATAATGGCTCTTATGTTTATTTGGGCCTTGGGCCTTTTATTGCATTTTAGCCATTGTTTATAATAAAATTCCAGTTTTGTATTACTTCACTATTTCTACCATAACTCTTGAACCAGACATCGGATTTGTTTTATTTTATTTCTGTTTTGGGCTAAAACTATGAGAGCCCATTTCGTTTTACGTTATTTTTAAGTATGGCAGCTGCCACAAACATATTCATTCACGTTTTTAACATTAGAGTGGATCAAAATACAAGTTTTCATTTTCTCTCATCTGTTCTTCATGTTCTTGCGCGTTCTTCGTGTTCTTCGTTCGTTCTTCGATTTTCCCAGCCATGATCGGCTAAACTCTTGTGATTAACCCAACGATGAGGATTCCATGATTCATCCAGAGAACTCGTGCCTAATCGGTAACTACTCGATTCTGTTTTCATCTTATCGGATTCGATTTACGAAATAGTTCGAATATCTGTTTCACTATTGTTATTGAACAAGCCCGCTGCAAATTCGTTGGGAAACGACCCAGGTTCCCTAATTCTGCAAATTGTTTTCGAACTTGGTTTATTTTGGAAGAACACGGCAAAAATCTTTCCAATACTCCAATGAGTTCAACTGCAACTCTGGATGCTGATGAAAAGGGGACTGACTTCAACATCACTAAATATAGAGGAATGATTGGATCATTACTCTATCTTACAGCAAGTCGTCCAGACATTCAATTCAGTGTTGGAATGTGTGCTAGATTTCAATCTGCCCCCAAGGAGTCTCATGCCGAACATATTAAAAGGATTTTCAGATGTCTTGCTGATACAAAGACTCTTGGATTGTGGTTTCCCAAAGATCAACATGAACATTTGGTAGCTTATCTTGACTCGGATCATGCGGGCTACAAGAGCGATTGAAAAAGCACAGGTGGCCAATGTGAATTCTTTGGAGGATCATTAGTATCTTGGTTCAGTAAGAAGCAGACCACGTGTAGCCGTGTCATCCACTTTGAAGCCGAGTATGTTGCTGCCTCAAGTTCTTGTGCTCAAGTTCTTTGGCTCAAACAACAATTGTGTGATTTGGGAGTTCATCTCAAAGAAATCCCAATTCTTTGTGACAACACAAGCACAATAAGCTTGGCAAAGAATCTGTTCAACATACTAGAACCAAGCATATTGATGTTAGACATCACTTCATAAGAGACCATGTTCAAAAGAAAGATGTCAAAGTCATGTTCATCCCAACCCACTTACAACTTGTTGATATCTTCACCAAACCATTAACCAAAGAACAATTTGTGTTCATAAGAAGAGAATTGAGAATGGTAAATCCCAATGAGTTGTGAGTAAATCTCTACCCAATTTAATGTTAGTTATGTTTTTAATGATTATTATTTACTAACTTAAGCATCGGAGTATGTAGATATGTTTTGTGCAGGATGTGTATTGAAATCAATATTCCAAACCATCGACTGCGAGTTAGCTGTCACAAACTCGAGCCTACCAAGTTAGACTCGAGCTCGAGAGAACCAGAAAGAAATGCAATTATCTCAGGTCGCCAAACTCGAGTTCGCGAGCCTCAAACCCGATGAGCCTGTCCCCGATGGTTTAGAGATTCTAAATTTCACTCCAGTATCAATTCCCCCTAAGCAAAGAGCTGCCTGGTACATATATACTAGGAATCTCGTTCAAAAAGGAGGAAACTTCACCCATTTTGCAAAGAAGGACTTTCCTATCTTTGCCTCTATCATTGATCAAGTTCCTCACAATATAGGAGATTGGATCTTCAAAGAAATGTTCAAATTTCGTTTTCATGGAAGGAAAACATCTCAGATACCCTTTGCTAGCCTTATCTCTGTAATCATGTTCCATGAAAGAGTATGGTACCTACCTGCCAATGAGAAACCTGAAAAACCGGCAAAGTTTGGTCAACATATCCTGAACCTTATGAGGATAAGTTTTGATCAAGGTAGTGATCACTCCAAAGCTCTATCAAGACCTGATAGATCCAGAGCCAATCAGTCTAGAGTTCAAGAGGCTCAGAGTGCACCACCTCCACCACAATCATTTCCTTCTGATTTGGATGAAAGAATCAAGACTTACATTGCCCAAGTTGTTTCTGATCTTTCTTCCAAGATGGAATCAGAATTCAAGAAAGTAAAGAAAGGATATGAGGAGTTGACCGATGCACAAGAAGATCTAATTCTTGAGCATGAGATTATCAAAGACAAAGTGCAAGGTCTCAGTGAACAAATTGGAGATCATTCAGTGAGCATCTCCACCCTTTTGGTGTCTATGGCTAGCCTCCATGACAAAATGGACAAAGTCTTACAACATCAGTCCATCACTTCTGCTGGCCCTAGCTCCTCGGACCCTCCACCTACTTCTGCACCTTCTATCACAATCCCAATCCATCCAACCACCTCCATAGCCCTGAACCATCTACACATGATCCTGCTCTTGACCAACCTCTACCCCATCCGATCCTCCCTTGTTTTCTTGATGATAAAGGGGGAGAAGAGTTGAAGTGAAGAAGCAGTCAATTTAAATGTTTTTGATCATTTCTTATATCTTTGAAACTCTAATGTCATCTTGTAATCTATTGAATACTCTAGTTTATGCAATATGACAATATGTATTATGCTCCTCATATCACTTATGAGCAATGCTTATTTGATTCATGTTTATGACTGCTTCTAACTCTGATCATTAGAATCGATTTCTAATGTTAATTTCCAATTCTGATGCATTTACACTGAACATTTATGCTTCATTGATTTCAAATGATCAAACAATGTTTTTAAAGGAGATTAATTGTTTACAAGTGTTGTCATCATCAAAAAGGGGGAGCATGTTAGTTCTCTATGTGTTTTGATCATTAATAACAATTGTAAACAAGTATGAATGTTTTAATAAGACAAAAGAGTCAAAAACATTCTGTCATCGCAAAACTCGAGCCTAACTAAGCAAGCTCGAGTTTGCTGCAAACAGAGAGCATATCAGGCTATTTCAGCATGACGAACTCGAGCCTGAATAAATAAACTCCAGCCTAAACTCTCCATGGTATAATGTTAAAGAGTTTACAAATGAGTAAACTCTAGCCAAACTTCAAAGTTTATATGTTGTGTAGAGTTTGCTTATTTCCTATGGTCAGTAAATTGATGAAAACTCGAGCCTAAGTATATGGACTCGAGCCTAGTACTTTGTGTAGAGTTTACTCTATGGTTTGACAAACGAAGAAGATTTTACAAAACAGTAAACTCGAGCCTGTTATTGCAAGCTCGAGTTTTCCCCTGGCAGAGAGCTCCCAAGGTTTCATTCATTCACAAACTCCAGAGTTTATATTCAAACCTCCAGTTCACTCCAATAAGTCATGGAATAAATGAAGTCAAACTCGAGCCTGTCATTATGAACTCGAGCCCTTCATTGAAAAAGAGTAAAGCAAATGCACAAACTCCAGAGTTCATATTTGTGCTCCAGCCCACTCTTTCGAATGATCAAATTTCTTAGGCATGAATAGTATTAAACTCGAGCCTAATCACTAATGGACTCGAGCCTGCCTGGTTTGTGAAATATTATTTCAGGTGCTCGCCCGACAAAATGCAGAATGCATGAAAAATCTCATGTTAAAGCAAAGGTTAAGGGGTAATGTGGTATTCTAATTAAGAAAATTACTAAGCGGTGATAACTGAGTGATTAAGTATTTATTAGCAAATTACTTAAGCACAAGTATAGAAAATTCGGAGATAATTATGTAAAGCTCCAAAATTAGTGATAAATGGCTAAAAATTAGCATAAATATATTGGTTAATTAATTGGAAAATTTGAAGGAAAAAGGATGAGTTTAGGTATTTTTAAGCCTAAATGCAAGAATTGACCAATAGGAAAATGTTGTGAGAGATTATGTAAAAATAATTATTTAATTAATTAAATAATTAATTAAAAAAGAAAGTGCAGAAAATAAAAGAAAAAAAAACGAAAAAAATAAATAAATAAATAAGAAATAAAAATAGAAAACTTAGTTGATAAGTTAAGTTTATTATTTTATTAATATAATTAATTAAAGTAAAATTATGTGAATAGTAAAATGGGAAATAGGAAACGGATCCTATCTGGAGATCTAGGAATGGGATTCCCAAAGTCAAGGTAAAATATTAATCAGTGGGTTTTTTATCTTCCGTTAAACTCTCCCGGAAGTTAATTCTGAAGTCAATAGGACTTTTTCCTAATAAGACGAAATAGGGAAATTCTGAAAAAGGGGCAGATAGCCAGGTTGGAAGTAAAGACTTCAAAATTAGAGTTGTGACAACTGAGAAAGAATTGGGAATTTTTATGGACATATTTGAAATCGGTGCATCTATGTCTATAAGTCGGAACTTCCGGATTTTCGTTTTCAAACCAGGACGCGATCGGACACGTTTTGAGGAAACTTCAACTGGACAGTTGGAGCCCTATATGGAACCAAAATTTAGGTTAACTTGGACATTTATACTGAGTGAGGAAATGGTTTCAAAGTTGTAAATCCAGAATTTTGAGATTTTTCGAAATCACGCGAATCGGGTACCGATCGGAAATCGGCTCCGAAGCTTCCCCCTCCCCTTTGGTTTTTCTCACATTTGAGAAGCAAGAGCTGATTCTAGAGAGATGATTTTAGAGAGAGGTGCTCGGGAAAATTCGCAGCGAAGCTTTGGGTAAGTTTTTCGATGCACCGAGCTTTAAGCTTTCGTAGTTCTTTCAGTAGTAAGGGTAGTAATGCTAGAATAGCCTTTAATTTTTCTAGTATGATTGGATATCATATGGGAGGGCTATTTTAGTCTTTATTTTCGAAAATCATGATGGCGTCGAAGTTCTGGCAAAATTTTGGGAAGAAAATAGCCTATGTAGCGGAAGCGCTGCGAAATTCCGCCAAGTAGGGGTAGAAGGGCAAAATGGTAATTTTTACCTAAAATGCCGTTATAATGTCAAATTACTAATAGAAGTGACATTATTCTCATAGGATATCTGAAAAGCTGATTCTGCTGCCGTTCTGTTGCCCGACGTGCCTTGTAGGACTTTGCACGTTTCTCCTTAGAAAGTACGTTTTCCGCCGGTAGTACTTAACGTTGCCAACGAAGGTACGTCCGCGTCTTTGTAACACTAATCGATGTTCATGGTATGCATGTATGTGCTATGTGTATTGTTATGGTATGTTTATTGAATGCAAATATGTTAGAACAGGTTTGGTGCCGAAGGAAAGGCTATTCTATGTGGGTAAGCCATTAAGTCGCCGTGAACTCG
Organism: Acacia pycnantha; assembly: GCA_025563575.1. Lineage (NCBI taxonomy): Eukaryota > Viridiplantae > Streptophyta > Magnoliopsida > Fabales > Fabaceae > Acacia > Acacia pycnantha. The sequence goes on from JAMWYP010000120.1 coordinate 307,948, forward strand.
GTGAGGCCCCCATGATAGACACTTACACGGCCATTCTGTTCGGTTTACGAAAGTATGTACGTGCGCGTCTTGGTAACCTTAACGCTCGATGTTGATCGTATGCGTACGTGTGGTTGTGAGTCGGATGATATGTGGTGAGTATTGTTATGAGCTTTTGAATACATGCACTACGTGTGACACATCTACATGCACTACGTGTGACCCATCTACATGCACTACGTGTGACCCATCTACATGCACTACGTGTGACCCATCTTTATGCACTCCGTGTGACACATCATTATTTGTTAATATGAATGATTGTGGATGGTATACTGTATATGTGAATATGAGGTTAACCGTTACCTGAGATCCAATGTGTTAAATTGGATCTCAGCTATAGCGTCGTGGTCGGAAGGACCGAGGACCGAGAAGAGAGGAAAGCGAGCAGAATCATGGTTCCGATCGAAGACTTTCCGATGGTGTTCTTTTACTTTTTGAAAACTCTCGGTTACTATACCGTTTCTGTAACTAGCAAGTGGGCATTTTGAATATATATATGTCAGTTATTCTTCCGCTCAAATGCTCTACTCTGATGATGTGAAAAGATGTTTAAGAAAAAAAAAATTATACTGCTTTTGAAAAGTCGGGTTGTTACATTTGCTACTGCTTTTGAAAAGTCGGGTTGTTACATCAGCACAAATGATCGTTACTGGTTTAATCCTGATTAGTTTGAACTACAAAATTATCATTTCTATGCGAATTGATTACATTCATTTAGAGGATTCATATGTATATTTAACCACTCTAAATTAAGAATGTTTCAGGTATTAGTTGGATCAACCAAGACATTGAATTCACGCGACAAATCAGAATGAAGAAGGATTTCACGCGTTGGAATTAAATCAGCTGAAAATCAGAACCCAACGGCTATAATCCTCATCAACCTGAATTTCAAATGAAGAACATGCAGAATTGAGAAGTAACGGTCACATAGCAATTGACCACTATATATAGAACAAGATTACAAACTTCGAAGCGCAGAGAATTGAAGCAGAAACGAAAAGCAAGCTCAAGAGTTACATATACATTCAGTTTTCTTTCTGCATTGTATTTGATATACAAAGAGCCTCAGTGTTTATCAACATCTACTCTATGAGAGAGCTGTTATACAAATTATTCATTCATTGTAATAATCTCAAGTCAATGGGACTTGGAGATTGGGATTTCAGATTACAACTTGTAAGGGGGAGTGTATCCTAGAGAGAGGATAATCCTTGAGTACAGAGTGTGTATCTGAATTGAGTGATAATAGAAAAACCTAGAGAATCTGGGGACTGGACGTAGGTCAAGAGTTTGGACTGAACCAGGATAAACTTTCTGTGTCAAGCTCCTCTTCCCTATCTCTTTACGTTTAGCTTCAGCTTGGTTGCAAGGTTATTTTAAAAGTTTTTAAAATCCCCAATTCACCCCCCTCTTGGTGATTTCCTTTCATTTTCAGATTATGCCTTAATCAATAATTAATCCATTGGCTAACCAAAACCTTATATATCACCTTATTCATTTACTAAACAATTAGCCATTAATTACTTTATTAATCCCTTACTAATTGTTGATAATTTTCTTATTTAAGAATAATTATTATCTCACGAACTTTTTACTGACATTGGTATTTTACGCTCCATGTAAAATATTAAAAATCATGGGGTCAATTATGGCCCCAAAATACTTTTTGATTTTTCTCCTTTAATTTTTCCAAGGTAATAATTTAATAAATTACCTAAATTAGGGACAATATTCTTCCTTCTTTCAAATAAATATTTATTTGCCTCTTTATAATATTTTCAGGGTATTTTATAACCCATAAATATTTTAGGGACCTATTTGCATACTTTCAAACGTTTTAGGGACCTAACTGCACATTATCTAATTTCAAGAGAAATTACCCTAATAACAAGATAAATTCAATACTAGGTGTTTGAGACCTCATATTCACCTATTTTCACTAGGTATACTCTACCAATTTATGATATTTACCCTAAGTCAAATTTTAGGGTATTACATTAATAAATAAATTTCTATAAAACTTATATATAAAGCCATTGAGTATGATTAAATAAAAAAATGTTAGCACGAGTTTAAATGTGAGTTAACACCGTTTTTTAAGTTAAAAACATAAAAACGGTGAACTCGATGTATAAACTCGTAAGTTTAACCGAGTTTACAACGGTTAAGAGTTTACTAGTGACTTAACTTGATTTGGTAAGCTAAAAACGTAAAGACGGTAAACTCGGAAAGTCAACTCACGAGTTTGACAACAATGACTGGAGCTACATTCCCTTCATTAAGTGAATCTGAAAATAATGATGAAGCATGAAGATCTAATGGAAGCATGCAATCTCACAAATCATTGAGCTTATAATTGTCATGATTTAATTTGAAAGTTGAAGTTTGAACATTAAAATAATGTTAGGATGATATATGTCTAAATTTAAGTTTTTTGTGTGCAATATGTGATGATTGAACTTTAAATATTCAAAATATAAAATGGTAATTTTTACCTATATTTAAAAAATACATAGTTCAAAATTTAAAGGGGTTACCCATAACCCGTTTTAAACCGTGTATTTATGTCATAACCCGTTTAACATGAGCTTAAATGAGTTGAGGTACGGGTAGGGGCTATCCTGTATCCGTGTAACATTAAATAGACGGGCTAGAGTTTAGGTATGTGTAACACCCCAAAATTCCACACAACAAATTGTGTCGGATGACAGTTGGTTTTAGAAAAATCCAACAGAATTTGAGGTGCTACATCAGAGTACTGCGGAAACGGAGAGCAATGTACTAAAAATTGGACAATATATGAGTAACTGATATAAAAATACCCCGACATATGACGATGCCGAGCGTATACTGGTATATTAAAATTTCCCGAAGGAATAATCATGTGATACAATATACAGAGCTTTGTACAGTTACATTTCACAAAAAGTAACTATACAACCTAGACCAAGCCTTGACTAGACTTGGGGCAATGAACCTAACTCTGTTAACCGAAAAGAATGGCTAGGTAAGTGTCTATCATGGGGGCCTCATCGAGTTCACGGCAACTGATTGGCTGACCTACATAGACTAGCCTTGCCTTCGGCACCAAACTATTCGAAATAACTTCATTAGACCCATGCCTGACAATAGGCTCTGATGATCTTCTTCCGACTCTTGCCTCGATCGGTGCATTACTACGACTCTGCCCCTTGGTTCATATCTATGGCTCCATCTACCTAAGACCGAGGTCCAATGCACATTGGACCTCAGTAAATGATTAACCTCATGCTTATATTAACAACATATGCATAACAGATATCTCTAACATTACAGCAATGATCAAGCCAGTACGTCCTATGATCATTTGATAACAACTACACTATCATGCAAAGTTATCCCTGTCCTGCACATATCCAGTGCCACGACGTACGGTCGTGTCCTCAGCGCTAGGAAAACATAACGGCATTATCATGACTATAACCCGTGTAAAGTTGTATTTAGTGATCTAGATACGGTTCCCTAGTCACAGTGCATGTCCAGGACAGAGTCCTGTTCATGGTATCCACAACATATACAAGCATAACATAAGCATTAGAATCAGTGTTACAGTACGTCGCGTACGTACCTTCTACCGTGTATTTGGCCAATCGTTCGGCCTTTTGAACCCGACTCCGGACCTCCCGGATATCCTAACAGGGTAACACCGTATCCATTAACTCATGAACAATATTCTAATAGAGGTTCTAGCCATAAATTACTATTTTACCCCTAACTCTGCTAACTGGCAAAATTTCGCAAGAACTTCGTAACTTTGACTCTAATCTTCCAAAATGTTGCCATAACTCTTTCTCCAACATATTTTCAAAAAAAATATCATATTTAACTATAAAACAAGATATCAACAATATATTGGAAGATTAAAGATCAAAACAACATCTACCCTAGAACTTTAAGAACTACCGAACTAAAACTAGAACTTAAGACTAGGAACCGAAAAACTTACCCAGAACTTCGCTACACTTTCTCCGGACTCCTCCTTCTCTCTAACCTCTCTCTATATTCAAAATGCTCTTGAGGAATTGATGAGAAAATATGAAGAGCATTGAAGGCTATTTATAGGGAAAATAATCACTATTCACAACTTTATCATCTTGCATTATGACCATAGGATTTAGGGTTTTGAAAAAGCTCCAATCTTGGCCATTATTGTCTTGGCCAACCCCCCCATAGGTCATCCTCCAAATTATGACATCATGCACATGATGTCACTCCTTGCTTTACGGGTTTCTACTGATAAAGTTCCCTATTCGGTGTTCTAATTGCGTAATCTTAGAAAACCTCAAAAATCGGGAAATATAGCCTCGAAGGTCTATTCTTCCTCTTTGGAAATGTCTGGGTCAACTAAATTTTTGATCCCATTCAGAACATTTCGTTGCCTGCCGAACATTTTCAGATAATCGTCTTCGGTTACGGAAATCACTTCGGGTAACAACATCTTCGGGACAAAAATCCACTGATTCACAATATGTCTAGCTGTTAGGCAACTATTCAAGGATTTTGAGTTATGGCTTAGTTTCTATAGATTCTCGTTTATCTGATTTGCTTTTTGGATATCTGATAGCTTCTTAGCCAGTTTAGTATAACCCTTTTCGGTTACGGAAATAACTTCGGAGGTAACCTACTCCGAGCTAAAAATTCACTTGTTTATAATATGTCCTGATCTTAGAAACCTAGTTCATGGTTTTCTAGATAGGATTTAATTTCTATCGGTGGTCATTTATCCTATTTGCTTTTTACACAAACATCTCATTTATATTACTATTTTAATACTAAATATCATGATATGATTTTTGCAATTTCTCTCTCCCTCACATGTCCAAATTTTCGGCCAACCTCTCTTTTTTTATATTTTTATTTTTTAATTAATTAATATTATATATTTCAATTATCTTATATTTAATTTACCAAAATTCTCCTATTGGTCCATTTCAATTAACATGGATTTAGTCTTTAAAAATTACTAGAATAAATGTAAACCTTTGATCTTGCTTTATTAGATTAGATCTTAACCCTTGATTAATGTTTCAATTTGTCCAATTAATTAGTAAGCTTAATTAGGGTTTTAGTCACATGAATAGTGATCTTTTAGGATTAGGGCTTTCATACACTTAATCTCATTCATTTTTCTTAATATTTTTCAATTAATTAGCAAGTATATTTTATGTTAATTTTAGCCATAAACATTTACTTAAAGGGTTTTACATATTTACCATTGGATTTTCTCTTAATCAAGCTTAAACAATTAACCCATAATTATTTATTTAATCACTTACTAATTGTTGACAATTTTCTTATTTAGGATTAACCATTATCTCACAACAATTTTACTGACATTGGTATTTTATGTCCCATGCATTATATTAAAAATCCTGGGGTCATTTAGGTCCTCAAAATACTTTTTGATTTTTGCCTTTTAATTTTTCCAATGTTATAATTTAATAAATTACCAAAATTAGAGACAATATAGTCTCTAATTTTTAATAATTATTTTACTACTCTTAAGATTTATCATAATTTCCTCAGGATATTTTATGACCCATAAATGCATTTTAGGGATTTTCGGCCCTTTATGCCTTTTAATTTCAATAGAAATTTCCATCAAATAAGATAATTATATCTTAAGGGTTGATACCACATATTCACCTATTTCCAACAGGTATTATTTACTAATTTATGATATTTATCATAATTAATATTTTTAGGGTATTACGTACAGCAGTATGGGATGTCCAACCCGTATGTTGCTCTCCATTGAGAATCATCTCAATTCGTGCCATATCTGGAAAAGTTCTAGAAAAACAGTGAGCAATCTCAAATCATGATTAAGACGATGGCATTGTAATCTCTTTGAGTTTGACAAGTGTTGTCCACGAAACAAGTTGTTCATAAATAATTCAGTCATTCATATATTCTCATTTATTAGTCATTAAATGCCCATTTATCTGGTTCTGCCACTTGGAAACCGATAATATCCAGATTCAGAGATGTTATTAATGAAGCATGTTACTTGCTCGTAATAGACTTGTTTAATAACATTATCGATATAGAATTTAAATTTAGGTATCAACTAGCAGAATATATTAATTTTTTGGGAAAATTATGCGTAGGTCCCAAGGAATAAAAATAATTACAAAAAAGTCCCTTGAAATCACCAAATTACACAGAAGTCCCAAGTGACTTTTTTGATATTATTTGTATGGAAATAAAATTCAGGTTTTAAAATCTTGTTGTAAATATATACATTTCTTGTTGTAAATATGATTTTTTCTGTTGTAAATGACCATATTTTAAATTTTATTGTAAATATAACACTTCCTGTTGTAAATCTAGTCTTTTTCGGTTGTAAATGATCTCTCTACGTTCAAAAGACAGGTATTTAAATGTTGTTATAAATATATGCATTTCCTGTTGTAAATATGGCTTTTTCTGCTATAAATGTCAAGACTTTAAATTTTGTTGTAAATACAGCACTTCCTGTTGTAAATATAGTATTTTTCTGTTGTAAATGACCTCTCTACGTTCAAAATCCAGGTGTTTAAATGTTGTTGTAAATATGAGCATTTCCTGTTGTAAATATGATTTTTTCTGTTGTAAATAGTCAGGTGTTTAAATGTTGTTGTAAATATAGGTATTTTCTGTTTTAAATATGAGCATTTCCTGTTGTTAATACAAATAATATCAAAAAAGTCCCTTGGGACTTCTGTGTAATTTTGTAATTTCAAGGAACTTTTTTGTAATTGTTTTTGTTCCTTGGGAACTGCGCGTAAATTTCCCAAATTTTTTTCCCATTAATGTGATTATGGATTTAAATTTATATGGAAAATAATCGCAGGAACGAAGATTTTTTCTTTTGCTCAACAGCTGAAAAGTTTTTGATTGTTGTGAAAAATGATGAAGACTTTTTGTAATGAAACATATTCCGGTACGTTCTTCTATAAATACAAGTAAATTAAACTAAAAATTGTTTAGTTTATTTAGTAAAATTACATCTTGATATATATTAATTTCAATTCAAGTCCTGAATCATTTCAAATCTTGCTGAAACTTCAAATATTTATAATTTTGTGCATAAAATTAAGTTTTGAGAAGATTAAAAAACGTTATAAAAATTGGTTGAAAACATTATTTGAACTTTACTTTTTTATCATAACTTACATGCCCATTATACCATTCATAAAAAGGTTCGAATTTACAAACCTCATATTTAAAAAAACTTTTAGGAAGTGGTTTGAGTGATGTGGGCTATAAGGCCGTGACACGTGTGAAGTTTGGTTCGAGTTTAAAAATCTCAAAGCTTATATCGTGTTGGTTTTTTTTTTCTTTAAAAAAAAAAACAAAAATTCTATGTGCTAAGGGCTAAAACACAATGCTTTAAAACTCTAAGCTGCATACTAGTCCAGAAGATTTTCCGCCTTGAGCAGTTAGATATTGATTTCCCAAATATATATATTTTTTTTTGCAAAATTATCTCTCTCTCTCTCTCTCTTTTTTAAATGTTGCCCAGTCGATAAAGATTTGATATATAGTAATCATGAAGGTTATGGGTTTAACTGTTGCTGTTGTTAGAACATTCTTGTGGTTGATATGTAAATACTTGTATAAGTGTTCTTCCAACCGAAAGGTATGCCCTAATAAGTCGTACCTGACTCACCAAAACTTTTAATTACCAACAAAATTTGAAAAAGTTCACTCCTTTCTTTTCCTAATAATTACATTGAGATAGCTAGTTTCATTCCAAGATCAGGTACTTAGTTCAAGTTCAATGTTCACAATATACATGGATATAATTAAACTGTAGTTAACATTTCATGCAGACTCAAATTTCACAATATAAATGGATATAATTAAACTCTATTTGTATAATAAATTATTTATATAGAAGCCAAACTTATATATTGCAAGATAGTTCGTTTGGTGAAAGAAACAATAATTCTAGATAGCTAGCAAAATTATTAGGTACAATCATGTGATCTGACTTTCCGTTGTGTCAAGCAGCTAATGGATGAAAATGCTTCGAATATTTGTTTCCCATTCACAAAACTTCAACATGAAATCTTGCTTAAAACCATGGAACCTCTTTATATTATAATATTATCATTAAAAAATTTTAATCTTGCATTATGAATTTTGAAAAACCCATATACTATTGTCAATGAAGACATTTTTTTAAATAAGCTAGCTACCGACTAATTCAAATTTAAGCATGCAAAGGACGTTTTGTACTATCAGCATTTTTTTTTTTCTATATATCTGCAAAATTCAAATGATCGGCCATCTTTTATATATATATATATATATATATATATATATATATATATATATATATATTCAAACCCTTCCCTTCAAACAAAATCATAGCTAGTGAACAAACTGATTTAATATAAACGTTAATTGATCTATTTGAATTTTATGGTCTCTAATCCTTTCATTGTCACCCTAAATAGAAAAACAAAAATATCAGAAGAAGATCATGCAATTTGGAATTGTAGGACGCAACTTGATAAGGTTAACAATTAATGAAAAGCTACTTCCCAGCTGCCAACTACTTGTTGGCCATTCCTCTTTAATTTTGGTCAATAGGGACTGTCTATATATTGGTTACATGGATGGTTCTATTCACAGAAAGCATCCTACATCCTTTCGTTGCAAGCATCTCATCAAATGGCTTCCAAGTTCATCTTTTTCCTTTTTTCTCTCTTTGCTCTTTCACTCCTTATCTCCTCGGAGGTCACAGCTAGAGACCTGCCCGAGTCTTCCTCTAATCATGGTGAGCGAATCCTTTTGTTGTGAATCTCTACAGCAGTGGCGCTGTTTCATTTTATTTTTTCTTTAAAAAAAGTCAATTATGTTTTTTTTTTTCTATCGTCACTTTATGTCCGGTTAAAATTTTATTTTTCAGCACTCAAGCTGTGGGAGAACTCAATCACTCTTCACTGCAGCGTATGAAAAATATTAAACCTACTACAAGAAGATATAAAAATATTCTGTTCGAAAATATCATATAAAAAGAAATACTATTATGCTGTGCAAGTTCTCGTTCTCTTTGGCCTGAATTTGTTACAATGCTTTCTAATCAATAAAAGATATTTTGGCTAATATTTTAACCAAAATGCCATAGGATATTATTATTTCATGTTATGGAAGGAGCCATTTGCTTTCAAATCCTTACATTTACCAATAATAGCCATAAAGCTGTTATAAAGTACAAATGTATAACTTCTTTTGCAATTTTTACTTTTTCTACTACATTTTATATAGCTAGCGGTACGGCTTCAAATAACGTGGCTTTTCCTAAGATTTTTGTCTATATTGAAGAGAAAATCTACTATATGTGTTTATATTTTCGAACCATTCTACATTTCTTCACTTTATGTATTTGCAGCTGAAGTCGACACAATGAAACATGGAGAGGTGGATGATGTCAAATATGGTGATGATGGAGGTTACCCAGGCCGTGGTGGTGGTTATCCCAGCCACGGCGGAGGCTATCCCGGCCATGGTGGTGGTTACCCAGGACATGGTGGCGGCCAACGGGGAGGATATTGCCGCTATGGATGTTGTGGTGGACAGTATGGAGGAGGCTGCAGAAGATGCTGCTCTTACGCTGGTGAAGCTGTAGATGCAGAACCAAAGACTGAACGTCATAACTAAACCATCAACTCACCTCATAAGAAGAAGTATTATGCATTAAGTAGTGAATAAAGCTTGGGCATAGATGCATACAAGGAATTCAATCTCTTATAGAGGTGGAGTTCCAAGCCTAAATTCAAAGTACGATTTGGGTGTAATTTCTATAGCTATAGTTATTTCCCTTCTATATTTGCACAATAAAGCATGCATGTCTGATATATGCACAATGTGAGATATTGCTGTAGCAAGTTACGAAAAACATATATGGGAGGTTCTCCTTCTTTCGTTATGTATCTTAGTGTCATGATCTGTGAAAGCTGAGAACTAATTAGTTGTTGCATTTTCTCATATAAGTAATTGTGGTTAATTAAGAATGGTAATCTGATCATAAATGGTGCAAGAATGACAAGCTTTATGTTTTTTCACCATATTTAAATTTTGTTTACATTGTGTTTAAATAAACCCATCTTTTTTTATTGGGTTAAAGAGAAGGGCGAAAGTATCGATTTAGCAATGAACTATCTATTTCGTTATGAGTACCCAGCACACAATTATCTTTTGTTGGGTGTAAAAGTAGACATAAACATTTTTTTAAAAAAATATATGCCTTTTCTAATCTCTCACACTCTCTTATCCTCCACAATTATCTTATATTAAAACCTAATGAAATGTCGTGAGGTCCTTAACAAAACTTGTTAATGACATGATAGTGTGAATTTTTCAGAGAAAACGAAAAATTATTAAAATCTTATGAAATGTCATGAATTTCATAACAAAACTAGTAAATGACTTGATGGTGTGAATTTTTTTACTTGGTAATCGAAAGTTGTTAAAATCTAATGAAATGTCCTGAATTCCTTAACAAAACTTGTGAAAGGGCTTGGGTTAAAGATCAAAAGTTAATATATAAATTTGTTTACATATAATGTATTGAAAGACAATAGTGGCACGATGGCTACCAGCCTTTTAGGCAAACCAAGTGGTGAACCCCACTCCCACTACTTTGGGAATAATTCCGAACAGAATATCGAAGCTCAGGCCGCCGGTAGGGGGATGTCGTTAGTTGTCGGCACCGAAGCTTCAACAGCGACGACCAGTGGTGGAATATTATGTTTTTAATATATATATATATATATATATATATATATATATATATATATATATATATATATATATATATATGGGCAATTTTGCCATTTCCTTTTATTTTCAAAAGGACAAACAAGGTACTAACATCTTTTTGAGATTATGAATATTCGAAACACGTTTTTGTCTTTCACTATTTTTAAAGTTTTTTAGAAGAGATTTTCTTATTTTTTGATGAAATGACAATTATCTTTTTACACTGTGGGTCTCATATTACCCTGACACTTTTCACTAAAAAGTTGTGGGCACCAAGAAGGTTTTTTTGGAGTAATGTCATCGTCCCAAAAATTCCAAAATATATGATGGCCCAAACATTTGTAGTATTGGTTGAATGAGTTAAGATGGCCCAAAAGTTTAAAGGATAATAAGTTTAGGGGCAAAAGATACGAACGAGAGTAATTATCCAACAAAAGTATAATTATAGAAAAATGCCCAGAAATTACATAAAAGTCTTTAACAACCACTTAGTTTCCTAGGGATTTAAATACCAATTTATATTGCAATATAACAACATGATCCAGGTTGTGCTCACTTTATGAAGCCTACATGAAAATGATCCTAGTAAACTAAGAATAAATTAACAATAAACATGGAGAACTTCGTCTGTTCTTTCTATCTATCAACTACTTGTGGAAATTGAATTAAAAATTGTCCTAATCTACTTCTTTGGGTGTTTTTGATTTATATGATTATATGAATGAATGTGAATAGTGTAAGGTTAAACAAGAGCTAACAATGAATTGGAGAATCCTCCTGGGCAAGTGATTAAAGGTCTTCCTTCTTAAAATAGAACGAGTTGATTAGTTTTAAAAGAGTTGTCCAAGGCCACCCATAGACTCGATTTAATCCGTACCATGCCACCTTAAATACTTTAACATCCCAATTTTCTTTCATTGTATTTAAAATTCATTAAGATGTGATTTATTAATTAACTTCACGTTTAACGTAGATCAAATTCATTGTTTGAAGTGTAGAACATGGAATTGAGAAAAGAATGAAATATGATTGAAAATTGAAGTGGAAAATCCTAATCAAGATAAATGAGAACCAATAACATTTTTTAGGTATTAAATTATCATTTATGAAAAAGATGTACAAAATTAACAACAATGAATAATAATAATAAATAATAATAATACTAGTAGTAGTAGTTAGATCAAATTCATTGTTTGACTGCAGTACGTGATCACATATATCCTATAAGGATAACATCACATTTATCAATAATCGACATCATAATAGGCATTTTAGGTACTAATTACCATTTGCCCCTAGTTTGATTAATCGGCGAAATTTCGCCAGAGCTTCGCTACTTTGACCCTAATCTTCCAAAATTTTGCCATATCTCTAACTCCAACATGATTTTCGAAATTAATACCTTAATTACCCCAAAACATGATATCTATTCATACTTGGAAGATTAAAGATCAATCTAACATTTCTACTATAACTACCGAAAGAAAGACTAAAGTTTAAGACTCGGTACCGATGAACTTACCCAGAACTTCGCTACACTTTCTCCAGACTCCTCCTTCTCTCTAAAACCTCTCTCTACTTTGAAATTGCTAAGGCAATTTGGTGTGAAGAATTGCAAAGAACTTGAAGGCAAGGGCAAAACGGTAATCTTCCAAACCTTCTCCTTTAATCTTGAACCATTGGATTGAAAACACTTTTTGAAGCTCAAATCCTAGCCATCCAAGGGCCTTGGCCGACCTCCCCCTTGTCCTTTTGGCAAAAATGACATCATCAAATGTGATGTCATCCCTTGCTTTATGGGGTTTCATCTGATAAAGTTCCCTGTTCGGTGTCCTAATCGCGTAATCTTGGAAAATCTCAAAAATCCGGCAACATAGCCCTGAAGGTCTAATCTTCCTCTTTAGAAATGTCTGAGTCAACTAAATTTTTGATCCCATTCAGAACATTTCGTTGCCTGCCGAACATTTTCGGATAAACGCCGTCGGTTACGGAAATGTCTTCGGGTAACATTATCTTCGGGACAAAAATTCACTGATTCATAGTATGTCCAGATGTTCACCAACTAATCCAAGGATTTCAAGTTATGATTTATTTTCCATTGGTTTTCATTTCTTCTATTAGCCCTTTTCCACAAAATATATGTTTCGTCTTATCTCTTAATCATTTCGCCGGCTACGGAAATGACTTCGGAGATAGCCCACTCCGATGTAAAAATTCACTTGTCTATGATATGCCCTGACTTTAGAAACCTAGTTCACGGTTTTCTAGATAGGATTTAATTTCTATCGGTGGTCATTTATCCTATTTGCTTTTTACATAAATATCACAATTTATATTATTATTAGAATACAACTTACAAAAATATCATGATATTTTTTTTCTTTCTCTCCCACTTGATTTTCGGCTGCCCCTTATTATTATTATTAATTATTTATTTTTTTAATTAATTAATATTACATTATATTATATTTAATTTATCTTTTATTATTTTCAAAATTCTCCCATTGGCTAATAGCTATTAACAAGGATTTAGGCATTTAAAATTACTAGAAATCCCATGGCCTTATATCTTACTTTATTAGATTACATCCTAACCCTTGATTAATATTTAATTTGTCTAAATTGATTTACAAGTTTAATTAGTGCCCTAATCACATGATTAGGAATTTAGGGTTTTTGGGTTTTCATGTACTTAATCTCTCCAATTTTTCTTAACCTTTTCTAATTAATTAGCAAGTAAATTTTATGCTAATTTTAGCCAATTAACATTTAATTAAAGGGTTTTTTCACAATTTAACTTGGATATTCCCTTAATCATGCTTAAAGAATTAACCTATAATTATTTATTTAATCACTTACTAATTGTTGACAATTTTCTTATTTAGGATTAATCATTTTCTCACAACTATTTCACTGATATTGATATTTTATGTCCCATGCATTATATTAAAAATCATGGGGTCATTTTGGTCCTCAAAATACTTTTTGATTTTTGCCCTTTAATTTTTCCAAGGTTATAATTTAATACATTACCAAAATTAGAGACAATATACTCTCTAAATTTTAATAAATATTTTACTGCCTCTTAGGATTTATCATCATATTCTTAGGCCACTTTATGCCCCACAAATGCATTTTTTTGGCTCTTTAGTACCTTAATTCTTCTAATTTCTAAAGAAATTAACTTAGAAAAATAAACTAAATATAACAAAATATTTGAAACCACATATTCACCTATTCTCAATAGGCATTATTTACTAAATTATTATGATTAATTATCATAAGTATGATTTTTAGGGTATTACATTTCTTCCCCCGTTAAATAAAATTTCACCCTCGAAATTTGCTCTACACCAACTAGACTCTGTATTATTTAGACTCCGGATCTTTATTCTTGAATCGTCATACAAGACATTGGTGCTAATTTTTCTGTAGAGAGTACCTACTCGATATTTCCTTCATACGGTGGATATTTACTTTCTAATTCGTAGCCCAATAGTAACTTCGTCTAGCGATGCTATATATATTACCGAGTTCTTAAAAGCACTTGTGGTAGCAATACAATTTTATGGTCATACCTTAGAGGTATTGCCCCCATATTCTTAAACAAACATGCTAATTACTAACTCTAGGTCATGTGTAGATTAGTTCGACTTGAGAGGCTCCAACTGACGAGAGGTGTAAGTCATCACGCTGTCCTGCTGCAGCAAGACATATCCCAATCCATACCTACTGGTACCACTACAGACTACTTGGATTTTGGAATAACCAATTTCTTGGTGCTGTAACCAACTTCCCCCTCAATCTATGGAAGCACATCTCACAGTCCTCGTTCGACACAAATGTTTTGATTTTTACTCGTGAGCCTTGTCAATGGTAAGTTACGAGAAATTCTACATGCATCTGCGGTACTATCCTGCTAGACCCAAAAACTACACATTTATGTTACTATTTCTGGCTATTTTTATTCCAGAACTGCTGCCACTTTGCTTAAAATAATTTACAACATCGTCACGTCATGGAACATGGCCCATAAAGTTATTTCTGACCGCCAACACTCATAATTACTTAATAAGGAGTCGTGTCTTCCTTTAGCATTATTGCTACTGATAGTTACTGTTCTCTGTGTTTTCTCTTTTTATTTCTGAAGAGGTGAGGACGTCGTCCATCGACATAGCTATTAACCTACCTATGCATTTGAGAGAGACTTTTGTTTAAGTACCCTATGAATAAAGTAGGTGTACTTAGTTTGAAAGGCATTATCATAGATTTTAAAATACTCGTGTTTTAGTCCTAAAAGCTGTCTTCAGAACAATACTAGTTTTGATTTGTAATTGGGGGTGTTCTGAGCGTAAGTTGATCTAAAACGTAGAATTTAGATATCTAGGTAGATCGTCAATCTTAGGAATTCCTAAGGTGATACGTTGGGTTGTAATAAACCCTTTCCTTTGATAGTCCCTCAAGTTGCTTTCTCAGCTCCTATATTACGTTCAACGTTATTTGATACGGTGCTTCCGATTTTGCTCCTGTGTTAGGAATTCATTCAGTGGTGAATTTTGAACTTCTATTTCTGAAGGTAATTTGGTAAGATTATCAGGGAGTTTATTTATGACTAAGTTGGTTTGTGACTGGGTTGTTTTTTTCATTCAATAGTGCCGCTCGGGCTTGTGACAGTTGGCAAGGCGTTTTGTTTTGTTTTTTTTGAATAAAAATTTTGGCTTCCATATCAATTCAATCTCTGCTTGTGAGAATGATATAATTTCATCGTCATCGTTCATTATTGCCGCTAGTTTAACACAATTTGAGAATGTTATGGACGTCTTGAAGTAGTAATAAGATCTATATTATACTCGTAATTTGGTTTCATACACGCTTCATAAGCAAAAGAGTTTACACCTAATCACACCTAATGGTGTAGCTAATGTTGGATATGATTAGTTTTGATGATGTCTTATAAAGATGCCATTCTTAAGAGCAAAAAGGTTGTATACTACATTTATCTTCTACTTTGACTAATTCTTATATATAATGTAGATGCAAAGTTTAATAATGAAGAATGATCAAGAAAGAAGTATCTGCACTATATGTGATACTAGAAGTCTTTATGATCAAACAGAAGTTGGAATGAAGTTTTATCATATTTGAGCATAGTGGAGTATACCTGAATAGTGCTTGTTGAGAATGATGAGTTCAAGCTCAAGAAGAAGAGAAGAAGAAAAGAAAGAGTAGAGTTATGGAGAATGTTCAAGAGATGAAGAAAAGAAGGAAGAACTTGTTGAATGGAATGAGAACATCTTTATTCAAGTTCCTAGATTGATGCTAGAAGTCTCCAAGATCATATGGAAGTTGGAATGGATCAATTCAGAGTTAAAATCAGCAAAAGATCGGTTCCAGGATGATATAACTCGAGTCATAGAGTTGCAACTCGAGTTAACCACTTCGCTACGGTGTTTTGGTGGTGGGATGATTTGACTTGAGTCAATCATCATTAACTCGAGTCAAGAAATGTTCTTTTCGTCTCTGGACAGGTTTGACTCGAGTCATACACACATAACTCGAGTCAAGGTGTATATCAGCAATTCTGCTCACCTCAGTTTTGCGTATTCAGCTGGTGACCTCTGGTAATTTGACGATATCTCCCAAACCATAAGTCCGATTGAGGTGAAATCACTTTTGTATGAAACTAGACTCCCAATGCGTCATTTGGATATATAATCCAAGTCCAAAGGAGTTCAAATGAAGGAATTGACAGTATAATTTCCGCCACTCAGCAGACTAAGCTTCAATGTTTTGAGTGTATCTCACAAACTACAAATCCAATTGAGCAGAAATCGGTGCCATATGAAAATAGACTCAAAGGTCTTTCCATCAATACTTGAACCAGCCAAAACGGAGTTCAGACCAGGGATATATGGCCCTCGAAAATTATCTGTCAGTTCAAGATTTGCAAAAACGCTGGAAACTGATATAACTCGAGTCATACACGGATAACTCGAGTCAATTGACTTACAGAGAGCTTCGAATGATTTCTTGAAGCAAATGACTCGAGTCAGAGCATGATAACTCGAGTCATGTTCGCTGATTCTGTGAAAGACGCTGAAACGCAACCTTCTGCACCATCTAAAGTTCAGAGTACATCATGGGTGCTTCCTATTATTAATTGTGATCGAAAATAATTTGTTTCTAATCTGTTTGCTCATAGTTTTCAGATGCTAAAGATATACTGCAGGATCATTACGCAATAATCTGATATTGATTCAAAAACGAAGCAAAATAGGAAATTCGGATAATTATCCTCAAAAGCGGTCGAAAGCAATAAAGACATGATTTGATTGAAGCTAATTTAGGAAACACCACATCATGGGCAAATATTCAGGATGCCCCAAACGGAAATGTCTCCAACGGGAATATCTCCATTTAATAAGAAATATGCAGAAATGGAAATGTGTGCAGAAAGGCTCCAATCAGCTAAAAATCCATTAAGTTCAAATCCTGAGTACACCTACAACGGTCAGCAACTTCAACCAGCATAAATAGATGATGCTTCAGCTGCTCAAACTACTGAACGCAATACACAGAACGCAAAAACAGAAAACTCATGCGAGAGTTCAGTCCTTCACTGCTTCATTAGATATTCTGTAATACTCTGATCTTCAGTGTTTATATCCACCTGCTCTTTCAAGAGAGTTTGTATTCTGTTAATCATTTCTCTGTGAGAGTCTCAAAGTATTGGGACTTTGGGATTGAGTTATTTGATTACAACTTGTAAGGGGGAGTAAGTTCTAGTGAGAGGATTGCTCCAAGAGTTACAGAGTGTGTAATTGAGATTGTAAAGTCCCGGAGTGTTTATGGGTGAGTGAAATCCCAGAGTGTTTCTGGGTAAGATAGTGAAATCCGGAGTGTTTATGGGGATTTGGACGTAGGTCAAGATTTGGACCGAACCAGTATAAATTCTTTGTGTCAATCTCCTCTTCTCTATCTCTACTTTGCCTTGATTTATATCTGTTGTGTGGGTGACTGAGCAATTAGCGAAAGAATTTTGTAATCACCTATTCACCCCCCGTCTAGGTGATATTCCACCCTTCAGCTAATACATATGTATGCATCCCAAAAGGATCCGTACAAGCAAAGGAAGTGATCAATTTAGCATCCGGATCGGTTTATATCTGACATCGATTTTTACTGAGCGGTAGTATCTTGGACCTTTCCTGAAGATTCTTCGGCCTCCTCCTCAAGTGATGCCATCATCTGGCCTGAGTCCTGTAGCCCTAACTCCACGGCTTTCTGGGGACAGTCCTTGATAATGTTCCCCGGCTTCCAACATTTGTAGAAAACTCGTATCCCGATACAGCTAACACTAGGATGGAACTCCCCGCAATCCGGACACGGTCGGAGTCTCGGCGCTTTCGGATAGCTCTGCTGTTCAGTCAGCACTACCTTCTTGCCTTTTCCTTGGTAGTTGACTTCAGGTAGCTTCCTTTTAAGTGTGGGGTTTCTGTGGCTAAGTCCGTCATGACTTGCATTGCTGTTGTTGAAATTTATTGATCTACGCAGTTCTTCTAAGTTACTCTCCATCAGACGACAAGATTCCAATTGTCTCTTAATTTGTCTATCTTGTCTTTCTGCAAGGAGGGTATCAATAAGAATCTTCTGCTCTTTCAGCTTTTCCACCATCTCTTGCAACTACCTTTGTACTGGGACTGGTACCACTTGTTGGTTTTGATTAGTTTTGATGATGTCTTATATAGACGTCATTCTAAAGAGCAAAAAGGTTGCATACTACATTTATCTTCTACTTTGACTAATTCTTATATTTAATGTAGATGCAAAGTTTAAAACAGAAGTTGGAATGAAGCTTCATCATGTTTGAGCTACAATGGAGTATACTTGAATGATGGAGAATGTTGATTGAAGAAAGAAGTTCTTGCAATATAATAGGAATATCATAATATCAAGGAAGCAAGCAGTTATCAAATGATTTTGGGAGTAATCTAGAAGAAGAGAAGAAATTGAAGAAGGAAGAACTTGCAATGCAGTGGAATATCTTTATTCAAAGTTCTTATATTGATGCTAGAAGTCTTCAAGATCATATGGAAGTTGGAACGGATCAATTCAGAGTTAAAACCATCAAAAATTAGTTCCAGGATGATCAAACTCGAGTTCATAACTTGCAAACTTGAGCCTATAATGTCTTCAGAAACTCTGGTGCCTCTGGACAAGACAAACTCGAGCCTGTATACTCAAACCTCAGGTTTGGAACTCCAAACTCGAGCCTATCATTAACAAACTCGAGCCTGTAATGTTTTCAGCATTTCTGGTGTCTCTGGACAAGACAAACTCGAGCCTATAAGTACAAACTCGAGTTTACAGCGGTCTTCAACATTTCAGCAACTCTGTTCCATGTTTCACTCAGGCGACGTCTGGTAATTCAATGATATCTTCTAAAACAGAGATCGGATTGAAGTGAGATCAGTGGAATATGAAACTAGACTCCCAATGCGTCATTTTGATATATAATAATTCCAGCAAAATGGAGTCAAGATGAAGGAGCTATGAATTTATGAAGTTGACAGTGATATCCACGTCACACAGCACACCAACCTTCAATGTTTTGAGTGTATCTCACAAACTGCATATCCAATGGAGCTGAAATTGGTGGCATTGGAAAGTAGACTCAAAGGGCTTTCCACCGATAGGTGAACCAACTAAAACAGAGTTCAGACCAGGGAAATATGACCCTCGAAAGTGGACAGTATTTTCAGGATGTTGGAAGTTTGCTATCAAATAAAGCAAACTCGAGCCTACCAAGCCAAACTCGAGCTCGAGGGAAATCAGGTGAAATGAAATTGTTGGAAAAAGCCAAACTAGATCCTATTAGTTGGTGAACTCGAGTTCGCGGTTTACAGAGAGCTACCAGGTCACGAAAATCATCCAAACTCGAGCCTATAAGTTACACCCTTGAGTTTAGACAAGACAGAGAGCAAAATATGGTTTTGAAGAGAACCAAACTCGAGCCTAGACTTGCAAACTCGAGTTTGTGTCGGATCCACAATTGATCGACAGCATTGATTTCACGCGACAATCAGAGAATCTGTCATAAAGATGAATTCCCTCACTTGGAAACAATTGCTACAACGTTCACCCAGAATGATTCGTTACTCAAATCAAATAAAGAACATTAAAAGATCATCAACGCAGAACAATTATCCGAATATCTGGAAACATAATGACCCAACGGCTATATTCCACAACAGCTAGAATTTCGAATGGAGATAATTCAGAATTGAGAAGTAACGCTCATATGAAGATTTGCCGCTATATATAGAGCTGCATACAAACCTTCAAAGACAACAACAACAACAAGCAGAGAAATAAGCTTACACCTTCAACATGCTATTACTCTGATCTGCTTATCATTTACTCTCTGATTTTCAATGTATATATATCATAGAGAGTGAAATGTTTTGTATTGTACTTCAGTGTTCATCCATACACTTCTTACTCAAGATTGGGTGATCTTGAGTGGGAAACACATTGTGTTGATTACGGCTTGTAAGGGAGTGAATCCTAGTGAGAGGATTACTTTCGGTGCGAGTGTGTAATCAAACAGTGTATTGATTACGGTTTGTAAGGGGAGTCAATCCTAGTGAGGGGTTTACTTCAAGTACGAACGTGTAATCAAGTTGAAAGAAGATAGTGGATTGAAATTCTCAAGTGGAGCTTGGGGACTGGACGTAGGTCAAGGATTGGGCCGAACCAGTATAAATCACCGTTTGCATATTCTCTTCCCTTATCTCTTACATTCCCAGCATATATGTTTGAATGATTGTTTATCACTTTATAAATTATTATTGACATTCAAACTACTTTCAATAAGTTACAGAAAGTTTCTTAAAGTTCTTAGTTTTTAATCAAACACCCAATTCACCCCCCTCTTGGGTGATAGCCAAGTCTTTCATTTGGTATCAGAGCTAGGCTCTTGTTTAAAGGACTTAACAGTCTCAAGAGTTATCAAATGGCTAATTTTGGGTGCTGCTCGTTTTTAAAGGTTTTGACTTTACCATTCCACCACTTTTCAAAGATATTGATTTTTGGTTTTGGAAAGCTAGAATGACTAGTTTTATCAAAGCAACTGATTTTGATATGTGGAAAGTCTTTACAAACGTTTTTGACTTTACTCCAAGAAAGGATTGGACAGAAACAAATATGAAAATGTTTTCATTGAACATTAGAGCAATGAACATATTATATAGGTCTTTAACCGAAAAAGATTTTGAGAAAATCAAATGTTGCTCTAGTGCTAAAGAAATTTGGGATACTCTTGATTCTATTTATACTTCTATCAATTGTGTTGAAGTTGAAAGTGTTGACAGTTCATCTAAGACTATATGTTGTACATCTATGGTGATGAACAACTGGAGAATGAAGAAGGGGAAATCATTGAATCCAGCAAACACTTCCATGGTCCAGACAACACAAAAGAACAAGAGGAAGAGGATTCCCAGGAAGAACTTATGGAAGATTATGATCAATCATTATCTAGAGTTCAAGATGCACATGTGGTAAACAATTCCAATTCTTCTTATGTAGTTAAGAAAAATGATTTTGAACATTTGCATAAAACTGTTCTGCAACCATTTACTAATTCTATTTTGAAAAACAAACATGTTTTCGAAAATCATGCTGGGAAGAAAGAATATACAAATATGGATTATTTGACATTGCATCCACTTGACCAGAACAATTCTTGTAAAACTGTTTATAACAAGCATCATTCTATTGTTGCTGGAACTACAAGGTCAAATAATAAGAAGCAATGGATACAAGCAAGAAGAGTATCTTCCACCTCAATAACAAACTACCATAGAGTACCATTCAACTATCTTGAGGAGAACAAGAAAAGGAGAACCTCTCAAGTATCAAATAGAAGACTCTTGAAGTCTACATTTTCTGAGAGAACTTTGCAGATACCCATGGAAAGTCATATGAAGAACAAATGGGTAAGCAAAGCCAACACTCCAAGTACCTAAGGTAAAGGTATACAATTGTAAGACCTCCTTTCCTATCATTTGAAATATTCATTGAGGTTTTACATTCGTAACCTTAGGAATTAACATTGCAAACTATCTTTCAAATTGGGCTTTAACATGCTGATTTATTCTTCAAAGGGATTGCAATGTTAATAACTTAATTCTGTATGCATACATGATGATTTGAAAAGAAAGTATCTCTTTTATGCATAAAGTCATGATTAATTCATTGTGCTCAACTATGCTGAATTGATTATATTCATAAGAGCATGTGAATTTTTGATTTCTACAAGCTAACAAAGATTGGATCCAAGGAAGGTTGGATACCAAGAAAGAAAAGGATTTATTCAACTTTGTAGGATCATGGAAAGCTTCTCAAAGATGTAACATAGAGAAATGATCCAAGTCTTGAGAAAGCTAAACAAGCTATGCTGGATGTTGATGGTAAACATTGGAAAATGAGTTATCTACATCAATCCATCCCAACCAAGCAAGCTTCTATGAGGACAAGAGGAATTACGGTGATATCTAATTCTTGCCTCTTACTATGATTATATTTAAATTCATTTTTGGTTTGTCTTTGGTTAAGTTAAAAGGATTTGGAATTTATTCAATTTCAATAAGAATTTTTCTGTCAAAGCCAAACTTCAGTTTAGAAATGCAAAATCCAGTTTGAATCCTCCAAGAAAATGAGTTTAAAGAGTTTACAAGTATGTAAACTCGAGCCTGCAGATGCAAGCTCGAGTTTGCCTCTGGTAGGAAAGTTTCCCAATTGAAAACCATTTCTTTAAATTCCAGAGTTTTGTGTAGAGTTTGTTTAAACTCCAGAGTTTTGTATAGAGTTCGCCCTTGGCAGAGAGCTTCCAAGTTTTTATATTTTCGCAAACTCTAGAGTTTTCTTTTAAACCTCTGGTTTGCCATTGTTCCAAAACTCAAACTCGAGCCTAAGATTCTGAACTCGAGCCTGACCTTCAAAATTGAGTAAAGTTATTTTACAAACTCCAGAGTTCATTTTTAAACCTCCGGTTCTCTCGGGAATAACTAATTTGGTTTGACATGAATAGTGTCAAACTCGAGCCTATTTTTATGAACTCGAGCCCGGCACTTTAAAATGAGTAAAATTGATTTTCAAACTCCAGAGTTTATATCTAAGCTCCAGTTCACGTTTTGAAGAACTAATTTATTTTGGCATGAACAGTTGTTGGATATGATTAGTTTTGAGGATGTCTTATATAGATGCCATTCTTAAGAGCAAAAAGGTTGTATACTACATTTATCTTCTACTTTGACTAATTCTTATATATAATGTAGATGCAAAGTTTAATAATGAAGAATGATCAAAAAAGAAGAATCGTACTATATGTGACACTAGAAGTCTTTATGATCAAACGGAAGTTGGAATGAGGTTTTATCATATTTGAGCAATAGTGGAGTATACACGAATAGTGCTTGTTGAGAATGATGAGTTCAAGCTCAAGAAGAAGAGAAGAAGAAAAAGAAAGAGTTGAGTTATGGAGAATGTTCAAGAGATGAAGAAAAGAAGGAAGAACTTGTTGAATGGAATGAGAACATCTTTATTCAAGTTCCTAGATCGATGCTAGAAGTCTCCAAGATCATATGGAAGTTGGAATGGATCAATTCAGAGTTAAAATCAGCAAAAGATCAGTTCCAGGATGATATAACTCGAGTCATGGAGTTGCAACTCGAGTTAACCACTTTGCTACAGTGTTTTGGTGATCTGGGATGATTTGACTCGAGTCAAGAAATGTTCTTTTCGTCTCTGGTTGATTTTATTTAAAATATGACTCGAGTCAAGTTAGATGACTCCAGTCATCTTATCAGCTTTTCGCCTCTGTTGCATTTATTTAAAATACGACTCGAGTCAAGCAAGATGACTCCAGTCAATTTTTCAGAAGTTCTTCTCTGTCTGCGAAAATCACAATTATGACTCCAGTCATCCAACATGACTCGAGTCGTCTCAGTTGAATTTCAAGACAATGACTCCAGTCAAGTAATATGACTCGAGTCAAAGTTTGGGAAATCCTTCTCTGTTTGAAAAACTCACATTAATGACTCCAGTCATACACGAATGACTCGAGTCATGTTTGACAGCTCTGTGAAAGACGCTGAAACGCAACCTTCTGATATTCTCTAGAGTTCCGATTACTTATTGGGTACTTCTTATTATTAATTGTGATCGAAATTAGTTTATTTCTAATAAGTTTGCTCATAGTTTTCAGATGCTAAAAGTATGTTGCAGGATCATTATGGAATCAACATAGGTTACACAATATTGAATCAGAAACGAAGCAGAAAAGGGAACACGCTAGAAAAGAGGATAATTATCCTCAAAACGGTCAGACATGATTTGATTGAAGCTATTTTAGGAAACACCACGTCATGGGCAGATATTCAGGATGCCCCAAACGGAAATGTCTCCAACGGGAATATCTCCATTTAATGAAGATTATGCAGAAATGGGAATTGTGCATAAAGGGTCCAATCAGCTACGAATTTCCATATAATTCAAAGTTTTGAGTACACCTACAACGGTCAGAAACTTTAAAGCAATATAAATACATAGACTTCCAGCTGCACAAGATACAACACAGAAACGCAATACACAGAACGCAAAGACAGACGAGAGTTCAGTTCTTTTCTGTTCCATTAGCTATTCTGTAATACTCTGATCTTCAGTGTTCATATTCATCTGCTCTTTCAAGAGAGTTTGTATTCTGTTAATCATTTCTCTGTGAGAGTTTCAAAGTATTGGGACTTTGGGATTGGGTTATTCGATTACAACTTGTAAGGGGGAGTAAGTTCTAGTGAGAGGATTGTTCCAAGAGTTACAGAGTGTGTAATTGAGATTGTAAAGTCCCGGAGTGTTTCTGGGTAAGATAGTGAAATCCCGGAGTGTTTCTGGGGACTGGACGTAGGTCAAGATTTGGACCGAACCAGTATAAATTCTCTGTGTCAATCTCCTCTCCTCTATCTCTACCTTGCATTGATTCATATCTGTTGTGTGGGTGAATGAGTAACTAGCAAAAAGAATTTTTGTAATCACCTATTCACCCCCCCTCTAGGTGATATTCCACCTTCATTTGGTATCAGAGCCTGGTTTCTCAGTTGGGCTTAACATCCCGAGATAGATCATGGAAGGAATATTACCTGAAGGTGCCTCAATCAGCAGAAAATTAACAAACTCCAGAGTTTAAATTAATGGACTCGAGTTTGCCTCTTTTTCAAAATGTGATTTCAGATAGCTTCCTCGACAATTTCCTTCCATTACTCTGAACTCGAGCCTGCTTTCATGAACTCGAGTTCACCTCTTTAGAAAATTAACAAACTTCAGTTTACATTAAACTCCGAGTTTGCTCTTCGCGAAGCTATTCTGAAAATTTTACAAACTCCAGCTTATTTCTTTCTAAACTCCAGTTTGCCTTTCCAAACTCCAGTTTGAATCAACCATGTTTGTGAAATGATCTTGCTCGAAATTTGTGAAATCTTATAGTTTGATATATATATTCCATATCATCAATCACTAATATTCCAACTCTATTTAATCAAATTATTAGTGAGTTTCTATTGATCAAACAAGTGAATTTGTGCATAACTTTCTAAGTTTATGTTTTTGAAAATGCACAAGTCTAAAATTTTCTTGGATTTCAATTCACAATGTTTTGTGAAAATATAAACAAATGTTTTGAAAACATATTCATACTTTGATTGCATTCAAATAATGTTTCAAAATTGGAAGTTAATATTGTATTCTGAATTTTGGATATGCTTCAAACTTGTCTAGTTGAGTTTTCCTATCATTCACATATTGATCTTTAATGTGTTGCTTGAACTCCTTTGTTTTATCTTCTAACTAGTTGGACTTCATGTCTAATAAGTTATCCATATATTAGCTTCAAGCCTATCTTCTACAAAAGATTTCAATCATGAAACAATTATGCCTTGTGCATAAATTCTTATTGGCCAAGTTATTCCAAGTTTTTTTTTTTAATGTTCATTAATGTATTGAATCTTAATGCATTAACCATTAAAGGAATAACTTACTAGGATAATATTCTGGAACTCTAGTCACTTGAACTAATGAGTTTGTGCTTCATCATTCATGAATCCTAGCATTCACTTAGTTGCTCAAATACATCAGCATTTGTCTTCAATCCTTATTTTGAGTAAGCTGTATTCATAGTCTTGCCTTGAGCATTCATACTCTTCTAATCCTAAGATGCAAGATTATCTTTTGGTCAATAGCAAAGTCATTGTGCTCATACATTCCTATTACGCTAAGCATGTTTCGATAATGCTTTATCTTCATGACTTTTGTTCTTGAAAAATTCTTCTACATGTAAACTTCAATGTTTCACATGTTCTCTTCATCTTGAAGCATTTCGATTTATTCATTAAACATGTTGACTTCCACCATGTTTTAAAGTGAGCATTGTTTTCAAGCATGTTTCAAAAATGACTCTTTCATTCATCAAAATTTTGATTTCTTAATTCATTATCATGATTTGAAAGAACATTCGAGATTTGAAACTATTTGCATATTTCATTATCATTCTTGAAAATTTTGATCTCATTCATGAAATGTGAGTTGATAAATGCTTATCATTATGG
Source organism: Acacia pycnantha (assembly GCA_025563575.1). Classification (NCBI taxonomy): domain Eukaryota; kingdom Viridiplantae; phylum Streptophyta; class Magnoliopsida; order Fabales; family Fabaceae; genus Acacia; species Acacia pycnantha. The sequence goes on from JAMWYP010000120.1 coordinate 334,446, forward strand.
ATAAGATTTTATATGCTTATTGATTGATAAGTGCATATTTTATAATTAAATGAGTATCAATTCTGAGATATATTGAATTAAATTTATTACTATTGTATATATCTTGCAGGAGTTATTAGCTGATTGAGAAAGGAGCAGAAAAAGGAAATAAATTTGAATTAATTTTGTGGCATGATAGAGTGAATTAAAAAAAAAAATGGAGGTGATTGGAGATCTCAAAAGGATATTTCATATCCTTTATTTAAGAAAGAAGCAGATCACGGACCAAGTTAGCCTAAGGGAATTATTATATAAAGGAAGGGGCAGCACACAAAAGAGGAAGCACGGAAGAAAGAAAAAAACATCCTTATGCTCTCTAAATTTCGGTATTTACCAAAGGTTTAGAGAGAAAAGGGCTGAAGAAAGAAAGAAGGACGAGACGGCTGAAGAAAGAAAGAAGGACGCAAGAACAATTCTGATTTTCATCTCTTTTCTTTTATTCATTAACCTAGCCATGCTTGGCTAGTCTTCTTTAGTAGTTAGGCGAGGATGAACCCTATGCGAATTTGAGTATTTGTTTGAATTCTCTATTGAACGTTATTTACCATGATTGAATGAATTATCTTTGCTTAAAGCTTTCTTAAAGATTGATCACCTTTTAGATTGTTCATAGGTTGGTGTATGACAATAGAGATGTTGGTGCATTTAACTAGAACCGTTAATTCGTCATAGAGTTGCATGACCTAGACATAGGCTTACGAGTTTATGCGATCTCATAATTTGGTTTATATAATCTTTCCAAACAATACTAAGACATTAGGTTGTTTTCAAAGATAACGGACTAAGGTAGCGTCAAGACATTGGGACTTAGTCTAATTTTAGAGAATTGATCGTCAATCATGGGAATAATAATCAATTAGGGATTTAATTCAAATACTTAGAGGAACATAGGGAATTCTATGCCCTAGCTGCGTTTTTCTCTATTGATTATCTTTTCTAAACAATCGTTCTTGAGATTCTTAATCTTGAATTCTTGTTCTTGATTAAATTCCTTAAAATTCTGTTTGGTTACAACTCACCCCCTATTACTCATTGATCCAACTAAAGCTGAAATAATGAATTAGTGGTTGGAGTACTATTCCTCGTGGGACGATCTTTTTCTCACTACTTTATTACTTGTAACGATCGGTGCACTTGCCGAAGTCGCTTTCATTGATCAAACTTACATGCATTCTATCAATGACATCTTTTCTACATAAAGTATATTTCCAAATTGTCATTGAGAAATAACCTTATTGATATCTACTGCAATTCTGTAATATTTTGAATACTCTAAGTTATGCAGTATGGCGGTGTGATTTATGCTTCATATCTAAGTTATGCGGTGTGCTTATTGCTTCATTCTATTTTTTCTTGCAAAACTCTGATTCAAATTCTGCTTATGATATTAATTCTAATTCTGATCTCAATTCCGATTCTAATTGCAATTTCAAAGCTTGATCATTGAATCATATGTTGAATCACTATTTTACCATTCATTTTGTAACATTGGTTCAAATCTGAAATTTCTTAAAAATTTAAATTCTGACTTCGGTTAATTTTTTTATAATTGATCATCATGACTATTTACGTATCAAAATGAAGTTATCAAGTAAATTGTCATGAAGCATTTGTTCGTTTCTATTCCTAAACGAATTAACTCGGGAGATTCAAGAATTTCGAGTGTTTTGCAAAATGGTTTTGATCAAACTAATTTTCATTTGGTATAATGATCAAATCTTGCTTTACGAAAATGGCTAAATGCTTACAAGTGTTGTATGCTCTTTGCTCAAGTTTCATATGATTTAAGTGCATAAGAGCATAAGAGTTGTTACCCTTAGACATGCATTCATTAAGGGGAGCTTCACATTTACATGTTCTATATCTTAAAAGCTCATCTCCTTTATTTGAAGAAAATCTTTTAAACATTCTCATCTGCATACTTTGTTGTATTAGTTTTGATGATGAATTAATATCATATTTTCCTTTCATTATCTTAAATTGAAAATATCATATAGAAAGGGATATTTTGATATCATGTTGCACTAACAGATCTCTTTGGCAAAGAAAGTGTTCAATTTGTAGCAAGAATTCTGTTTTGTGCTAGGACATTCCTTAACTCACTACAAGGAGAAACCATTACATTGAGGAAATATATTTTGATGCTGAAGCTGTGATATGAAGTACAATAAAACTTATTGAAGCCAGCTGAGACATGTTCTGCAGAAGAGCTGTATGAAGGAAAAGAGAAGGATGAAAATGATCTCATACAAGAAGAAAGCAAGCAAATGGACTTCATTGATCATTCATCAATTTGCAAAATCAACATGAGCATTTCTAATCTCTATCTTTTATATTCATTAGAAACTTTGCACATGTTTGATATTTATATGCTTTAATTGTGAAAGATGTTGTCGAAAACCTCTCCAAACTCTTTCAAACTTGTTTTCATAAAAACATTATTGCAACATATTAAGAATGAAAACAATTTCAAATTGGGGAGAGAAAATCAATTCTTTGATTCTGTCTAATTTAGTTACGTACTTGTCTCTCTACAAGCATCTCTTCTTTAAACTCAACTTTTTGCTAATGACAAATAAGGGGGAGAGAATGGCATGAAAAATATGTTGGGTTTATTAGCTTTTCATATTCATACATATTTTTCTTAAAGTATTTGACATCATCAAAAAGGGGGAGAATGTTGGTTTTGATTAGTTTTGATGATGTCTTATATAGATGTCATTCTAAAGAGCAAAAAGGTTGCATACTACATTTATCTTCTACTTTGACTAATTCTTATATTTAATGTAGATGCAAAGTTTAAAACAAGTTGGAATGAAGCTTCATCATATTTGAGCTACAATGGAGTATACTTGAATGATGGAGAATGTTGATTGAAGAAAGAAGTTCTTGCAATATAATAGGAATATCATAATATCAAGGAAGCAAGCAGTTATCAAATGATTTTGGGAGTAATCTAGAAGAAGAGAAGAAATTGAAGAAGGAAGAACTTGCAATGCAGTGGAATATCTTTATTCAAAGTTCTTATATTGATGCTAGAAGTCTTCAAGATCATATGGAAGTTGGAACGGATCAATTCAGAGTTAAAACCATCAAAAATCAGTTCCAGGATGATCAAACTCGAGCTCATAACTTGCAAACTCGAGCCTATAATGTCTTTAGCAACTCTGGTGCCTCTGGACAAGACAAACTCGAGCCTGATACTCAAACCTCAGGTTTGGAACTCCAAACACGAGCCTATCATTAACAAACTCGAGGCTGTAATGTTTTCAACATTTCTGGCGTCTCTGAACAAGACAAACTCGAGCCTATAAGAACAAACTCGAGTTTACAGCGGTCTTCAACATTTCAGCAACTCTGTTCCACGTTTCACTCAGGCGACGTCTGGTAATTCAATGATATCTTCTAAACCAGAGATCGGATTGAAGTGAGATCAGTGGCATATGAAACTAGACTCCCAATGAGTCATTTTGATATATAATTCCAGAAAAATGGAGTCAAGATGAAGGAGCTATGATTTTATGAAGTTGACAGTGATATCCACGTCACACAGCAGACCAACCTTCAATGTTTTGAGTGTATCTCAAAAACTACATATCCAATGGAGCTGCAATTGGTGGCATTGGAAATTAGACTCAAAGGGATTTCCATCGATAGGTGAACCAACTAAAACAGAGTTCAGACCAGGGAAATATGGCGCTCGAAAGTGGACAGTATTTTCAGGATGTTGGAAGTTTGCTATCAAATGAAGCAAACTCGAGCCTACCAAGCCAAACTCGAGCTCGAGGGAAATCAAGTGAAATGAAATTGTTGGAAAAAGCCAAACTCGATCCTATTAGTTGGTGAACTCGAGTTCGCGGGTTATAGAGAGCTACCAGGTCACAAAAATCATCCAAACTCGAGCCTATAAGTTACATACTCGAGTTTAGATAAGACAAATAGCAAAATATGGTTTTGAAGAGAACCAAACTCGAGCCTAGAATTGCAAACTCGAGTTTGTGTCGGATCCACAATTGATCGACAGCATTGATTTCACGCGACAATCAGAGAATCTGTCATAAAGATGAATTCCCTCACTTGGAAACAATTGCTACAACGTTCACCCAGAATGATTCGTTACTCAAATCAAATAAAGAACATTAAAAGATCATCAATGCAGAGAAATTATTCGAATATCTGGAAACATAATGACCCAACGGCTATATTCCACAACAGCTAGAATTTCAAATGGAGAGAATTCAGAATTGAGAAGCAACGGTCATATGAAGATTTGCCGCTATATATAGAGCTGCATACAAACCTTCAAAGACAACAACAACAACAAGCAGAGAAATAAGCTTACACCTTCAACATGCTATTACTCTGATCTGCTTACCATTTACTCTCTGGTTTTCAATGTATATATATCATAGAGAGTGAAATGTTTTGTATTGTACTTCAGTGTTCATCCATACACTTCTGAGAGAGAAGATTCATTGTAAACATCCTATCTTTATATCTGTGAGTTACTCAAGATTGGGTGATCTTGAGTGGGAAACACATTGTGTTGATTATAGCTTGTAAGGAGTGAATCCTAGTGAGAGGATTACTTTCGGTCGAGTGTGTAATCAAACGGTGTATTGATTACAGTTTGTAAGGGGAGTCAATCCTAGTGAGGGGTTTACTTCAAGTACAGAACGTGTAATCAAGTTGAAAGAAGATAGTGGATTGAAATTCTCAAGTGGAGCTTAGAGACTGGACGTAGGTCAAGGATTGGGCCGAACCAGTATAAATCACCGTTTGCATATTCTCTTCCCTTATCTCTTACATTCCCAGCATATATGTTTGAATGATTGTTTATCACTTTATAAATTATTATTGACATTCAAACTACTTTCAATAAGTTGCAGAAAGTTTCTTAAAGTTCTTAGTTTTTAATCAAACACCCAATTCACCCCCCCTCTTGGGTGATAGCCAAGTCTTTCACCGCTTGTGGTTGTCTGTCTTTATTTCCACCTCGAACTTGGCCTTGGCCTCTACGGACTTTGATTCCTTGCAGATTTTCCATCCTATCTTTCTATTAAGAACGACAGTTTCTAAGGGATAATTTAATCTTCTAAATAAACAGGTATTGCACATAATGTTCATGGCAAAATATGTCATATTATTTAGCTGGTTTTAACACTAGTAGTTATATCTTATATCCCATGTTATGACTACTTGCTTACATACTATCTACAACTAGCCCTTGAAGATGATGCAGAAAAGAGTAGAAATTGGTTGTGCGTTTTTCATTTAAGAGTTTATTCGTCTTTTTCTTCCGGAAGTGGTCTCGAGAAAAGAGAAATTCCGTTTCCAAACTGTTAAACCCTAAAGTAAAGGAATTCGTTTACTCAAGGCTTAAGACATGGCTTTCCCCAACTGGGGATTCCATGGAGTCCTGCTCTTCACCAATTCCCACTACCGCCCATAATGCTTCATCGTGCTGTCCATACATATCATCCTCACAGTTTTTGATTTTTTTCAGTCCAAATACGTGTCAAACGGAGATTGCTACTCCTCTTGCTGAGTGTACCAAACAAGAACCTATGGGTGAGAGAATGATAGGTAACACTAATAAGAGACCCCCCAGATCATACAGATGCATTGTCTCAGAAGATAAACCGACCTGAGGAGAGAACATGGAAACAAGTGGAAGGTAGAGACCAAAATGTTTAGGGATGGTCACTCTGTCATTCCATTTGCCTCAACCATAGAAGAATGCAACCTCTTTGCAACCATTACTGTTATGTTCAAGAATATTCCCTATCACTTTTAGTGTAAAGACCTATTAACGATCTTGGGTGAGCACTGCTCCCAGCAGAGTTGTGTACGGGTTCAAGGTTGTATACCGACTCAGGTGGGTATATGTTCGAAATTTTATAGTCTAGGTCAATTTGGAGTTTATCAAGAGTATTGGAAGCGAAATATATATCCAACATATGCTTAAGATGTTATAGTCATCTGTGCTTCCTAACCTACTTGTCAATCTAGTCTATACAGACCCTTCTTGGTTATATCAGCTATTATACAACTTCTCAGGGATCTAACACCACAAACTAGTTCCTCCATTCCTTATCTATCTTCGTCAAGTCATTCGCGTTTCTGCTTCTCTAGATATTGAGACTCACCTGCCATTTGAGACGACAAAGAAACGTATGAAAACTTTGGATCGGACCTTCTCTTAAGATTTCGTTTGTGATTTCCACAAAAAAAAATTGGTTTTGAGGAAAATGATGAGGAGTGGATCTGATCCAGTCTCCAAAAGAGTACGGAAATACGTAATGGTTCCTCTGAAAGAAGTTCTTAACATTGGTCAAATACCATATGTATTTGTCTTTGTCGGTCATAAGGTTTTATCTGGCATGGCCCAGCTCCACATATAAGCTCTGTGCTAGGATAGAATTATCGTCCAGTACAAACTGGAAATTATCAGAATTTATCAGAATTATCAGGGTCCGTGTCGGAGTTGTTGCCTACTGATGAGTGATGTGAATTATCAGGTTCAGGCGGTGGATACACTGGCTCTGGTTCAGTCTTAACCTATCATATAGGAAACTACGGATATACGCGCAGTACGTCTTACTTGTTTTAGAGTAGTTTATGTCTGGAGATCTATCTCTGCTCATCACTATAACGTCACAGCAGGGTTATACCAGTACTCTTTTTCAAAATATACTCCAAGTTTAAAAAGGCTTAGAACCTAACTCCGTTAACTGAACAAAATGGCCAGGTAAGTGTCTATCATGGGGGCCTCGCCCGGTTCACGGCGACTAATTGGCGCACCCACATAGACTAGACTTACCTTCGGCACCAAACTGCTCGAAATAACATAGTCAGACCCGTGCCAGGACAACTGCTCTGATACCAAAAATGTAACATCCCATTTTCAAAAGCAGTAGTTTTTTTTCCATATATCAGAGTAGAGCATTGGAACCAAAGGAGTATTGAGTAACTGATACAACATGATACAGTGGTGTAACTGCCTGTTCATAAAGAATAATACATTATCTGTTCAAATCTTAGATGTCCTTGATCGGGTCTTTACGCGATCTTCACACGTGCTGCTAACCCAGCTTATGCTCATCTTCCGTCCGCGAGTCTCCGGACCCTGAAGCTATAGTAAGAGCTGAGGTCCAATGCCCATCAGACCTCAGGTAACGGTTAACCTCATGCTTATATAAGCCATATACGAACAACAGATATTTCTAATATTACAGCATTGATCAATCCAGTACGTCGTATGATCATTTAAAAACAACTACACTAACATGTAAAGTTATTTCCGGTCTGCACATATCCAGTGCCACGACGTACGGTCGTGTCCTCAGCGCTAGGAAAACATTATGGTATTATCATGACTATAACTCGTGTAAAGCTGTATTTAGTGATATAGATACAGTTCCCTAGTCACAATGCATGTCCAGGACAGAGTCCCGTTCATGTCTTCATGAAACTATCCACAACATATACAAGCATACTGTAAGCATTAGAGTCAGTGTTACAGTACGCGTCCGTACCTTCGTTGACGGTATTCTGGTACGTTTGACGGAAATCAGTACTTCTGACAAAAAACGGTACGTTTGACAGCGGTACGACATCAGTATGACTGCAGTACGTGATCACATATATCCTATAAGGATAACATCACATTTATCAATAATCGACATCATAATAGGCATTTTAGCTACTAATTACCATTTGCCCCTAGTTTGATTAATCGGCGAAATTTCGCCAGAGCTTCGCTACTTTGACCCTAATCTTCCAAAATTTTGCCATATCTCTAACTCCAACATGATTTTCGAAATTAATACCTTAATTACCCCTAAAACATGATATTTATTCATACTTGGAAGATTAAAGATCAATCTAACATTTCTACTATAACTACCGAAAGAAAGACTAAAGCTTAAGACTCGGTACCGATGAACTTACCCAGAACTTCGCTACACTTTCTCCAGACTCCTCCTTCTCTCTAAAACCTCTCTCTACTTCGAAATTTCTAAGGCAATTTGGTGTGAAGAATTGCAAAGAACTTGAAGGCTATTTATAGAAAAATGCGAGGGCAAAACGGTAATCTTCCAAACCTTCTCCTTTAATCTTGAACCATTGGATTGAAAACACTTTTTGAAGCTCAAATCCTAGCCACCCAAGGGCCTTGGCCGACCTCCCCTTTGTCCTTTTGGAAAAAATGACATCATCAAATGTGATGTGATCCCTTGCTTTATGGGTTTTCATCCGATAAAGTTCCCTGTTCGGTGTCCTAATCGCGTAATCTTGGAAAATCTCAAAAATCCGGCAACATAGCCCTAAAGGTCTAACCTTCCTCTTTAGAAATGTCTGAGTCAACTAAATTTTTGATCCCATTCAGAACATTTCGTTGCCTGCCGAACATTTTCGGATAAACGCCGTCGGTTACGGAAATGTCTTCGGGTAACATCATCTTCGGGACAAAAATTCACTGATTCATAATATGTCCAGATGTTCACCAACTAATCCAAGGATTTCAAGTTATGATTTATTTTCCATTGGTTTTCATTTCTTCTATCAGCCTTTTTCCACAAAATATATGTTTCGTCTTATCTCTTAATCATTTCGCCGGCTACGGAAATGACTTCGGAGACAGCCCACTCCGAGGTAAAAATTCACTTGTCTATGATATGCCCTGACTTTAGAAACCTAGTTCACGGTTTTCTAGATTGGATTTAATTTCTATCGGTGGTCATTTATCCTATTTGCTTTTTACATAAATATCACAATTTATATTATTATTATTATATTACAACTTGCAAAAATATCATGATATATTTTTTTTCTTTCTCTCCCACTTGATTTTCGGCTGCCCCTTATTATTATTATTATTTATTTATTTTTTTAATTAATTAATATTACATTATATTATATTATATTTAATTTATCTTTTATTACTTTCAAAATTCTCCCATTGGCTAATAGCTATTAACAAGGATTTAGGCTTTTAAAATTACTAGAAATTCCATGGCCTTAGATCTTACTTTATTAGATTATACCCTAACCCTTGATTAATATTTAATTTGTCTAAATTGATTTACAAGTTTAATTAGTGCCCTAATCACATGATTAGCAACCTTTTAGGGTTGTTGGGTTTTCATGTACTTAATCTCACCAATTTTTCTTAACCTTTTCTAATTAATTAGCAAGTACATTTTATGCTAATTTTAAAGGGGTTTCACAATTTAACTTGCATATTCCCTTAATCATGCTTAAACAATTAACCCATAATTATTTATTTAATCACTTACTAATTGTTGACAATTTTCTTATTTTGGATTAATCATTTTCTCACAACTATTTCACTGATATTGATATTTTATGTCCCATGCATTATATTAAAAATCATGGGGTCATTTTGGTCCTCAAAATACTTTTTGATTTTTGCCCTTTAATTTTTCCAAGGTTATAATTTAATACATTACCAAAATTAGAGACAATATAATCTCTAAATTTTAATAAATATTTTACTGCCTCTTACGATTTATCATAATATTCTTAGGCCATTTTATGCCCCACAAATGCATTTTTTGGCTCTTTAGTACCTTAATTCTTCTAATTTCTAAAGAAATTATCTTAGAAAAATAAACTAAATATAACAAAATATTTGAAACCACATATTCACCTATTCTCAATAGGCATTATTTACTAAATTATTATGATTATCATAAGTATGATTTTTAGGGTATTACATTTTGTCATAATTATAATTTACCATGTAATTTGTGTGACAAGAATTTACTTAACATTGGATTAAATTTTAAAGAAATAACCCCAAGTCATAATTTTCAAGAAAATGGAAAGAAGTAATATGGTAAGGTAAGGATAAATTAATTTATTTTTTTAATTTCTCACTTATAATATTTTGATTATTTAAATTAAATATTATAAAAATAATTTAAATACTCTTATATATGATCAAGAGATGGATGATGATTTATGAATAATAATTTATAATGCATGCTCTAACTATGAGAATAAAAGAAATAAAACAAATACAAAGCGGTTATCCATAGTAGTAGCCTCAGGCCTTCGATGGCTTCATAATCATATTACACCTTGAGCTCTCACCTGGAAAAATGTGGAGAGTAATGGGATGAGGGCACTATCTCAGTAACATAATTCCTATCCATGTTACCTACTACCACTACTTGTGGGGTGCTAGGTGAGGCTGCTAATGAGTAAAAATGTCAACATAGCAATAAGGTAACAATTATCCGTATACATAAGCATAAATAGAGGTTATATAGCAGAGTATATCTATTGTTCAATTATCCGTATACAAAAGCATAAATAGACTCACCGTAAGGAGGACCAGCTTGGCTAAAGGCAACAGATAGACCACCAGTGTCGGAATTGGAGTCGCCAAAGTTGAATATGGCAGGAAAATCACAGTCTCTTGAAGTATATGATAACAGTGAGATGAAAAGCCACACACAAATAGCACAAATCTGAATCAACCTCATATTTCTAGTTCTATTATAACGGCCAAAATCTGGGAGAGAGGAGATAAACATAGAGGCTTGAGTGAATTGAAGACGGCAAGTGAGACTGTATATCTGTACATCTGCCCAAGTAAATCTTCAGATCTACCCAAATATTTGAATACACAAGTAAATCTTCACCTAAAAATTAAGAATTTGAGTAATTTTAATGATTAAAGGTGAGCTTTCAAAGCCCTTTTTTTGTTTATCTAAAGGAGTTGAAGTCATACGAGTGAGGAGAATCGATGCCATGAGTGTCGGCGAGCATGAAGACAAAGGAGGCGAAGGAGAAGCAGATGGAGACAAGTCGGAAGACCAGGATGAGGAAGTTGAAATCGGGGGTGGTAGAGCAGTTGTTGTCACCAATCTCATAGAAAGGGTGAAAGACTTGGCTATCACCCAATCCACCCCCCTCTTGGGTGATAGCCAAGTCTTTCATTTGGTATCAGAGCTAGGCTCTTGTTTAAAGGACTTAACAGTCTCAAGAGTTATCAAATGGCTAATTTTGGGTGCTGCTCGTTTTTTAGAGGTTTTGACTTTACCATTCCACCACTTTTCAAAGATATTGATTTTTGGTTTTGGAAAGCTAGAATGACTAGTTTTATCAAAGCAACTGATTTTGATATGTGGAAAGTCTTTACAAACATTTTTGACTTTACTCCAAGAAAGGATTGGACGAGAAAAAGAAAAGAAAATGTTTTCATTGAATATTAGAGCAATGAAATTTCTTTACGGTGCATTGTGAGAAAATGATTTTGAGAAAATCAGGTTGTGCTCTTGTGCTAAAGAAATTTGGGATACTCTTGATTCTATTTATACTTCTAACATTTGTGTTGAAGTTGAAAGTGTTGTCGATCCATCTAAGACTATATGCTGTACATCTATGGTGATGAACAAACTGGAGAATGAAGAACAAGAGAATGAGGATTCACAAGAAGAGCTCATTGTGCACAATTGTGATCAATCATTATCTGGAGCTCAAGATGCACAAGTGGTAAACAATTCCAATTCTTCTTGTGTAGTTAAAAATGATTCTGAACATCTGCATAAAATTGTTTTGCATCCATTTACCGATTCTATTTTGAAAAACAAACATGTTTTCAAAAATCATCTTTCGAAAATCATGTGGGAAGAAAGAATATACAAATATGGGTCATTTGACATTGCATCCACTTGACCAATACAATTCTTGCAAAACTGCTCATAATACACATCATTCTATTGTTTGCAATTATTGTGGTAAATCTGGACATATTTCTCATACATGCTATATTAGGAGAAATTATAATGTGATAAATAAATCTGTTTGGGTTCCTAAAGGACAAGTAAGGTCCAATACTATCAGTCAAGGACCCAAGTATAAATGGGTACCAAAACGTCCATCTAGTGCTTTATGTGTGCAGATTGATTTGAAAACCAATGGACATAAGGGTACTGAGAAGATGAAGAAGAATCCAATAGTTTCTCAAGAACCTACAAGAAAACTCATATCAGTTAGGAGAACTTGTAGAAAAGCCATTGGTTATCTACATCAATCCATCTCAACCAAGCAAGCTTCTATGAGGACAAGAGGAATTACTGTGATATCTAATTCTTGCCTCTTACTATGATTATATCTAAATTCATTTTTGGTTTGTCTTTGGTTAAGTTAAAAGGATTTGGAATTTATTCAATTTCAATCAGAATTTTTCTGTCAAAGCCAAACTTCAGTTTCGAAATGCAAACTCCAGTTTGAATCTTCCAAGAAAATGAGTTTAAAGAGTTTACAAGTATGTAAACTCGAGCACAGATGCAAGCTCGAGTTTGCCTAGCGGGAAAGTTTCCCAATTGAAAACCATTTCTTTAAACTCCAGAGTTTTGTGTAGAGTTTGTTAAACTCCAGAGTTTTGTGTAGAGTTTGTTTAAACTCCAGAGTTTTGTGTAGAGTTTGCCCTTGGCAGAGAGCTTCCAAGTTTTTTATATTTTCGCAAACTCTAGAGTTTTCTTTTAAACCTCCGGTTTGCCACTGTTCCAAAACTCAAACTCGAGCCTAAGAATTTAAACTCGAGCCTGAACTTTAAATTGAGTAAAGTTATTTTACGCTAAACTCCAGAGTTTACACCAAACTCTAGAGTTTACGCTAAACTCCAGAGTTTGCACCAAACTCCAGAGTTTACTCTAGAGTTTATATTTAAACCTCAAGTTCTCGCTAAAATGCTTAATTTTTTTTTTTGACATAAATAGTGTCAAACTCGAGCCTAAATTTCTAAACTCTAGCCTAAATTTTTGTGTAGAGTTTACTCTGTGGTTTGAGAAATAAAAAGAATTTACAAAACATGTAAACTCGAGCCTGAATCTCTAAACTCGAGCGACCTTTGAAAATGAGTAAAATTGATTTTCAAACTCCGACTTATCTTTACAAACTCCGGTTTGAATTTCTAAACTCAGTTTGCCTTTCCAAACTCCAGTTTGAGTCAACCACGTTTTGAAATTATCTTGCTCGAACTTGTGAAATCTTATTGTTTGATCTTTATATTCCATATCATCAATCACTAATATTCCTAATTACATTTAATCAAATTGTTAGTGAGTTTCTATTGATCAAACAAGTAAATTTTTGCATAACTTTATGAGTTTATATCTTTGAAAATGCACAAGTCTTAAATTTTCTTGGATTTCAACTTACAATGATGTTTTGAAAACATATCCATATTTTGATTGCATTGAAATAATGTTTCAAAATTTGAAGTTAATATTGTATTCTGAATGTTGGATATGCTTCAAACTTGTCTAGTTGAGTTTTCCTATCAATTACATATTGATCTTTAATGTGTTGCTTGAACTCCTTTGTTTTATCTTCTAACTAGTTGGACTTCATGTCTAATGAGTTATCCATATATGAGTTTCAAGCCTATTTTCAAGAAAAGAACTCAATTCGTGAAACTGTTATTGGCCAAGTTATTCCAAGATTTATAAATGTTCATTAGTGCATTGAATGATAATGCATTAACCATTAAAGGAATAACTTACTAGGATAAAATTCTGGAACTCTAATCATGGATTAATGAGTTTGGCCTAGTAGTCATGTTGCTCAATTACATAAACTTTGTCTTCATCCATCTTTGAGTAACTACATTCAAATTATTGCTTTGAATGTTCATACACTTTCAAGACTCTTTTATAAAAAGCAAGTTTATCTCTTGTCATAGCAAAGTCATTGTGCTTATATATCTCTATTGTGTCAAGCATGTTTCTTTAATGCTTTACCTTCATGACTTTTGTTGTTGAGGAAAATGTTCAACATGTTCTCTTAACCTTGAAGCATTCGATTTATTCATTAAACATGTTGACTTCCACCATGTTTTAAAGTGAGCATTGTTTTCAAGCATGTTTCAAATATGACTCTTTCATTCATCAAAATTTTGATCATGATTTGAAAGAACATTCAAGATTTGAAACAATTTGCATAGTTCATTATCATTCTTGAAAAATTTGATTTCATTCATGAACTATGATTTGATAAATGCTTATCATTATGGATAAGATTTTTTATGCTCATTGATCATTTGTTCTATAACTTTTTGTTACCTCTCTTATATTTGCTTTTGAAACTCTCTGCAATTCACGTAATATTTTGAATACTCTAAGTTATGCGGTATGGCGGTGTGATTTATGCTTCATATCTAAGTTATGCGGTATGCTTATTACTTCATTCTATTTCGCTTTGCAAACTCGATTCAAACTCGATTCGATGCAATTTCATTTCGATTCAAATTCGATTCGCATACTCTTTGCTCAAGTTTCATATGATTTAATTGCATAAGAGCATAAGAGTTGTTACCCTTAGTCATGCATTCATTAAGGGGGGCTTCACATTCTCATGTGTTTTATATCTTTAAAAGCTCATCTCCTTTATTGGAAGAAAACCTTTTAAGCATTATCATCAACATCTACTATGCTGTATTAGTTTTGATGATGAATTAATATCATATTTTCCTTTCATTATCCTAATTTGAAAATATCATATAGAAAGGAGGGTTAAGCAAAAAAAGTCAAACTTAACGGTCAAACGCTATTTTTGCACCTAATTTGTAACCACATAGTTACTTTTGCACCTGAAAAAAGCATTTGCTACTGGGCGCTCCTCGGAGAAAAGCACGTATCTATTTTTGCACCTTAGCCCTAGAAAGGGATATCTTGATATCATGCTGCACTAACAAATCTCTTTAGCAAAGAAAGTGTTCAATTTGTAGCAGGAGATTCTGTTATGTACTAGGACATTCCTCAACATACTAAAAGGATAAACCATTACATTGAGGAAATATATTTTGATGTTGAAACTGTGATATGAAGTACAAGAAAACTTCTTGAAGCCAGCTCGGACATGTTGCGAGAAGAGGCGTATGAAGGAAAAGAGAAGGATGTAAATGATCTCATACAAGAAGAAAGCAAGCAAATGGACTTCATTGATCATTCATCAATTTGCAAAATCAACATGAGCATTTCTAATCTCTATCTTTTATATTCATTAGAAACCTTGCACATGTTTGGTATTTATATGCTTTAATTGTGAAAGATGTTTTGAAAACCTCTCCAAACTCTTTCAAACTTGTTTTCATAAAAACATTCCAAACTGCAACATATTAAGAATGAAAACAATTTCAAATTGGGGAGAGAAAATCAATTCTTTGACTCTTTCTAGTTTACCTTCCTATTTGTCTCTCTACAAGTATCTCTTCTTTAAACTCAACTTTTTGCTAATGACAAATAAGGGGGAGAGAATGGCAAGAAAAATATGTTGGGTTTAATACTTTTTCATATTCATACATATTTTCCTTAAAGTATTTGCCATCATCAAAAAGGGGGAGAATGTTAGTTTTGATGATGTCTTATATAGATGTCATTATTAATAGCAAAAAGGTTGCATACTACATTTATCTTTTATTTTGACTAATTATTATATTTAATGTAGATGCAAAGTTTTATGATGGAGAATGTTGATTGAAGAAAGAAGTTCTTGCTCAATATAATGAGAATATTATAATATCAAGGAAGCAATAAGTTATCAAATGATTTTGGGGGATAATCTAGAAGAAGAGAAGAAATTGAAGAAGGAAGAACTTGCAATGCAGTGGAATATCTTTACTCAAGTTCTTATATTGATGCTAGAAGTCTCCAAGATCATATGGGAATTGGAACGGATCAATTCGAGTTAAAACCAGCAAAAATCAGTTCCAAGATGAGCAAACTCGAGCCCATCATTAGCAAACTCGAGCTGTAATGTGCGGTCTTCAGCATTTCAGCTACTCTGTTCAGCGTTTCACTTGGGCGACGTCTAGTAATTCGATGATATCTCCTAAACCAGAGATCGGATTGAGGTGAAACCAGTGGCATATGAAACTAGACTCCCAATGAGTCATTTAGATATATAATTCATGCCAAAAGGAGTTCATATGAAGGAGTAATGAATTTATGAAGTTGACAGTGAAATCCACGTCACACAAATGACCAACCTTCAATGTTTTGAGTTTATCTCACAAACGGAGAATCCGATTGACCTGAAATCGGTGGCATTGGAAAGTAGACTCAATGGGGTTTCCATCGATGGGTTAAACAACTAAAACGGAGTTCAGACCAGGGAGATATAGCCCTCGAAAGTGGACCGTATTTCCAGGATGTTGGAGGTTTGCTAGCAGGAGAAGCAAACTCGAGCCTATTAGTTGGCAGGCTCGAGTTCGCGGGTTCTGAGAGAGCTACCGAGTCGCGAAAATCATCCAAACTCGAGCCTATAAGTGACAAACTCGAGCCTAGACAAGACAGAAAGCAAAGATGATTTTGAAGAGACCCAAACTCGAGCCTATAATTATAGACTCGAGCCTAGATGCTGAAAAATGTTACAAACTCTAGAGTTTGCTCGAACCTCCGGTTTGCACCTTGCGAAGCTGAACTGACCCTTGCAAACTCGAGCCTACTTATCCAAGCTCGAGTTCATGACCTGATTCAGAAAAATAGCATTTCGAAAGTCTCGTTTCTCATCAAAGAACATCCACATGATTACCCAAATGACTTATACTTCTTCTTAACATTATTTATATCATTTGTGTACATGTTTCAGATTATTAAAGCTTGAGAGAACATCAATCTTGACAGAAATCAAGATCTAGAAGATGAACTTGCTGCATAATCTCAGAAATAGGAAAGATGACTGAATCCAATGAGGAACTTGAAGAAGCGAAGTTGTCTACTCAATTGTAATGCTTCTCCAAAGATTAAATCATTCGAGATGATGAAATACTCCAACGGACATAAGCCAAACAGATTCAGCATTCGAATTAATGTTCATGAGGAATCAACCCTTTGTTGACGAAACGGAAAATCGAGCATTTACTTTCACGCGTCAAACAGAGGAAAATTCAAGAAGAATAAATCCTTCACTTGGAAACAATTGATATAGCCATTACTCAGAATGATTCCCTGAACAAATAAAGGAAAGTCATTAAATGACATAACAGTCATAATCTTCAATGCAGAGCAAAAGTTTTGAATTCTCTCCATTCGAAATTCTAGCCGTTGGGACTCACGGCCTTTTCTGATTTCCAACTTTTGCTCTTATGTCGTTGGGTATTTCATCATCTGAATGATTTAATCCTTTGGAGAAGCATTACAATTGAGTAGACAACTTCGTTTCTTCAAGTTTCTCATTGATTGATCATCTTTCCCATTTCGAATTATGCAGCAAGTTCATCTTCTAGATCTTGATTTCTGTCAAGATTGATGTTCTCTCAAGCTTTAATCTGAAACATGTACACAAATGATATAAATAATGTTAAGAAAAGTATAAGTCATTTGGGTAATCATGTGGATGTTCTTTGATGGCAGACTTTCGAAAATGCTATTTTCTGAATCGGGTCATGAACTCGAGCTTGGATAAGTAGGCTCGAGTTTGCAAGGGTCAGTTCAGCTTCGCAGGTGCAAACCGAGGTTCGAGCAAACTCTAGAGTTTGTAACATTTTCAGCATCTAGGCTCGAGTCTATAATTATAGGCTCGAGTTTGGGTCTCTTCAAAATCATCTTTTGCTTTCTGTCTTGTCTAGGCTCGAGTTTGTCACTTATAGGCTCGAGTTTGGATGATTTTCGCGACCTGGTAGCTCTGTAACCCGCGAACTCGAGCCTGCCAACTAATAGGCTCGAGTTTGCTTCTCCTGCTAGCAAACCTCCAACATCCTGGAAATACGGTCCACTTTCGAGGGCTATATCTCCCTGGTATGAACTCCGTTTTAGTTGTTTAACCAATCGATGGAAACCCCATTGAGTCTACTTTCCAATGCCACCGATTTCAGGTCAATCGGATTCTCCGTTTGTGAGATAAACTCAAAACATTGAAGGTTGGTCATTTGTGTGACGTGGATTTCACTGTCAACTTCATAAATTCATTACTCCTTCATATGAACTCCTTTTGGCTTGAATTATATATCTAAATGACTCATTGGGAGTCTAGTTTCATATGCCACTGGTTTCACCTCAATCCGATCTCTGGTTTAGGAGATATCTTCGAATTACTAGACGTCGCCCAAGTGAAACGCTGAACAGAGTAGCTGAAATGCTGAAGACCGCTGTAGGCTCGAGTTTGAACTTATAGGCTCGAGTTTGGAGTTCCAAACCTGAGGTTTAAGTTCTAAGCTCGAGTTTCCCTTGTCCGAGGCGCCGAGTTGCTGAGGACATTACAGGCTCGAGTTTGCTAATGATGGGCTCGAGTTTGCTCATCTTGGAACTGATTTTTGCTGGTTTTAACTCGAATTGATCCGTTCCAATTCCCATATGATCTTGGAGACTTCTAGCATCAATATAAGAACTTGAGTAAAGATATTCCACTGCATTGCAAGTTCTTCCTTCTTCAATTTCTTCTCTTCTTCTAGATTATCCCCAAAATCATTTGATAACTTATTGCTTCCTTGATATTATAATATTCTCATTATATTGAGCAAGAACTTCTTTCTTCAATCAACATTCTCCATCATAAAACTTTGCATCTACATTAAATATAATAATTAGTCAAAATAAAAGATAAATGTAGTATGCAACCTTTTTGCTATTAATAATGACATCTATATAAGACATCATCAAAACTAATCAAAACTAACAAAGGGATGATGCCAAAGGCAAGGAACCAAAGTCTTTGAACAGGTGGCTAATGAAACTTTTTTAGCAGGGATGAAAGGAGGGAACAGGATGAGGGAGGAGGGTTATATGGGATACTTTACACGTCCCAATTTATAATTGGGACGCCTAAAGAACTTTAGGCATCCCAATTTTAAATTGGGGACGCCAAAAGTCTTTTGTTGTTGAAGAGTCAATGCATGTTGTATTTTGTGACACCAAATTTGGAAAATCTTTGGATGATGATGAACCATTGTTTCAAAGTCAACCTGTTCCAAAAATTCCTTCACTTTTGGAAAATTCTGAAAAAACATTTGGAAACAGAACCTATTAATGAAAATGTTTGCGAAAATACTGATCAATCACAATCTAAATCTTGGAGATACAATAGGAGTCATCCACTGGACCAAGTGATAGGTGATATAAATCAAGGAGTGAGATCCAAAAAAAATACTTTGAATGAAGTCACTTTCTTTGCTTTCATTTAAGATATTGAACCCTCTAAGATTGACGAAGTCCTTTTAGACAACGATTGGGTTATAGCAATGCAAGAGGAGTTATATTAGTTTGAAAGAAATCAAGTTTGAGACTTGGACCTAGGCCTAAATATCATCCGATCATTGACACTAAATCGGTATTCATGAACAAACGAGATGAATCCACAATCATTGTCCGTAATAAGGCAAGATTAGTGGCCAAAGGCTATAATCAAGAAGAAGGAATTGATTATGAAGAAATGTATGCTCCATTGGCAAGATTGGAAGCTATACGAGTTATTTTAGCCTTTACTTGCATTAAGGGGTTCAAATTATATCAAATGGAATTGAAATTTGCTTTTTCTAAATGGTTTTTTCCAAGAGGAAGTTTATGTTGAAGAATCTCCTAGATTTGAGGATAATCATCATCCAAATCATGTCTTTCGCCTAAAGAAAGCATTGTACGGTCTTAAGCAAGCTTTAAGAGCTTGGTATGAAAGACTAAGCAAATTCCTTCTTGATCAAGGATTTGTTAGAGGAAAAGTAGATACAACTCTCTTCATTAAAAGCAATCAGGGGAATGATTTATTAATTGTTCAAATATATCTTATGAAACTGTTTTGTCATCCCATTTATGTTTCCTATGTTCTATCGATTCTAGTGTTGAACCTACTTCTTATAATGAAGCAATTAAAGGCAGTAGGTGGATCAATGCAATGAAAATAGAGATAGGTGCCTTAGAGGCTAATAAAACATGGGATATTGTACCTCTTCCCAAGGGAAAAAGGGTAATTGGTTGTAAATGGGTTTATAAGATTAAATATAATTCAGATGGGTATGTTGACAAGTACAAAGCTAGGCTAGTAGCAAAGGGGTATACACAACAAGAGGGCATAGACTTTCATGAAACTTTTTCACCTGTAATTAAGATTATTACTATTAGAATTGTTCTTAAGATGGCTGCTGTATTTGGATGGAGTTTGTTTCAAATGGATGTACATAACGCCTTTTTGCAGGGAGATTTAAATGAGGAAGTGTACATGTGTGTTCCACAGGGTTTTGAAAAGATAGAAAAAGGCATGGTATGCAAGCTTAAAAAATCTTTGTATGGACTTAAGCAAGCATCACGTCAATGAAATTATAAATTAAATATGGCTTTGTTAAGTGGTGGCTTTCAGCAAAGTAAACATGACTATTCCTTATTTATTAAAGAATATGATGATAGTTGTGTTTTAATTCTTGTCTATGTAGATGACTTGATCATCACAGACAGTTCGGAGAGAAAAATTAATGAAGTGAAGGAATTCCTCCACAAGCAATTCAAAATTAAAGATTTGGGTGAGATGAAGTATTTCTTGGGAATAGAAGTAGCTAGGTCTCATAAGGGGATTATTCTTTCACAACGTAAGTATGTTTTGGACTTGCTATCAGATATGGGAATGAGTGGATGCAAACCATTATTGGTTCCCAAAAGGACAACAATAATTTTTTGTAGCATAGTCAGACTCAGATCACGCTGGATACAAAACAAATAGAAAAAGCACTAGTTGACAATGTGAATATCTCGGAGGTTCACTTGTATCATGGTTCAGCAAGAAGCAAACCACCATGGCTGTGTCCTCCACTGAAGCCGAATATGTTGCTGCCTCAAGTTGTTGTGCTCAAGTTCTATGGTTAAAACAACAATTACCTGATTTGGGAGTTCATCTGAAAGAAGTACTAATCCTTTGTGATAACACAAGCATAATCAGCTTGGCGAAAAATTTGGTTCAACATAGAAGGATCAAGCACATTGATGTGAGACTTCATTTTATCAGAGATCATGTGCAAAAGAAAGATGTTAAAGTGATGTTCATACCTACCCACTTGCAACTTGCTGACATTTTCACCAAACCCTTGGCGAAAGAACAATTCAATTTTATTCGAAGGGAATTGGGAATGGTAAATCCCAATGAATTGTAAGTAAAAATGTTAGTTTATTGTTATTCAATTATGTTTTGATGATAATTAATACTAACTTAAGCATCAGAGTTTCTAGATTGTGTTTTTGCAGGACTCTATTAAGATGATGGAAAACAAAGGCTAACAGAGTAAAGAATGACTTCAGTCACTATTCATGATGCCTCAAGTTGATTTAATCAATATTGCTAAATTGAAGTTTCAAAGTTGAAACTTCAAATTAAGATGTCTTGAGGTAAAAAGAAAATTGATTTCTAGTTAATTCTAATGGGTGTTAAATTATGCAGAAAATTATCTCTGGAAGTTTTAAATATTGCATCGAGTCATGTACCTCAAGTTGGTTGAACTGGTGTCTGGAGTTAAGAAGAACCAGAGAGCAACTATTTTAAGATGTCTATCTGCCTCGAGTAAAATCTCAACTTGCCTCGAGTCAACTTCGATAGGAGCGCAAGCTATTTCACTAAGTGCCTCGAGTCATTAAGTGATTTGCCTCGAGGTACACTAAGGCAGAGAGCACCATCAAGGTTCAAGACCATATGCCTCGAGGTAAAAAGACGTGGTGCCTTGAGTTATATTGCCTCAAGACGTCATTGCAACCAGGTAAGTATCTCTGTGCCTCGAGTCAATTAGTTATTTGCCTCGAGGTAGCTCATCCCATGATTTTGTCATTCAAAACGAAAAGGCGTCGTTTTACCCCAGATTTATTTCACTTTGCTTTATCTTCAATTAATTAAAACTTGGCGTCAAATTCTTTCATTTGCGTCATGTGCTTTAACATATAACCTTTTTACAAAACAATTCATTTGTGCTATTTATTCCAGTGAATTGTCTCAGGCTCTTTAATTGATCAAGCATTTTTTTAAAAAATAAATAAAACCATTTTGCATCATTTATTGAAAAAGCAAGATATGCTGTGTGCGTCATTTATTTACCAACGAATCCTTTCACTGTGCTTTATCTCTAATTCATTAACAATTGGCGTCAAAAAGACCATTTTATTTCTCCTCCCTCTCTTTTCACTGATGACAAAGGGGGAGAGAGCTTGTGATGATAATTTTGAAGAGAGTTTGTGAAGAAGTTGTTTCAGTAAGTATATTTCACTATATGTGGATATTTGAATGTCATATCTTTTGTATCATCTTTCCTATGGTTTCAACAATTTCTCTGATGGTTTTTTTTCTGAGCTATGATTATTGCTGTCATATTTTACTTCAGAAAAATTCTTCTTTCAAAAACTTCAAATACATTATAAATGTTGTCATCATCAAAAAGGGGGAGAATGTTAGTTCTTATGTTTTTGATGTTTTGATGATAACAATTATAATATATTTAATCCTTATTTTTCAATTAGATTTGAAGTTTTCAGTTTGCCTCAAGTCAGTTAATAAATACCTTCAGGCATCAATTCACTAGTGGCAAACTCGTAATAATGCTTAAAAAGCTATTTTGCCTCTAGTTGTTTTTTTGACTCAAGTCATTTAGTATTTTGCCTCGAGTCATTCCTGTTCAATCCTGACATATGTTTTGAAATAAATATCATCTAATGGCATACTTGTAATTAAGTTTTGAACCCATTGTTTTTGACTTTTGAGTTTCAAGTTAATGCCTCAAGTCATTGACTCTAGGCAAATACTTATTGACTCAAGGCAATGCATCAAGTTAAGAGTTCAGCTTGGATTTCTTCAAACCATCGTTTTTAACTCTTGAGTATCAAGTAAATGCCTCAATTCATTAACTCAAGGCAAATACTTATTGACTCAAGTTAATCTTTCAATTGGTCTATTCCTTTAGAAAGCATCGACTTTGACTCTTGAATATTAAGGCAATAACTTTCTAACTTCAAGTCAAGAATCAAACTTGTCTATTTTCTTTCAAAAATAATTGCTTTTAGCTTTTGCATATCAAGTCAATGACTTTAGTCATTAACTCAAGGCATGACTTTCACACTTCAAGTTAAAATATTAAACTTGTGGATTTCGAAAGGAATTGTTCTTGACTTTTGCTTATCAAGTCATTGCCTCTAGTCACCAACTCAAGGCAATTATTTTTACCTCAAGTCAAGTTGCGATTTCCTTCTACTTGCGTTTTTGACATGTGAAGAATGAAATTGCCTCCAGTCATTTATTTTCTTGCCTCAAGTCACTACCTCAAGGCATCAACTCTTTAACTGAAAGTCAAACTTCTTGACTGTGATTTCATTACTTCATATCTTTTTAATTATCAAATCATCGTCTCCGGAAAATCAAAATCAACTGATTATGATTTTGTTTCTTCAAATCATTACTCATTACTATTTTTAATTGCATTTAATCAATCTGTTAATGAGTTACAAATGATTAGAATGAAGATCAACACAGGATATTGACTAAAGCAATCCGGCACTTATTAAACTTACCTATTCGAGAAACTCAACCAACAGACATACCTTTGCAACGCTCTGGGCAAGAATATTTCATTTCCTTTGCTGGGTCTTAACGGTCATAATCACAATAGCAGGAATAATGATGGCGATTATTCTGACCCTTCTGCTTTATCTCTAATGGTCATTTTAAAGAGCCTCAACGGATATTTCTTCAAACTTCTCAACGGTCATGAAATCAACTATATATACCTGAAGTTTTGAATTCACCACAACCACCGGAAAAACATTGTGCATTATATTCTTATTGTATTATACTGTTGTATCTGTTCCATTGATATTTTTGGATATCGTGTACCTCAGTGTTTATCTTTATCTACTCGTCAGGAGTTTCAAAACACTTATTTCATTATTGTGTTGTAAAATCTTAAGGTTGTGGAACCTTAAGTGGGTATGCAATTACAACTTGTAAGGGGGAGTGAGTCCTAGTGAGAGGATCATCCAAGTACAGTGTAATTGTCTTTGAAAGATAGTGAAAATCCCAGGTGTTCTGGGGACTGGACGTAGGTCGAAGTATTAGACCGAACCAGTATAAATTGCTCTGTGTCTGTTTACTCTTCCTGTCTTTGTTTTATTTGTGCTCGTGTGATTCGCAAAAAGAATTTGAGATCACCTATTCACCCCCCTCTAGGTGATATTCCACCTTCACCCTCTTTGGTCAATACCATTTGAACCATATAAGGACTTCCTTCAAAAAGGGGTCAAGGTAGTCCAGGGAACCTTCAAAGTCCAAAGCATCTTAGTCTAAAGTAGATAAAGCTCAATTTCTTACACCCCTACCAGCCTCACCCTTTCGGGTGGTGGGTTAGAGGGATCCCTTTTACTTATTACATTTTCTTTGTTAATTAGTCACTTTCCACATATATTAGAGTGTGTGCGGCAGAGCATATGATCGGTTTGGACAATTACAATATCTTGGTGAAGGTACGAACAATAAACATAAAGTAGTTCCTGTAGGGTTAAGGGTACAGTCATCCAAAAGTAAATTCGACACAGTAAATGTAAATCATACAGTTATCCCAAAAATGAATATACACAACAAGATAGAGCATTCCCTATTTCTTCAATCTTCCAATTTACGCCCTTACCTTCCAAAAGCCTGAACATCTCAACGTCTATCACCTATGTCTTTAAAATGGTCTGGAGTTCAAAATTGAACCCCAGAGTAACTGTTAAACTCAAATACCATATGTAGCAATGCATGTATGTAACCATAACTAGGAAATCATGATCACAATGGAAAAAACATACCATATATGTATTCATAATCACAATCATAGCCACAGTAACATATTACAACATACCGTCAAGATTTCTTACCAAGGCAAGCCCCAGAATCCACATAGCCGTTGAGTTTCCTAAAAGGCAAGCCCCAGAATCCACATACCTGTTGAGCCGCCCAACAAGGCAAGCCCCCGAAAATCCTCAGCACTAGGAACAACACAGTAGCCGGGCCTCAAACCCAACCACCCTGAATGCATCTCAGGCTCGATAGTGACCTAAGGACACACAGTCCACTAGGCTCTACAGCCTTACACATTCCTCAATCATGGCATACAAACATACAGTAGTAACATAAAGTATGTGAGTAAACAGTTACTACCTGATAGTTGTTCAGAGATCAAAAAATTTTCCCGACGTCAGAAAGTTTCTTCGGATATATTTTTGCCCTAGACAAAATAAGTATACCTTATTTTCATTGTTTACATAAACTCTTCTCTCTTTTTTTTTGGAAAATCTAACCAAGACCAGAAATTCAAGAAATCATTCTTCAACTTCAAACATTTTTAATTAATTTTACGACATGAATCTAGTGGCCACTGAACCCTTATTATGTATAGTTTATACTAAAAATACTTTCAGAGACCAAAAGGGTTCATATTCTTTCATGTGGCTAAATCTGTGCTTGCTGAACAGTGAAGAAATTCAGTTCGCTGGACTGTTTTCAAAATTAATTTATTTTAGTAGAAAACTTGAAAAATTACGTAATCATATTTCAAAATGAATCCCCAGATGTCTACATTAATCATATAAAATTTCATGGCCATCGAATTTCATTTACTATTTAAAAACCATTTTCAAGTGCTACTGTCTAGAATTTTCAGAATCTGGCAGCTTGCTATTTCTCTCAAGATTCAGGGTTTTTAGGTTCGTAGATCATGACCTTAACTCATTTTCATGAAAAATTTCATTTTAAACACAATGGAACCCTTAAAAACATCAAAATATTACTACAAAACCATGTTTAAGCCAGCTGGACAGAAACTCTAAACTTCAAGTCATAGAAGCTAGTTTTGGAATTACCTCGATCTTGAGCTTCAATCGGTGTTTCTTCTTCTTCTTCTTTGTGTTTGAGCTTAGTTGGACCCTGGCACTCCTTGAAAAACCTCTTGCATCCAAGAAAATGGGCAGAAGTGTCCTTAAATAATGGTTAGGGGTGCAATGAAATACCCGGTGCATGCTATTGTCCACTGGTTAATAGGTTGCATTAGGGTTTCTTGCTTAATTTCCAAGTAATTAAAGAATCTTTTAGAGTTGTACATGTGGCACAATCTTGGATCATGAAATCAGATTTTATTTTCTTTTACATGAATTATCCAAGTCACCCTTTTATCCAATGGTCGATAGGGTGCCTTGGTGGTTAATAGCTTGCTCTCTCTTTACTTAACCTTCAAGTTTTTCAGATCTTTTCTTTGGCTGATTATATGTATATGGCGCCATCTCATAATCTGAGGCAGCCTAATGTTTATTCTATATGATTCAAAAAGAAGTCCCTAATTGGTCCTTGTTGGTCCCCTTTCATTAGTTAACCTTTTCCTAAGGCTTGGACCTTGCGATTGGGCTTGTATGTAGATTAAATCAACTGTTTCTTCCTCCTGATTTTGAGTGGACGAAATTCACTCCTTAATAAGCAAGGAGTTGAATTTTAAAAATTTCATGATTACCTTTGTACTTTATGGCATAAAAGTCAACCATTACCTCTCTCAATGCCATCTGTCCACCTAGCATCATTACAGTTGACTTTTACTTTTATCATGTGACTTTTACATGGTTTCTTCCCTTCTTATTTCCTCAAAAACGCAGGAAACCCTTATCAGTCCAAGAAATGTCATGTGCATATTTATTTTAGCACATTTTTGTGCAGCTAATTGTCCAATACCTTAGGGCACAGCCAAATAGCATTTTTGATTTCTTGGTCAAAATACTCATGCAAAAGGGAGTGCAAAATCTCTTAAAATATGCCAAGAAGGAACTTAAAATTTCCCCAAATGAAATGACCAAAGTGCCCTTACAAAATATCCTTTTAACTTGGCTTATTTTGCAAGTTTCATGCCTTTGCTCTCTCCCTTACATTTTTGGATGAATTTAAGGCTTATTAAAGAAGATTTTGAGTCATCTTCTCATATTTATTGCATAGTCCTTTCATCCTCCAAAGTATGACATATGGCAATTGTGTATTAAATGCTTGTCCAATCCATCTGACTTCTTAAACAAGCTTGATTACTTGGAGAGCAAGCTTAACACGTGTCACCTTTCTATTCAGCCAACACAAAAGTGTGTCATCATTAGTCATCATGACCTTACTTTATTAAAGTTATTTTAATAAAGCTACTTTATCAGCACCGCTTTTCACATATTAGCAATGACAATCATGCCATTGCCTTTTATTCCTCTATGTTGTCTCATATTCAACTTCATATTTCCAAACATTCAAAATTTCTTGTGGAAGTAGTATATTTTCATAATTGCACAAGACAATATTTTCACATTTTCAATAAACCATAATCGCTGCCAGCTCAAACTTTCATGAAAATAATTCACTGCCAGTCTATTTTCAGAAAACATTTACTATCGGCATACACCAATAAGCGAGATTATTCATTTCACAAATTTAACATTCAAAAGCTCTCGCCACCACTTCAACCTTTCGATACAGCGGCATATCTCAACCCTTTCATACACAAACTACTGAAGTGGCAATACACTTGTTGGCCAATGTGGGAGAGTTTCCGTCCCCCCCATAAGGGACCCAGTGTTTGCACTAGCACATACAATAACATGCCACCCACCAAAATCCCATACTGGGACAAATAACCATCATCCACGGAGCCCTGCTCCAAACGCCTACGTGGGTACTAGCCAGACAAGGAAAAACATGCGCCCACACAAGGCGAAACTACTCAGATTGGGTACATACATTGCTGGTGCAAGTACCAGCTTCTCAAAAACTAATCCTCTCAAAACTTTCAACCATGGCCAGCGATTTCAAAACATTTTAAAAACATCTTGCAAGATCCAGCAAACTGAGTACGTCTACTACAATTTCTAGCATCTTCTAGTTCTGTACTGCTTCCACCATAAACATGGTTCACAATCTATTTTCAAATTTGGGTTCCACAAGGACCTTATCTATGTGACAACTTTGTTCAAAAACAACCACTTGAATTGGTTCCAAATTCCATAGAAAAAATTCGATTTAGAAAATTCAATTTCAAAATTTCAAATACAGTAAGTGCATTGGCAGGTTCAAAATTCAATTTTCACACATATCAGGAACAAGACAACTGACATAGAAGGTCATCAACTTCAATTTCATCTCAGGCTTTATACTTGGCTAATCGAGCCATCCATAGGATATTCAGTCCATTCTATTTCATTTGTCCGATCATTCCAAAAATAAGGCCTATAACTTTCAGACTTACACCCTCTTTGACACTCTGCTTGGTACTCATAGTCTAATAGTTGTGGGCTTTTACCAGACTACGATCATACTGGTCACATAGGACTTAGGGCCTCTCATTGAACACATATCAATCTTAACAACCCAAATTCATATCGATCTAGTAGGTCTCCTTACCCATTGTATATTCAAAAATGGGTTAGGAGATTTTTCGTGTCTCTCAAAATAACCAGATTCAATAAAAGATTTGCAGTAATAGGGAACCTGAATTGTTATCCCAACGAATTCGTAATGGGTCTAGTTGGATAGTAACATCGAAATAGAAACAATAAAAATGGGGTTTTTTGGTTCAAACAGAATAAAAACGAAATAAATAGAAACATAACAAAATGAAACTAATCATACTAAAATCGATCAACCCAACATCTAGATTCTAGAGACTTCCATCATTGAATGAAATATGAACGAACTCACGATTGGTTCTGGACAATTTGAAATCTCTGCGTTCAACAAGAAAATCCCTCGACTAGATAATCGCCTAGCATATGTATGAACATTGGCATCTCACTGTGCGATCGCACAGTAACACTGGATCCTAGTTCAAACTCAGTCCTTGGGATGAACCAAACCGAATATTAAATCTAATGTTCAAACTATTTCCAAAAATTGAATCCAATAAGATGAAAACAGGAACAAGTAAAATTACCAATTAATCACAAGCTCTCTGGACGAATCATGGAATCCTCGACATTGGATTAATCATAGAAGCTCAGCCAAGCATGGCTGGAAAAAATGAAGAACAGACGAAGGACGCTAAGAACGCGAAGAACATTGCAGAGAAAATGAAACTTCTGTGTTTAATCCGAAAATGTGTAAAAACGTAATGACATAAGTGTTTGTGGTTGCCATCTTACTTAACCTAAAATGGAAAAACGAAATGGGGCTCCAATCCACAATTAAGGCCCAAAACAGAAAAGAATTAAAAGGACTTTAATTACAAAATTCGAGCCCAAATAAAAATCCAGAAATATACATCTGACTTTGGCTCCAAAATTGACCACCCTCTTGTCCGAATTTTCCCTTAATGTCTTCATAAAAATTGTAGCTCTTTGAATCATATGAAATATGAAACAAGAATGAGGCAAATCCAATGTATGTCTCAAGAGTTATGGTAAAAATAGTGAAGCAATGTAAACTGAAATTTTATTATTAAAAATGACTAAAATATAATCAAAGGCCCAAAACCCAAAGAAGTATAAAAGTCATTATTTATTAACTAAAGAGTCCTAAATTAGAGTAAATACCCTTTTTGGTCCCTGAAATAACACGCGCTACCCATTTTGGTCCCTGAGTAAAAAAAATGTCATTTTTAGTCCTTAAACAGTAAAAAAAAGGTCACTTTTAGTCCTTTTAGTCATTTTTGTGGACATTTTAATCCCTCACAAATTCCTAAAAAATCAGTTTTAGTCCCTAAAAAGGACCGAAATGACATTTTTTTTACTCAGGGACCAAAATGGGTAGAGCGTGTTTTTCCAGGGACCTAAAAGGGTATTTACTCCCTAAATTATTATTCAAGAGATAAAAATAAGTGTATGAAATATGCAATCATCAAATTGTTGGGATCCGTACACGCAGCGGAGTAAAAAAAAATTACGGATCCCTTAGGCGGATCGCTCAACGGCGTTTAAATCAAGGTTTAGGGTTTCTGAATCGTACCTTTGCAAAACAATTTGAACTGGTGGGCTACCTTCTCGATCAGCAGAAGCCGACTCTTTAGAATCGCCTTCCTCTACCGGTATCCACACGAACGGCCTTCAGAAACACGAATGGAGGCGTGCTACCGACTCTGAACTGTGCGTCTCTCTATTTTCTATCTAGGGTTTCTCGCGGCTTTCTAATACGCTCGACTAAAAGTCCCCTAGGTTTTTCTAAACCTAGCAGGCGTATTATATTCAAAACAAATTTTGAATCGGATTAAAAATATATTAATTAAATCTATCGATAGATCTAATCAAATCTATTTATTTAATTTGAATTAAAAGCCCTACGATTTAATTTATATTTATAAATTAAATCAAGATATGATATCGTTATATTTAATTTAAAATGAGATCCGATATCTCGTTCAAATTAAATCGATATGCAATATCTTTATTCGAAAATTAAATCGAGATACAATATCTCAATTTATTATAGTTATTTAATTTATCAAATAAATTAAATACTATATATAATAATATTATTATCAATAAATAATATCATTATTATTTTCGAATTTAATATATATTAAATCAAGATATGATATCGTTATATTTAATTTAAAATGAGATTCGATATCTCAGTTCAAATTAAATCTGATATGCAATATCTTTATTCGAAAATTAAATCTGAGATACAATATCTCAATTTATTATAGTTATTTAATTTATCAAATAAATTAAATACTATATATAATAATATTATTGTCAATAAATAATATCATTATTATTTTCGAATTTAATATATTTATATATGCATATATATATATATATATATATATATATACACACACACATCCTAGATTAAATAAGTATTCATTAAATCTTAAACACATTTAAGATTCAATGAATCGACACTCTTGCTCGTGTTGGGCCATTCTTGTGTGCGATTCTTGTGTGCTGTAGGCCCACATGAGATTGGCACGGCCAATACGTACCAGCCCACAAGTCGCAAGCGGCCTCTAGCAAGACATTGCGACTACCCAATTCATATGGGGATCGTTGATAAGTACAATGACTTGCCCCTAGGGCATAATTTCCAACAGACTCCCACTTGCACTAGGTGCAATCATTAATTACCTTAATTCTCATTGCCCTAACATGACGCTCATGTTTTACTTGTGCAAGCGGCTTAGTAAGAGGATCAACGTCATTGTTTATGCGATATAACCTATCGTACAACCATGTCACGTCCCTTTTGTCACGCGATAATTTGGTCAAGGATGAGGCATGGAAAATGTCAACTTCCTGTTCTTGACCATTACTTTCTCGATTCTTGAGTAGTCTAACAATTGAAATGGAAACTCCTTTCCATCGTAGTATGGCCATACATTTCTTAGACTCACTCATCGAGGGGCCCAGTATTATCTCTCTACAAATGTGAGGGACAAATTCCATCTTGACCGTTCACATTCCTCTGCATGAGAACCACCGATCCCGATCCTAGCCTTTATCATCACCCGGTCAAAGGTGACTTTTGACTAGGTCAAAGACCAGCGACTCATCATGTAGGAATCCATGATGATCTCAGGACAAAGGGCGTTGTGACGCGGTTATACATGAGAAAAGCTTATGACTTATTCCATGCAGCTTTCTCATAGTGGGTCGGTCCAAGACCTTGTACTCTTACAAGTGCCCATGACTTTGACTCGTATCTCCATACTCATTAAAGTCATCTTGGTCTTATCTCATCTTCACTCCCGCGTAGATGACCGACCAGGGACATTTAGGATAATCTATAAGATATATCCAAGGATCAGTTATCATTATAAACATGCAAATAGAATGATAACTAAAGGAGAATACTTTAAATACAAACATCTAAAGTACAATGACTTTCTTTCTTCTGGTACTTTGCATAATAATTTTTTTTTGTATCACCTCTATCATTGATTTCTCTGATAAGATGAAATCGCTTGAGTATATGGTTGGTCCTTTGATGTGACCTAGGCTCCTTGGTCTGCGCAATAACGCCGCTATTGTCAAAGAGCAAGTCTATTGGATCTGAGATGGTAGGAACTACCCCTAATTCAGTGATGAACTTTCTGATCCAAACGGCTTCCTTAGCTGCATCCGATGCTGCTATATACTCACTTCATTGCAGAATCAGCTACAGTGCTCTGTTTAGAGCTCTTCCACTCCACCGCACCACCATTCAACAGGAATACATATCCTGATTGCGATCTTGAATCATCTTGGTTAGTTTGAAAACTCGCATCTGTGTAACCAGTCACACAGAGCTCATCTTTCAAGCCACCATATACCAAGAATAAGTCCTCGGTCCTTCTCAAGTACTTAAGGATATTCTTGACAGCAGTCCAGTGACCCTCACCGGGATCTTGTTGATATCTGCTGGTCATACTCAAGGCAAATGACACATCGGGTCGAGTACATAACATGGCATACATGATAGATCCAATGGCGGAGGCATATGGAATCTTACTCATGCGGTCTCTTTGATCTTGTGTACTAGGACACAGATTCTTACCGAGATGGATGCCATGAGACATGGGCATATTACCCCTTTTTGAATCCTGCATACTGAATCTATGCAGTATCTTGTCTATGTATGTGCTCTGACTTAGGCCTATCAACCTCTTAGATCTATCTCTATAGATCATAATCCCAAGGATGTAAGTGGCTTCGCCTAAATCTTTCATTGAGAAAGACTTTCCTAACCAAGACTTGACACTCTGCAAGGTAGGAATGTCATTCCCAATGAGTAGGATGTCATCAACATAAAGCACTAGAAATACAACCGTGCTCCCACTAACCTTCTTGTAAACACAAGGTTCATCTATGTTTTGAATGAATCCAAACTCTTTGACTACTTCATCAAAACGATGATTCCACTCCGAGATGCTTGCTTCAATCCATAAATGGATCTTTGAAGCTTGCAAACTTTACCAGAGTCCTCTGGACACACAAAACCCTCAGGCTGTGTCATGTACACATCCTCAAGGAGCTTTCCATTAAGGAAGTCTATTTTGACGTCCATCTTCCATATTTCATAGTTATAATATGATGCAATGGCAAGAAGGATTCTGATTGATTTGGCCATTGCAACAAGGGAAAAGGTTTCATCATAGTCCACACCATGAGTTTGAGTGAATCCTTTTGCAACCAGTCGTGCCTTGAAGATATTTACTTTGCCTTCCATGTTAGTTTTCTCTTTGAAAACCCACTTGCACCCAACGGTTTTTACACCTTCAGGTGGATCGACTAAGGCCCATACCTCACTGTCGTACATGGATTGCATTTCAGACTTCATGGCACCAAGCCATCTTTCGGAGTTGGGTCCCACCATGGCCTCGCGATAGGTAGTTGGCTCATTGTGCTCAATGAGCAAAACATCACGGCTTCCAAGAATCGAAATCCATATCTCCGAGGCTGTAACCGTGTTCTATCGGACCTTCGTGGGTCTTGTGTTACGTGAGTAGGCTCAACAACTTGTTGTGAGTCTTCTCGTTTCCATCTCGTGGTTCTACATTGTCTGTGACTCTCGAACTTCTTCGAGGTTCACCTTACTCCCACCGGTTCTTTTAGAGATAAACTCTTTTTCCAAAAAGATACCATTCCGAATAACAAACACTTTGTGATCGGTAGGATTGTAGACATAGTATCCTTTAGTTTCCTTAGGATACCCCACAAAAAGGCATTTTGAGGATCTAGGTGATAATTTATCAGAGGCTTGTTGTTTAACATAAACCTCACATCCCCAAATTTTGAGAAATGAAAAACTGAGTTTCTTCCCAGTCCATATCTCATATGGTGTCTTTTCCAACTGCCTTTGATGGAACACGATTTAGTGTGAACGTAGCTAGCTGTTTCTAGGCATGGCCCCAAAAGGAAGGTGGAAGATCTGTTTGACCCATCATAGATCGAACCATATCTAATAGAGTTCGATTCCTCCGCTCGAAACACCATTCCATTGAGGTGTTCTGGAGGAGTAAGTTGCGAGACGATCCCACAACTCCTAAGATGGTCAATGAACTCTTGGCTCAAATATTCACCACCCCGATCGATCAAAGTGTCTTAATTGTTTTGCCAAGTTGATTTTGCACTTCATTTTGGAATATTTTGAACATTTCAAAAGATTCCGACTTATGTTTCATTAAATAGATATATCTATATCTACCGAAATCGTCTATAAATGTAATGAAGTACAAATGACCTCCTCGCAGATGTATTCATTGGTCCACACACATCAAGGTATGTATGAGGCCCAATAAATTGGTGGCTCTCTCACTGTGTCCAGTAAAATGTGCCTTTGTCATCTTTCCCAATAAACAAGACTCGCATGTATCAATTGATTCAAAATCAAATGAGTTAAGAAATCCATCTTTATGGAGTTTCAAATACGTTTCTCATTTATATGGCCTAGACGACAATGCCATAGATAGGTCGGATTCAAATCATTTGACTTGAACCTTTTAGTAGTTATGTCATAGATTGTCCATTCAATTTTCTACTGTCCTTGAGACCCTACATTTATTCAAATGTGAGATCCACATGTAGTATCTAATACCCATGTTGAGGAAGTGGAAAAGCGAATATCTATGACATAGATACTTGAAGCGATAGCCCCGCTATCCTTCTTGTTCTTCTCCAGATCTTCGAGGTAGAGTTTGCAATTCCTTTTCAAATGACCAAGTTCATTGTAAAAGAAACAGACTCTATCCTTCGGAGGTTTTGCCTTCTTGGCTTTCGGTTTCATACCCCTTCCCTTTTTGAATGGACAAAACAGAATTGGGCCTCTCCAAGGCTCAGCTTAGCAGTTTTGAGCATCCCTTGCAATTCAGAAATTGATTCCTCCATGTTGTTCATGTTGTAATTCATGACAAAGTTATCATAACTTCCTGGGAGTGAGTTCAAGATCACATCTTTAGCTAACTCATGGGACATGGGGAATCCAAGCCTCTCAAGGTGATCAATGTAGCCCTTATCTTCAAAACATGAGGACTAACTGATGAACCCTCAGCCAGCTTGCAGGAATGGAAGGCCTTTGTGGTCTCATACCTCTCTTGCCTTGCCTGTTACTGGAAAATTTCCGTAGGATGAACAATTATCAAAGAGGCCTCCACATGTTCTAGATCTCTATTGAGGTCTAAAAGCATAGTGGCAAGCATCAGGCATCCTGTATCCACAGAGTCATCCTTATGCTTTGTATAAGCATTAGTCGAGCTCTTGGATCAGCACTGCAGCTCGTCAGAATGGGTTGATTTATGAGATATTCTTTTTTCTTTCGTGTTTAGGATCAACACTTAAGTTCCCAAACATGTCAAGAAAGTTTGTCTCATCGAGTTCGTCCTTCTTAAGGACTGATCGCATTGATGGTGTTGAAGTGTTACTAGACTACATGATTCTACAACTAAAGATATGCAAAGTTTAAGTAGTAACCTCCCACGGAATTAAGAACCCTCATTGTAATTAGTGGGCTAAGATCCATATTTGGCTTAAATTTAAGTCCGCTTTGGCAGGACGCTTAAATTAAGTTATTTAGGTAGGCAAACCCTTGCCAATTACATCATATGTAACTCTTAGATCTTTATGGGATTCAATCATCATATGACGTGTCATGTTTAATCCCATCTAATGCCTTGAGATCCAAAACCGTTTTGATAATCTCAATTAAGTCGGGACAATAATGAATATTGAGTATCACCATTACTCACTCTTGTCTCACCAAGATAACTCGATGCATCCACTTTGGTGGAACATACAAATGGGCGATCTAGGTTTTGACAAGTATTCATTTATTGGTGGCATTATGACTTAAGATTTTATTTAGAGGGTATAATTAGATTAATCCTATTAATTATACTTATATGAATGCAATCACTATTGTATCTCATATAATATCTAAATTAATTATGAGTGATCTAATCAAAACATAATTAAAACTCTAAATTGATTATGAGTGATCTAATCAAATCATAATTAAAATTCTAAATTAATTATGAGTGATCTAATCAAAACATAATTAAAATTCTAAATTAATTATGAGTGATCTAATCAATCCATAATTAAAATTCTAAATTAATTATGAGTGATCTAATCAATCCATAATTAAAAATTCTAAATTAATTATGAGTGATCTAATCAAAACATAATTAAAATTCTAAATTAATTATGAGTGATCTAATCAAACCATAATTAAAATTCTAAATTAATTATGCAATGATCAAATCCAAAACATAATCAAGGACTGCGACACAACATGGCTCACCTAACCTAGAATCCTCTCAAGCCAATGAGAGGACTTCTCTAGATAAAATTAAAGAAAAATACTTCATGAGAAAACTCGTTTCAACATAGCATGCCATATTTAAAAAAATACAACACTTGTAAATTCTAGAGCCATATTGTTCACCATACCCAAACAAGTTAAATCACATCATATATTTAATTCATACAGTTATGCAATAAAATATTATGGTTAAAGTTATCATGATATAAATTCTCTAATTTATATTCATGATTTAAAATCTCGCGCTACTGAAAATCAGCTGGGATCCCTACATGATCAAAATAACTTCATGTTTTTGAAAATAATTTCCTAAAAAACGTGATTTTTTTCGAAAATAATTTCAAAAAAAAAACGTGATTTTTTTTCTAAAATTTCAAACCCTAACGAACTGATCGACATCGTATCTGAACGTTTCAGATCCACGCGAATAAGCTACACAGTCCGATCTGAACAATTCAGAGAACTGCCGCAATATCCGACTAGCTATCCGTAGAAATCCTAACGCGAGTTTTGTAATTCAAACGCATACAAAGATCGGTTTTAGCATATATATCATATATATAAACACGCGTAAAACCTAATTTAAACGCACGGTTGAGTTGGCTCTGATGCCACTGTTGGGATCCGTACACGCAGCGGAGTAAAAAAATTACGGATCCCTTAGGCGGATCGCTCAACGGCGTTTAAATCAAGGTTTAGGGTTTCTGAATCGTACCTTTGCAAAACAATTTGAACTGGTGGGCTACCTTCTCGATCAGCAGAAGCCGACTCTTTAGAATCGCCTTCCTCTATCGGTATCCACACGAACGGCCTTCAGAAACACGAACGGAGGCGTGCTACCGACTCTGAACTGTGCGTCTCTCTATTTTCTATCTAGGGTTTCTCGCGGCTTTCTAATACGCTCGACTAAAAGTCCCGTAGGTTTTTCTAAACCTAGCAGGCGTATTATATTCAAAACAAATTTTGAATCTGGATTAAAAAATATATTAATTAAATCTATCTGATAGATCTAATCAAATCTATTTATTTAATCTGAATTAAAAGCACTCTGATTTAATTTATATTTATAAATTAAATCAAGATATCGTTATATTTAATTTAAAATGAGATCCGATATCTCAGTTCAAATTAAATCTGATATGCAATATCTTTATTCGAAAATTAAATCTGAGATACAATATCTCAATTTATTATAGTTATTTAATTTATCAAATAAATTAAATACTATATATAATAATATTATTATCAATAAATAATATCATTATTATTTTCGAATTTAATATATATTAAATCAAGATATGATATCATTATATTTAATTTAAAATGAGATCCGAATTTAAAATGAGATCGAAAATTAAATCTGAGATACAATATCTCAATTTATTATAGTTATTTAATTTATCAAATAAATTAAATACTATATATAATAATATTATTGTCAATAAATAATATCATTATTATTTTCGAATTTAATATATTTATATATGCATATATATATATATATATATATACACACACACACACACACATCCTAGATTAAATAAGTATTCATTAAATCTTAAACACATTTAAGATTCAATGAATCTGACGCTCTTGCTCGTGTTGGGCCATTCTTGTGTGCGACCCTGTAGGCCCACATGAGATTGGCAGCGGGCCAATACTGTACCAGCCCACAAGTCGCAAGCGGCCTCTAGCAAGACATTGCGACTACCCAATTCATATGGGGATCGTTGATAAGTACAATGACTTGCCCCTAGGGCATAATTTCCAACAGAAATTCCCCCACACTTATCTTTTTGCACTCCTGAGAAAATTCAAAGAAAAAGACTAAAAGGAAAAACTCTTCTTTTCTAACAATTGCTTACAATGCAAAAATTGAACAAGGGACACAAAGCTTCAAAAGACCAATCAATCAAGACCAAAATCTTTTCATCTCAAATTACAATTCATGGCAATCTCAATCAATGATGCTAATCAGAAAAGATGGTCTCTCAAGGATACCCTCAATCAATCAATCTCTCAAGTGTTTAGGGTAAATAAGTGTATCGCTCAAATTTTACTCAAGAAAATTGTTCTACCACAAGCTCGCTCAATTTCTACGTCTCCACTACTCATAACAAATGCATGCACAAATCAAGAGAGGTTTTTGTTAAAGGTTGTAATGGGGCTAGGTGAATGTAAGTAATAGTATGGAATGAGAGGCTAAGCACCAAAGAGATTAAAAGAGCACTAATTAACACAATCCTTCTCTATATATGACAGTTTCATTTCTTTCTTATATATCTCCTTTCTTTATATGTCTTTCCTTTTCTTTTTCTTTCTTTCTTCTTTTCTTTTCTTTTTCTGCTTTACTTTCTTTCTTTATTTTTTGTTTTTGGATAATTTTTTTTTTCAGAAACTATATACATAATCACAATGAAAAAATCAAATATCTCCCCCCCACACTTAAACCGTTGCACTCCTGAGAAACCCCCACACTTAAGCACAAAACCAAGGTGAAACCAATGCTCAATAAATTTCCAAAGTGCGGAATAAAATGGTTTTACACCTAGGCTTGTAATGTGGCTTAGAAAAGAATAAGTCGAAAAGGCACAAAGGGGCTAGCAAAGGAAACATAATGCAAGGGAAAGCTATTTGGCCAAAGTGGGAAAATAAAAGAAAGAAAACAAGCTTCCATCATATTTATGAATGTAAGTGAAAATTGCAGTTTCAAAAAGAAAGGGAGCAAGTTCTAGAGAATATATATAAATCATGAATAGATGCACACATGAAAGAAATAATGGTAAAAGATGATATCCATTCATGCAGGCCCAAAACCTCACAAGGTCAATACCAACTTAGGCAATCAACATCACCAAATCAACTACCAAGACATGTAATCGAATAGTCAAGAATCGTAGACCAAACAGAATGATCCATTAAAACCAAAATGTCCAAGTTCATAATATATAGCAATCATAAAAAGAGAGACTATATTTATTTTCAAAAAGTAAAGTGGAAAAATGAAAACAAATAAAAGAAAGAGGGAGAAGAAAGAAGAAAGAAGAATACTCCTCAAGGGTTTATGGAGGATAAGTGGCATCAATGAGGAGAATCTCTGCTTCCTCAAGCTGCTGCTTGGATCCCTCATGAAATTTCTTGAGGCGATGCCCAGTTACCTTGAAGGTTTGTCCTGTGGGTGGATCACATAGCTCAATAACACCAAATGGAAATATGTTAGTGATCACAAAAGGACCATCCCATCTAGATCGAAGCTTACCAGGCATAAACTTCATATGGGAGTTAAATAGAAGAAATTTCTGACCCACAGAAAATTCTTTCCTCAGAATATGCTTATCATAGAATGCCTTAGTCTTTTCCTTGTACAACCACGAACTCTCATAGGCATCCAATTTAAGCTCATCTAACTCTTGCAACAACACCTTTCGTTCCATCCCAGACTTAGCCAAATCGATGTTACACTGCTTAATGGCCCAATAGGCTTAATGCTCCAACTCAACTGGAAGATGACATGCCTTACAAAAGACAAGCCGATAGGGAGACATCCTAATTGGAGTGAAATTCATGATCTAGCAAAAGCATGAGAAAAATGCAATATGGAGTGAAATTCATGATCAGGCACACATCTCCTAACTACCTAGTCACTACAAAATTTTCACAGATAAGGCTCATTCCAAACATAATATTTAGACTCACTTTTCAATTTTAGGGTTTGGGCCCTAGTGGAGTCTATAGGAAAAACACAAGCTACCAAGTAGTTAACCAGATCAGCATACCATGGGATCTTACCTTGCAGCTGTAGAAGCTACTCATAAGGGAAATCATCACGAATAGAAGAGGGATGAGAAGGAGAATGGGTGATGCGACTCAAGTGGTCAGCTACCCAGTTTTATGCTCCACTTCTACCTTGAATCTCAACGTCAAATTCTTGGAGCAATAACATCCACTGGATGAGTCATGGCTTAGCATCTGCCTTTTTCAAAAGGAACTTTAAAGCAGCATGGTCAGAGAAAACAATTACTCTACTAGCTAGCAGATATGACCTAAGCTTATCAAAAGCAAATACAATAGCCAACAACTCTTTTTCAGTAGTGGTGTAATTTGACTGGGCAGGATCCAAAGTCTTTGAGGCATATGCAATGACATGAAAGGCTCTGTCAACTCGCCGTACAAAGATACACCAACTGCATAGTTGGAAGCATCGAACATCAACTCGAAGGGAAGGTACCAATCAGGTGCTTGGATCACCAGAGTTGTAGTCAGGGAACACTTCATGTGATCGAAGGCCGCCTTGCACTCGTAATCAAATACAAAGTTAGTGTCCTTATATAGAAGGTTAGACAAGGGTCTAGCAGTCTTGACGAAATCCTGA
This sequence comes from Acacia pycnantha, assembly GCA_025563575.1. Classification (NCBI taxonomy): domain Eukaryota; kingdom Viridiplantae; phylum Streptophyta; class Magnoliopsida; order Fabales; family Fabaceae; genus Acacia; species Acacia pycnantha. The sequence goes on from JAMWYP010000120.1 coordinate 375,067, forward strand.
ATGAAACGCCGATAGAAACCTGCATGACCAAGAAAAGAGCAAACTTCTCACACAGATGTGGGGTAAGGTAAAGCAGTAATTACATCTATCTTAGCAGGGTCTACCTCAATCCTTTTCCTAGATACTATGTGTCCAAGATTATACCCAACTCAACCATAAAGTGACACATTTCATAATTCAACACAAGATTGGACTCAACGCACCTACCAAGACTATAGACAAATTAGCTAAGCATGCATCAAAATCAGAACCATATATAGTGGAATCATCCATAAAAACCTCCAGGAAGTCCTCTAGAAACTCAGAGAAAATACTTACCATACAACGTTGAAAGGTGTCAGGTGCATTGTAGAGGCCAAAAGGCATCCTTTAGTTTTAATATTCCATTAGAAAGAATGGGTAATAGTTTGTTCCTTGGTGGAATCAAGGAGTAGCTAGAACCTCAGTAGCCACAGGTTACGGTGTCATGCCTAGGATTGGTAGCTGTAGTTATGATAGTGGCTAGTGATTTCCCTGAAAGATATGGGCTGAATACCCGATAAAGAAAATTGAATCTGTGACTACGCCTAGAGTTGGATCGTTATCAAAAGATCGTATACAGAATGACCCAAATGAGGATTATTTGATGCAATATCAACGTATTACCATGGGGGTGCTCTAGCACTATTTGGGAAACTATGATACATATATACAATCGATAATGAGATTTACCAAATTGGTATGACCTCAGGTCGGTGAATTGAATATATGCTCAATGAAAGGCCTTAAGTCCTATGTAACTAGTATGTTCATAGGCTGGCGAAAGATCACAATTACTAGACCATGAATACCAGGCAGAACACCGAAGAGATTGTTGTTGGTTCTCGGTGTTTTGATGATTACAAATTATAAGTTATTCAATTGAGTGAAAAATATGAAGTTCAGGGTTTGCTCGAGCAACTCACATATCTTGCCTGAGCATCATCGAGACTCAGACCTTTTGAACTAAATTAAAAGAATCTTGCTCGAGCAGCTGTTATTGTTTGCCCAAGCATCATCAAGTCAAAGAACCTTTTTGAGTGAATTGAGCATTCATGCTCGATCAGGAGGAATTCCTTGCTCGAGCAGCATAGAGGCAGAAGCGAAATATCACATGGAAAATAGGCCTGCTCGAGCACCAGAGAAACCCTTGCTCGAGCACCATGCTCGAGCATAAGGAAAGAGCATGCCCGAGCAGCCCTCTAATTTCGCCTCTGGATAATGTCTGCCCGAGCATGAAGTTTTTCATGCTCGAGCAGAGGTAAACCCATGCTCGAGCAGCTCCACTCAAGACCTCTCATTTACCCTCTGGTAACCGTCTGCCCGATCAGTATTTTACTCATGCTCGAGCACCATGCTCGAGCAAGGGAAATAGTCTGCTCGAGCAGCATTGGTGAAGTACTGATTCTCGCCTCTGCCTGAGGCTTACTCGAGCATGACATAATGGCTTGCCCGAGCAACAGCGAGAAACTCTGGTTCTTCAAAGGCTTGCTCGAGCATGTCATAACGACTTGCCCGAGCATCAGCGAGAAAATCTGTTTCCTTTTAAAGTCTTGCCCGAGCAACATAAAAACCTCTTGCTCGAGCATAGGAACAGAGAAACGATTCGCTGTCTCTCAGATCGATTATATCTGATAATTATTGGACCACCTTACCTTCTATTACTGATCATATTCAAACTCATTTAATTCCTAATTAACCATTCTGTTTAAATGATTTTCAGGTAATCAATCCTTGTTTAAATAGTGGTGAAGAAGATGAGGTCCTTCGATTTGGAAATATTTGACATAGCCTTTACTCAGAGTAATTCGTTGCACAAATAAAGGGAAGACACTAAATGATGCAACGGTCATAAACCTTCGATTCAGAGCAATCATTAGAAATCAAAGAGGCAGTATGACTCAACGACTATTTTCGCCATCACCCATCGGCATGAATCAAAATATTATAAAAGCCCATCTGATTTAATTCAATAAGTAACTCAAGAGAATACGATATATACATTTCCTTACTACTGTGATCAACTACGCTAATTTTCTTGAGTATCTTCGGATACCTATAGTACTTCAGTGTTCATTGTTTATTCACTCGTGAGGAGCTGTTAAACGTACACCTTCATTATTTCAGTTGTTCAAACTTAAGGTTGTGTAACCTTAAGTAAGGGTGTACAATTATAACTTGTAAGGGGGAGTGAGTCTGAGTGTGAAAGGATCATCCTAAGCTACAGAGTGGGTAATTGTACTTGTGTTTAAAGAGTTAGTGTAAATCTCAAGGTGTACTTGACGACTGGACGTAGGTCAAAGTTTTAGACCGAACAAGTATAAATCTCTTTGTGTTCATTTCTCTTCCCTTACTCTGGTAATTTATTTTCTAAGTGTATATTTGAAAAGTTTGTTAAGATCACCTATTCACCCCGCTCTAGGTGATATTCCACAGTCATTTGGTATCAGAGCCAGGTTTCTCTATTGGGGCTTAACATCCCGAGATAGATCATGGAAGGAATATTACCTGATGGTGCTTCAATCAACCGACCACCTAGATTCAATGGCGACCACTACTCATTTTGGAAAGCAAAATTCAAAGTGTTTGTGCTGGCAACCGAATATGGTCTTTGGCAAGTAATAGCGAATGGGGATTATGTTCCTACAAGAAATGAAGGCGGAATTTCTGTTCCAAAAACAGAAGAAGAATTTGATGAGACTGACAGAAGGAAAATCACCCTTAACACCAAAGTCGTCTTGATGCTTCAGAGTGCTCTTAGCCAAAAGGAGTACTTCCGGATATGTAATCTGTCTACTACAATAGAAATATGGAAGGCATTGGAAATCGAGTATGAAGGAACCTCCGGCATTAAAGAAAATTTTATCAATACTCTAACCACCGAGTATGACTTACTTCAAATGAAGTCCAGAGAAACCATTGCTGAATTTCAACTCTGTTACACACACTTGACCAATCAATTGGCATCGCTTGGCAAAACATATGAACAACGTAAAAGGTCTAGATGAAGTCAATACTAGTAGGAGCAAAAGCATTGCCCTTAATACTATAAAAGAAGATCAAAATGAAGATGATGAGGACGATGAAGAGATGGGGACGCTAGTAAGAAGATTCAGAAAATTCTACAGAAAGGATAAAGGTTCCAGAAACAAGTTTCAGAAAGGAACCTCGAGTAATCGACGAGAGTTCAAAGATAAAGATCAAGTCGTTTGTTATGAGTGTGAGAAACCTGGTCTTTACAAATCAGAATGCCCTCAACTGAAAGAAAACAAAAAAGAGAAAAAGAAGAAATTCAACCAATTCAGAAAGAAAGCCTACATCTCTGCCATATGGGGAGATGGTTCCTCTGATGAAGAAAGTGAGGAAGAAAAAGATACCACAAACATTTGTCTAGTTGCAGAGGAAGAAGAGCAACCCTGGAATAACAATGAGGTATATGATTCACACCCTTCTTATGACGAATTATTTGATGAATACACTGAGTTCCAATCTGAATTTGAAAAACTTGCTGAAAAGTACTTAGCTCTAAAACGAAAGAACATAACTCTTGAGCAACAAGTTGAAAACTTCACTGGCAAAAATCTTGTTTGTGAAGATTGTGTTGATTTAGACAAAAAGAACGTATATCTTACAAAAACTTTTAAAAAATTTACGAAAGGTAGTGACATGCTCAATGTGATTCTAAAACAACAACGGTTCACAAAGGATAAGTCGGGAATTGGCTACAAGCCCGAATGTGACAAAACGAAAGGAAAGAAAAAAAACTGGAGAAAAGAATTATTTGAACTATTTTTAAAAAACAGTTCATTTTTCAAATCCTTTTGCCCATTGCAATTACTGTAATCGCAAAGGACACACCACTTCATCTTGTTTCCATAAGAAGGAAAGAAAAACCAAACCTGTTGGTAATTACAAGTGGGTGCCAAAGGGATCCTATAAGATTCCTAAAACCCAAACTAACCCGAAAGGACCCATGAAAAGATGGGTACCTAAAACTTAATCTCTTCTGATTTGCAGGTATGTTTGAGAGCATCAAGAATTAATAAGTGGTATATCAACAGTGGATGCTCTAGACACATGACGGGAGATGAAGAGAAATTTGTTGCAATGAGATCAAAAGATGGTGGAAAAATCACTTTTGGAGGAAATCAATCCGGAAAAATCACTGGTATTGGTGAAATTGGTGCAAAAGACGGTCCTTATATCAAAGACGTCTACCTTGTGGAAGGTCTCTGTCACAACCTCCTAAGCGTGAGTGATAATTGAATATTTTATACTTATTTTTGTCTCTTGAATAATAATTTAGGACCCTTTAGCTAATAAATAATGGCTCTTATGTTTATTTGGGCCTTGGGCCTTTTATTGCATTTTAGCCATTTTCAATAATAAAATTCCAGTTTTGTGTTGCTTCACTATTTCTACCATAACTCTTGAACCAGACATCGGATTTGCCTCATTTTTGTCTCATATTTCAGATGATTCAGAGAGCTACAATTGTTATGAAGACATCAAGAGCAAATTCGGTCAAGAAGGCGGTCAATTTTGGAGCCAAAGTCGGATGTACAATTCTGGATTTATTTTGGACCCGAATTTTGTAATTTAAGTCCGTTTTATTTTATTTCTGTTTTGGGCTAAAACTATGAGAGCCCATTTCGTTTTAGGTTATTTTTAAGTATGGCAGCTGCCACAAACATATTCATTCACGTTTTTAACATTAGAGTGGATCAAAATACAAGTTTTCATTTTCTCTCATCTCATTCTTCATGTTCTTCGCGCGTTCTTCGTGTTCTTCGTTCGTTCTTCGATTTTCCCACCATGTTCGGCTAAACTCTTGTGATTAACCCAACGATGAGGATTCCATGATTCATCCAGAGAACTCGTGCCTAATCGGTAACTACTCGATTCTGTTTTCATCTTATCGGATTCGATTTGAAATAGTTCGAATATTAGATTTAATATTCGGTTTGGTTCATCCCAAGGACTTAGTTCGGACTAGGTTACAGTGTTGTTGCCGTGCGATTGCACAGTGAGACGCCACTGTCCGGACAGATTCTAGGCGATCGTCTAGGCGAGGAATCTCGGATGAATGCAGAGATCTCGATTGTTTGACTCTGTTTATTGCATTTTGGTTATGTTATTTAGTTTTGTTCTATTCTGTCAAACCAAACCCCCCATTTTATCATTCTGTTTCACTATTGTTATTAAACAAGCCCGCTGCAAATTCATTGGGAAATGACCCAGGTTCCCTAATTCTGCAAATTAATTACGAACTTGGTTTATTTTGGAAGACACGGCAAAAATCTTTCCAGTGAGCCAAAGTGATGACAAAAACAATTGCATCATCTTTGACTCAGAAGAATGTCTCATTGTTAACAAAAATGATCTACCAATCGACAAAGGTAAACTTAAGGTATTATTCAAAGCTCCTCATGAGGGAAATTGTTATACATTAGACTTACCTAAAATATATTCTGAAAAGTATTTTGGTAGCAACTTAGATGAAAGCTGGCTATGGCATAAGCAACTAGCTCATGTCAATATGGCCCAATTAGACAAGTTACTAAGAAAAGGCTTAGTCCTTAGTTTACCTAAACATCAATTTAAAAATGACATGCTTTGTGACTCCTACCAAAAGGGTAAACAGACTAAATCTTCTTTTAAAAACAAGCCTGAAATATCAACCAATCGACCTCTTCAACTACACCATATGGATTTAGTTGGACCAGCAAGAGTCAAGAGCCTTGGTGGTAATCTATATACTCTAGTCATTGTCGATGATTTCTCAATATTTACATGGACTATCTTTCTATCTTCAAAAGATGAAACATTTGATCTATTTGTTGTGTTTGACAAAAAGGTGCAAAACGAGAGAGGTATTTGCATTTTAGGAATTCGAACTGATCATGGAGGAGAATTTGAAAATCAAGCCTTCGAAGAATTCTGTGACGCTCATGGAACAGATCACAACTTCTCAGCTCCAAGAACCCCTCAACAAAATGGGGTGGTTGAAAGAAAGAATCGAGTGCTCACTGAAATGGCTCGTGCAATGTTGAATGAAAATCAAACTTCACAAGTCTTCTGGGTAGAATCCATGAGCATAGCCAGCTACATCTCAAACAGAGCTTATCTCCGAAAGAAACTTGACAAAACTCCATATGAGCTGTACAAAGGAAGAAAACCAAACTTGGGCCACCTTCACATATTTGGATGCAAATGCTTCGTTCATAATAACGGTAAAAACAACCTGGGTAAGTTTGATCCAAAATCAGACAAAGGTATTTTTCTTGGCTACTCAAATAGGAGTAGAGCATACAAGATTTTATTTAAACGTACTTGTTTAGTAGAAGAGTCAATCCATGTTGTATTCTGTGAATCTAAAATTGACAAACCTCTAGATGATGATGAGGAAACTCCCTACAAAAATCAATTCTTTTCAAAAACTACCCCTGCATCTCTTGAAAATCCAGCTGACAATTTTGAAAGCAATTCTGAAAACTCTTGTGAAACCCCTAATCAATCTCAACCCAAACCTTGGAAATTCATAAGAAATCATCCCTTGGATAAAGTGATAGGGGATATAAATCAAGGTGTAAGGACTAGAAAAAGCATATTGAATGAAGTCACTTTTTCTGCATTCATATATGAGATTGAACCCTCTAAGATTGACGAAGCCCTCTCAGACAATGATTGGTTGATAGCAATGCAAGAGGAATTAAATCAATTTGATAGAATTCAAGTTTGGGAGTTGGTACCTAGGCCTAAAGACCACCCGGTCATTGGCACTAAATGGGTATTCAAGAACAAACATGATGAATCCGCAATCATACTCCGAAACAAGGCTAGATTGGTTGCCAAAGGCTATAATCAGGAAGAATGTATTGATTATGAGGAAACATATGCTCCAGTTGCTAGATTGGAAGCCATACGAGTACTCTTAGCCTTTGCGTGTATCAAAGGATTCAAACTCTGTCAAATGGATGTTAAGAGTGCCTTTCTAAATGGTTTCATTCAGGAAGAGGTCTACGTTGAACAACCCCCTGGTTTTGAAAATGATCATCATCCAGATCACATGTTTCGCCTCAAAAAGGCTTTATATGGTCTTAAACAAGCTATTAGAGCTTGGTATGAAAGGTTAAGCAAATTTATGCTAGATCAAGGATTTATTAGAGGAAAAGCATATAAAACATTGTTTGTTAAAACCAACAAGGTTAATGAAATTTTGATTGTGCAAATATATGTTGACGACATTATATTCGGTGCCTCTAACGAATTCTTGTGTGAGGAATTCTCTAAGGTAATGCAGAATGAATTTGAAATGTCTATGATGGGAGAACTCAACTACTTCCTCAGTTTTCAAATCAAACAACGAAAGGATGGCATATTCATTTCACAAGCAAAATTACGTTTGTGACCTACTCAAAAAATTTGGAAAGGAACACTGTAATGGTGCTGACACACCAATGAGCTCAACGACGACTCTAGATGCTGATGAAGAAAAAGGGAAAGATTTCAACATTACCAAGTATCAGGGAATGATTTTATCCTTGCTATACTTGACAGCAAGTCGGCCGGATATTGAATTTAGTGTGGGAATGTGTGCAAGATTTCAATCAGCTCCCAAAGAATCTCACGCCGAACATGTTAAAAGAGTTTTTTGGTATCTCTCGGATACAAAGGAATTGGGGCTCTGGTTTCCAAAAGGTCAACAAGATCATTTAGTCGCATATTCTTATTCAGATCATGCTGGGTACAAGACTGATAGAAAGAGTACCAGTGGACAATGTGAGTTTCTCGGTGGATCTTTGGTATCCTGGTTTAGCAAGAAACAAACAACTGTAGCTGTACCCTCCACCGAAGCTGAATATGTGGCTGCCTCAAGTTGCTGTGCTCAAGTCTTGTGGCTTAAACTACAACTTCAAGATTTGGGGATTCAATTGAAGGAGATCTCAATCCTCTGCGATAACACTAGTACAATTAGCTTGGCCAAAAATCAAGTTCAACACACCAAAACCAAGCATATTGATGTGCGACATCATTTATCCGCGACCATGTCCAAAGAAAAGATGTCAAAGTAATGTTCATACCTACACATCTTCAACTGGCCGATATATTCACGCAACCATTAGCCAAAGAACAATTCACGTTCATACGTAGAGAATTGGGTATGGCTAATCCCAATGAATTGTAAGTATTCTCTTCTTAAATGATTTGCTTCAACAAGATAAATACTAACTTTAGCATCGGAGTCTCTAGAATTTGTTTATGTAGGATGCTCTGTCTGAATAAAGAAAAATAGAGACAAACAGAGATGTTGATGCTCGAGCAAGACCACCAGCCATGCTTGAGCAACAGCGTAAGTTCCTCGAGCAAGACCACCAGCCATAAGCTCTGCTCGAGCAACAGCGGTCAATCTACATAACGAGAAGAGGTCTGCTCGAGCAACGGAGTAAGCCTGCTCGAGCAACAGCGGGCAACTCTCTAATGAAGGAGTGCCTGCTCGAGCAACACACATGACCCTGCTCGAGCAAGAATGAGATAGAAAGAAAAATATGGAAGGTTGCTTGAGCAACCTGGTTCATCTGCCCAAGCATACAAATCTGACGAATCAAATCCAAGCTTGAAAGGCTCATTTCAGACCCTTAGAACCTTGATATATAAACTATTAATCAAGTATTCACAGTACGTACTTGATTGGAGGTCATCTTAGCTCAAAAATTTCAAAATGAAAACCGCATGTGTTCATCCTGCTCGAGCAAGACTTGAAGTCTGCCCGAGCAAGACCTCTGCTCGAGCATACAAGATATGCTGCTCGAGCAACATCGCAGAACATCGTTTTTAAAAAAAGGGAAAAGACGTTTCATTTTTAACCTCCATCAAAACCTAAGTTTTTCTCCCCTTCTCAAAAACTCTCAAATCCCCTCACTCCGTCACTCCCGTTTTCAAATCGTTAACCAAAATCAATCGTTACGACTGTTCATGAACGATTAATTTCTCATTTCATCCGATTAATTCCCTCCAATCGTTCATTTTTCTCTCCAATTCTCGCACCCTCGTTCGTCGGCATCTCCTCGAAAATCTTTCCCCAATATACCAAATCCATTCTACTAAATGGCTGGATCCAGTGAAAAAACTCCCTCTAAGTCAATTCCCAGCAAGAAATCTTGTTACTATCGGCCGAAAGTACAATCGACGGAGAAGCCAAAAATCATCAAAGAGAAAGTCGCTCAGTCGAAAATAAAGGAGGCAGGCTCTCAAAGATCCCCAAAACCAACTACGCGTCTCCAGACTGGATCTCTATCTTCTGGGAAAGGAAAACGCGCGTGACCATCCTCTCCGACTCACTCAACCGACGATTCAGAGAGACGATAGAAGCCACTGGCTCTAAAGAAAAATCCCAGACTCCAAAACCAGCTCTAAGTCAGAAATCCCAAGCTTCCGCAAGCAAGCAAGTCTCCTTCTCGCTCAAATCTCAGGATTCGGGTAGCAAGCGGGAGCATGTCTCAACAAGCAGGCCCCAAGATGGGCAATTACCAGAACCAGCATCGGGTATGATTGTTGGTAATGTTGCCGTAGATGATCATCTTCTATTTGGTAGATAATATGAGCAGATAACCTTCTGTCCTATCGTATATGTTGACTTGGAGTACTTAAAGAAGGAATGCAACTTCGATATGACAGATTGGTTGCAGCAATTCATGCCTCTCTTAGGAATCAGTAAGCCCTTCTCTCCCGAGGTAGTCCGGGAATTCTACCACAATATGCATACTCTGGAGAAGGCTCAAGAGGATGATGAGGATACTCTGGTTACCAAGGTCAAGGGAAAGATGATCAAGCTCACAGCTTACGACCTTAACATCTTGCTTGGGGTTGTCGACCCTCCTGAAGATCCCCCGAAGCTATCCCTTGCCTGGTGCCACCAAATCCTATTTTCTCACATCCCGGTGGACGAATACAAGAAGGCCAATCTGACTCCTGCTTCTATGCAAGATGAGCACAGAGTACTCTGGTACATTTACAGTCGGAGCCTAGTCCAGAAGGGTCAGAGCTTCACTCACTTTGTCCTGAAGGACTTTGAGAGATTTGCCTCTCTAGTAGCCAAGGAACCAAGGAATCTTGGTAAGTGGATTCTAGACGAGATGCTTTCCTTCATATCAGAGGCTAAGGTAAAGCTTAGAGCTACCATTCCGTATCCTACTTTGGTGTCCCAGATTCTGGAAGTAAACAACGTATGGTATTTATTGGAGGACAAGGAAGAATACCCTCCTCGCTTTGGGCCTGAGCATCTGATCCATCTTCGGGTGTCCTTCACCGAAGCATCGTCCAAAAAGAACTGCAAGGGAAAAGCACCAATTCTTCCTTCCCAGCCTTCAGTCCCCAGAGCTGGCCCTTCTATTCCCTCCACTGCTCCTCCAGATGAAGCATAATCTTCCAAGGCTGGCCATTCTACATCTGCTCCTTCCTTCTCTCAGGTAGCTACTCAGGCAGCTATTCAGGCAGCCGTTGATTCCTCTGTTCAAGCAACAGTTTCCCCAGTCTTACAGTCTCTAGACGCCTTCAGGAAGCTGACATCTCAGACGATCCAGGCAATGTCCAATGAAATGAAGAATCTCAAGCAACATATTGGACTCACCTTTGACATGGACTTGGCTGAGATGAAGACCGACTTAGAGTCCAGCTATATCGTCCTTTATGAGAAGCAACAGGAGCTCAAGCGAGAAGTCCAGCGGGTGGCAGATCAGCAGCAGAGGCAGATTTCTGGGCTAGATGCCACATTGGACGCCTTTGTCCAATATTTCATACCTACTGGCTCCCAAATTCTTCCCAGGCAACCTATCGATCCATCCAGTGTCCCCCTTCTGTCCACTTCCTCATCTAATTTTCCCTCTCCTTCTGATCAGGCCCCTCTTTTTCCTAATGACAAAGGGGGAGAGTAGATTAGGACTAGCATTTGTTGTTCTTGATTTGAGCATTTAGTATGTTCTTCATTTTGTTAATTATGAATGAATAATGTACTCAAATGCCATGCTTAAATGTTCGTTTAGCTCTTTTACATATGAGCCATCTCATTGTTATTTCTCTCAATTCAATAACTTATGAAATTCCTCTCAAATCACAAATTCTTAAGAATTGTCATCATCAAAAATAGGGGGAATGTTGGTTCTCGGTGTTTTGATGATTACAAATTATAAGTTATTCAATTAAGTGAAAAATATGTAGTTCAGGGTTTGCTCGAGCTACTCACATATCCTGCCCGAGCATCATCGAGACTCAGACCTTTTGAACTAAATTAAAAGAATCTTGCTCGAGCAGCAGTTAGTGTTTGCCCGAGCATCATCGAGTCAAAGAACCTTTTTGAGTGAATTAAGCATTCATGCTCGAGCAGGAGGAATTCCTTGCTCGAGCAGCATAGAGGCAGAAGCGAAATATCACATGGCCAATAGGCCTGCTCGAGCACCAGAGAAATCCTTGCTCGAGCACCATGCTCGAGCAGAAGGAAAGAGCTTGCCCGAGCATCATGCCCGAGTAGAGGTAAACCCATGCTCGATCAGCCCCACTCAAGACCTCTCATTTACCCTCTGGTAACCGTCTGCCCGATCAGTATTTTACTCATGCTCGAGCACCATGCTCGAGCAAGGGAAATAGTCTGCTCGAGCAGCATTGGTGAAGTACTGATTCTCGCCTCTGCCTGAGGCTTGCTCGAGCATGACATAACGGCTTGCCCGAGCAACAGCGAGAAACTCTGGTTCTTCAAAGGCTTGCTCGAGCATGTCATAACGACTTGCCCGAGCATCAGCGAGAAAATCTGTTTCCTTTTAAAGTCTTGCCCGAGCAACATAAAAACCTCTTGCTCGAGCATAGGAACAGAGAAACGATTCGCTGTCTCTCAGATCGATTATATCTGATAATTATTGGACCACCTTACCTTCTATTACTGATCATATTCAAACTCATTTAATTCCTATTTAACCATTCTGTTTAAATGAGTTTCAGGTAATCAATCCTTGATTGACGGAAAAGAAGAACAGATCATTACTTTCACGCGTCAACGAACAAAACAGTGGTGAAGAAGATGAGGTACTTCGATTTGGAAATATTTGACATAGCCTTTACTCAGAGTAATTCCTTGCACAAATAAAGGGAAGACACTAAATGATGCAACCGTCATAAACCTTCGATGTAGAGCGATCATTAGAAATCAAAGAGGCATTATGAGTCAACGGCTATCTTCGCCATCACCCAACGACATGAATCAAAATATTATAAAAGCCCATCTAATTTAATTCAATAAGTAACTCAAGAGAATACGAGATATACATTTCCTTATCACTGTGATCAACTACGCCAATTATCTTGAGTATCTTCGGATACCGTATAGTACTTCAGTGTTCATAGTTTATTCACTCGTGAGGAGCTGTTAAACACCTTCATTATTTCAGTTGTTCAAACTTAAGGTTGTGGAACCTTAAATAAGGGTGTACAATTACAACTTGTAAGGGGGAGTGAGTCCGAGTGTGAAAGGATCATCCTAAGTTACAGAGTGGGTATTTAAAACTGGACGTAGGTCAAAGTTTTAGACCGAACCAGTATAAATCTCTTTGTGTTCATTTCTCTTCCCTTACTCTGGTAATTTATTTTCTAAGTGTATCTTTGAAAAGTTTGTTAAGATCACCTATTCACCCCCCTCTAGGTGATATTCCACTGTCAATTGTAAGCCTGAAAGATATAGGCATTATTCTGGAATGGCCAAACAAATGGAATGGAATGGATTGGGTATCCTATGATTCGAGTGGCCAAGGATAAAGCCTGATATGTAATTGGAGTTGATGACCTTCTATGTTAGTATCTAGTTCCTGGTATGTTTAAAATTTGAATTTGGAACTTGCTAATGCACCTGCTTTATTGTGAATTCTTTTGAACAAAATTTCTTTTGAATGAAATATTTTCTATGGAATTTGGAACCAATTTAAAGTGGTTGTTTATGAACTATGTTAACTCATAGATAGGGTCCTGATGGAACCTAGATTTGAAACTGAATTGTGAACCAGGTTTATGACAGAAGCAGTACGGAACTAGAAAAGGCCAGAAATTGTCGTAGATGTACTTAGTTTGCTGGATCTTGCCAGATGTTTTTGAAAATGTTTTTAAATCGCTAGCCATGTTGAAAGCTCTTTTGAGGGGATTAGATTTTGGGAAACTGATACTCGCACCAACAGTGTATGCTCCCAATCCAAGTAGTTTCGCCTTGTAGGGGCGTGTGTTTTTCCTTGTCTGGCCGGCACCCACGCAGGCGTTTGGAGCAGGGCTCTGTGGATGATGGTCCTTTGTCCCGGTATGGGATTCTGGTGGGTGGCCTGTTATTGTATGTGCCAGTGCGGACACTGGGTCCCGGGAAGGGACGAAAACTCTACCACTGTAATATCCTGAATTTTGGACCTTGAGAACTGAGAATAAGCCTAAAGTAAGCGGACGACCAAGTCCAGTTCGGGAAGAGTCCCAAGAATGTAGAGAGTTAGGAAACCTTTCTGGGACTAAGTAACTCGGGTATACGGTCAGTGGACCTAGTTTGTATAAGCCGTGAAATTAAAAGTACCAATGGAAAAGGGGCACAAAGGACCTATACAATGTTAACCAGTTGGTAAAAATGATATTTAAGCTATTCCCTAAGGTATGAGACAATTAGTTGAGTGAAAATATGTTGGTATAAGTATGCATATGGAATTTTCAAGGCAGTCAGGTATGCCCTACGTTTTTGCAAAAAGTAAATAATGATTACAGAGGTAGAGAAGTCAAATCCTTACCCCTTAAGTATTCAATTTAGTCCACATCAAGGAGGAGAGATAAAATAAGATGATTTTATCCATACTCAGGCCCAAACACAAAATACAGGTCCCACAGGATGTTAACTGGTAGAAAGGGGACTGATAAAGACCAATTAGGGGCTTCTTTTAGACTGAATTAGACAAATGTGGGGCCACATGGGAGAGCAGAGTGGGGCCACATATGTATGTCCAAATAGGGGAAATATTTGAAAATTTGAAGAAAAGTGCAAAAGGAAGCACCCTTTTAACCAGCGGGGCCCAACAAAGACCAGTGGATAAAAAGATAAATCAGATAATTGGGAAGATTAAATAAAAATCAAAGGGATCAGATTTGTGGGCCCAAGATGGCTCCACCTAGCCCCTTAGAATCAACTAGAATGCTTTGGGAAAAAGAAAGAGAAAATAAAGAAGTTCCGGGCCAAAACTGGTAATTTAAATAAATTCCGGGTCAAAATAGGTAATTTTCACCATTTGAAAAGTATAAATCTGCCAAACTTGGATGAGAATGTGCCACATGTACCCCTTTTGGAATTATCTAGAGATTCTTGAAGATAAAGTCAAAAGCCTGATCTAATTCATTAACTACTGGATAGAAATAAACACCAGATATTCCAGACTGCCCAGATCCTCTTTAGCTATTTTAAAAAGGCTTCAATTCTTCATTTTTGGCAACCTAGGGGCGTTCCCAAATGAAGGAAGAGGAGAGACCATAAATTTTTCATACTTAGAGCAAGGAGCCAAGTTCACCAAGTCGACCACCAATTCAGGTAAACACCGAAAATCATAAGCTTCTGAGTTTCTAGTTAAGGATTTTCGTTCAAGAAGCTAGAGCTTGGTTTTATAGTCTGATTTTTGTATTTTTAATGGTCTCAATGATTTTAAAACGTGATTTTTTATGGGGCTAGGTTATGGTTTAAGTTTTCGAACTCAAAAACACCAAAAACACAAAAAGGGAAGCTGGCTGCCAGTTCTGGAAAATCTGGCCAGCGGAGATTCAAACCAGTTTTTAAAATAGTAAATGAAGTTGGTTTGAGCTGAAATTTCACAGGAATAAATTATACATCCCAAGATTCACCGTGATGTATAATTTTGTGTCTTTTGGATTTTTATACTAAGAGATAAAAATTGATAAAGTTGGTCCAGAAAGCAACAGGTTAATTCTGACCAGAGTGTAGAAATTGGGATACACACCAAAATATATGTACTTTTAGTCTCTAAAATTATTTTTCCTGAAAAATATACATTTCAATGGTTCAGATGGCGTTGGTTTCATAACATATGATTTGTTTGGAATTTATTAAAAATCATTAAAGTTGGTCCTGATGCACTGGATTTTCTAGAAAGTTGTTCAAGGCTTGGTTTTAATTAAAAATGCAAGGGTAATTTTGGAAAATGCTAAAAAAATGTATTTTGGTGTTGTTTAGGACAAGGGTATATTTGGAAAATCAATCAGGCATACTAAACTTTTAAGACGTTACATACCCCACTAGGTAGTAACCACTATACTCAGATACCTTTATGTGTTTTGTTGTATGTTTATTTTTCCATGTGCGTGTATGTTTTTGTATTAGTGCCAAATATGCAATCAGAGCGTGTTGGGGTACGAGTCCCTAACTATGTGGTTCCTAGCCCCGAGGATGATCAGTCCAAGGCCGGCCTTAATTGGCGGCTGTACGGGTTGATAGGTCCGGGGCTGTCTTGGTGCAGGTGGCTCTA
Source organism: Acacia pycnantha (assembly GCA_025563575.1). Taxonomy (NCBI): domain Eukaryota; kingdom Viridiplantae; phylum Streptophyta; class Magnoliopsida; order Fabales; family Fabaceae; genus Acacia; species Acacia pycnantha. The sequence goes on from JAMWYP010000120.1 coordinate 390,621, forward strand.
CGGGTCGTGACTTTGGTAAGTCCGGGGTATGCCTTGGTAAGGCATCTTGATGGCACGTGGTAGCCGATAATATGTATATTCTATTATCATATGTGGTATGTTTGGCATATTACTGAGATTTTTATATATCTGACATGGTTACGTACATACACTTTACACATTTAGTATTTGAGTATTGACGGTTACTCTGGGGGCCACTATCGGACTCCAGTCACTTCTATAAACACATGGGGTTGTGCTTGAAGCTTGAAGAACCTTTTCGGAAAGGTAGGGCGTATCAGTGTTGTTGAAGAATAGGGGATGCCCTATTTATTTTGTATATACTTTTGGATAATTGTATATATTTTTAGTATTTTTTTTTGGATGGCCTTAAGCAAGCTCCTAGAGCTTGGTGTGAGTGATTAAGCAAATTCCTTCTTGATCAATGATTTTTTAGAGGAAAAGCAGATACAACTCTCTTCAAAAAAAGTAATAAGCTTAATGAAATTTTAATTGTCCAAATTTATGTTGATGACATTATTTTTGGTGCTTCTAATGATGCTTTGTGTGAAGAGTTTGCGAAGAATATGCAAGGAGAGTTTGAGATGTCCATGATGGGAGAACTCAACTATTTCCTTGGTCTACAAATCAAGCAAAAGAAGAATGGGATCTTCATATCTCAGACCAAATATCTCAATGATCTGCTGAAGAAGTTTGGAATGAATCAATGCAATGGAGCTGACACTCCAATGAGCTCAACCAGCTCCTTGGATCCTGATGAAGAGGGCAAAGATTTCAACATTACAAGATATAGAGGAATGATTGGGTCATTGCTCTATCTTACTGCAAGTCGCCCAGACATCCAATTCAGTGTGTGGATGTGTGCCAGGTTTCAGTCTGCTCCCAAGGAATCTTATGCTGAAAATGTGAAGAGGATCCTTAGATACCTTGCTGACACAAAGACTCTTGGGTTGTAGTTTCCCAAAGGTCAACCTGAGCATTTGGTGGCTTACTCAGATTCAGATCATGCTGGCTACAAGATGGATAGAAAGAGAACAAGTGGCCAATGTCAATTTCTTGGTGGCTCACTTGTCTCCTGGTTCAACAAGAAACAAACAACCGTCTCTATGTCATCAACTGAAGCTTAGTTCATTGTTGCATCTAGTTGTTGTGCTCAAGTCCTGTGGCTCAAGCAACAACTATCTGATTTAGGAATCAATCTGAAGGAGATTCCAATATTATGTGACAACACAAGAACAATAAGCTTGGCAAAGAATCCAGTTCAACATACTCGGACCAAGCATATTGATGTGAGACATCACTTCATAAGGGATCATGTTCAGAAGAAGGATGTCAAAATCATGTTCATTCCAACTCACCTTCAACTTGCTGACATCTTCATAAAACCATTGGCCAAGGAGCAATTCAATTTCATTAGAAGAGAATTGGGAATGGAAAATCCCAATGAACTGTAAGCATTTCTTCTCCCAATGTTAGTTATGGTTTTGATGATTATTAGATACTAACTTAAGCATCAGAGTGCTTAACAATGCCTTATGCAGGGTGCTTAAAATACTGATGTTTGTTGTCAAATGTCGCAAACTCGAGTTTTGGAATCAAAACTCGAGTTTATCGGGGACAGAGAACAACACACCTGATGAAGCAAAATGAAAACTCGAGTTAGTAAGTTGGAAACTCGACTTTTAGTCGCGGAAGTTCAAGGGTTCACAATACATCCTTGTAATCCAGGTAAGTTTTTCGCGCCTTATTTAAATGTGATTGTTCATTGTTCGTCTACACTCTCTTCAAAACTCTAGTTTTGCCCTAGCTATTCTCTCGTCTCTCTATTTCTCGCCATTCTCAACCAATTTCTTCAACTAGAAACCCTAAATGGCCTCCAAATCTTCTGCCCAAATGTCGCACAACAAAGAATTAGACCATGAAGGCTCCAAATCTTGGTCTCCTCCTCCTCCTCCTCACTGACCTAGGAGGATGAAATCAACCCCAAAGCGTTATCACTTTGGAGTCGATCGCTCTATCAGAGGGGTTAGCGACAATATTCCTGTAGCTTCTCCAAAATTTAAAGGGGTTTTGTTCAAAGAACCCTCTGTGTCTCCATCAAAGAAGAGAACTGAACAAGAGGAGGGTAAAGGGAAGAACAAGGCTAGCGAATCCTTTAAGTCTTCCAAGTCAAAGAAATCAAAGGCTTCGTTTAGGTCTCAAGTCACTGAAAAAGGACAAGGTTTGTCTGCTACTCAACCTGATGAAGAGCCCTCAGTCGAGCCGGATGCTATCACAAAAATCTACAATCAAAATTCTCCTCCCTCTGGGTTTGCTTCTACTGCTACTGTTCTTTCAAACGAATTAGCTACTAAATTCAAAGAATCCTTTCTTAATAAGGAATTTTGTCCTTCTGTCTCAGTTGATTTAGCCAAACTAAGAGAATATTGTAGCTTAGACTTATCCCCTTGGTTAAAAGATTATTAATCATTCATTTCCATATCTGCTTCATACACTCCCAATATTGTCAAAATCGTTTATTTCAATATGGTTTATGACAATATTCTAGATTAATTTTGAGGGAGAGTTAGTTGAGGAAAGAGTCACTACCACTGTTAAAGGAGTAACATTTACCTTTTCTGCTTCTACCATCAACACCATTCTCAAAATTAACAATCCACCTCCTGTTCCTACAATTCAACTTAGCAATAGGGAGATTTTTCAACTACTCAGACCAAATGAACCTATCCCAGAAGCTGAGTTGCACCACCTGTTGTTTTCCCCTGTGTTTATGCCCCCGATTAATAGAGTTCTATGGTATATTTACTCTATGAATTTTATTCAAAAGGGTGGCAATTACACTCACTTTGCAAAGAAGGATTACCCTTTCTTTGCTACTCATGTCAAGAAAGTCCCTTTAAATATTGGACATTGGATTTTCCAGGAAATGGTAAGGTTCAAATTTGCCTCTCGTAGACCTTATCATATTCCATTTCCATCCCTTGTCTCTGTGATATTGTTCTATCACAAGATATGGTATCTTGGCCCTCCTGATTCCATCAAGACTCCTCTTGTGTTTGGCAAGTCTTGAAAACAAAAGGAAATCACCAAGAGGGGGGTGAATTGGGGATTTTAAAAACTTTTAAAATAACTTTGCACCTAAGCTGAAGCTGAACGTAAAGAGATAGGGAAGAAGAGCTTGACACAGAAAGTTTATCCTGGTTCGGTCCAAACTCTTGACCTACGTCCAGTCCCCAGACTCTGGGTTTTTCTACTATCACTCAAATCGATACACACTCTGTACTCAAGGATTATCCTCTCTCTAGGATACACTCCCCCTTACAAGTTGTAGTCTGAAATCCCAATCTCCAAGTCCCCTTGACTTGAGATTATTACAATGGATGAATAGTTTGTATAACAGCTCTCTCACGAGAAGATATTGATAAACACTGAGGCTCTTTGTATATCAAATACAATACAGAAAGAAAACTGAATGTATATGTGACTCTTGAGCTTGCTTTTCGTTTCTGCTTAATTTTTCGTATCTTGCGAAGTTTGTAATCTGCTCCTTATATAGTGGTGAATTGCTATGTGACCGTTACTTCTCAATTCTGCATGTTCATCTTTTGAAATTAAGCTTGATGATGATTATAGCCGTTGGGTTCTGAATTTGGTGATTGAATTCCGTACGCGTGAAATCCTTCTTCATTCGATTCGTCGCGTGAATTCAATGTCTTGTTTGATCCAACTAATACCTGAAACATTCTGAATTTAGAGTGGTTAAATATACATATGAATTCTCTAAATGAATGTAATTAATCCGCATAAAAATGGTAAGTTTGTAGTTCAAACTAATCAGGATGAAACCAGTAATGATCATATTTGTTGTTGCTTTAAACTCGAGTTCGCCAAGTCAGGCTCGAGTTCGTAAGGCACTTTGAGTATCTGGTTTATCTTCTGTGAGGAGCAAACTTTGGAGTTTTGATGTAAACTCTGGAGTTTGTAAATTGTCTCAACATGTAAACTCGAGTTCACAAAGGTAGGCTCGAGTTCGAATCATCACTGAGCTTTTTATCGTGCGAGCACCTGAGATAATATTTCACAAACCAGCGTGCTCGAGTCCATTAGTGATTAGGCTCGAGTTTAACACTATTCATGCCTAAGAGATTTGGTCATTCGAAAGTGTGAACTGAGCATAAATACAAACTCTGGAGTTTGTGCACTTGCTTTACTCTCTTTCAATGAAGGGCTCGAGTTCATAATCTCAGGCTCGAGTTCGATTTCATTTATTCCATGGCTTATTGGAGTGAACTGGAGGTTTGAACATATACTCTGGAGTTTTTAAATGAGGGAGAACTTGGGAGCTCTCTGCCAAGGAAAAACTCGAGCTTGCAATAAATGCAGAATGAATTTGAGATGTCTATGATGGGTGAACTGAACTACTTTTTTGGTTTACAAATCAAACAAAGAAAGGATGGAATCTTCATTTCACAAACCAAATATCTTCGTGATTTACTTAAAAAGTTTGGTTTGGAACATTGCAATAGTGCTGATACTCCAATGAGCTCTACTGCGTCACTAGATGCTGATGAAGAAAAAGGAAAGGATTTCAATATTACTAAATATAGAGGAATGATCGGATCATTGCTCTACCTCACAGCAAGCCGCCCTGACATTCAGTTTAGTGTGGGAATGTGTGCAAGGTTTCAATCCGCTCCCAAAGAGTCTCATCTTGAACATGTTAAGAGGATCTTTCGTTATCTATCAGATACAAAGGAACTAGGATTGTGGTTCCCTAAAGGACAACAATAATTCTTGGTAGCCTATTCAGATTCTGATCATGCCGGCTACAAAACTGACAGAAAAAGCACAAGTGGGCAATGTGAGTTCTTTGGAGGCTCACTCGTGTCATGGTTTAGTAAAAAGCAGACTACAATAGCTGTATCCTCCACTGAAGCTGAGTATGTTGCTGCCTCAAGTTGCTGTGCACAAATCCTTTGGTTAAGATAGAAACTATCAGACTTGGGAGTCCATCTCAAAGAAATTCCCATTCTGTGTGACAACACAAGCACAATAAGCTTGGCAAAGAATCCCGTACAACATACAAGAACCAAGCATATTGATGTGAGACATTATTTCATCAGAGACCACGTTCAAAAGAAGGATGTCAAAGTCATGTTCATTCCAACCCATTTGCAACTTGCTGACATATTCACCAAACCATTGGCAAAGGAACAATTCAATTTCATTAGAAGAGAATTGGGAATGGTAAATCCCAATGAATTGTAAGTAGTCTAAAAATTGTTACTTGTATTTTGTATTTTGTTTTTTTGTTTAGGAACTAACTTAAGCATCGGAGTATCTAGTTTTTTGTTTGAGTAAATACCCTTTTGGGTCCCTGGAATAACACGCGCTACCCATTTTGGTCCCTGAGTAAAAAAAAATGTCATTTTTGGTCCTTTTTAGGGACTAAAAACGATTTTTTGGAATTCGTGAGGGATTAAAATGCCCACAAAAATGACTAAAAGGACTAAAAGGGACCTTTTTTTACTGTTTAAGGACGAAAAATGACATTTTTTTTACTCAGGGACCAAAATGGGTAGCGCGTGTTATTTCAGGGACCAAAAAGTGTATTTACTCTTTTTGTTTTGCAGGATGTTCAGTGAAAAGCGTGCAATCTGTCAATACTCGAGTATTCCACATACATACCCGAGTATCCTAACGACAGAAACAAAGAGAAACGTCTGAGCTAACTGATACTCGAGTACTATCACTCCATACCCGAGTACAGACCAAGCAAAAAGGCTACTGCCGATGGAACATACTCGAGTAGACACATCCATACTCAAGTACTATGCATCCTCATCTGAAACAACTTCATTCACCTGATGCTCAAAGATCATTCAACAAATCAAAGAAACTCAAGTACTCACAAATACATACTTGAAATAAGGTATTTTGATATTTATCTTAGAATTCATCTATGTGAAACCTAGCACGAACTTCTCTGGCAAGAAAAGATAGCATACTCGAGTACGATATGGGTATTCTGGTAATTTTCTTTTCCCTCATCGTTTTAAACCTCTCCACCGAATACTTTCATATACTTGCACCGAATACTTTCGATCCACTCCTCGTCAATTTTCAAAAACGCTGGGTTCCCTCCACGACGTCATCCCCTCCGACGACGTCTTCTCGGCCTGACCCACTGCGTCTTCTCCAACAAAGAACCATAATGGCATCTTCCTCCTCTGAATCCGCCGATCAGCCTTTGACGAAGAAACCTCGATCATCCTACCGTCAGAAACTACAATCGCCACCATCCTCTGAATCTCATCCACAAAACTCCGATCAATCAATCTCGCTCCACTCCAGCGAAGAGGAAACCGAAACCCAGTCGCTATCCACTTCCACATCCGAAGCTACTGGAAGTGATTCATCGATCAATGGCTCAGATGAAGAAATCCATGAACAACGGTCAAAAAATGTTGAAGACCGAATTCAAAAACTTCAAGGAGCACAAAGGCAACCTGCTTCAAATGCCGAGAACCCTGTTAGTCCCTTTGATTCCAAACTCATTGGACAGACCAGTGCTCTTCATTGTCCTCCCGGTATGTGCCAAGACTCTCTAATCCTTCCAAATGATGATTCCTTTACCATGAATTATGGTTCCAAACCTTTCTGCCCTGTTGTTCGATTAGACATAGAACATTTGAGAACAAAATGTAATCTGGATATGTCTCCATGGCTTAGCTATTATATGCCTTTGTTAGGAATCCCTACACCCTACTCTCCCAAGGTTGTCAAAATATTCTATCACAACATGTTTGTAGCAGAAAAAGTCCATGAACATGATGAAGATGTGTTGATTACTTCTGTCAGAGGAAAAGGTTTTCAGGATCTACAAGCAAAGGTTGATTCTCAGCTCATGCATGGTTCCCATGCTAGCACCTCCACAGCTGAACCTATTGCTGCTCCTGCTGCTCCCACATCCCCTCTTTGATGGATGACAAAGGGGGAGAAAGTTCAGTTCCAGTTCCAGAGCAAGCTAGCTAGCTAGCCTATCTAGCCTATTCTGTTTCTTTATGTTTGTTTCTATTTTGCTCTAGAACTAGGATATTTTGGTTGACAATATAAACTAGACACTCATATGCTGCGCTCTTGATTACTCTCTGTAAACTCTAACTCTATGGATGTAGGTATGCAGCAAACTTCTTGACTAAATATGAAAGTGCATTGCAAGTTTATATTGTACTCTTCTTAATTATTTATTTCAAAACCTAAATTTCAAAAACCACCAATCTAAGTGTTGTCATCATCAAAAGGGGAGAATGTTAGCTCTCAAAGTTTTGATGATAACAAGACTTGAATCAGTTAAGGTTTTGAATCAGATTTAATCATGTTCATTAATATGTACTCAAGTATGGAAATATGATACTCGAGTATGTCAGGCCTAACATAGTTGCTTAAGTGTTTCAGGAGACAATACCCGAGTATGACTATGGTATACCCGAGTATGTAATCAGGTGTTTTAGCAGTTGAAAACTGATTTTATCACTCTACTCGAGTATGGTAAGATACTACTCGAGTATACTTCATATACAATGATGTTTGCTAAATATTCATGTAGGATAATTAAATACCCGAGTATGACTCTCTGATGATCTGCTATGCGCAATACCCGAGTATGAGACTGATATACTCGAGTATGCTCGAAGAACAAAGCTATCTGTATATTATAGAAACGCATATACCCGAGTATGACATTCTGAATACTCGAGTATTGACGAAGAACAGCAGTTCGTTCTGTCGAAAGCTCAGATGATGATTTTGTTATTTAATTCAAATAGATACAGTCTTTAATGATTTTATTCCTAACCATTGACCTTAGAGGATCATGAATATTGTAGTTAAAGTGCAGGATAATGAGGAATCAGATTGGGTTAATGAGATCGACGCGTGCTCTGTATAAATGGAATAAAATTTTCGAATTGCAGCAGAAATGAGAATGCAAGACGCGTAGAAGTTATACGCAGAAAAACGAATTCATTGCTGTCATTATGGTCATCAACATACTTCCAAATTCTACAGACGAGTGAAATCAGACTTGATTGCAAGAACGGAAAAGTTCTCTTTTCAATTCAAACAAAGGCTCCTTCAAACGGTCAACTAAGCAAACCAGTATAAATATGAAGCTATGGGTGCTCAAAGAACACACACATACAGCAGAACAAATGATCAAAGAAAGATACTCTCCTGAGCTTGGTTTCGCTAATCTCATGAGTGATACTTTCTGAGATACTTTCTGAAATACTTTCTGCAATACTTTCGAATACTTTCTGAGATTGTGTCACAAATTGTTCTTCAGTGTTTATGATCATCTGCTCTTAGAGAGAGTTATTCATCTACTACTATTTCTTGTGAGAATCTCAGAGTATTGGGACTTTGAGATTGGGTCATTTGATTGCAACTTGTAAGGGGGAGTGTAATTCAAAAGAGAGGAATTGCTCCGAGTGTTACAGAGTGTGTAATCATTGGATCTTGGTTTAGTGAAATCCCAGAGTGTGTCTGGGGACTGGACGTAGGTCAAGGATTAGGACCGAACCAGTATAAATTGCCTTGTGTTCATCTCCTTACTCTTCCCTTGTTCTTTTTATTTTTAAACTAGCAAGAAAATTTTATAATACCAATTCACCCCCCTCTTGGTAATATTCCTGCTTTCACAGATGTATCAAAAGATACTTTACACAAGAAAACTCAAAGAGTAATTGAAACTTGAATGTTTTTCATTTTTTCACAGATTGGTTGTTGAGAGGAATTGAATGCATCTCTATTTATAGCTAGAGATCATTAAATGGCCGTTATAAATCCTAATGTGACCGTTGCCAACATTGGTGATGGATTAGTGAAGGTTTTGGTCTTCTTCTCTCTCTACTCTTTGGTTAATCCAGCTGTGCAGAGGTTCAGGCTTGACTTCCTGACTTTTAATCCGTTGGAAGAGCAGCTACTGGATGTGGTAATGAAACATTAATTCCTTCAAAACGTGTGGAGAATGATTGTTAAGAAGCATGCAAGTTTTCTGCACTTTTGCATTTAATGTTCTGACTCTACTTTATGCTTTATGCTAATTCTCCATTTAAACCTGTCTAAATCATCTGAAACTCACTAACGAACTGATTAAACATAGTTAGGAATAGTAATGAGTAATGATATAAAGTATTGGGATCAAAACACTACGATTTCACAAATTCAATCAAATCGAAATTCAAATTTTGTGATGCAAACTCAAGTTTGTCCTTCAAAACTGGTGTTTTCATATTTCAGTAAAAGCCTAAACTCGTGTTTCCAAAAGTTAACTCGAGTTTTCTCATTCCAGAGAAGAATATCGCGATTTCGAGTTTGGACATGTTTTGTGAACAGTGCAAAACTCGAGTCATTAAGTGACTAACTTGAGTTTTGGACTTTTAATGAGAAATCATGTTTTAGTCCAAAATCTCAAAACTGGAGTTTCCATAACTTTAGCTTCCCATTCCACGTGATTTGCCCTAGGATGCGCCATAATTTCCCTTTATGTGCCATAATTACTTGTCATTCCATTGTCATATCAGATTCAAAAGGTGTGGTCCAGATTAATCCTGATTATTTTATCTTTCTCTCTCTTCATAATTACATGATGTGACCTTTTTCTTTCTCTCCAAGTCACTTTCTCTCTCCTCTGGGCCCACCCAAATTCTCCCTTCATCTGAGTCCAGGGGTCTGGGCCTGACTCCAGAAAACCCTGACCGGTCCCGCTTAGCTCCTTTTTGCCGGTTACACTTTTCCTCGTAACTCTTGCCACTTAGTTGGACTTGTGTGGGGCCAGATCATCATTCCCTTCTCTTTCCTCCTCGTTTTCTTCAAAAACGCAGGGAACCCTTACTCATCCAGGAAATATCATCTGCATATTTATTTTAGCACTTTTTTGCTTTGTTAATTGTCCCATACCTTAGGGCATAGCTAAATGGTATTCTTACCAACCAATTGACATCGAATAAGTGTATTTATGCCCTTCTACACTATCACTTTAATTTCTATGGTCCTTGAGCTCCTGATCCAAATACTCATGCAAACAGGAGTGCAAAATGTCTTAAAATATGTCAAGAGGGCAACTAAAAATCCCCCAAACCAAATGACCAAAGTGCCCTTGCAAAATATCCTCTTAACTTGGCTTATTTTGCAAGTTTTGTTGACTTTTCTCTCTCCTCGTTTTGCACAAATTTGAAGCAATTCCTCTCTCTTCATGATGACTTGATTTGACCTCTTGCACCTATAATTATGAAGGGACACGTGTCATGCTCTTATTGGTCCAACACAAAAGTAGCTTTTTCCCTTGTCATGATGACGGGACACGTGTCATGATTTTATTGGACCAACACAAAAGTATGTCATCATTAGTCATCATGACCTTACTTTATTAAAGTTACTTTATCGGTGTCTACTCGAGATCATGTCTGAGTTTACTCGGGATTCTTCATGAATACCGGTGTTTTCTCAAAAACGCAGGGCATACCCAACCTCCCTGAAAAGATTGTATACTAACTTATACTGGCATATTTTCACTCAACTAATTGTCCTATACCTTAGGACATAGTTGGGTGACATTTCTTCCAACCAGAGTTACACCGTATAGGTCTTCTGTGCCCCTTTTCCATTAGCACTTTAATTCCATGGCTTGAACATACTAGGTCTACTGACCCGTATAGCCGAGTTACTTAGTCCTAGAGAGGCTTCCTAACTCTTGACATACTTGGGACTTTTCCTAAACTGGGCTTAGTCGTCCGCCTACTTCAAGCTTATTCCCAGTTCTCGGAGTTCAAAATTCAGGGTGTTACATTTATCCCCCCGTTTAATAAATTTCGTCCTCAAAATTTGAACGTCCATACCTTGGGAAATCATTCTAGGCACACCGCTTTTCTCTTTTCTATGCATGCTCACCAAGAACACAACTTATCATACCACATTCTTATCTATTTGGTACTCTAGTGTGGTACTTAACCATCCAAGACATATTGATCCATCATCACCATGTTCGGTTCTGCAAGCCTCACTACCTAACTCATTCTGCCTTTCAGCTTATCACATATTGGCCTTTCGACTCTTAACATTATGCTAGATTTCCTTGCCGTATCGACCAGGGAACTGCCCTCAGGCCTTAGGTATGTTATCTTCTGTCTAGTACAAATCATGTCTTTTGCGAACCTCAAAATGCACTCTAGACACATTAGTTTAAAGTCATCATGCTAATCCTCATTCTACACAGTGCTAAGCATCACAAGTCTTACAGCCTAGGGATACCGACCCATGCAAACCTGCACATCGGGCCTTACTGCCTTAAGCCTCTACTCATCTATTATGTTTGGGTTTCCTCAATTTTAGGCTCTCAAACCATTTTCCACTAGCTCAGCATTGTTGTTGGCAAGTTTAATCTGACTTATACAAAATTCAAATGTCTAGACCATTCTATCAGTTTCTGTTCCTGTATCAACACAATTACCAACTGCACCGCTTTTCACATACTAGCAATGACAATCACGCCACTACCTTTCACTCCCCTATGTTGTCTCATATTCAACTTCCAATTTTCAAATATTCAAAATTTATGTGGTCGCAGTACATTTCATAATTGCACAAAACAACATTTCAAATTTTCAATACCCTAATCGCTGCAAGCTAAATTTCAAGGAAACAACTCATTGCCAGTCTCTTTTCAAAATACATTTTACTACCGCACACATTAGTGAGCGAGATTATTCATTTAACATTCAAAATCTCTCGCCACCACTTCAACCTTTCGGTATAGCGGCACATCCCAATCCTTTCATACATAACCCACCGAAGTCGCAATGCACTTGTCGACCAATGTGCGAGAGTTTCTGACCCTTCTTGGGACCCAGTGTCCGCACTGATACATACAATAACAGGCCACCCACCGGAATCCCATACTCGGGATAAAGGACCTCTCTCCAGGAGCCCTACTCCAACCGCCTGCGTGGATGCCGGCCAAACAAGGCAAATCACACGTCCCTACAAGGAGAAACTACTCAGATTGGGTGCTTACACTGCTGGTGCGAGTATCAGCTTCTCAACTCATTATCAAAATCCCTAGGATTGGCAACAGAGTCTACAGTCTGTGCTCCCTCAGCTATTCCCCAAAGTCTCAACTTTCGGAGCTTGAACCTTTCTCCTCGAGGTATATCTTTACTACTCCATTTCCTGATACAACAGTTGGTCTCCTCTTACTATAATGCCTTCCTTTTGTATTCTTAAGTTACTCTTATTTTCAATTTTGTTTTCGGAGATTAATTCAGACCCTAATTTTCCATATCAGAGGTCTTAAAGCCAGCAGCAAAACCCATATTCTGTGCTGTCTCATCCATCTGTGGAGATTTAACTCCCCAGAGCTTAACCCTCTTCCTTAGGGTATATATCCTGCCTGCTCCATTTTCCCAGACTATATCAGTACCCTTAACCATTTACCTTTTACCAATGTCATCCAAACCATGCTCTGATACCAAACTGTTACACCCCTACCGGCCTTGCTCTTTCAGGTGGCGGGTTAGAGAGATCCTTTTTTACTTATTACCTTTCCTTTGGTAATTATTCCTTTTCAATCAAAACTCAGAGTGTGCGCGGCAGAGCATATGATAGGTTTGGACAACTACACTATACTGGTAAAGGTACAAGCAAAACATAAAGTAGTCCCCGTAGGGTTAATGGTACAATCGTCCAAAATAAATATTGAACAGTAAGTATAACATACAGTCATTCCAACAAAATAGATATACAAAACTTGATAGGGCATCCCCTATTTCTTCAAATCTTCCACACCATTCCCTTACCTGTTCAACAGTCCACCTAGCCTACCGCCTTACACCTGTATCTTTGAAACAGACTGGAGTTCAAAGTTGAACCCCAGAGTAACTGTTAAACTCAAGTAGTGGGACCTTGAGAGTAGGTGTATTGATTACAACTTATAAGGGGGAGTGAAACCTAGAGAAAGGATTACTTCGAGTACAGAGTGTGTAATCAAGTTGAAATAGATAGTGAAATAACTAGAGAATCTGGGGACTGGGCGTAGGTCAAGAGTTTATACCGAACCGGTATAAACCTCTTGTGTCAATTCTTCTCCTTCTCTCTCTGTTTATCTCTGTTTTGTGTGTGAGTTTCAGGGGTATTTGTAAAAATTTTTAAATCACCCAATTCACACCCCTCTGAGGTGATATTCCACCTTTCATAATAGAAAGGTAACAAGTGTCCCCTCATCATGACAAAGAACAAGGCCTAACAAAAGAGTTGGGTTGAAACAAGATGGCATGGTTGTAAATAAGTGGGTAGTTGGAGCCCAAAAGTTTCCATCCTTCTCTTGACCAACTTGGACCCTATTATTAATCACTAAATCCCTTCTTTTTTCCCTATTCAAGTCAGATACACATCAAGGAGAGACAAGAGGAAGCAAACCAAAACCTAGAGGAAGAGAATGAGGAAAATCAAGAGAGGAGAGGGTCGAAACCCTTAATAGACAAAGAAAAGTTTTGTTGTAGCATTGCGATAGCAAAATAGAAGCCAATTTAAGAGTGTTAAAGCATCTAGGTAGTAATTGTAATCTCACACACTTTGTAGGACCATGTGTGTTTGTTTGAACCATGTATGTGAAAGTCCCATCCCATGTGGGGCCGTCACCACTCATAGCTTGATTAGCAGAAGGGCTGACCATGGAAATGTTGGGATTCATACACGCAGCGGAAGGAATCTATCCAATAAAATTACGAATCCCATGGGAGGATCTATCAATGACGTTTAAATCATATTAGTTAGAATCATACCTTGCTTACTAGTGTGCGTCTTGTTTGATCAACAGGAGCCGACTGAACGAATCCACTCCCTTTACCGACATCCACACGGAACAGAACTCCAACACCGACGGCAGCATGCTAGCGCCTTCAACATCTCAGCATCTCTTCTCAAGGGTTTTTCTTTTTCGCAGCTTTCTAATACATCTTGTGATTTGTCTCTTAGGGTTTTCAAACCCTAATAGGCGTATTATATATTCAAAATTAATCTTTATTAATTTTGAAATTTTGATTTGGATTAAAATAATATTAATTAAATTTGTCCAACAGATCTAATCTAATCTATTGATTTAATCTGAGTTAAAAGCCTTCTGATTTAATTTATCTTTATAAATTAAATCTAAGATATGATATTCATCTATTTAATTAATTCTGAGATACAATATCTCAATTTAAATTAAATCTGAAAGACAATATCTCAATCTGAAATACAATATCTTAATCTGAAATACATATATATATATATCCACCCTAGATTAAACTTTGTATTCATTAAATCTTAGACATATCTAAGATTCAATGTAACATCCCATTTTCAAAAGCGGAAATTTTTTTTTTTTTTTGCAATCAATCGAGATGAGCAATGGAGCGTAAGAGTAATCGATCATAATATAACATGAACCATAGTGTAATAAAGTATTGATTACAGTAATCCTAAGGTTCGGAAAGTAATCGACGAGAAAGGAAAAGAAAGCGATAAGATAAAGATGACTTCTTCCGCAAGTCACTCCCGCTGCTTTCCCGGACATCAATTCGCGGTCCTCCGGACCACGAAGCTACAGTGAGATTCAATTCACCGCATTGAATCTCGGGTAATGATTAACCTTATGCTCAAATAAAACAAGTATATAGACAATAGATATTCATGACATAACGGCAACATCTCATCGATAAGTGTGACACGACGAGAACATAAGCATGGAGCAATATGTAAGGTCCTACACAACAACATTGTGACACGAGACGGGACATAAGCATAAAGCGTATGTAAAGTCCTACACAAATATAGCTCGCACATTACCCTGTGCCACGAACACGTGTCCTCAGCGCTAGGAAAACTCAAAGCGGTATTATCATGTCTTATAACCCGTACAAGGCTGTATGTATAACGACGACCCTAAGCGAGCCCGGTATATGAACGTATCTATGACATATATGTATATGAGAGCTATAGGATTAGTGTTACGATGACGCGTCCGTACCTTCGTTGATGTACGTAGATGTTTCTGGCGGAAACTGTACTTTCTGACGGAAAACAGCGGTTTGTCTGACAGCGGCACGTTGGACAGTGTAACGGCAACAAATTAGGATTCCTGACGTCCTATAAGAGTAATATCACTTCCATTAGTGATTTGACACTATAAGCGGCATTTTAGGTAAAAATTACCATTTTGCCCTTCTACCCCTAATCGGCGGAATTTCGCAAACGCTTCGTTACTCGACAAATTTTCTTCCCGAAATTTTGCCGAACTTCGACGCAACTATGATTTTCGAAAATAATGACTAAAATAGCCCTCCCATATGATACCCAATCATACTTGAAATTTAAAGGCTATTCTAACAAATTCTACCCTTACTTCTAAAAGAAGCTGCGAAAGCTTCAACTTTTCGGCGACTCGATCCCTACTATGTTTACACCTCGCATATTTTTTCAACGCAAACAAGGCTCTAAAACATTTGTAGGAATCTTGTCACCTACTTCCTAAATCTAACCAACAATTCTACTAACTACTAAACTAAAAACTAAAGACTAAAACCCGAAAGACTTACCCGTTGAAGACTTGGCAGAGCTTCGCCGAACTTCTCTCTCTTCTTTCTCTCCCTAGGATTTTCGGCCAAGGAGCACAAGAAGTGAAGAGTGATGTGCAGAATTTTGAAGGAGAGGCATGGGTATTTATAGAAAAAGTAAGGGACTTGTTTGGCTAAATTAGGGCTTTGTTTGGAAAATCAAGGTTGTATTAACCCATTAATGCAACTTGTTCAAGAAGCCACTTCTTTCACACACACACACTCTTGGCCGAACCCTAGGGCTGATGTGGCAGCCCCCATTGGCCCAAAAGTGGTGACTTAGCTCACTTTATGCCGGTATAACCGTTTTCCCGATCGGTACCCGATTCGCGTAATTTCGGAAAAATCTCAAAATTCTGGATTTACAACTTTGAAAACATGTTCTCACTTAGTAGAAATGTCCAAGTCAACCTTTATTTTGATTCCATATAGGCCTCCAACAGTCCAGTTGAAGTTTCCTCGAAAAACGTGTCCGAACGCGTCCGGTGTTGGAATTCGTTTTCGGAGATATCAATCTCTTCGAAATAATTCACTGATTCCAAATATGTCTAAATAAATTCAAACCCATTCCTAAATGTTGAGTTAGAATTTATTTTCCTCTTTTCCAAAATTATGCCTATATGCATTTTTCCTATTTTGTTTTATTAGGAAAATGCACAAACGGCCTCGGAATTAACTTCGGAAGAGTCTAATGGAAGGTAAAATTCCACTGATCAATAATCTACTTTGATATTGATAATCCCATTCCTAGATCTCTAGATAGGGTCCGTTTCCTAATTTAAATATTACTATTCACAATTTTCTACTTTAATTAATTATATTATTATAAAAATGCCCACTTGACCACTTGCTTCTTATATCAATTTTATTTTATTTTTCTTTGGCCCAAAATTTCGTTTTTTATTTATTTTTTTGATTAATTATTTAATTAATTAAATAATTCTTTTTACATAATTCTTTTTTACAAAATTTCCCTATTGGTCTATTCTTGCATTTAGGCCTAAAAATACCTAAACTCAACTATTTCTCTCCAAAACTTCCAATTAATTAGTAAACATGTTTTCACTAATTTTAAAACAAAAACCACTAATTTTAGGGTTTTACATAATTATCTGTGAATTTTCTTTGCTTATGCTTAAGTAATTAGCTCAAAATTACCTAATTACTCTTTTATCACTTGTTGATAATTTCCTTCATTACAATACCTTATTACCTTCATATTCACGCATTAACCTTAGTATTTCCATGCCTCTTACATTATTCTACAATTTGTAAGGGTATTTTGGTCCTTTATTACCTTTTGCACATTCTTGTACAATTCCTCTAAGTTCATAATTTATTAAATTATCATAATTAGAGATATTATATTCTCTTAATTCACTTGGGCATTTTCTGCCTTTTAGGATTTTTCATAAATTTTCTAAGCTAATTACCCTTTTGCGGGCGTTTTGGTCATTTTGGCACTTTGGCCCTTAAACTCCCTAATTTCACGCAGAAATCCTACTTAGAAAATATACTATGATCACACAAGTTTAGGGATCAAGACTTTGCTTATCAGAAATATCCAATTTATTCATAATATTCCAGATAATAAAATCCGGGTATTACATTCAATGAATCTGGACATTATTACTCATGTTAGGGTGGCTATTCTTGAGTGCGACCCTGTAGGCCCACATGAGATTGGAAGCGGGTCAATATTGTACCAACCCACAAGTCACAAGCGACCTCTAGCAAGACATTGCAACTACCTAACTCATATGAGAATTGATAATACGATACTACCTATTATACAACCATGCCACGTTCCTTTTGTCACTCGATAATTTGGTCAAGGATGAAGCATAGATTGTGTCATCCTCCTATTCTTGACCACTACTTTCTCGATTCTTGAGTAGTCTACCAATTCGAATGGAAACTCCTTTCCATCGTAGTATGGCCATACATTTCTCAGACTCACTCATCGAGGGGCCCAGTATTATCTCTCTACAAATGTGAGGGACAAATTCCATCGTGACCATTCACATTCCTCGGCATGAACACCATTAATCTCGATCAAAGCCTTTATTATCACCCGGTCAAACGTGACTTTTGACTAGGTCAAAAATCAATGACTCTCATGTAGGAATGCATGATGATCTCAGGTCAAAGGGCATTGTGACGCGGTTATACATGAGATAAGCTTATGACTTAATCCATGCAGCTTTCTCATAGTGGGTCGGTCCAACACCTTGTACTCCTACAAGTACCTAAGACTTTGATTCGTATCTCCATACCTTATCAAAGTCATACTGGTCTTATTTCTTATTTGCTCTAGCATATATGACCGACCAAGGACATTGAGGACAATCTTTATGATACGTCCAAGGATACATTCATCATAATAAACATGCAAACGATATGATAACTAAATGGATAAATACTTTAAATAACTATAACGTTTAAAGTATAATGATTTACCCCTAGGGCATAATTTCCCGGTGGCTAGGGCTTATTGGACTAGTAGTCCATAGGTGACAAACCTAGTTGCATTCAGACAACTTGAGCGGTTCCCAGTCAATTACTCCTAGCACTATGGTTATAGGATCTATGTTTGCTGATATTACTGCATGTGAATGTAATATGAGTTCTAAATGTTGTTATGCTATTGTGGACTGTTTGTTGTTTGTGGTTAACTTTCATATGATGTTTGTACTTTGTGCTTGAGATTCATATGTTACTCTGATATCCTTCGGGATTCCATCCCTTGTTAGTACCTGTGAATTTTATAAAGAAACACCAAGATAAAGTCAAGGTAAGTGACTTTCAAGCTTCCTTGTTGTTTTTAGGAACTCTGTTGGTGGTTTTGCTTGTTTTCTTAGAAATTTGGATGGTTGAAACCCTAAGAGCGGGTGCTGTACAAATAACCAAAAATGAGCTAAAGTATTTCTACATCCCAAACAATAAGATAATAATTGATTTTGGATGAATTGGACAAAAACCCTAGGTGATACCAGTGTTGATCCCCACATGACAGTCAACTTGTGTTGTGTTTTTAGATAAGTAAATTTTATCAATGGCTATAATTTTTGCAGGGATAAAGTAGACTTATCAAGTTTTAATGTGATAGTCATATGCTTAATTTGGATCTATGTATGTTGAGATATGAATTTATGAAGTTAACCCTTGAAACTAGAATGTCATTCTAGACAATGTGTACTGTTTGATTGAAACTAGAACAATATGCTTGTGTCTGACTGTAGATGGATTTTTTCCTTCAAAATACACTCAACAAGGGTTACATAGCCTTTGGAACCACCTTATTGGGATATTTTGTATTGAGTTATGAATTTTCAAATTTGATTAAAAATTCTGGTAGCTTTTAGCTACCATGCAAATTTAAGGGCCAAAGGTTATGAGGTTGAGGCAATTCCATTAGGTATTTATTTTCCATGGCTCTAATTATATAATTCTATATTTAGGGCCATGAGATGTACAGAAAGAAAAAGAATGAAAGATACTTCAAGCTACTCCGATGGTTGGTGAAAGAGGAAAATAAAGGAGGGACATTAATTTACAAGGTAGTGAACTTACCCTACTTGCATGTATTGATGTGTTTGCTTGTGTGTTGATGTGTATGATTGCTCTGCTTCATTGTCTATGTGTAACATATTTGAATGATTAAAGCTCTGTTTATAGCTATACTATTGCCATAAGTATGTTGTATGAAGCATTCAACATGCAGAAACGTCATTATGTTAACATGAACCTATGCAAGACAAGCATATTATACACTAGCATCCATCTTACATGCATTGTTCGGTATTGTTTGCTACTAAGATCCCCTTAATCTCACCCTCCCCAACCAACCATTAGGCAGGTGAGACAAAGAAGAAATGCAAGATGAGACTAGAAAGAGAAGAATGCTTGAAGATGAACCAGAAGGAAAAATGACGGAGAATTGAAGAATGAGAGTGTAAGAATTTTACTGTCTGTTATGCGTATAAACCCCGTGAATACTCCTGTTATGTAATCAAGATTATTATTGAATCAGTATATTTATGCTATTTCTATTTGTTGGTTATGCTGCACATTATTGCTCTAATAATTATCAGAAATTTAGTAAGGCATTACACCTAATCTATGATCAAGAATTCATTTCACACTTAAACACTAAGTTACTCATCATGTACCATCATATTTCTCATTTTCACTCTTTTTGTCCAAATTTCTATAATTTTTACCACAACTTTGAAAAATTATATCTCATAGCAAAAGTGTCCAAATGGAGTGATTCTAAAGCCTATAAACTAATTATTAAGTATAATTTCAAGACAAAATGCTTTCAACAGCCAGTCATATGCATACCATTCCTGGTTCAATCAAATAATGACTATTGCCCAGTTTACTTTCCAGAATCATGGGTCATTTTAAGAAATTTATAACTCAATGTACACATACATATCCAAATTACACTACTACAATAAATGGCTTTTACTTCCCTAATTAACGTCCTATTTTAAGAAACAGAGGTAAAAACAAAAGGCGGTGGCATTTTTGTAATTATATATGAGAAAAGTTGACTTTTGGCGTCTAATTTTGAAAGTTAGACGCCAAAGGCACACTTTTGGCGTCTAGTGAAACTTAGACGCTAAAAGTGATACTTTTGGAAACTTAGACGCTAAAAGTGATACTTTTGGTGTCTAATTGTGAAACTTAGACGCCAAAAGTAAATTTAAAAACACAGGCGGCAAAATGAATTGTTTAGCGGCAAAAAGCATTACTTTTCAATTTCTATCTCGTGAGTCCTCTTCTCATTATCAACTTTCTTCTCGCCTGGGTACTTTCTTATCATTCCCTATTTTTTGGTCGCTCCGTGTTGTATCGTCTCTCACTTCGCCGACTCCGCCGCTGCTCCGTCGTCGCCCCTCACCTCACCTCTTCTCTAATTTCTCGAGGCAGCATCACGGCGTCGGACGGAGCTTCCACGGAAAAGACGATCTGCCTTTGCATCCTCACCATTTCCTGCTGCTTGGCCGCCGATTCATCTCAGCGCTGGCTAAGTTTGTGCTCTGAGCCGAGACCGAGAGAGGTAATCTTCATTCCCCTTCTCTTCTCATTTCATTGTCCCGACACAGAATCTCTGTACAAGGGAAAATGTGAAAGTAACCACGGTTTATCCCCCTCCTCTACCACTTCTTCTTGGCCGGTACCTGTTCTTCTCCCTTGTGTTTTGTCGTCTTCGGTAGCCCAACGCTGGGTTTTTTTTTTGAGCCATTCCTATACCCTTGAAACCAAAAAAACTAGAGCGATTAGAGTAATAGAATCAACAATGAGGAGCAGCAAAAATGGTGATATACTCATGATGTACCGAACAATTGGCATTAATAGGAGAAACTCATCTATTATCGTTAGCTATGGAGCACAGAATTTCCTTCCTCTTCCTCTATTCCTTCTCTTTGTCAGTAATGGCGAGCTCGATCGAGTAAATTTCTGCTCATAGCGCACCTAGTTTTTATTAGATTTTGCAAGGCATTTGTGTCTTTTGTCCATTTCGGACACCGAGTAAAATTTGGTGGATACCAAAACAAATTCATTTAAATATGAGCTCTGTTTAGCTGTTGGTCTGGAAAACTTCCTTTTTTTGTTGGCAAAGATCAATTTCGATATTAAACTTGAAACTATATTGATCATTTATTTATTAATTGCTAATAGTGTAAAATGTTACAAATTTCAACAGGAGGAGGATTTAATTTGAGAGAGTGGCATACCCTACGCAATTGTGAGGCCTTGTGCGTTGACTGAAGAACCTATTGGAGCTGATCTAATATTTGCTCAAGCAGATGACATTACGGCATTGTGAAAACAAAACTTGGATGCGATCTACTGTTTAGATTCTACTGATATTGGTTATACAAATTTTTCATAAATTTTTCCCACTCACTTTATTTTTGTTTACTTTTATCTTCCAAATGAATATGAGAGTGAAGCATTGAAATTAAAATCTTCCTTTGAATTTTCGTGATGTCTTGTGAAGGATGATCTGTATATTCATGATGTAAAGCATAATTTCTCTTCTGCTATATGGTATTTATAATAATGATAATGCCTTTTAAAAGAGTGATCTCTCATTTTTTGAATTCCAGCCAGACACTTCAATAATGAGAAGTTATTAATTGAAGGTAGTTTCAATTCAGTCGAATAAGTTTTCTGAGCGTCTGTGCTTTTTTTTTTGAACTGTTCTTCAAGAAAATCATTTCTAATGTGCCCATATCCGTATTCTGATATGTAATGACATGCAAAATCCTCTCTTTCATTCTCAAGCTTCCTATCTGCTGATTATATTTTTCAGGTTGAAGTTGTTAAATCCTTCAATGATCAAGAAGGTCCACAGTGGAAATATTCTCTTTTGGGAATCCAAATGACTTAGGCACATCTAGGTTTGTCCCTTCGTTTCACTTGTTAATCTTAAAGCACATATTCTTGTATATATTGACCATCAGTTTGTTTGCTGTGATGTATTAAAATATATATACATGTGTGGCTTTTAAGAAACTTATTCTTTAAAGTGTGTTCTTTGAAAATTTTTTTAAGGTCATTTATCATTATTGGGCTCTAACACCTTCTGAGAATACGACATGTATGCCACTATCATTTATTTATCAATTGTATTTCATGCATGCAGATCTTATATATTTATTCTTTATATAATATTAGTACCTCAAACATGCTCATGCGGTTTTGGATTTTAGGCGAAGGTGCAAGATTGCAAAGATCCTTGTGGAGAAGAATTTTGATTTGGCATTTCAAGTGATATATGAATTCAATCTTCTTGGTAGCCAGATAATTTCCTCTTCAATATAATCTGATCTTTATATATTCAGTTTCACTTTACCGATTTTTAATGGAGAGGTTATATTGTTGATGCAATCACTTGACTTTTTATTGTGTTGTGAAGCTGTTGACATATATGCTGGTGTTGCTTGCATCGCTTCTTTGAAAGAAAAAGAGGCGGCCGGTTGATTGAATTATTCAAAAACATCAAGGGCACAATAGATGATGATGATTGGGACCGAGGTAATTGACTGAATTTTCTTTTACTCTTCTAGTAACTAAAGAAAAGGAAATCATTTGCTGTCTTGATAGAACTCTTTAATTTGGTCTAGAATATTATACCACTATTGGCAGTGAGATTTTTGGAAACTATAACCATTTTTCATACAATATCATAAGCAGAGTGCAATTTTGTTTTTAAGATTGATTTATTGCAATTGGTAGTCTAGTTTTAAAATTGTTTACTCATGGGATTGCTTTTCTTCATGTTTGTTCCTTCAGTGTTAAGTTTTTAGCCATTGATATTATCTTTACCATAAGTTGAATAGCTAAGTGGCTATTTTTTTGTTCTTCATAGGATTTGGATCCAGTAACTTCAACCATTGAGTATTGTTGCACAACAGCTGGTACATATGCAAATCTTGTTTATTTCATGTTTAGAGCAAGCATTAATTTATACTTCATGTATGCATTCAAGTTGTGCATGTTTATCTATAATCATGTTGCTATTTTCCTTTTAATACTGAAAACTGCCTCACTTGTAATTTGCGGTAGTGGGTTCATTTTTTCCTTGCTTGTGATGCCCAACTAGTGTGCTCGAATTATAATTAGCTTAAGTGTGCAAAATCTATTTCTATTGTGCCTGTGTTTGATAAATTGGGTAACTTATTGTTGAAATGCTATAATAAAACCTATGTTTGGATTTGTAATAGGTTTGATTCTAACATTTCCTTCTATCTTTGCTCCTACCTTTTGATTTTCCCTTACCGTAGTTTTTAAAACCTAATGTTTTCTATATTTTTTATAATAAAACCTAACATTTTCTATATTTTTTATGCTCACCCAATCATTTTATTGGCAAAAATATAAAATGATCATCCGATAAAACTAGATTCTCTACATATTGTTCTAAATGAAGAATTTTACCCCCATAACTCACTTTTGTTGAAGTTGTACTTTAGTTTTGTAATTAATTCATTCACTTGATTGATTTTATCTTATGGCTTGTTTTTCATTTTACAGATTTTTGGTACTAAGGATGCCTACTCGAAGGAAGAAATCGATTTGGTTCGAAACCTATTGGCTGGACATCTTCTTGAACACATAGATGATTGAAGTTAGTTTTTATATTGCATAATTAGTAGGAGGTAGCTAGACAACTTTTTGACGCTTTGTGGTGATTGTTGTACATAGAAGAAGTAGTAGTAGTTACTACTTGAATTAGTTAGAGCAAATTGGTTAAGATGAATTGAAGTTAGCCACTTAAATTTTGTTGATATAACTTTGCAACCTCTATGTCCAATTCATCATGAACTATGTGTCTTGGGATATTTATTATATGTACATGCATGTATTTTGTTTCTGTCTTATGAATATAAGGTTGGCTGAGTTACCTTTTTAGCACATAGGTGTGTTGCTTTATTTTATCACATTGTAGTGGTTGCCTGCTAATATGTGTAAGAATGTTTTTGTAAGGGTGGGCAGTCATATGAAGCAAAATAAATTTTTTTTTTAAAAAAACACTTACGGCGTCTAAGTCCAGGAATTAGACGCCGTAAGTCAGACTTATGGCATCTAATTCCTGGACTTAGACGCCGTAAGTATGGTCTTCAAGGGCATTCCTGCCATACTTGAGGCGGCTAAGAATGGAAGTAGGACGCCGTAAGTCTGAACTTACGGCGTCTAATTAATTATAAAAATTAGACTTCTTAAGTTTCACCTACTGCGCCCCCTAAATAGACGTCCCTCGAAAAAAGGACATTAAATGTGTTAAAAATAGGATGTCGTAGCCCTATTTTGTAGTAGTGTTATACAAATGACCTCTCAAATTAAAGCTGATATGTCTACTCAAATTTTGGAAAGTTTTGTAGTCATTGGACACCATTTACTAGCCCAAACACTTGTTGCTATTTCACTGCCATGCATTAACTTTGAAAGGCAGTATTAGGGTTTTAGGGCAATTCAATCCCAAAGCTTCCAAAATCATTACTAACCCTATCCTACACAAATTGTTTAAACACATTAGAACCAACAAAATGACCATATACATACTTTAGCTCACTTTGATCAATTGGGCAGCACCTCCCCATTAGGGTTTCAGCCAACCAAATTCCAAGAATACAAGCAACACCACCAACAAACTCCAAAACATCACAAGAAGGCTAAGAGTCACTCACCCTGATCTTTGTTTGGTGGTTCTTGCAAAGTCTCTTCCTTCTTGGCTCACTAAGGATTTTTAGCCAGCACCTTGAGACACCATAAAAGAGTGTTTTAAGAGATTAGGAAGTAGGAGGAAGGAAGAACTAGGGATAACAAGACCATAACACAAGATCTTACCTTGGTTCCACTAGTTTTTCCTCTTCTCTTCCTCCTTGGTCAGTGTTTTGGCTCCTTGGGTGTTTGGGTACGAGATCTGATGGAAATGGATTAGTAGAGGATGTATTATCTGAACATTAAGAGTCCAAAGTCGGTTAGGGAAGGTTAGATGAACATTAATTGGAAGTTTCTTTTTATAATATATTTTAACTATTCGGTATTTGTCTTCATGAATTGTGAGTAAATAATAGTCAGCTAAATTCCCTTTCCATTCCCACAAATTCCCTGCTCCTTCTCTCAATTATTTTTTAAATATGAACTAAATTTGAGATAAAGGAGAGTCAAGTTGAATTTTTTATTTTTTATTTTTTTATTTTTCTTCTTTTAACTCTGTTTTTGACAAGTTATGTCCAAGGAAGAAAACTATTTATAGGATCATATGATTTTTTAATTTTTATTATTATTCATAAATATAACTTTAAATATCAAATTTATAGTTGCTGAAATATATATTTTAATTTCCTCTTTCCTTTTTCTTTTTTTTTAATGATTTTATGTAATTCAAGCTACTTAATCATATCATCTTGTTTTTTTGTGTCTTTTTATTAAATATATCGATGAAATAAAGAATTAATGCACATCAATTTGGTAAATGCCTCAGTCGTACCATATTTAGACGGTTTAAATCCTGACGTAGACACATTCCATTGAGAATCATCTCAATTCGTACCATATTTAGAAAAGTATATAGAAAAATATGGAGCAATCTTAAATCATGTTAAGACGATGGAATCGTAATATCTTTGAGTTTGACAAGGGTTGTCCACGAAACAAGTTGTTCATAATTGAATTCAGTCATTCATATCTTCACATTTATTAGTCTTTCATTGCTTATTTGTTTGGTTCTGCCACTTGGAGACCCATAATATACCGACTCAGACATGTTATTAATGACGCATGTTACCTGCTCGTACAGGATTGATTGTCTGGACTCTGGATAGACTTTCTTTATTTTATTTTATAACATTGTTAAGATAGACTTTAAAGTTACACATTGACAAGAATATTTCGAAATTTTCTTTTTTATTTACCGGAATTATTGATTTAAATTTAAATTAACGACAACTACAGGAGCTGTTTTATTAGGGAAAATCCCTGAAAAGAACTTAAAAAAGCCTAAAGGACAAAAATGTGTTTCTAATATTTTAATATTAGAGGGGAAGAGGGCTTGATTTGTCCTTTCAAAAAATAAATGGAAATAACAGAAATGTCCCCTGAGTTTAAAAAAAAATATTCTCTCATATTTTTTAAGGGTTTAACAAGTTCAGATTAGGTTTTAATAAGTTCTGATAAAGTTTTCAAAAAATTCCAATTCAAAAACCAACACATGCTATAATAACAAGGTTTTGATTTCCAATTCTAATAAAGGTTTCATAAGTTCTTACAATGGCAAGATAATGATTATGATAAAGGTTTCACAAGTTTAGATAAGATTTTAATATGTTTTAATATAACTTTCACATGTTTCAATTCAAAAGTCACTACTTGCTACAATGTTAATAGGTGGATCCGCCTATGGTTACGGGCACACCTTTGGACTACCCATGCCCGCCCATTTTATTTTTTTTAAGAGAATTATTATCATTTATTTTTATTTCTGTGTATTTGTATTTTGTTAGCACACTCCATTACTTTGCCTCCGGTTAGTTTCTTAGCTTCTTGTTTATATGAGTACTATGAATTTTATGATTTTTGGTTTCCAAACTCAATCCTGCCTATTTCTTATTTTTATTATGATAACTAGATTCCAAAGTGGGACTATGGTTAAGACTATGACCTTTAATTTGTCTGAAGTATTATTTTTTTTTTTATAACATTGTCTTAAGCATGTTTCTTATAGTTACTTACCAATAGATTTTCATGTGTAGTTTTTCAGGAAAAGAAAAATTAGCAAAGCAAGTAATTCATTACTGTTGGTTGCATAATGCATTGACAAGGACCAGAGTTGTTTTAGAATAATTGTCCATTGTCCATTGGCTTTCTGGATTTGGTTTTATTTCATAAGGAGAAGAACAATTATTTGTGGTACATTTTGACAATATATTTGTAGGTGATTAGTTTTGTCATGATTGTATTTTTGCCGAAGGGTATAAAATAAAAAGACAGTAAAGGGTTGTACAAGTAACAAATTTGTGTTTTTGTTTATATCAGGTTTATATAAGGGGTATCTTGTTTTGAAATTATAACAACTAGTATTTATTTGGCAACTGGAGTTACATTCCCTTCATTAAGCGAATCTGTAAAAAACGAAGAATCATAAAGTTATAATGGAAGCATATATGCAATCTCACAAATCATTGAGCTTATAATTGTCATGATTTAATTTGAAAGTTGAAGTTTGAACATTAAAATAATGTTATGATGATATATGTCTAAATTTAAGTTTTTTGTGTGCAATATGTGATGATTGAACTTTAAATATTCAAAATTTGAAATGGTAATTTTTACCTATATTTAAAAAATAGATAGTTCAAATTTTAAAGGGGTTAGTGGGTTACCATAACCTGTTTTAAACCGTGTATTTATGTCATATCCTGTTTAACATGGGCTTAAATGAGTTGAGGTACAAGTAGGGGCTAGCCTGTATCTATGTAACATTAAATGGACGGGCTAGAATTTAGGTATGGGCTGTCCAACCCGTATGTTGCTCTCCATTGAGAATCATCTCAATTCTTACCATATTTAGAAAAGTTCTAGAAAAACATAGAGCAATCTCAAATCATGATTAACACGATGGCATTGTAATCTCTTTGAGTTTGACAAGTGTTGTCCACGAAACAAGTTGTTCATAATTGAATTCAGTCATTCATATCTTCTCATTTATTAGTCATTAAATGCCCATTTATTTGGTTCTGCCACTTGGAAACCGATAATATCCAGATTCAGAGATGTTATTAATGAAGCATGTTACTTGCTCGTAATAGACTTCTTTAATAACATTATCGAGATAGAATTTTAATTTAGGTATCAACTAGCAGAATATATTAATTTTTTTTCCCATTAATGTGATTATTGATTTAAATTTATATGGAAAATAATTGCAGGAACGAAGATTTTTTCTTTTGCTCAACAGCTGAAAATTTTTTGATTGTTGTGAAAAATGATGAAGACTTTCTGTAATGAAACATATTCCAGTACGTTCTTCTATAAATACAAGTAAATTAAACTAAAAATTATTTAGTTTATTTAGTAAAATTACATCTTGATATATATTAATTTCAATTCAAGTCCTGAATCATTTTCAAATCTTTGTGAAACTTCAACTATTTATAATTTTCAGATTAAAATTAAGTTCAAATAATGTTTTCAACCAATTTTTATAACGTTTTTTAATCTTCTCAGAACTTTATTTTTTTTTATCATAACTTACATGCCCATTATACCATTCATAAAAAGGTTCGAATTTGCAAACCTCATATTTAAAAAAGCTTTTAGGAAGTGCTTGGAGTGATGTGGGCTATAAGGCCGTGACACGTGTGAAGTTTGGTTCGAGTTTAAAAATCTCAAAGCTTATATCGTGTTGTTTTTTTTTTAATAAAAATTCTATGTCCTAAGGGCTAAAACACAATGCTTTAAAACTCTAATGTAACACCTCGGTTTTCACAACTGTTTTCATAACGTTTTGATCAGAGTTTTGAGCGACGGAATTTGTTTTCATAATAAAGAGTAACTGAATAACATTGATAACAGTGTATCTGGCTGTTCATAAGGCCGTACATTCCTCCGAGTGTTTACATCTAACAAAACTAAAACGTCTCCGTCTGGTCTTCATGCTAGCTCCTCATTCTTGTCCTCGATCCTGAATCCCTTGGATCCTGTGGCTATGGTAAGAGCTGAGGTCCAATGCATCCGGACCCCAGGTAACGGTTAACCTCATGCTTATAAACAACATATGCGTAACAGATGTTTCTAGAATCACATCAACAATCCATGTAGGAAAACAATACAGCATTATCATGACAATAACCCGGAAAAACTGTAATAGTGATCCAAGTACGGTTCCTTGATCACAGTGCATCTAAGTACGGTTCCATAGACACAGTGCATCTATGTACGATTCCATAGACATGGTGCATCTAAGTACGGTTCCATAGACACGGTGCATCTAAGTACGGTTCCATAGACACGGTGCATCTAAGTACGGTTCCATAGACTCGGTGCATCTAAGTACGAGATGTAACTAAGTACGGTTCCATAGACACGGTGTATCCAAGTACGAGATGTATCTAAGTACGGTTCCACAGACACGGAGTATCTAAGTACGGTTCCATAGATACGGTGCATCTAGCACCGAATAGAATGGTCAGGTAAGTGTCTATCATGGGGGCCTCACCGACTTTACGACGACTAATTGGCACACCCACATAGACTAGCATTGCCTTCGGCACCAAACTATTCACACAACATATCATCACATATATGCATTCAATAATCATCAGAGCTAGTGTTACAGTACGCGAACGTACCTCCGTTGACGAACGTCGGTAATTCTGGCGGAAACGGCACGTTTGACGGAAAATAGCGAAACGTCCGACAATGCACGTCGAGGCGGTTCGATGATCAAAGATATCCTATAAGGATAAATATCCCATTTGTCAATATTTGAAATTATAACAGGCATTTTAGGTATAAATTACCATTTTGCCCCTTTTCCCTTAATCGGTGGAATTTCGCCAGCACTTCGTTACTTTGACTAATTTCTTCCAGAATTTTGCCAGAACTTCGATCCCACCATGATTTTCGAAATAATGACTAAAATACCCCTCTCATATGATATCCAATCATACTAGGAAGATTAAAAACTAATCTAGCATTTCTACTCTAACTACCGAAAGAACTGCGAAAACTTAAGACTAAGTACCGAAGAACTTACTCAGAGCTTATTGTTGAATCCCCGGACTCCCTCCTCCTCCAGAGATCCTCTCTCTAACTTCTCTCTAGGATTTCTAAGAGTGGTTTTTGGTGTGAAAAACTCAAAGGGTTGCACTTCTATTTATAGAAGAAATTGTGACATTATTCATTGCTTTTTCATACCGGATATCGGCCGTCGGATCGCACTTCTGCAAGGTGTCACGATCCTCACTAGGCCACTTGGCAACCGACCTGCCCTCCCCTTAGGTGGCACCCCTTGGCCAATCACAAGGTGCCATGTGGTCATTTCTAGAAGGTTCTACCGATAAAATCTCCGATCGGTGTCCGAATCGCATAATCTTGTAAAATCTTAGAAATCTGGAATCACAAATTTGAAGACCCTTTCTCACTCATTAGAAATGTCTAAGTTAACCTAAATTTTGATTCCATATAGGGTTTCATGTAATACCCTAAAAATCACACTTAGGGTAAATATCAAAAATTGAGAAATATACCTATTGAAAATAGGTGAATATGAGGTCTCAAACACCTTGTATTGAGTTTACCTTGTTTTTAGGATAATTTCTCTTGAAATTAGATAATTTGCAAATAGGTCCCTAAAACAATTGAAAATTTGCAAATAGGTCCCTAAACACATTATGGGTTATAAATACCCTGTGAAAGCTATAAAAGAAGCAAGTAAAAATCTATTTGAAATAGGGAAGGATATTGTCCCTAATTTAGGTAATTTATTAAGTTACAAACTTGGAGAAATTGTAGAAGAATACTCAAAAAGTAAGGAAATGACCGTAATACCCCGTAAATGCTAAGATAATACATAACACATGGAAACAAATGTGTCAGTGTAAAAGTTATGAGGTAATGAGGTGTTATAATTAAGAAAATTATCAACTAGTGATAAGAAAGTAATTAGGTATTTATTGGCTAATTACTTAAGCTTAAGCAAAGGAAATTCAGAGATAATTATGTAAAGCTCAAAAATTAGTGGAAAATGGTTGAAAATTAGTAAAAGTATATTTACTAATTAATTGGATATTTTTGAGAAAAATGGTTGAGTTTAGGTATTTTTAAGCCTAAATGCAAGAATGGACCAATAGGAAAATTTTGTAAAAAATTATGTAAAAATAATTATTTAATTAATTAAATAATTAATTAAATAATTAATAAAAAAACGAAATAAAAAAAAAAGCAGAAATAAAAAGGAAAAAGAAAAGAAAATGCATTTAAATATTATATAAAGAGTTTTAAAAATAATAAACTCTAATTTAATATTAGAAAGGTGAATAGTAAAATGAAAATTAGGAAACAGATCCTATCTGGAGATCTAGGAATGAGATTTCCAAAGTCAGGGTAAAATATTGATCAGTGGAATTTTATCTTCCGTTAGACTCTTACGGAAGTTAATTCTGAAGCCATTTGTGCTTTTTCCTAATAAGACGAAATAGGGAAATTCTGAGAAAAGGCCAGATAGCCAAGAGGACGAAAAGGTTATGTTGTGACATTTGGAAAAGAATTGGGAATTTTCATGGACATATTTGGAATCAGTGAATTTTTCTCTAGAGATTGGTGATTCCGAAAACGCGTTTCGTAACCGGACGCGTTCGGACACGTTTTTCGAGAAAACTTCAACTGGACTGTTGGAGCCCTGTAAGAGATCGAAATCAAAGTTAAATTAGATATTATTGATGAGAAAGAGAAGATCTTCAAAGTTATGAATTCAGAATTTTGAGATTTCGCGAAACGGACACCGATCGGGGAACTTTTCGGGCCGGAGGCAAAAAGCAAAAATGGTTTGATGACTCATCTTTGCTTGGAGGAGGGGCTGCACGTTTTTGAAGCTTTCCATGGCTGCAAATCATCCACCAAAACCCTAAAGACCCGTTTGTTAGGAAGAAAGCTTGGGGAGGGAAAGGGAAGATCCCAATCTTCCCATGGATTTTGGCTGTTTGTTACACAGAAAGTCCAGTCAGCAACTCACTGGAATTGGACATTTTCCCTTATTTGAGGGAAGATGCTTTCCTCCGAAAATGGAAGGAAAGCTGCCATCTTCCCTGGAAGATGGTTTTTGATGATTTACCCCTGAAATTCAAATTTGGCGGGAAGTTCGAACTTGGCGGGAAAGTTCAAACTTGGCGGGAAAGTTCAAATTTGGCGAATTTTTTTTTCTTCAAAAGTTCGAACTTAACAATAAAATATTTTTTAAAAAAGATATTTTAGCAAAAAAAATATTTTTTATTATTTTGAATTAATTTCTTTTGAGGATAAAATAGACATTTCCTAATTCCTTACCAACTACCACCTCTTCATTTTCTTCCTACCAAACAACTCAAGTCATCTTCCCTCATCTTTCAAATCTTCCTTTCCATTCCTTTCCCTCCTCTAAAGTTCCTTTCCCTCCCCAAACTTTCTTTGTAACAAACGGGTCCTAAGTTTCCATGGTTTATATTCAAAGAGAAGGAGTTGTGAAATTACCAAAATACCCTTGAGTTTTCCTAAAAATAGGCTTGCATCCTCTTCACAAATCTCACACCATTCTCTCTTGAGAATTTAGAAAGTAGAGAGAGGTTTTAGAGAGAGGAGCTCTGGGAAAAATCTGTAGCGAAGCTCTGGGTAAGTTTTCCGGTACCGAGCTTCTAGTTTTTTTTAGTACTAGTCTTTACTTCCGTAGTTAGATTTAGTAAGTAGGGAGTGAGATTTCTACTAATGTTTTAGGCCTCATTGCATTGAAAAATATGCCTTAAGAGGTAAAACTTGGTAGGGATTGAGTTCCTGAAAAGTGGAAGTTAAAGTAACGAAGTGCTGGCGAAATTCCGCCAATTAGGGGTAGAAGGGCAAAATGGTAATTTTTACCTAAAATGCCAGATATAGTATCAAATCACTAATAAAAGTGATATTACCCTTATAGGATATCAGAAACTCGATCTCGCTGCCATTCTGTTGTCCGACGTGCATTGTTTCACGTTTTCCCGTAAAAGTACGTTTTCCCGCCAGAAGTACCTAACGTCGTCAACGAAGGTACGTCCACGTACTGTAACGCTAATCTGATGTTTATGGTATGCATGTATGTGCTAGGTGTATTGTATGTGGTGGCTTATAGCTCTGTGGTATGTCTATGTGTTGTTTATATGTTCACGTTTGCTATGGGCGATATATCTGCATGTTGTTGGGCGATATATGTATACATGCTATTGGGCGATATATGTATGCATGCTTTTGGGCGATGAGTGCACATATACTGTTGTTGATATGATTGTCTGTAGTCCATACGCTGTGTATGTAAATATGAGGTTAACCATTACCTGGGGTCCGATTGCAATGGACCTCAGCGCTCCATATAGCTTCAGGATCGGGAGGACCGAGGGCCGAGGAGAAGAGTAAGCAGTCCGCGTAGAAGTTCCGGCTGACGATTTCCTTTTTCGTTCCGTGAAGCTTTCCTTTGTGTTGTATCTCACTTTTGAACCACGCTGCTATCGTATCCGCTGTTGTAATTAGCCAGACTTACGGCATTCTAAATACAAGTATCAGTTACTCAATCGCTCCGGTGCTCTACTCTGATGATTTTAAATGAAAAAAATTTTATACTGCTTGTGAAAAGTTGGGATGTTACATTTCAACGGTCAGTCTGAAGTTTTACGGAAAAACGTATCGGTTTCGGAACGAACTTCCGGAATCATCAACTTCTGGACAAAAATTCACTGATTCCAAATATGTCCAGAAAATCATAAACTCATCTCCAAATGTTGAGTTATAATTTATTTTGTTCAAATCCTAATTTTATGACTATCGGCCTATTTCTCAGATTTCCCCTATTTCGTCTTATTACTAACTTCTTCTACCGATGTCGGAAACGACTCCAGGTACAGCTCAATTCAGGATAAAAATCCACTCATCAATATTATATTTTGACTTTAGAAACCTTGTTCATGGTTTTCTAGATAGGATCCGATCTCCATCGGTATTTATTTACTATTTTACTTTAATTATTACTTAATTAGAGTTTATTACTTACACTCTTCCTTCATTACTATTTTATTTTTTTCTTTCTTTTTTCCCACACCCGGCACACACACACAAATAATATATAATTTTTATTTTATTTTTTAATTAATTATTATATAATTTAATAATTATTTTTACATAATTTTTTACAACTTTTTTCCTATTGGTCCATACTTGTGTTTAGGCTCAAAATTACCTAATCTCATTTATTTTTCTCAACATTTTCCAATTAATTAGCAAATATATTTATGCTAATTTTTAGCCATAACCCACTAATTTTAGGGTCTTACATAATTATCTTTGAATTTCCCTTTGTTTATGCTTAAGTAATTAGCCAATAATTACTTAATTAATTTCTTAACCATAGTTGATAATTTTCTTAATTAGAATAACTCATTACCTCACTACTTTTGCACTGACATTTGTGTTTTCATGTCCTTTGCTTTATATTAGAATTTACAGGGACATTTTGGTCATTTCAATACTTTTTGAACATTCTTCTTTAATTTTTCGAAGTTTATAATTTATTAAATTACCAAAATTAGAGGCAATATACTCTCTTAATTTTAATAATTATTTTACTGCCTTTTAGGATTTTTCACAATTCTCCTAAGTTACTTATGTCCTATAAGGGCATTTTCGTCATTTGGCACTTTTGCACTTAAATTCTCTAAGTTCCAAGAAATTTTCCTTTAGAAAATAAGATAAATTTAACATATTCTTTGAGACCACATGTTCACCTATTTTTAATAGGTATTATTTCACCAATTTATGATACAGATTTTTAGGGTATTACACTAAGCTCCATACTAGTCTAGAAGATTTTCCGCCTTGAGCAGTTAGATATTGATTTCCCAAATATATATATGTTTTTTTTTTTTTGTGCAAAATTATCTCTCTCTCTCTCTCTCTCTCTCTGTTTTAAATGTTGCCCAGTCGATAAGGATTTGATATGTGGCACCTGACTCACCAAAACTTTTGATTACCAACAAAATTTGGAAAAGTTCACTCCTTTCTTTTCCTAATAATTACATTGAGATAGCTAGTTTCATTCCAAGATCAGGTACTTGGTTCAAGTTCAATGTTCACAATATACATGGATATAATTAAACTCTAGTTAACATTTCATGCAGACTCAAATTAACATTTCACAATATAAATGGATATAATTAAACTCTATTTGCATAATAAATTATTTATATAGAAGCCAAACTTATATATTGCAAGATAGTTCGTTTGGTGAAAGAAACAATAATTCTAGATAGCTAGCAAAATTATTAGGTACAATAATGTGATCTGACTTTCCGTTGTGTCAAGCAGCTAATGGATGAAAATGCTTCGAATATCTTTTTCCCATTCACAAAACTTCAACATGAAATCTTGCTTAAAACCATGGAGCCTCTTTATATTATAATATTATCATTAAATTTTTTTAATCTTGCATTACGAATTTTGAAAAACCCATATACTATTGTCAATGAAGACATTTTTTTAAATAAGCTAGCTACCGACTAATTCAAATTTAAGCATGCAAAGGACGTTTTGTACTATCAGCATTATTATTATTTTTTTCTATATATCTGCAAAATTCAAATGATCGACCAGCTTTTTATATATATATATATATTAAAACCCTTCCCTTCAAACAAAATCATAGCTAGTGAACAAACTGATTTAATATAAACGTTAATTCCATTTGAATTTTATGGTCTCTAATCCTTTCATTGTCACCCTAAATAGAAAAACAAAAATATCAGAAGAAGATCATGCAATTTCGAATTGTAACGCATCTTGATAAGGTTAACAATTAATGAAAAGCTACTTCCCAGCTGCCAACTACTTGTTGGCCATTCCTCTTTAATTTTGGTCAATAGGGACTGTCTATATATTGGTTACATGGATGGTTCTATTCACAGAAAGCATCCTACATCCTTTCGTTGCAAGCATATCATCAAATGGCTTCCAAGTTCATCTTTTTCCTTTTTTCTCTCTTTGCTCTTTCACTCCTTATCTCCTCGGAGGTCACAGCTAGAGACCTGCCCGAGTCTTCCTCTAATCATGGTGAGCGAATCCTTTTGTTGTGAATCTCTACAGCAGTGGTGCGGTTTCATTTTTTTTTTCTTTAAAAAAAGTCAACTATGTTTTTTTTTTTCTATCGTCACTTTATGTTCGGTTAAAATTTTATTTTTGAGCACTAAATCTGTAGGAGAACTCAATCCCTCTTCACTGCAGCGTATGAAAAATATTAAACCTACTACAAGTATTATATCATAGAAAAAGAAATACTATTATGCTGTGCAAGTTCTCGTTCCCATTGGCCTGAATTTGTTACAATGTTTTCTAATCAATAAAAGATATTTTGGCTAATATTTTAACCAGAAGTTTTACTCAGCAGGCATCGATGTATGCAAAATGTCATAGGATATTATTATTTCATGTTATGGAAGGAGCCATTTGCTTTCAAATCCTTACATTTACCAATAATAGCCATAAAGCTGTTATAAAGTACAAATGTATAACTTCTTTTGCAATTTTTACTTTTTCTACTACATTTTATATAGCTAGCGGTATGGCTTCAAATAACGTGGCTTTTCCTAAGATTTTTGTCTATATTGAAGAGAAAATCTACTATATGTGTTTATATTTTCGAACCATTCTACATTTCTTCACTTTATGTATTTGCAGCTGAAGTCGACACAATGAAACATGGAGAGGTGGATGATGTCAAATATGGTGATGATGGAGGTTACCCAGGCCGTGGTGGTGGTTATCCCGGCAACGGTGGAGGTTACCCAGGCCGTGGTGGTGGTTATCCCGGCCACGGCGGAGGCTATCCCGGCCATGGTGGTGGTTACCCAGGTCATGGTGGCGGCCAACGGGGAGGATATTGCCGCTATGGATGTTGTGGTGGACAGTATGGAGGAGGCTGCAGAAGATGCTGCTCTTACGCTGGTGAAGCTGTAGATGCAGAACCAAAGACTGAACCTCATAACTAAACCATCTACTCACCTTATAAGTAGAAGTAATATGCATTAAGAAGTGAATAAAGCTTGGGAATAGATGCATACAAGGAATTCAATCTCTTATAGGGGTGGAGTTCCAAGCCTAAAGTCAAAGTATGATTTGGGTGTATTTCTATAGCTAAAGTTATTTCCCTTTTATATTTGCACAATGAAGCATGCATGTCTGATATATGCACAATGTGAGATATTGCTGTAGCAAGTTACGAAGGTGCAATATAGTATATATGGGAGGTTCTCCTTCTTTCGTTATGTATCTTACTGTCATGATCTGTGAAAGCTGAGAATTAATTAGTTGTTGCATTTTCTCATATAAGTAATTGTGGTTAATTATGAATGGTAATGTGATCTTAAATGGTGCAAGAATGACAAGCTTTATGTTTTTTCACCATATTTAAATTTTGTTTACATTGTGTTTAAATAAACCCATATTTTTTATTGGGTTAAAGAGAAGGGCGAAAGTATAGATTTAGCAATGAACTATCTATTTCGTTATGAGTACCCAGCACACAATTATCTTTTGTTGGGTGTAAAAGTAGACATAAACATTTTTTAAAAAAATATAGGCCTTTTCTAATCTCTCACACTCTCTTATCCTCCACAATTATCTTTTGTTAAAACCTAATGAAATGTCGTGAGGTCCTTAACAATACTTGTTAATGACATGATAGTGTGAATTTTTCTGAGAAAATGAAAAATTATTAAAATATTGTAAAATGTCATGAATTTCTTAACAAAACTTGTAAATGACTTGATGGTGTGAATTTTTTACTTGGTAAACAAAAGTTGTTAAAATCTAATGAAATGTCCTGAATTCCTTAACAAAACTTGTGAAAGGGCTTGGGTTAAAGATCAAAATGTTAATATATGAATTTGTTTGCATATAATGTATTGAAAGACAATAGTGGCACAATGGCTACCAGCCTTTTAGGCAAACCAAGTGGTGGGGGTTCAAACCCCACCCCCACTACTTTGGGAATAATTCCAAACGGAATATCGAAGCTCAGGATGCCGGCAGGGGGATATCGTTAGTTGTCGGCGGCCAGCCGGCCACCGAAGCTTCAGCAGCGACGACTAGTGGTGGAATACTCTGTTTTTTAAATATATATATATATGGCCAATTTTACTATTTCCTTTTATTTTCAAAAGGACAAACAAGGTACTAACACCTTTTTGAGATTATGAATATTCGAAACATGTTTTTGTCTTTCAGTATTTTTTAAAGTTTTTTATAAGAGATTTTCTTATTTTGTGATGAAATAACAATTATCTTTGTACACTGTGGGTCTCATATTAACCTGACACTTTTCACTAAAAAGTTGTGGGCACCAAGAAGGTTTTTTTTGGAGTAATGTCATCGTCCCAAAAATTACAAAATATATGTTGGCCCAAAAATTTGTAGTATTGGTTGAATGAGTTAAGATCACCCAAAAGTTTAAAGGATAATAAGTTTAGGGGCAAAAGATACGAACGAGAGTAATTATCTAACAAAAGTATAATTATAGAAAAATGCCCAGAAATTACATAAAAGTCTTTAACAACCACTTAGTTTCCTAGGGATTTAAATACCGATTTATATTGCAATATAACAACATGATCCAGGTTGTGCTCACTTTATGAAGCGTACATGAAAATGATCCTAGTAAACTAAGAACAAATTAACAATAAACATGGAGAACTTCGTCTGTTCTTTCTATCTATCAACTACTTGTGGAAATTGAATTAAAAATTGTCCTAATCTACTTCTTTGGGTGTTTTTGATTTATATGATTATATGAATGAATGTGATTAGTGTAAGGTTAAACAAGATATAACAATGAATTGGAGAATCCTCCTGGGCAAGTGATTAAAGGTCTTCCTTACTTCTTAAAATAGAACGAGTTGATTAGTTTTAAAAGAGTTGTCCAAGGCCACCCATAGACTCGATTTAGTCCGTACCATGCCACCTTAAATACTTTAACATCCCAATTTTCTTTCATTGTATTTAAAATTCATTAAGAAGTGATTTATTAATTAACTTCACGTTTAACGTAGATCAAATTCATTGTTTGAAGTGTAGAACATGGAATTGAGAAAAGAATGAAATATGAATGAAAATTGAAGTGGAAAATCCTAATCAAGATAAATGAGAACCAATAAAATTTTTTAGGTATTAAATTATCATTTATGAAAAAGATGTACAAAATTAACAACAATGAAGCATAATATTTTGATTAATTTATTTTATTAATTTCTCACTTATAATATTTTAAAGAAATTACCCCAAGCCATAATTTTCAAGAAAATGGAAAGAAGAAATATGGTAAGGTAAGGATAAATTAATTTATTTTATTAATTTCTCACTATAATATTTTGATTATTGAATTTAAATATTATAAAAACAATTTAAATACTCTTATATATGATCAAGAGATGGATGATGATTTATGAATAATAATTTATAATGCATGCTCTAACTATGACAATAAAAGAAATAAAACAAATACAAAGCGGTTATCCATAGTCGTAGCCTCAGGCCTTCGATGGCTTCCTAATCATATTACCCCTTGAGCTCTCAGTTGGAAAAATGTGGAGAGTAATGGGATGAGTGCACTGTCTCAGTAACATAATTCCTATCCACGTTACCTACTACCACTACTTGTGGGGTGCTAGGTGAGGCTGCTAATGAGTAAAAGATGTCAACATAGTAATAAGGTAACAATTATCCGTATACATAAGCATAAATAGAGGTTATATAGCAGAGTATATCTATTGTTCAATTATATGTATACAAAAGCATAAATAGACTCGTTGTGAGGAGGACTGGCTTGGCTGAAGGCAACAGATAGACCACCAGTGTCGGAATTGGAGTCGCCAAAGTTCAATATGGTCGGAAAATCACAGTCTCTTGAAGCATATGATAACAATGAGATGAAAAGCCACACACAAAGAGCACAAACCTGAATCAACCTCATATTTCTAGTTCTATTATAACGGCCAAAATCTGGGAGAGAGGAGATAAACAGGGAGGCTTGAGTGAATTGAAGACGACAAGTGAGACTGTATATCTTTACATCTGCCCAAGTAAATCTTCAGATCTACCCAAATATTTGAGTACACAAGTAAATCTTTGCCTAAAAATCAAGAATCTGAGTAATTTTAATGATTAAAGGTGAGCTTTCAAAGCCCTTTTTTGTTTATCTAAAGGAGTTGAAGTCATACAAGTGGGAGAATCGAAGCCACGAGTGTCGGCGAGCATGAAGACAAAGGAGGTGAAGCAGAAGGAGATGGAGACAAGTCGGAAGACGAGGATGAGGAAGTTGAAATTGGGGGTGGTAGAGCAGTTGTTGTCGCCGATCTCATAGAAAGGGATGATGCCAAAGGCAAGGAACCAAAGTCTTTGGAGCAGGTGGCTAATGAAACTTTTTTAGCAGGGAATGAAAGGAGGGAACATGGATGAAGGAGGAGGGTTATATGGGATACTTTACGCGTCCCAATTTATAATTGGGATGCCTAAATAACTTTAGGCATCCCAATTTTAAATTAGGGACGCCAAAAGTATTTTGTTGTTGAATAGTCAATGCATGTTGTATTCTGTGAAGCCAAATCTGACAAATCTTTGGATGATGATGAACCATTGTTTCAAAGTCAATCTATTCCAAAAATTCCTTCACTTTTGGAAAATTCTGAAAAAAACATTTGGAAACAAAACCTATTAATGAAAATGTTTGCGAAAACATTGATCAATCCCAATCTAAATCTTGGAGATACAGTAGGAGTCATCCACTGGACCAAGTGATAGGTGATGTAAATCAAGAAGTGAGATCCAAAAAAAGTACTTTGAATGAAATCACTTTCTCTGCTTTCATTTAAGATATTGAACCCTTTAAGATTGGCGAAGCCCTTTTAGACAATGATTAGGTTATAGCAATGCAAGAGGAGTTACATCATTTTGAAAGAAATCAAGTTTGGGACTTGGACCTAGGCCTAAATATCATCCGATCATTGGCACTAAATCGGTATTCAAGAACAAACGAGATGAATCCACAATCATTGTTCGTAATAAGGCAAGATTAGTGGCCAAAGACTATAATTTAGAAGGAATTGATTATGAAGAAATGTATGATCCATTGGCAAGATTGGAAACTATACGAGTTATTTTAGCCTTTGCTTGCATTAAGGGATTCAAATTATATCAAATGGAAGTGAAATTTGCTTTTCTAAATGGGTTTTTCCAAGAGGAAGTTTATGTTGAACAATCTCCTAGATTTGAGGATAATCATCATCCAAATCATGTCTTTCGCCTAAAGAAAGCGTTGTAAGGTCTTAAGAAAGCTTTAAGAGCTTGGTATGAAAGACAAAGCAAATTCCTTCTTGATCAAGGATTTGTTAGAGGCAAGGTAGATACAACTCTCTTCATTAAAAGCAATAAGGGGAATGATTTATTAATTGTTCAAATATATGCTGATGATATTATATGTGGTGCTACTAATGAAGCTTTGCGTGAGGATTTCTCTAAGATAATGCAGTGAAAATTTGAGATGTCAATTATGGGAGAGCTGAACTATTTCCTTGGGTTGCAAATCAAGAAAATCTTTAATGGCATCTTCATATCTCAGACCAAGTATCTCAAAGATCTCCTAAAGAAGTATGGCATAGACCAATGCAATGGAGATGATATTCCAATGAGTTCAACCACTTGTTTGGATTTTGATGAGAAGGGCAATGATTTCAACATTACCAAGTATAGAGGGATGATTGGATCCTTACTATACTTGAATGCTAGTCAGCCTGACATTCAATTCAATGTGGAAATTTGTGCGAGGTATCAATCTGCCCTAAAGGAGTCTCATGCTGAACATGTGAAGAGGATCTTCAAATACCTTGCAGACACAGAAGATCTTGGATTGTGGTTTCCCAAAGGTCAAGTTGAGTATCTTGTGGCATATTTAGATTCGGATCATACTAGATACAAGACTGATATTAAGAGTACAAGTGGCCAATGTGAATTCCTTGGAGGCTCACTTATCTCATGGTTTATCAAGAAGCAAACCACTGTCTCATTATCATCAACCAAAGTTGAATACATTGCTGCATCAAGTTGCTGTGCTGAAGTTTTGTGGCTCAAGCTACAACTTCAAGATTTGAGAATCCACCTCAAAGAAATTCCAATCTTCTGTGACAACACTAGCACAATCAGCTTGGTGAAGAATCTTGTTCAACATAAAAGAACCAATAACATTGATGTTTGACATCACTTCATCAGAGATCATGTTCAGAAGAAGGATGTCAAAGTGTTGTTAATCCCCACACATCTCCAACTTGTTGATATCTTCACAAAGCCATTAGTCAAGGAGCAATTCATGTTCATTAGAAGGGAATTGGGAATGGAAAATCCCAATGACTTGTAAGTCATCTCTACTTAATGTTAGTTATGTTTTTTATGATAAGTAGTTACTAACTTAAGCTTCAGAGTGGCTAGGTTTTGTTTTTTGCAAGACCTCTGATAAGATATAAAGTTGTAGAAGTTAACTGAGTTAAAAAGGTTTAACTAGAGTATACTATGTTGTAACTCGAGTCATATCAGGAAACTTATGAAAATCAAGAGGTTTTGGTCTTCACTTCACGTGGTCAAGTGGCAACTCGAGCTGGTAACTTGAGTTGGATTTCTTTAACTTGAGTATAATACATTTACCTTGTGTTTTCATACTCTGTGCACTAAGGTTTACTTGTGTGAAGGTGTGTTAACTTGAGTCAACTTCAGACAGAGAGTAAACAGTGTTTTTGGTGAGCTCTCAACTTGAGTCAAGGCATTGGTAACTCGAGTAAATATCAGATAGAGAGTTGATCCAATTTTGTACAAGAGGGTAACTTGAGCCAAGGTGTGGCTCACTCGAATGCAATTCAGACAGAGAGAAAAGACAATTTGAACAAAGGGTTAACTCGAGTCAAGACATGGGAAATTCAAGTCAATCTCAAGTAGAGAGCAAAGAAGTTTAAGAAAAGCATTTAACTTGAGTCAAAGCTGAGGCAAATCGAGTCAAGTCGAGATAGAGAGCAACCTGGAATAGAATGACTTACTAACTCTAGTCAACAAGTGGTGTACTTGAGTCAGAGGTATTCTTAAAGTGTTCTCATATACACACTTGAAGTCTAGGTTAGTGTATTTTCTGTTGGAAATTATACCATTGGGGCAAGTCATTGTACTTTAAACGTGAATGTCATTTAAAGTATTCTTCATTTAGTTGTCACTTTCATTTGCATGTTTATAGTGATAACTGTATCCTTGGATATATCTTATTGATTATCCTAAATGTCCCTGGTCAGTCATCTACGCGGGAGAGAAGATGAAATAAGACCAGTATGACTTTGATGAGGTATGGAGATACGAATCAAAGTCATAGGCACTTATAAGAGTACAAGGTGCTGGACTGACCCACTATGAGAAAGCTGCATGGATTAAGTCATAACTTTTCTAATGTATAACCGCATCACAATGCCCTTTGACCTAAGATCATCATGGATTCCTACATGATGAGTCGCTGATCTTTGACCTAGTCAAAAGTCACATTTAACCGGGTGATGATAAAGGTTTGGATCGGGATCAGTGGTTTTCATGCAAAGGAATGTAAATAGTCAAGATGGAATTTGTCCCTCACATTAGTAGAGAGATAATACTGGGCCCCTCGATGAGTAAGTCTGAGAAATGTATGGCCATACTACGATGTAAAGGAGTTTCCATTTCAATTGTTAGACTACTCAAGAATCGAGAAAGTAATTGTCAAGAACAAGAAGTTGACATTA
Source organism: Acacia pycnantha (assembly GCA_025563575.1). Taxonomy (NCBI): domain Eukaryota; kingdom Viridiplantae; phylum Streptophyta; class Magnoliopsida; order Fabales; family Fabaceae; genus Acacia; species Acacia pycnantha. Next base: position 434,359 of record JAMWYP010000120.1, read on the forward strand.
TCCATGCCTCATCCTTGACCAAGTTATCGCGTGACAAAAGGGACGTGACATGGTTGTATGATAGGTTGTATCGTATCATCGACCACCATATGAATTGGGTAGTCGCAATGTCTTGCTAGAGGCCACTTGCGACTTGTGGGCTGATACAGTATTGGCTCGCTGCCAATCTCATGTGGGCCTGCAGGGTCGCTCACAAGAATAGCCCAACACGAGTAAAAGTGTTCAGATTCATTGAATCTTATATATGTCTAATATTTAATGAATAATGTATTTAATCTAGGATGAATATATATATATATATATATATATATATATATATATATATATATATATATATATATATATATATATATAATTAAAATTCAAAAATAATAGTGATATTATTTATAGATAATAATATTATTATATAGTATTTAATTTATTTGATAAATTAAATAACTATAATAAATTGAGATATTGTATCTCAGATTTAATTTTCGAATAAAGATATAGTATCTCAGATTTAATTAAATTGAGATATAGTATCTCAGATTTAATTAAATAGAAAGATATCATATCTCATATTTAATTTATAGAAATAAATTAAATCAGTAGGCTTTTAATTCGGATTAAATAAATAGATTAGATTAGATCTGTTGGACAGATTTAATTAATGCTATTTATATCTAAAATTCGAATTCAAGATTAATTGAGATTAATCTTGAATATTTTAATACAGCCCAATTAGGGTTTTAGAAACTCTATAAAAGATAATGATCTAGTCGTATTAAAATAAGGAACAGGCCGCGAAAGAAATCCTAGAGAGAAAAGAGGTTAGACGCAAAGTAAGAAGGCGCTAGCATGCTGCCTACGTGTTGGAGAGCTGTTAGGTGTGGATACCAGTAGAGGGAGTGGATTCATAGAGTTGGCTCCTAGAGATTGATCGAGCAAGAAGGTGTTAGCCCACGTGTTCGAGAAAGGACGCATACAAGCTCGTATAGGTACGGTTTCTCTAACGAACCTTGATTTAAATGCCGTTGATAGATAGATCCTCTCTTTGGGATTCGTAAAATTTTAATGGATGAGAATCCTTCCGCTGCATGTATGGATCCCAACATTTTCATGCTAACTTGAGTTAGTTCTTGGTAACTCGAGCAGGTAACTCGAGTCAAGCATTTTATGTATATATATATCAGCATCGACTGTTGCTCTTCACTTTCTCAAACCGTCAAGTCTTCTCTGCCTTTTTCTCTAAAAAACCCAAACACTCAAACCCTAACTCAAGTCCATTCTTCGATCATGCCTCCTAAAACTTCTTCTAATGCTAAAGAATCTTCATCTGACTATGAGGCAACTCAGTCCTCGTCGCCTCCTCCTCTAAAGTGACCTAGGAGGGAAAAGCAATCACCAAAACGTTATCAACCTAAGGTTGCTGCCACTGAATCTTCACTTAAGCCTAAGGCGAAGAAAGTGGTGATTCAGGAACCACCATAACAGCTAGCAAAAAGGAAAATCAACATTGAAGTTGCGAAAAGAAAAGACAAAGAGAAGGTGGTAGCTGTTGCATTGAAGAAGAATAAGAAGTCTAATATGGCCTCATTTGACTTTAGAGGACCTACCAAGAGCCAAGCCACTTAGGCTTAAGGCTAATCTATCTCTAAGGTATTTAGACAACCCCTACTCTTATGGCTATATATTCCCATCCAATTCCCCCTAAAGATTTTTGTTGCAATCCTATTATGTTTTCTGAGTTTAGGCTAAGCTTTTTAGAGAGCATTATGCCAATCGTAGCTTTTGTCCTACCATTTATGTTGACTTGGTTAAGCTTAAGGATGATCACAATCTTGACTTATCCCTATGGCTCAAACCATTTGAAAACTTTCTTGCAATTAGGACTTCATATAGTCATACTATTGTGAAATCCTTTTATATATGACCATTGCCAATTATTTGGATGACAATAGTGCTCTTGTTGAGGAAAGGATTATCACTTATATTAGGGGTAGGAGAGTACTTATTACTGCCAATTTCTTTAACTCTCTCCTAAGGATCATTGATCCCCCTCCTGTTCCTGAGTTAACTTATGACAATGAGGAGATTTCCAAATACTCAGACCTAGTGAACTATTGAGTGAACCATTTGGGTCCCTCTCTTTTCCTCCTGTTGTCATGCCCCCTGTGTATAAGGCTCTCTAGTACATTTATTCCAAAAACTTTATGTAGAAGGGCAAAAATGTCACTTACTTTGCATCAAGGAACTACTCCCTTTTTGCCTCTATTATGGACAAGGTTCCTCATAATATATGCCTATGGTTCTATAATGGACAAGGTTCCTCATAACATACTAGGTCCACTGACCTGTATAGCCGACTTATTTAGTCCCCAAGAGGCTTCTCGTCTCTTAAAATTCTTGGGACTCTTCCCAAATTGGGCTTAATCATCTACTTGATACATGCTTATTCTCAAATCTCTAGGCCCAAAATTCAGGATATTACATTTCTCCCCCCATTCAATAAATTTCGTCCTAGAAATTTGAATGTTAACACCTTGGGGAATCATTCCAACCATTTGATTTATTTCTTTCTATGTATTCTTACTAGACATGCAACACAATCATCAGACAACAAATTTTATTTTTCTTGAGGATGTGCATGCTCACAAAACACGCATCGCGATCATACACTACTCTCTTTTATCTCTTACCCAGGTGTAGTACTTGGTCACACAAGACCAACTGTCCATCTTCATCACGCTTGGTTACGTAGGTCTCACTGCTTAGTTCATTCTGCCACATGGCTTATCATATTCTAGCCCTCTGGCTCATTCTATTACCATTGCGTTGAATATTAAAACCTTACTACTTAAGGATTTCTTGCCAATCTATAGGCATCTCATCTATCACCTGATACAGATTGGATATTCTGCTAGTCTTACAGAATTCTCTGGACATATTAGTCCAAAATTCTCTTGCCAATCAGCATTCCACACAGTGCTAAGCATCACAGATCTTACAGCCCAGGGACACAACCTCATGCAAACTTGCATACCAGGTCTTATTGCCTTGAGCCTCTACTTATCTATTTCATCTGAGCTTCCTCAATTTTAAGCTCTCAAACTATTTTCCTCTTTCTTAGCACTATAGCTGGCAAGTTCTATTTGACTTACAAAATTAAAATTTCCAGACCATTTTATCAATTTATGTTATTATATCAACATAATTACCAACTGCACCGCTTTTCACATATTAGCAATGACAATCATGCCATTTCCTTTTATTCCTTTATGTTATCTCATATTCAACTTCATATTTCCAAACATTCACATATCTCATTCCTTCCATACACAAACTACTGAAGTGGCAATGCACTTGTCGGCCAATGTGGGAGAGTTTTCGTCCCCCCATAAGGGACCTAGTGTCCGCACTGGCACATACAATAATAGGCCACCCATCAAAATCCCATACCGGGACAAAGAACCATCGTCCACGGAGCCCTGCTCCAAACGCCTGTGTCGGTACCGGCCATTCAAGGCAAAACACGTGCCCATACAAGGCGAAACTACTCAGATTGGGTACATACATTGCTGGTGCAAGTATCAGCTTCTCAAAAAATAATCCCCTCAAAACTTTCAACCATGGCCAGCGATTTCAAAACATTTTAAAAACATCTTGCAAGATCCAGCAAACTGAGTACGTCTACTACAGTTTCTGGCCTCTTCTAGTTCTGTACTGCTTCCACCATAAACCTGGTTCACAATCTATTTTCAAACCTGGGTTCCACAAGGACCTTATCTATGTGACAACATTGTTCAAAAACAACCACTTCAATTGGTTCCAAATTCCATAGAAAAAATTTCATTTAGAAATTTCAATTTCAAGATTTCAAATACAGTAGGTGCATTGGCAGGTTCAAAATTCAATTTTCACACATACCAGGAACCATACAACTGACATAGAAGGTCATCAACTTCAATTTCACCTCAGGCTTTATCCTTGGCTACTCAAGCCATCCATAGGATATTCAGTCCATTCTATTTCATTTGTTCGATCATTCCAAAAATAATGCCTGTAACTTTCAAGCTTACACCCTCTTCAACACTCTGCTTGGTACTCATAGTCTAATAGTTGTGGGCTTTTACCAACCTACAATCATACTGGTCACATAGGACTTAGGGCCTCTCATTGAACACATATCAATCTTAACATCCCAAAATCATATCTATCTAGTAGGTCTCCTTACCCATTGTATATTCAGAAATGGGTAAGGAGATTTTTCGTGTCTCTCAAAATAAACAGATTCAATAAAAGATTTGCAATAATAGGGAACCTGAATTGTTTTCCCAACGAATTCGCAATGGGTCTAATTGGATAGTAACAGCAAAATAAAAACAATAAAAATGGGGGTTTTGGTTCAAACAGAATAAAAACGGAATAAATAGAAACATAACAAAATGAAACTATTCAGATTAAAATCGATCAACCCAACATCCAGATTCTAGAGACTTCCATCATTGAATGAAATATGAACGAACTCACGATTGGTTCTGGACGAATTGAAATCTCTGCGTTCAACCAGAAAATCCCTTGACTAGACAATCGCCTAGCATATGTCTGAACATTGGCATCTCACTGTGAAATTACATAGTAACACTGGAACCTAGTTCAAACTTAGTCCTTGGGATGAACTAAACCGAATATTAAATCTAATGTTCGAACTATTTCCAGAAATTGAATCCAATAAGATGAAAACAGAAATGAGTAAAATTACCAATTAAGCACAAGCTCTCTGGACAAATCATGGAATCCTCGACGTTGGGTTAATCATAGAAGCTCAGCCAAGCATGGCTGGAAAAAATGAAGAACAGACGAAGAACGCTAAGAACGCGAAGAACATTGCAGAGAAAATGAAACTTCTGTGTTTAATCTGAAAATGTGTAAAAGCGTAATGACATAAAAGTTTGTGGCTGCCATCTAACTTAACCTAGAATGGAAAAATGAAATGGGGCTCCAATCCACAATTAAGGCCCAAAACAGAAAAGAATTAAAAGGGCTTTAATTACAAAATTCGAGCCCAAATAAAAATCCAGAAATATACATCTGACTTTGACTCCAAAATTGACCACCCTTTTGTCTGAATTTTCCCTTAATGTCTTCATAACAATTGTAGCTCTTTGAATCATATGAAATATGAAACAAGAATGAGTCAAATCCGATATCTGGTTCAAGAGTTATAGTAAAAATAGTGAAGCAATGTAAACTGGAATTTTATTATTAAAAATGGCTAAAATATAATCAAAGGCCCAAAGAAGTATAAAAGTCATTATTTATTAACTAAAGAGTCCTAAATTATTAATCAAGAGATAAAAATAAGTGTATGAAATATTCAATCATCAAATTCCCCCACACTTATCTTTTTGCACTCCTGAGGAAAATTCAAAGGAAAAGACTAAAAGGAAAAACTATTCTTTTCTAGCAATTGCTAACAATGTAAAAATTGAACAAGAGACACAAAGATTCAAAAGACCAATCAATCAAGACCAAAATCCTTTTATCTCAAATTACAATTCATGGCAATCTCAATCAATGATGCTAATCACAAAAGATGGTCTCTCAAAGGATACCCTCAATCAATCAATCTCTCAAGTGTTTAGGGTAAATAAGTGTATCGCTCAAATTTTACTCAAGAAAATTGTTCTACCACAAGCTTGCTCAATTTCTACGTCTCCACTACTCATAACAAATGCATGCACAAATCAATAGTGAAAGACTTGGCTATCACCCAAGAGGGGGGTGAATTGGGTGTTTAATTAAAATCTTAGAACTTTGAAAATCGTTTCGCAACTTACTGAAAGTAGTTTGAATGACATTAATAATTTATAAAGTGATAAACAATCATTCAAACATGTATGATGGAAATGTAAGAGATAAGGGAAGAGAATATGCAAACTGTGATTTATACTGGTTCGGCCCAATCCTTGACCTACGTCCAGTCCCCAAGCTTCCACTTGAGATTTTCAATCCACTATCTTCTTTCAACTTGATTACACGTTCTGTACTTGAAGTAATCCTATCACTAGGATTCACTCCCCCTTACAAACTGTAATCAATACACCCGTTTGATTACACACTCTGTACTCGAAGTAATTCTCTCACTAGAACTTACTCCCCTTACAAGCTGTAATCAATACAATGGGTTTCCCACTCAAGATCACCCAATCTTGAGTAACTCACATATAGAAAGATAGAATGGTTAAAAATAAATATTCTCTCTCTCAGAAGTGAATGGAGAAACATTGAAGCACAATACAAAACATTTCACTCTCTATGATAAACTATGAAAACATTGAAAACAGAGAGTAAATGATGAGAATATCAGCATATTAGCATGTTGAAGATGTAAGCTTGTTTCTCTTCGTTTTTCTGTCTTGAATGAGTATTCATTTATAGGTAGAGATCAGCATATGACCGTTTTAAGATTCTATGACTGTTGGGTAAAGAAATATAGCCTTTAGACTCAGATGAAACTAGCCGTTAGAACTTTTGCACAGCTTTTGATGTTCTGACCCAAATCTGAGATTTTGAGATTTGCTTCTAATCGTTCGTTTTAATCATCTGAAACATGTACACAAATGATATAAATGATGTTAGGAAGTATTATAGATCATTTGGGTAATCATCTGGATGTTCTTGATGAAAATGAGATTTTCAAACGCCGATTTTCTCAAGAGGTGCAAACTCGAGTTTTGAATCACAAACTCGAGTTTTGAAGATGCTCGACGTTGGTTGCTCTCTGTGTGATGGAAACTCGAGTTTCCAACTTAATGACTCGAGTTTCAGTCTTTGCCAGAAATCAGATTTTGCTCTCTGTCCCCGACAAACTCGAGTTTTGATTCCAAAACTCGAGTTTGCTTCATTTGATAGCAAACTGTGCAGCATCTTGAAATAAACAATCAACTTTCGAGGGCCATATCTCCTTGGTATGAACTCCATTTTGGTCCATTCAAAACTTGATAGAAATTCCTTTGTGTCTTCTTAAATATGCCACTGATTTCAGCTCAATAGGATTTTTACTTTGTGAGATATACTCACAACATTGAAGCTTGGTTTTTTGTATGGCGTGAATATCATTGTCAACTTCTACAATTCATATCTCCTTCATCTAAACTGATTTTGGCTTGAATTTTATATCCAAATGACGCATTGGGATTCTAGTTTCATATGCCACTGATTTCACTTCAATCCGCTGTCTGGTTTGGGAGATATCATCGAATTACCAGATGTCGCCCAAGCTGAACGTGAAACAGAGTAGAACAGGGTTGTTGATCACCGCTGTAAACTCGAGTTGACACTTGGAAACTCGAGTTTTCTTTTGTCCAGAGACCCCAGAGTTGCTGAAGACATTATAAACTCGAGTCAGTTAATGATTAACTCGAGTTTTGAGTTCCAAACTCGAGTTTTGACTTCCAAACTCGAGTTTCCTCATCCTGGAATTGATTTTTGCTGGTTGAGTAAATACCCTTTTTGGTCCCTGGAAAACACACGGATGCCTTTTTTGGTCCCTGAAAAAAAAGAAGTCATTTTTTGGTCCCTAAAATGGAAAAATAAGGTCCATTTTAGTCCTTTTGGACATTTTTTTGGACATTTTAATCCCTCATAAATTACCAAAAAGGTCATTTTTAATCCCTAAAAAGGACCAAAACGACATTTCCTTTACTCAGGGACCAAAAAGGGCATCCGTGTGTTTTCCAGGGACCAAAAAGGGTATTTACTCTTTGCTGGTTTTAACTCCAAATTGATCCATTCCAACTTCCATATGATCTTGGAGACTTCTAGCATCAATATATGAAATTGAATAATGATTTTCTCAATCCATTAAACAAGTTCTTCCTTCTTTCTTCTCTTCTCTTCATCATTCTCCGTAATTTAACTCTTTCTTCAATCTATTTTCTTGATTATTCTCCATCATTCAAGTATACTCCACTGTAGCTCAAATATGATGAAGCTTTATTCCAACTTCTGTTTTCTTGTATGATGTTGGTTGCCTCCCAACTTGCACAAATATCATATAAACCAAGTGTTTTCATTGGCTTGACTTTTCAATACTTTTTCAACAAGTTTATACTCCAACTTCCATGGCTCACAATTGCCCTCACCATTCAACACTTTCCTCTCTCCTTCCCTTTCTCATTTTCGAATTGATGGGAAAATTTATGGCCAACGAATATGCTTCTTCATTTACCAAATATCCTATGCTTTATGTTTTCATTGGCTAGTATTTTGTTTGACTTTTCAACTACTTTTTAAACAAGTTTGTGAACTCATTTCTTCCTCTTTTTCCCTACAAGTTTCGGCTGCCCCATTATACTCTTCCAACATCTTTTATTCATTTACTTTATGCCTTATTTAATTGGCAAAATCTCCCATTGGTCCTTTATTGATTCCTAATTAAGGTTTTCACATATTTACCTTAGATACTAACTTTATTCATATCTAAATAACTAGAAATAAATTACTTAATTAACCACTTATTAATTGTTGATAATTTTCTTAATTAGTATTAATTATTATCTCACAACTATTTTACTTACATTGGTATTTTATACTCCATATTAAATATTAAAAATCACGGGGCTACTAATGCTCCCCAAAATTATATTAAATTTTGACTCATTATTTTCCAAGGAAATAAATCCCAAAAATTGTCTAAATTAGAGACAACATACTCTCTAATTTTTAATAATTATTTTATTGCCTCTAAAGATTTATCACAGCATTTTATGGTTCATAGATTCAATTAGGGCTTTTACGGCTCTTTATTCCTTCTAATTTTAAAAGAAATTGCCCTAGAACTTATGATAAATCCCTTCCCATGTTTGAGACCTCATTTTCACCTATTTTCAATAGGTATATTTTACTAACTTATGATATTTATCCTAAGTCAGATTTTAGGGTATTACATAGAGCATCAGAGCATAAGAGTAACTGATATATATATTCAAAATGCCAACAGTAGTGTGTCTGGCTAATTATAACAGCGGTACATTATACGAGTGGTTCAAAAGTAATATACAACAACGGAAAGACTTCAGCCGCAAAAAGAAATCTTATGCCAGTTCTCTAAGCATGCTGCTTACTCTTCTCCTCGGTCCTCGGTCCTCTCGACCCTGAAGCTATGTTAAGAGCTGAGGTCCATTGCAATCGGACCTCAGGTAACGGTTAACCTCATATTTACATATACAACATATGGACTACAGACAGCCAACATCAACAGTATAAGAGCACATAATACAAGCATCTCCCAAACAGCGTATCCTGGCGGCACATAGGCCCCCTGAAGCTTACCCTAGCAGCACCTAGGCCCTCCCTTGAAGCGTACCCTGGCGGCACCTAGGCTCTTAGCAAACGTACCCTAGCAGCACCTAGTCCTTCTGAAACGTACCATGGCGGCACCTAGGCCACTAACAAGCGTATCCCAATACCCAGCAACCATAACAACAGTACATAAACATACAATACACATAGCACATACACGCATACCATAAATATCTGAGTTAGGGTTACTAGTTGTAATACCCTAAAAATCACACTTATAATAAGTGTCATAATTTATTAAATTATACCTATTAAAAATAGGTGAATATGCTGTCTCAAATATTGGAGGAAATTTGTCATAATTTTCTAGGGCAATTTCTGTTGAAATTAGAGGAATTAAAATGCTAAAATGTCCTTGATAAACTAAGAGTCATAAGATACTGTGATAAATCCTAAGAGGCAATAAAATAATTATTAAAAATTAGAAAGTATGTTGTCTCTAATTTAGATAATTTTGGGATTATTTTCCTTCGAAAATAATGAGGCAAAAATCAAAAAGTATTTTGAGGACTGAAATGACCCCATTATTTTTAATATTTTACATGGAGCGTAAAATACCAATGTCAGTCCAATAGTTGTGAGATAATAATTAATCTCAATTAAGAAAATTGTCAACAATTAGTAAGTGATTAATTAAATAATTAATGGCTAATTGTTTAGACATGAATAAGGGAGATAATCAAAGTTAATTATTTAAAACCCCTAAATTGGGATTAATGACCAATGGAGGGTCAAGATTAGTATAAATAATATTGCTAAGTAATTTGGCATAATTAAGAAGTATATAAGGTGAATTACATAAAATCCCTAAGGCTTAAATTAACCAACAAGGGATTAACCAATGAGATAATTGCTTAATTATATAATTAAAGCATAAATTTAAGTAATTAATCACTAATTGTTTAAGTATGGGAAAAGGAAATATTTAAGGATAATTAGGTGTAAACCCTAATTAGAGATTAGCAACCAATGAGAGAAATTCTTGCTAATTAAATATGGGATAATTGGAGGATAATGTGAATTATTGAAAAGCAAAATACTTGGCCAAGAGATGCCCATCATTTTCGAAAATAATAGAAGAAGAAAAATTGAATAATTTGTAGTAGTAAACTTAACTAAGAAGTTGTTGAAAGTCAACATGAAACACCAACCATTAGGAACACTTGAACATGAGATATTGATGCAAGTGGAGGCAACATCTTTTTGTGAAAAAGATGCCAGGGATTTCAAAAATATGAAGAGAAAAAGAAGAGAAAATGATGTAGTGTAAAAGCATTTGCAAGTGGATGAAAATAATAATAAAGAAAGGAGGATTTTTGTAAAAAAGGCAACAGGATAAGTGAGAACCAATAGAAAATAAATCCTAACTCAAAATCCTTGAATTAGGTTGCTAACAACTGGACATATTATGATTCAGTGTAATTTTGTCCCGAGTTGGACATCACCCGAAGTGATTTCCGTAACCGAAGACGTTTATCCGAAAATGTTCGGCAGGCAACGGAATACCCTGAATGGAATCAAAAATTTAGTTAACCAAGATATTTCCAAAGAGGAAGAATAGACCTTCAGGGCTATGTTGCCGGATTTCTAAGATTCTTCAAGATTACACGATTAGAACACCGATCAGGGAACTTTATCGGGTAAAACCCCATAAAGCAAGTATGTGACATCATAATTGATGATGTCATTTTGGTGCAAAAAGGGGGGGGGGCTGTCGGCATGCATGGTTGTGTGGAGGAGGTTGAAGCTCAAAAATTTCATGTCCAAAAATTGAAGGTAAGGAAGTTGGAAAGTTACCAAAATACCCTCACAATTTCTCTATAAATAGTCACCATCCCCTTTTAGTTCTCTTCACCAATTCACAAAGCATTTTAGAGAGAAGTAAGAGAGAGGAGCTCTGGAGAAGTGAGAGCAAGAAGGAAAATGAAGTTCTTCAAGGGTAAGTTCTTCGGTCCTTAGCTTTTAAGTTCTAGTCTTTTGTTCGGTAGTTTTAGTAGAAATATTAGTTAGATCTAGGAAGTAGGAAATGAAATTCCTATTCTTGTTTTTAAGCCTCATTGCATTGAAAGATGCCTGACGAGGTAAAAACATAGTAGGGATTGAGTTTCTGAAAGTTGGGAGTCAAAGTAGCGAAGCTCTGGCGAAATTCCGCCAATTAGGGGGTCAGGGGTAAAATGGTCATTTATGACTAAAATGTCCGTCATAATGCTTGATCATTAATAAATGCGCTATTATCCTTATAGGATATCTGTGATCTCGTATCGCTGTCAAAAATACCGTATTCCGTCAAAAATACCGTATACTGTCAACGAAGGTACGTTCGCGTACTGTAACACTAATTTTGATGTTTATTGTATGCGTGTATATGTTATGTGTATTGTGTGCCTATTGTGGTAGTTGATAGCTCTGTGATATGTTTATGTACTGTTGTTATGTTTACATTTGCTATGGGCGATATATCTGCATGCTAGGAGCGATATATATGCATGCTTTTGGGCGATACATGTGCATGCTAAGGGCGATACGTCTGTATGCTAAGGGGCGATACATCTGCATTGGTTGCATGCTCATATATTGTTTATGTTGTGATTGTCTGTAATCCATATGTTGTATATGTAAATATGAGGTTAACCGTTCCCTGAGATCCGGTGTGGATCTCAGCTCTTAACATAGCGTTAGGGTCGGGAGGACCGAGGACCGAGGAGAAAAGCAAGCAATCCACGTAGGGACTCAGCTGAAGACCATCTTCTGTTGCCACGGTGTAGATATCGCCAGGGAGACACTTTTCGTGATTGTATATTACTTTTGAAACACTCTTGTACCGCTGTTTAACCAGCAAAACATGCTATCGTGGGTACTTTGAATATATATCAGTTACTCTCTTACGCTCCGATGCTCTACTCTGATGATTTGAAATAATTTTTTGATGAGAAAAAAAAATTATATTGCTTTTGAAAATGGGATGTTAAAATAGTACGCGAACGTACCTTCGTTGACGATATACGGTACAACTGTTGGTCGGAACGCAATCACAGATATCCTATAAGGATAACAACGTTTCTATTAATGATCAACCATTATAACGGACACTTTAGTCCTAAATTACCATTTTACCCCTGCCCTTACTAATCGGCGGAATTTCGCTAGAACTTCGTTACTTTGACTCTAATCTTCCAAAATTTTGCCATAACTCTAACTCCAACATAATTTTCAAAATGTATATCATATTTAACCTTAAAACATGATATCTAAACTAACTTGGAAGATTAAAGATCAAACTAACATTTCTACTATAACTACCGAACAAAAGACTACAGCTTAAGACTCAGTACCGAAGAAATTACCCAGGGCTTCGCTGCTTCTTCCTCAGAGCTCCTCCTTGCTCTCACTTCTCACTAAATTCTCTCTAAGATTGCTTGTGAATTGGTGAGAAATGAAGGAGAAATGGAAGGCTATTTATAGAAGATTTTAGGGGCGAAATTGCACTTTTCTCCTTTAATTTCAACCGTAGGATCTAACTTCTTTGAGAAGGCTTAATCTCCACCATAGATGTGTGTGTGCCGACCTCCCCCCTCCCCAATATTAAAAAAAAAGATGTCATGCATGATATCACCCATGTGTTCTTTATGAATTATACCAATAAAGTTCCCTGTTCGGTGTTCTAATCGCGTAATCTAGAAGAATCTCAGAAATCCAAGAACATAGCCTCGAAGGTCTATTCTTCCTCTTTAGAAATGTCTGGGTTAACTAAATTTTTGATCCCATTCAGAACATTTCATTGCCTGCCGAACATTTTCGGATAAACGTCTTCGGTTACGGAAATCATTTCGGGTAACAACATATTTGGGACAAAAATCCACTGATTCATAATATGCCCAGATGTTTACCACCTCATCCCTGGATTTCAAGTTATGGCTTAGTTTCTATAGATTTTCATTTATCTGATTTGCTTTTTGAATATTAGATAGCTTCTTAGCCAGTCTAGTATAACCCTCTTCGGTTATGGAAATAACTTCAGAGGTAACCTACTCCGAGCTAAAAATTCACTTGTTTATAATAAGTCCTGATGTTAGCTACCTAGTTCATGGTTTTCTAGATAGGATTTAATTTCTATCGGTGGTCATTTATCCTATTTGCTTTTTCAATAACTTCTTCACTAAGTTTTCCTTTTAATTTTCATTCAATTTTCCTTTTCTTTTTCTTCTTAATTTCGGTTTTCCCTCCCCAAAAATGTTGACTTTTCAACTCCTTTTTAATTACTTAGTTTATGTAATTATCTTAATTAGTAATTATTCCATTGCTTAATCCTTTGTTGGTTAATCAAGCCTTAGGGATTAAGTGTAATCCATCTAACATACTTTTTAATTATGCCAAATTACTTAGCAATATTCTTTATACTAATCTTGATCCCTTATTGGTCATTAATCCCAATTTAAGGGTTTTAAATAATTAACTTTGCATACCTCCTTTATTCATGTCTAAATAATTAGCCATTAATTATTTAATTAATCACTTACTAATTGTTGATAATTTTTTAATTAAGATTAATCAATATCTCACAACTATTTTACTGACATTGGTATTTTATGTCCCATGTAAACTATTAAAAATCATGGGGCAACTTATGCTCCCCAAAATTATATTTAATTTCGCCCTATTATTTTCCAAGGGAAATAATCCCAAAAATTCCCTAAATTAGAGACAACATACTCTCTAATTTTAACAAATATTTTATTACCATTTAGGATTTATCACAGTATTTTATGGCTCATAGATTCATTTAGGGCTTTTTAGTACTTAAATTCTTCTAATTTCAACAGAAATTGTCCTAGAAAATTATGATAAATCCCTTCCAATATTTGAGACCTCATATTCACCTATTTTCAATAGGTATATTTTACGAAATTATGATTCTTATCATTAGTCAGATTTTTAGGGTATTACAGGAGACAGGTGAATATGTGGTCTCAAATCTTGAGTCATATTTACCTTATTTTTCTAAGGTAATTTCTCTTGAAATTAGAAGAATTAAAGTACCAGAGATCCTAATTAAGAAAATAAATTAGAGAGTATGTTGCCTCTAATTTTGACAATTTAATAAATTATTTCCTTGGAAATAATAAGGGGAAAATTTAATATTATTTTGGGAGCCCAAAACGGCTCTATGATTTTTAATATAATACATGGAGCATAAATTACCAATGTCAGTAAAATAGTTGTAAGAAAATGATTAATCCTAATTAAGAAAATTATCAACAATTAGTAAGTGATTAGATAATTAATTAATTGCTAATTGTTTAAGCATGAGTAAAGGAAATGTTTGAAGTTAATTAGGTGCAAACCCTAATTAAAGATTAGTAACCAATGAAAGGCCAAGATTTGATCTTATAAAGTTAATCTAATGGTTCTAATTAATTGAACCTTAATCCTTGGCAAAATGCATTAACCAATGGGAGAATTTCTAGGTAATTAATATAAGATATATTAAAGCATATTGGAAAGAAAATAACAAAATAAAAAGATGGTTAAGAGGGAGAGGGAATCGAAAATTAGAAGAAAAGAGGAAGGAAAACTTGTTGATGAAGGGTTGAATAATCAACAATAAGCACTAACCAATGAGGACACATGCACATGGGATATTTGCAAGTGGAAAGCAACATCTTTTGTCAAGAATCAAGCCTACAATTCGAAAATGAGAAGAGGGAGAGAGAGAAATATGCTGAATTGTGTATAGGTGTGAACACAAATGCAAGTGGAAGGAAAAATGGAAAAATAGAAGGGATATTTTGTAAAAAGCAAATAGGATAAATGAGAACCGATAGAAATTAAATCCTATCTTGAAATCCTTGAACTAGGTTTCTAACATCAGGACATATTATGAATCAGTGAATTTTTGTCCCGAAGTTGGTGTTATCCGATGTCATTTTCGTAACCGATGACGTTTGTCCTAAAATGATCAGCAGGCTAGGAAATACCTTTAATGGGATCATAATTTTTGTTAACCCAGATATTTCTCAAGAGTAAGCAGAGACCTCCAAGACTACGTTAATGAATTTTTGAGATTATTTAAGATTACGCGATTAGAACACCGAACAGGGAACTTTATCGGTAGAAATTCCATAAAGTGCAAGGGTGACATCATTGGGATGACTTCATCTTTGGAGGGATGACATAGGGGGGACGAATTTGTGGTGGAGAGAAGGGGAAAATGGATGATTTGTAAGAAGCCACATCTTCATCTTCTTAACCGTTGATGCAAAAGAAGATCCAAGGGTTGAGATTCATGGACTTTGCCTATAAATAGCCCTTCACCTCCATTTGAAATTCTCACACCAATTGCCTTATCAATTTCAAAATAGATAGAGAGTTTAGAGAGAAGAAGGAGCTCTGGAGAAGGAGTAGTGAAGTTCTGGGTAAATTCTTCAGTCCCTAGTCTTTAGTTCTAGTTTTTCGTTCGGTAGTTATAGTAGAAATGTTAGTTTGATTTTTAATCTTCCAAGTATGATTTTAATATGATGTTTTACGGTTAAATATGATATATATTTCGAAAATTAAGTTGGAGAAAGAGTTATAGCAAAATTTTGGAAGATTAGAGTCAAAGTAGCGAAGCTCTGGCGAAATTTCGCCGATTAGTGACGTCAGGGGTAAAATGGTAATTTGGGACTAAAATGTCCGTTATGATTATTGATCATTAATGAATACGTTGTACCCTTATAGGATATCTGTGATCACGTTCCGATCATCAGACATACCGAAATTCCGTCAACAAAGGTACGTTCGCGTACTGTAACACTAACTCTGATGTTTATGGTATGCGTATGTGCGTTATGTGTATTGTATGCGTATTGGTGGTATGTTATTTGAATGCATATTGGTGTTACAAGATAATTGAACATATGCATGTGCTGGGAGCGGTACATCTGTATTCGTTGGGAGCGGTATATCCGCATTCGCTGGGAGCAGTACATCTGCATTGTTGCGTATGATAAGTCTGTTAAGTGCTCATATACTGTTATTGCTGTAAATATATGTAATCCGTATATTGTATATGTGAACATGAGGTTAATCGTTACCTGAGGTCCGGTACGCGTTGGACCTCAGCTCTTAACATAGCTTCAGGGTCGGGAGGTCCAAGGACCGAGGATAAAGGCGGGCAGCACGCATAAAGAAGCGGCTGAATACTTTCTGTTGTTTTGTAGTTACGCTTACATTAAACACTCGGATCAATGTACCATTACTGCAATAGCCAGTTGGCATTTTGAATATAAGTATCAGTTACTCTCTTGCTCCGATGCTCTACTCTGATGTTTTAATGAAAGAAAAAAATTATTCCGTTTTTGAAAATGGGATGTTACAAGAATAGTGAGAGAGTCGGGGAAAAAAAAAGATTCCTGATTGTGGTTCAATATAAAGAATATTCTCTGTGTTTCCTAATTTGATGTTGCCTCTCACTCAAAAAGAAAGAATCCTAATTGTGGTACACCAAAAGGAATATTTTCTCAGAAAGTATTCAAAGATTCCATGTCAATGATTCTAGTGTTTCTTATGGATTTTAATTTATGTCATTGTAATACCATAAATATCACACTTATGATAAGTGTCATAATTTAGGAAATTATACCTATTGGGAATAGGTGAGTATGAGGTTTCAAATATTAAGTTATAATTATATTATATTCTAGGGAAATTTCTAATGAAATTAGAGGAAATAAAGGGTCAAAATCCCTAAGGACCCGTTTGTTACAAAGAAAGCTTGGGGAGGGAAAGGAACTTTAGAGGAGGGAAAGGAATGGAAAGGAAGATTTGAAAGATGAGGGAAGATGACTTGAGTTGTTTGGTAGGAAGAAAACGAAGAGGTGGTAGTTGGTAAAGAATTAGGAAATGTCTATTTTACCCTCAAAAGAAAATAATTCAAAATAATAAAAAAATATTTTTTTGCTAAAATATATTTTAAAAAAATATATTATTGTTAAGTTCGAACTTTTGAAGAAAAAAAAATCCGCCAAATTTGAACTTTCCCGCAAAGTTCGAACTTCCCGCCAAATTTGAATTTCAGGGGTAAATCTGTCAAAAAAACCATTTTCCTGGGAAGATGACAGCTTTCCTTCCATTTTCGGATGGAAAGCATTTTCCCTCAAATGAGGGAAGATGGACCCTCACTGGAAGATGCTGACTGGACTTTCTGTGTAACAAACACCCCAAATCCATGAGAAGATTGGGATCTTCCCTTTCCCTCCCCAAGCTTTCTTTGTAACACACTAGTGCAAAAAAGGGATTTAAGACCGCCTCATTTAGAGCGGATCATCGACTCCCCGGTCTTAAAGGTGTGACGGTGGCATTTTTGTAAATAAAAAGAACTTCTTATACAATGAAGGGCTATAAGACCGCCTCATTTAGAGCGGATAAACGAAGCACCGGTCTTAATGGTGTGACCGGTGGCAGTTTTGTAAATAAAAAGAACTTCTTACACAATGAAGGACGCCTCATTAAGACCGGACTAAGTATCGACCGGTCCTAAATCTGTGACCGGTGGCAAATTTGTAAATATAAAGAACAACCGGTCTTAAAAATGTTAAAAAAATTGAAATATCAATTACTTTTATGGAGAAATCTCATCAAGGCAGACTTATATTTTCTACACTCCAAAATAATACGGAAAAATATAAATATAAAGGTATTAAAGTTTTAAGACCGAACATATATAATAGCCGGTCTTAAAACTTTGACTTTTAAGACCGGACTTAAAATTTGTCCGGTACTAAAGTTTAAATAAAAAATTAATAAATGTTAAGACCATAGTTACAGAATGACCGGTCTTAAAAGTTAGACTTTTAAGACCGGACAAAAGTTTTGGCCGGTACTAAAGTTTGAATAAAAAATTAATTAATTTTAAGACCGGACATATAGAAAGACCGGTCTTAAAGGTTATCTTTTAAGACCGTATATAGGTATTTGTCCGGTCTTAAAAATGAGGCGCCAAATAAACGTTACTTCGCGCGGAAGCTTTTGTCACTCTCACTGAAGAACCCCTGTTAACGTTGCGAAACCCTTCCTGTTGCATTACCTCTCTTCCTCGCCCCGAGTACCGTTAGCCTCTGTTACTCCCTCATTTTCTTAGGCATTCCTCTCTTACTGTCTTGAAAATGAACGATGAAAACGATTCCACTCGTGTTCCTGAAACTACGAATCTTGGTTTGACTGGTGAGGTCGGACGAACGAACCCTCTTCATCTCACATTGAGCCTCCTCAGCGCGCCGTGCACGCCGTGGTAGAAGCGGCACACGAATGATGGAAGTATCCCTTAGTCGGAATTCTGGGACGAAGGTCGAGATTCTTTTTGATGAAAATTTGCAACCTTTCGGTCCTAATAAAAGCACATATACTAGTTTTGTCGGCGTTCTAGTACGCAGCAATGTTAGCATTTTGACAGATGAGTGGAAAAATGTGGACCAAAAAACAATAAAGGATCCTATGTGGGACACTATCCGGCTTACATTCACCGTCCTTGATTCTGAGAAGTTGAAAGACTCAATATTGTCTTATTGTGCTGAGCGGTTCGGGAAGTTTAAGACCTTTCGGCTAACACTTATATTTTTGCCGAGGAGAAGCCCGACCATCAACCACAGGACAAGTACAAATTTCTTGATGAACAAACTTGGCAACAATTTGTTCGAAGCGGACCACTCACGAAGCTCAAAGTGAGTTTATATTTAGTTTTGTTTGCACTTTTGTTTGCTTATTAACTTTGTGCGGATATGTGAATGTTATTGTGTACATCTAATCTCGTTAGTTAAATGGTTTGGTGTGTGAATAGAAGTATACATTTGCTGCCTTTGTCTGCATGTGATATGTAAACTGTGTAATGGCCATGGTTAGACGTTGCTGTTAGTTAGTAAGTATGTTAACTGTGTAATGGTTTCGGTGCAAGTAGTTAGTTAGTTATTCTAATATGTGTAGGAACCATTTATGATGAATGACTGAATTTATTGAGTTGGCAGCATTTCTGCAACTCCCTTTCCTTTAGTTTTCCCAATTTCTTCTACAATGCTACATCTTCCTTAAGTAAAATGTTGAAGCTTGATGAAGTGAATTTGACTAATGTTTGACGTTCATATCAAGCAGAAGTTCTCTAATTTCTGTTAGTGACATGACTGGAATTCATAATTGATATATAGTTGTTTTCAATCCTGATTCACAGAAAATAAGGGAAAAATATCAGGAGATTGGGAGAAAGAATGATTGCCCACACAGGGCTTCTCGCGGCGGATATGAAAAGGCCGAAAGAGATTTGATGGTAGCCAAACGGAAGAGATTGGAAGATGGAGCTGAATCCAATCCTTCTACGGTAGTTGACCAGCCATCTCCAATACGTCGCGAGGAGCCGTGGTTGTATATTCGGCAAAAGCCAAGCGGCGCCTACACGAGTAAAAAAACTCGTGTAGTTGCTGAACGAATTGTAAGTATCGATATTGTTATTTTTTACTTACTAAACATGTTTCATCACTAAGCTTCTCGTTATCTGTATCTTACAGGAAGATCTTGAAAAGAAAGAGGCAGACGGATCTTTTGCGTCAGACGGGAGGAATGATGTTCTGACCGCTGAGACCGGAAAACCAGATCACTCGAGGCGTGTAAGGGGGATTGGAGGACGGGTAGGCCTAAAGCAATACTTTGGTAAATCCAAACGCCACAGACAAAGTATGGTTACCCGGGAGGAGATGGATCAGACGCTTTCCAAATTAAGTGAGGAATCAACGGCGAAAGATGGTGCATTGAGGATGTTTCAATCTGAGATGAGCAAGATGAAGGAGGAGATGGAGAAAATGAAGTTCCTCCTGAGCTCTCGGCCAGAGACCAGTGTGGATCCCTTGACACCTTCAGCTACACCTATGCAGCAGCAGAAGCACTAGAGGAGCTGCATTGTTGGACGATCGAGCAACCTTGTCATCGTATGTGGAGGATCGTGATGGTCATAGACAATTGGTTGCTAAAGGGACTGTCCACAACTTGGGATCAATCTGTACACCACGAACAAATGGCCGATGATGAAGTCGAGTGTCAGTTGAAGAGGTGATCTTTGATGCACCTGTCCCTCTCCCAACTGATGAGCTGAAGCTTGTGAGTGATGTCAAGGGAACCTTCATCTCTTGGCCAGTAAAGCTTGTAGATGTCTCTACTCCTCGTCAAGCTCCATCCCCTCATCAAGCTTCACCCCCTCCTCAAGCTCCACCCCCTCGGTTACTAGTGCATGTGTTCAAATATTTATGAAGTAAGTATCTTCTTCCTTGATTACATAATTTAAATGCACCGTTTAGACACACATACATATATACTAATTCCCTTATCGATGTCATTCTTGTAGGTGCATGCACGAGAAACTAGTACAACAGAGCAGAATTTCGGATTTTGGATTCTTGTGCCCAGTATATGCAAGTACAACACTACCTCTGGAATTGAGATAGGAGTACATATCAAAGAGGTTGTGTCAAGTGCCAAGAAAGGTGTACTTGTTTCCATACTGGCTCGGGTACATATATATCACAATTCTTGTCTGCAATTCACTTAATTATGCTACATATATATATATCACTGATACTTTACTGCTGTGAATTTTTTGCAACCACTGGCAGTTGGTCGTCATGAACATGGAGTCGCATTATGTTATCTTCTTATGCTCCATTCACCTGGATCCATTGCTTGTGTTGAAACAGATCATCAACGAGTAAGAATGTCATTTTGATTGTCTTGTCTCAAATGTCTTTTGTGAATTTTCAGTGAACATTACTGATAAATTTGTGATTTTGATGATAGTGGCATGAAGACCTTCCAAGTTGATGTAAAAAAAAAGCGTGGGGTTCAGATCACAGATCCTAAATGGCACAAAATTAAGGTTAGTACATATTTGGACATGGCATAATTGCCTTTTGAAGTTGGTCAGTAAGCTATATATGCTCTATATATTTCTTGTTATTTTTAGACCAGTCGGCAACCGCAAGAATCGAACTTATGTGGCCCGTACGTCATGAAACACATATATTATATTGTGACGGAGGGAAAGACTAAATTCACTTTAAAGGTAAAATGTTATGGCTGAATTCGATCAACGATGGCTTAATGTTACATATGAAATATGCACGTAATAATATGTTAGTTCTGTTTCTGTCTTTGATGTTACAGAGGCTTTCCTGTCCAAAGCCTTTTTCTGATGATGAAGTGGAGCACATACGCGATGTGTTTTGTAAATATTTGTATAAATTGGTCTTAGAAAATAATATATGATGCTGTAGCAACAATAGCCTTCTGTACATACATTTGTTTATTTTTTCAACTAGCTAATTTATTCATTTGTAAATATAACGCAATGTAATTCAATAATAAATTTTATTATTTTTCAAACAATTTGTGTGTGTCCATTTTGGGTTTCTGAATGAATGGGATGGTTGATAAAGCTATTTAGTGCTTGAAATTTGAGGTACAGGCGAATGTTGAAAATGAGCCAGAAGAGGCTCTGAAAAGTATTCGCGACTTTTAGGATCATATATTTGTTAAAAGTACGGTCCTAAAGGTCTTCGTCCATTTTAAGACCGTATATTTCACAAATATCCGGTCCTAAAAGTCTTCGTCTAATTCTAAAAAATATGGGTAGAGACTTTTAGGACCGTATATATGTCAAATATCCGATCCTAAAAGTCTAGAAAATATACGGCTAAAATATTAGGACCGTATATTTGTTAGTTGTCAGGTCTTAAAAGTCTCGAAACCTTTAGGACCGTATATTTGTTAGATGTCCGCTCCTAAATTTAAATTTTAAAATAAGGCTTAATATTTAGGACCGGTGATTTATTATATGTCCGGTCCTAATAGTCAAGACTTCATTTTAATAATATGCCGAAACCTTTAGGACCGTATAATTGTTAGTTGTCCGCTCCTAACTTTAAATTTTAAAATAAGGCTTAATTTTTAGGACTGATGATTTATTATACGTCCGGTCCTAATATTCTTCATTTAAATATAGTTGGTGACTCGGTTTTCAGACATATCGTTAGGGTTCAAGGCAATCATGTTTCTGGCATTATTCTCAAGTTTTGTGCTTCGTTGTCCTCGTTTCTACTTTTCTGGTTGTGAAGATCATCATCGGTGTCCCTTTTCTTTTTGTCGGAAAAAGAAAGAAGATAAGAAAAAGGACACTGAAAATGTTCACAACAGGAAAAGTACAGGGGACGACAACGATGTCCAAACTTGAGAATAGTCGTCACTCTGTTTGTTTTTATTCGAAAAAGGTAAATAATGTTTTTTTGTTTTGTTTTGTATGGTCGCAACTGTTAACTTTATTCTACAACTTTTTAAGATTGATCAGCACGAAGAGGACAATGTTTTGTTTGTTCTTGTTGTCGGAGAAAAAAGAACATTTAAAGACAAACAAGGAAGGCGATTGGAAAATAAATTTTTTTTTTAATAATATTTTTTTTCTGCTGCCTTGTGAGGCAAAAAAAATAATAAAAAATAAAAAATTTCTAATCCTCCCCATCGTTGTCGGAGGGGAGGGAAGGGTCGGAGACGTCGTTATCAGAGGTATGGTACTCAATGTCATTGGCGTCGAGTACCGCGTTCAGCTTGTTGTTGACGGCGTGATAGACCTGAAACAGTTGGCCCAAGCGTCGGTCTATATGATCGACACGGGCTATCAGGTGCTCCAGCATCTATCAAAGGTTCGGGTTCGGAGGCAACGGAGGAGGATATGGAGGTGCCTCAGGATTTCGCCCAGCAGGAGGACCTCGTCGTGGTGGAGAAGCCATTACGATGGAGGTTCTAGGAGGAGATGGAGATGAATGTGAAGAAAGTAACAACGGGTTTAAATAGAGAACCCATCCTGAAGAATGTGAAACGCCGGAAACATTAACGAGGAGACGCATATTTGCTCAGAATACGAGGAGACGCCTAGTTGGGAAGTTTATGGAAGCCGAAGAGACTCTGAATCATTCATTTCAACATGGGGAAGGGACTCTGCTTTTTGAAAAGAATGAACTTTTAATACTGGATACTGTGTAAGATCCGTTCTTAAAAGTAATATTTTTTAACCAAAAATTCTTACTTGAAAAAAATAAATTGAAATATATAATAAGAAATGAGTTTTAGGACCGGATACAAAGTAAAATATCGGTCTTAAATGATTTTTAGGACCGGATATATGATAAAAGGACGGTCTTAAAAGTAATTGAATTAAAAATTAGTTTTAGGACCGGATACAAGATAAAATTTCGGTCTTAAAAGTTTGTTAAAAGTAAATGACTATTAGGACCGGATATTTTGAACAAATACGCTCTTAAAGTAGAAACATTAAATTCATTATATACCAATTGACGAATTCATCATCGATGTTTATCTCTCCTGCTATCTGTCCTTATATACTCCACACACTACCTCTTTGTCCTTGTTAACTCCTCACTTCCTAGCTCTCTGCCCCAACTTCTCAAATCCTCAAACCATGGTTAGATACAAGCAAACTACTCATAGGGGTGCATACACGCCTCAAGCTCGTGCCATGGTTAGATCATTATATGGTGCGCCTCCTCCAGCGACAGTGCGTCGTATTGTTTCCGAAGACTCTCGGGTCGTTGGACCCATTGTTATTTCTTCGGATGATGAAGAGATTCCTCATGCCGCCCCCTCGATCCTTCTGCCGATCCTGTCCCTTCTGAGTTCATCTGTCATCTTGAAGCTGGCCATGCAGATGTTCGTAATCCCCCTCTCCAACCTGTTGGCCCCAGCGCGCCTACCTCTGACCCCTTTCCGCTCTCCTGTAATGATCTATTCATATTGCGGGTGGAGAGAATAAGACAACAATTTGCTGATATCCTGCGGGAAATTAATGCTCTTCACGCCGAAATCGCCGAGGTTGTTCAGTCAGATTCTTGTGGATGATAATATTCAGCTTGTTTTTCTTTTGTTTTTTTGTTGTTGTGTATATATTCTGAAGTAATGTTTTTTTTTTTGCTCGGAATATTCTGAAGTAATGTAAGAAATTAAGAACACTGTATGAATTTTTTGGTTGTTCTCCAGTAATTCATTAAAGAAACTTATTCTCCAATTTTCCTTTATTTTTTGTCCAAAAAAATATCCTTTATTTTAATGATTTAATATTGCAATCACCAAGGCCATTAAGATAGGACATTTTATAAGTAACGGATCTAAAGAGTATTTGAATTTTAAGACCGGATGTTATATAAACCTCCGGTCTTAAAACTTAAAAGACTAATAAAAGTTTAGGACCGGATACTTTTAAAACTCCGGTCTTAAAATGTTAGTTGTATCTTTAGGACCGGACATTTAATTAATAACCGGTATTAATAAAATCCAAAAAGCTAAATAAGGTGTCTTTGTCGCGCGGAAAAATTAAATTTCCCTCTCTGATCTCTTGTCTTGCCGAAAATGAATACTCAGGTTCCGACTCGAAATTTCCCTCTCAGCTTCGTCGCTGCTTCGCGTACCTCTCTCGACAATCACTCTCTGGTTCCTTAGCTAAACGTCTATAGACGAAGCTGTAAGAGATGTTTTGGTTAAAACTTTATTATTTTCCAGCTCATCGTTCTTGGTTTTTCATGGGTTTAACGAAATCGGTGTAATGTTGTTATGGGTATTCTCTGTTGTTAATGAATATTGTTTTTTGAAGATTATATTTGCACTTTAGACCTACCCAACTGACCAACAAGTGTTTTTAGGTTACTCTTGTTGTCTTGTCTGCAACGTCAACGTTCGTGAGCGGAGAAGTAAGACGACTCAGCAAACGCATTTGAATTTATATGCTATAGGTTAGTCCACAAGACCTTCATCCCCTGCATTTAATTTCCTCGTCTTGCATTTATTTTGGTTCTTGGATTCACTGTGATGCATTTATGACCAAAAGTGATTCTTAATTTGTTATGCATTTAATGGGCAAGTTCCTCCGTAAAAGTGATTCTTTGAGACAATATTTGCATTTGGAGTTGGCTTATTTTATATGCAAGTTTCAATTTTTCGGATTATGTATGATCAATGATTTTCGTCTATAATGTATAGGAATTCTACTATGGATCACAGTTGGATAGATGCTTTACGAACGAGTGTTGAATATGAGAATGGGGTTAGGGAATTTATAGAATTTGCTAAACAAAATGCCCATGATGATGGGGGGAAGTATTATTGCCCGTGTGTAAAATGTTTGAATGAGTGTCGACTATGTCCTGAAGTTATACGCACACATTTAATTTGTCACGGATTTTGTAAGACTTATACAGTATGGGTATGGCATGGTGAACAAGTGCCATCAAGTAGGAAAAAACATGGGGAAGTGGCATTTGATGATAATGACACGGATATGGATGATCGCATAGAGGACATTATCCGTGATGTAGGAGAAGAGGCTTTTGAGCGATCATATGCATATGGTAATATGTGCAGTGATGCAGAGACACTGCTATACCGTGGGTGTAAAAAATACCAATTGTTGAACGTTGTATTGAAATTGGTAAGCTTGAAGGCACGTCATGGATGGAGCGACAAGAGTTTTTCAGAATTGCTTGAGGCTTTGAAGGACATGCTTCCGAATGATAACGTGTTGGCGCATCGCTACTATGATGCTAAGAAGATACTTTGTCCACTGGGGATGGAATACAAAAAGATTCATGCATGCCCGAATGATTGTGTATTGTATAGAAAAGAGTTTGAAGAGAAGCAGAGTTGTCCGATATGTGAAACTCCATGGTACAAGTCAGATAAGGGGCCTGCAAAAGTGTTGTGGTATCTTCCAATCATACCAAGGTTCAAGCAGTTGTTTGCGAATGAAAATGATGCAAAAAATCTGAGGTGGCATGCAGATGAGAGGATTTCGGATGGACAGCTTCGACATCCGGCCAATTCTTCTCAATGGAAGAAGATCAATCAATTATTTCCGAACTTCGGCGAAGAACCTAGGAACCTCAGGCTTGCCCTTAACACGGATGGCATGAATCCCTATGGAAGCCTTAGCAGCATACATAGCTCATGGCCTGTACTCCTGATTGTTTACAACTTATCTCCTATGTTATGCATGAAACGAAAGTACATCATGTTGTCTATGTTGATTTCGGGACCAAAACAACCCAGAAATGACATAGATGTTTACTTGGAGCCCTTGATCGAAGACTTGAAGGAGTTGTGGGAAGAAGGTGTCGATGTTTTTGACTCTTTCAAGAAGGAGGTCTTTAAAATGAGAGCCATGATATTTTGTACTATAAACGACTTCCCAAAGATATGGGAACTTGTCAGGGTATAGTGTAAAAGGCCATAAAGCATGTCCGGTTTGTGAAGAAGGCACATGCTACCATCAACTTCAACATGGAAGAAAGACGGTGTATCTTGGACATAGGAGATTTCTTAGACGGGGCCACCCATATCGTCGATTAAAGAAGGCCTTTTTGGTGGCCAAGAGTATGAAGAAGCTCCATTAGCATTGACTGGGGAGCAAGTGTATGAAAAGGTTAAAAATATCAGTGTCATCTTCGGTAAGCCTGGAAAGAGTAGAAAAGAAACAAATATATGGAAGAAGAGATCTGTATTCTTTGATCTTCCCTATTGGCACAATCTTGATGTGAGACACTGTATTGATGTCATGCATGTGGAGAAGAACATATGATAGTATTGTGGGCACGCTTCTCAACATACAAGGTAGTTCGAAGGATGGTGTGAAGGCAAGATTGGATTTGCAAGCAATGGGAATACGTGAAGACTTGCATCCAAGGCTATATGGGAAGAGAACTTATTGTCCCCCGGCTTCTCATACTTTGTCTAAGGATGAGAAACGAAGCTTTTGTGAGTGTTTACATGGCACAAAAGTTCCCTTGGGGTATTCTTCAAATTTTAATAGGCTTGTCTCGATGAAGGACTTGAAATTATTAGGCCAAAAGTCTCATGACTGTCATGTCTTGATGCAACAGCTACTCCCAATAGCTATTTGAGGGATCGCCGAATATGATCTTCGGGTCGTTTTGACTAGACTTTGTTTCTTCTTCAATGCGGTTTGTAGTAAAGTTTTCAAGATTGAAAAGTTGGATGAATTGGAGAATGAATGATATCTTATCTTGTGCCACCTTGAAAAGCTTTTTGTTCCTTCATTTTTTGACATCATGGTTCATCTCATTGTTCATCTAGTGTGGGAGATAAAGTTGTGCGGCCCTATCCATTTACGGTGGATGTACCCTATTGAAAGATCTATGAAATTCCTAAAAGGGTATGTGAAGAACGCGTACCGGCCGAAGCATCAATTGTTCGAAATATGTCTGAAGAGGCCATGGAATTTTGTCAAAATTATTTGGCCAAAGTAAGACATATTGGGCTTCCAAAATGTCAGCATGCTGAAGGGGGTAGACGTGGGGCTTCGGTAAAGAGTGTGGATCCTGATGAATTGTCACAAGTCCACTTATACATCTTGAATAATGTTGATGAAGTTCAAGCCATCATATCTGCACATAAAGAGGCTGTAAGGAAAGAAAACCATTGAATGACCGAACAAAGGTTGATTAGGGAGCATAACAGAACTTTTGCAAAATGGTTCAAACAAAAGGTCGAGGGATCTGAATGTGTTTCTGACACAATGAAATGGTTAGCACGTGGTCCCGAGGTTGAAGTCATAAGTTGGAATTCATATGTGATCAATGGTTATACATTTTACACGAAGTCCCTAGATGATAGGAGCACAGTCCGAGCAGGTGGTGTTATGTTAGAGACCGAATCTATGCACTTCTCCGATTCGAAAGACAATAGGCCTAAATTGGCGGTCATGCCATATTATGGGGTTATTGAAGAGATTTGGGAGGTGGACTATGTCAAAGTTAGATTTCCCATCTTCAAATGCAAGTGGGTTAATGTCAATAATGGTGTTCGAGATCAATCGGCTAGGATTTACTTTAGTCGATGTCAATAGTAGAAGTTTTGGAGATGAACCTTTTATTATGGCAGACCATGCGAAACAAGTGTTCTATATCGCCGATCAAGAAAATAAAATGTGGTCTGTAGCTCTCCAAGGAAAGAGGGTCATTGATATTGATGAGGAAAGTCATTCAAATTATGGTCTTCCTACCACTTCTCCAGAATTCAAGAGTTTCATTGCTATAAACATTGGAAGGATGTCATTATGCATGTACCAATATGGAGATGCCCATAGCATTCAAAATCTTGAGACTAGGAATAACATCATGTCATTGCTTTTCCAGCCTATTATTGTATGAACTTATTAACGTGTACTTTGTACTTAAGAGTAAGCATAATAATAGAAGTTTCAGTTTGCCATATGATGTCTATATACGTGTATTTTGTACCTTCAATACTGCAAGACAATGATAACTCCCTTTAAAATTTCTGTTGCAAACATTTTCTTTAGAGAAATTTACTTTTTTTTCCACAGATACTTTCTCAAGTGGTTTTTCTATGTGATTCTTCAAATCAAGTGATTTTGTTTTCCTTTAATTTAGAACCAATTATGTTTTTTTTTACTGTTTGCTTTGTTGAATAAGATAGAATGTGGGGCATATTTTCACGATTATATTTTGTTGTGATATTTTATTCAATGAATCCACGTTTTATTTGCTTTATCCTCTTCTACAATATAGATTCTGATTATTTTGTTTACTTTCATCACTTGAGTTTCTCTTGGAAATTCACTTAAAAACCGAAACGGACAGAAAAAAATCCGACTGAAAATTTCACAAAATGAACTATTATTTACATAAATGGTATAGATGTACAGTACTAAAATTTAAATATATAGGACCTACTGGTAGTGGCGGAACCACACCTTGGCCAGTTGACCTCAATTGACCTTCTAAAATTTGTTAGTATATATATGTATTTATTATATAATATTTTATTTTGGCCAATAATTTGGCCCCAACTAATTTCTTATTATAACACCCCAAATTCCATACCACTTAGTGTGTCCGGTGACACGTAGTTTTAGGAAAATCAACGGAGTTTGAGGTGCTACATCAGAGTAATGCGGAACAGAGAGCATGCACTAACATTTGGACAATGAGTAACTGATATAAAATGCCCAGGCATAAGCTGGTTAAATTAAATACCTCGAAGGAATATTCGTGTGATACATAATAATTATACAATCTTAAATCAAGCCTTAATTAGACTTGTGGCTTAGAACCCAATACAGTTAATCAAACCCATTGGCCAGGCGGGGTAAAGTCTAGTGGAAGTCTCCCCGTCTTTCATGGCGACTTATAACTGAACCACATAGACCGACCCATTCTTGGTTTAAGCACCAAATGGTTTGAAATAACTTTATTGAATTCATGCCAGAAACTAAGCCCCTGTTGTCCTTCTACTGGCCTTCATCTTTGACCGGTGCCTCTTCACGGCTCCATCCATCGGTGCCTCTTTAGGTCTAAGTTCCTTTCCTAAACCCTTAATCAAGTCTAAGATTCAATACCCATTTAATCCCAGGTAACAGTGAACCTCTATAGCAGATATAACAATATATGACAGATATTCATTACATTTCAGCATTAACCATACATAGTACACAGAAGACGAGGTTACAACAATATATAGCACACAACAAATATAATCTCAATAACACAACAATACTTAGCACACAACAAATGTAATGTTCGCAATGTTTGCACTAACCAGTGCCACGACAGCTCCTCGTGTCCTCAACGCTAGGAAAACAACCATACGGTATTATCAAGACTATAACCCACATAAAGTTGAATGTATACATGTGACCTAAGCCTCATAACTTAGCCACGATGCATGACCCAAGACCTAGTCTTGTCCATGACTTCATGAATCATTCAATCATATATAATCATACAAGATATAGACGATTAAAGTTACCAGTACGCGAACATACCTTTCACCGCGTAGTTACCAACATGCTCGACCTTTGAATCCGACTCCGGACTTCCCGGATATCCTATACATTATCGACGGATTATTTACTTATCCATGATATTATAATTAATATCATATTTCCTAGAATAATATCAAAAAAGATATTTTCACCTATTTTGACATTTCTACCCTTGGTGGATTTGTTATCACAATTTTGCCCTTACATTTTGTTTAAAACGCAATTGCTGGATTTTCTGGACAGATTTTGTAGTAACTTTGAAAACTCATAATTAATTCTACAAGACTCTTTTTTGAGTGATGAAAAATTTATCATGCCCCTTGACATGTTTAGTTTCAAGGAAAAATATTCTCAGAAGCCAGAACATCAATAATAATTCTAAGTTAATTCTTTTCTCAACGCTGCCCAGTTTTAATCCAAGAAATATAGCTTAACTTCAAAAATATGTTACTCCTTGTGTAGAACTCAAAATGCTTCATATTTTATATATTTGGAAAGCCCTGCATGTATACTTTATTCATAAAAAATTGGGCCCACCATACTGTCGCCCATTATTCTGACAGCTTTTTATCATTATTACTAAAATAAAATAGTTCAAAAAATAATAAGAATTAAATCATCAATAAATACTTCTCATTAATTCAACAGTGCTTGCAAATACAATGTTTACAACAGTAGGGGTGTTACATCAGCGTGAGCCAAAGTACGGGTAAAGGTAACTTAATTATCTTCGATTCTAAGGAATGCTTGATTGTGAGCAAGGATCGATGTTCTCTCATTGGACAATGCTAAATCTAAAGTCTTATTCAGGGCTCCTAGAGAAGGTAATTGCTATACTCTCAGTCTCTCTAGAAATGGTCCTGTTTTTGAAAATATGTTTTATTGGTAACTTGGATGAAAGTTAGCTATGGCATAAGTGATTAGCTCATGTGGACATGTTCCAACTTGACAAGTTGCTGAAAAAGGATTTGGTTATTGGTTTACCAAAACTTCGTTTTAAAAATGACAAGATATGTGATGCTTGTCAAAAAGGTAAAAAACCAAATCATCTTTCAAATATAAAAATGAAATTTCAACTAATAGACCTCTCCAACTACTTCATATGGATTTAGTTGGACTAGCTAGAGTAAAAAGCCTTTGTGGCAATCTTTATACTTTGGTCATAGTTGATAATTTCTCTAGATTTGCTTGGACTATGTTCTTATCTTCAAAAGATGAAAAATTTGATCTATTTGTTGTTTTTGCCAAGAAGGTCCAAAACGAGAATGGTTTCTCTATTGCAGGAATTAGAACTGATCATTATGGAGAGTTTGAAAATCACG
Source organism: Acacia pycnantha (assembly GCA_025563575.1). Classification (NCBI taxonomy): domain Eukaryota; kingdom Viridiplantae; phylum Streptophyta; class Magnoliopsida; order Fabales; family Fabaceae; genus Acacia; species Acacia pycnantha. Next base: position 465,907 of record JAMWYP010000120.1, read on the forward strand.
CCTTTGGTGAGTTTTGTGATAATATGGGCATTGATCACAACTTCTTAGCCGGAAGAACTCATCAGCAAAAGGGTGTTGTGGAGAGGAAGAATAGAGTCCTCACCAAGATGGAAAGAGCAATGCTAAATGAGAATTCTACCTCCCAAGTATTTTGGGCTTGATGCTATGAGTATGGCTTGCTACATCTCAAATTGGGCATATCTCTGGAAGAATTTGAACAAAACTCCCTATGAGTTGTACAAAGGAAGAAAGCCCAATTTAGCTCATCTGTATGTTTTCGGCTGCAAATGTTTCATCCACAACAATGGTAAGGATAACTTGGGAAAGTTGAATTCCAAGGCGGATGAAGGTTGTAATACCCTGAAAATCTCACTTATGATAAGTATCATATTGAGTAAATAATACCTATTGGAAATAGGTGAATATATGATCTCCAAGACCTTGTGGAGACTTTATCTTATTTTTGGGGTAGTTTCTCTTGAAAAAGAATAATTTGCAATTAGGTCCCTAAAACGTTTGAAAGTTTGCAAACAGATCCCTAACGCATTTACGAGGTTATAAAATACCCCTGTGAAAGTTATAAAAAGGCAAGTAAATATTTATTTGAAATAGGGTATAATACTGTCCCTAATTTAGGTAATTTATTAAATTATTACCTTAAAGAAATAAAGGGGGAAAAGTTAAAAAGTATTATAATGACCAAAATGCCCCGTGAATTTTGATATAGGGCATGTGGCATAAAACACTAATGTCAGTGTAAAAGTTGTAAGGTAATGAGTTATGCTAAATAAGAAAATTAGCAACAAGTAGTATGGAGTTGATGAAGTAATTATTGGCTAATTACATAAGCATGAACAAAGGAAAATCCATAAATAATTATGTAAAACCCTATAATTAGTGAGTAATGGCTAAAAATTAGCATAAATATATTTGCTAATTGATTGGGAAATATGAAGGAAAATTGGTGAGATTAGGTAATTTTGAGCCTAAATACAAGTAAGGACCAATGGAAGAATTTTGTGAAAAATTATGGAAAAAAATAATTATTAAATTATATATTAATTAATTAAAAAATAAAATAAAAATATATATATTAATTGTGTGTGTGTGCCGACATGGTGAGAGGGAAAAATAAAAAGGAAATGATGAAGGAGTGTTGAATTAAAACACTTAATTTAATATTAATTAAATAAAATAGTAAAAAGGTAAATAAACACCGATAGGAATTGGATCCTATCTAGAGAACCAGGAACAGGATTTCTAAAGTCAAAATATAATATTGATGAGTTGATTTTTATCCTGAATTGGACAATACACAGAGTCGTTTCTGAGATCGGTAGAAGAAGTTAGTAATAAGACGAAATAGGGAAAATCTGAGAAATAACAGATAGTTATAAAAGTTGGATTTGAACAAAATAAATTGTAACTCAACATTTGGAGATGAGTTTATGATTTCCTGGACATATTTGGAATCAGTGAATTTTTGTCCAGAGGTTGACGATTCCAGAAGTTGGTTCCGTAACCGAGCATGTTTTTCAAGAAACTTCGGCTGAACCGTTGGAACCCTGTATGGAATCAAAAAGTTATTTAGCTCGGACATTTCTAATGAGTGAGAAAATGTCTTCAAAGTTATAATTCCGGATTTCTAAGATTTTGCGAGATTACGCGATTTGCACGCCGTTCGAGGAAATTCTATCGGCTTAGGCTTCTAGAACAAGCCACTGATGTCATGCATGACATCACATTTTTCCACCTAAGGGGGGGAAAGTACGGTTTGGACACTTGGAGGGCCAAGATTGTGCCACCTCATCCATGTGCGATCCGACGGTCGGTATTCGGTCTGGTAAAGTGTGAATAGTGACCGGGAATTTGCCTATAAATAGGCCTTTGCTCCTTTTAAAATTTCACACCATTCTCCCCTCTCTAGTTCGAAAATTGGAAGCAAGGAAGGAAGGAGGGAGTCCGGGGAAATTCGCAGCGAAGCTCTGAGTAAGTTATTGGGTGCTTAGTCTTAAGTTTTCGTAGTTCTTTCGTAGTTAGAGTAGAAATGCTAGTTTAGTCTTTAATCTTCCAAGTATGATTAGATATCATATGATAGGGGTAATTTAGTAATTATTTCAAAAATCTTGGTGGGTCGAAGTTCTGGCAAAAATTTTGGAAGATTAGAGTTAAAATAGCGAAGCTCTGGCGAAATTCCGCCGACTAGTAAGGGTAGTGGCAAAATGGTAATTTTTAACTAAAATGCCTGTTATGATGTAAATCATTAATTAATATGATTTATATTTCGAAAACTATGTTGGAGTAGGAGTTATGTTGAAATTTTGAAATATTAAAGTCAAAGTAACGAAGTGCTGGCGAAATTCCGCCGATTAGGGGGTCAGGGGTAAAATGGTCATTTTGACTAAAAATGTCTGTCGTAATGGTAGATCCTTAACCAATACATTTTTATATTGATAGGATATCCCTGATTACGTTCTGACCAACCGCCGTACCGATTTCCGTCAACAAAGGTACGTTCGCGTACTGTAACACTAACTCTGATGTTTATTGTATGCATATGTGTATATTGTCTGTACTCTGATTGTACTATTGTCTGTACTCCGATTGTACTATTGTCTGTCATGCCTGTACTCTGACTGTACTACTGTCTGTCATCCGACTGTATTGTTTATGCCATACATATCTGATATTTATACCCTATGTCTGACCGTAGTGAGTGTTGCCAAAATTCTGTGAAAGTCTGTCATACATATATGGTGTATATAAACATGAGGTTAACCGTTACCTGGGGTTCGATGCATGGACTCCAGCCCTTAATATAGCTTCAGGGTCGGGAGGACCGAGGATCGAGGAGAAGGACAAGCAGCACGCCTAGGAGTCGCGGCTGAAGACTTCTTTCTGTATTACTTTTGAAACACTCTTGTACCGCTGTTTAAAACAGCAAGACATGCTTTGTGTCAAAGGATTCAAGCTTTATCAAATGGATGTGAAAAGTGCTTTTCTAAATGTTTTTATTCAGGAGGAAGTTTACTTTGAACAACCTCCTAGTTTTCAAAGTGATCATCATCCAGATCATGTTTATCGCCTTAAGAAAGCTTTATATGGTCTTAAGCAAGCTCCTAAGGCTTGGTGTGAGTGATTAAGCAAATTCCTTATTGATCAAGGATTTGTTAAAGGAAAAGAAGACACAACTCTCTTCATAAAGAGTATTAAGCTTAATGAAATATTAATTGTTCAAATTTATGTTGATGATATCATATTTGATGCTTCTAATGATGCTTTGTGTGAAGAGTTTGCTAAAAATATGCAGAGAGAATTTGAGATGTCTATGATGGGAGAGTTGAATTATTTTCTTGGTCTGCAAATCAAGCAAAAGAAGAATGTCATCTTCATATCTCAGACTAGGTATCTCAATGATCTCCTGAAGAAGTATGGGATGGACCAATGCAATGTAGCCGATACTCCAATGAGCTCAACCACTTCTTTGGATGCTGATGAAGAGGGCAAGGACTTCAGCATTTCAAGATATAGAGAAATGATTGGATCATTACTCTACCTTATTGCATGTCGCCCTGACATCCAATTCATTGTGGGAATGTGTGCAAGATTTCAATACGCTCCCAAGGAGTCTCATGTTGAAAATGTGAAGAGAATCTTCGTATATCTTTCTGACATAAAGACTCTTGGATTGTGGTTTCCCAAAGGTCAACTTGAGTATCTGCTAGATTATTCAGATTTAGATCGTGCCGAATACAAGACGGATAGAAAGAGTACAAGAGGCTAATGTCAATTCCTTGGTGGCTCACTTGTCTCCTGGTTTAGCAAGAAGCAAACAACTGTCTCTGTGTCATCGACTAAAGCTTAATAAATTGTTGCATCAAGTTGTTGTGCTCAAGTTCTATGGCTCAAGCAATAACTTCTGGACTTGGGACTTTATCTCAAAGAAATCCCTATTTTTTGTGATAATACCAGCACAATAAGCTTGGCGAAGAATCCAGTGCAACATACTCAGACCAAGCATATTGATGTTAGACATCACTTCATAAGAGACCATGTTTAGAAGAAAGATGTCAAGGTCATGTTCTTCCCAACTCATCTTCAACTTGTTGACATCTTCACCAAACCATTGCCTAAGGAGCAATTCAATTTCATAAGAAGAGAATTGGGAATGGTAAATCCCAACGAGTTGTAAGTAACTCTTACTTAATGTTAGTTATGTTTTTTATGATTATTAGATACTAACTTGAGCATCGAAGTGTCTAGTTATGGTTTATACAGGATGCTTGATCAATCTGTCAAATACTGAAGTTTGTTGTCATAAGAGGCAAACTCAAGTTTGTGAAACCAAACTCAAGTTTATCGAGGGCAGAGAGCAAACTCTGGTTTTGGAGAAAACCAAAACTCAAGTCATTAAGTGGGAAACTCAAGTTTCTATCAGACAAAGAGAAACTAAGTTGATGAAGGCAAATGCAAACTTGAGTTTGTAAGTATCAAACTCGAGTTTACCAGAGAATTTAAAGGATTCACATATACACTCTTGAACTCCAGGTTAGTTTGTAGTTCATACAAACTCGAGTTAATTAGTGCAAACTCGAGTTTGTTGCGCAATATATATATGTGTGTATTGCCTGTTGCTCTTCACTTTCTTCCAAACCGGAGTTTGCCCTAGAGTTTTCTCTCAAACCTCTCATCTTCCCAACTTGATTTGACCTTCCTAAACTAGAAATGGCCTCCAAATGATCTGCCAAAACCTCCCAGGAGACGGATTCAAAGTATCAAGCTTCAGGTTCACCTTCGCCTCCACCTCTAAAATGACCAATGAGGGTTAAGCACACCCCAAGAAGGTTTAGATACGGGGTTGATAAGAGTATCCCTGGAGTTTCCATGAATGAACCCGCTCCTAGTAGAGACTCCTTTAGACCTAAGGGAGTTACGATACAAGAACCCTCTGTGGCTCCTAAAGTAAAGCCTGTCGATTCTAAAGGAACAAAGAACAAGGAAAAAGACTCTACTTCTCTGGCTGTTAAGCCTAAAGAGAAGAAGAAATCCAAGAAGGGTGTTCCCACTGATCAAGGAACCTCAAAGCAACCAGAGCAACCTAGCTTTAAGGTAACTAATGCTATGACAGAGATTTACAATCACTCTAAAGCCCTTAAGGTTTCTGTACCACTACTGCAATATTAGAGAGTGATAGTGCTGTCAGGTTTAAAGAAACCTATATGGAAAAGGAATTTTGTCCTTTCGTGTCAGTTAATCTAGCTAAGCTAAAGGAAGAGTGCAATCTTGACCTCTCTCCTTGGCTTAAGCAGTTTGAGTCCCTCCTTTCTATTTCTGCTTCATTTACCCCAAACATTGTTAAATTATTCTATTTCAATATGGTTTGGGATAACATTGAGGATTCTAAGGGCAATTTAGTTGAGGAGAGGATTTCTATTAATGTTAGGGCAGTCAAAATCACTTTATCTACCTCTTTCATTAATTCGGTCTTAAAAATTGAAAATCCTCCTCTTGTTCCTTCTTTGAAATATAGCAATAAGGACATTTTTCAAATTATAAGGCCAAATGAACCTATTCCTAAGGATCAATTGGCTTCCTTATCTTTTCCTCCTATTGCTATGCCCCCTATTCATAGAGCTATATGGTACATATACTCTAGGAACCTATCATAAAAGGGTGTCAACTATACCTATTTCGCAAAGAAGGATTACCCTCTCTTTGCTGCTATCATTGACAAAGTTCCTGTCAATGTTGGTCACTGGATTTTCCAGGAAATGGCCAAGTTCAAAGTTGCCTCTAGGAAACCTTCTCATATTCCATTCCACTCTCTTGTGTCGGTCATTATTTTTTATTGCAAGATATGTGAGAAGATTAATTGCCGTATCTCCCAAAACAACCAAGTTCGTAATTAATTTGCAGAATTAGGGAACCTGGGTCGTTTCCCAACGAATTTGCAGCGGGCTTGTTTAATAACAATAGTGAAACAGAATGATAAAATGAGGGGTTTGGTTTAATGTAATAGAACAAAACGAAATAACATAACCAAAATGCAATAAAACGAGTCAAACAGAATCAAATAAACAGAGACAGATTAAAGATGATCAACCCAACGAATTGATTCCAGAAACCTCCATCATTGAACGAAAACACAACTAACCCACGTTTGGTTCCGGATGAATCGAAATCTCTGCATTCATCCGGAGATTCCCTCGCCTAGACGATCGCCTAGAATCTGTCCGGACAGTGGCGTCTCACTGTGCAATCGCACAGCAACACACGTAACCTAGTACGAACTAAGTCCTTGGGATGAACCAAACCGAATATTAAATCTAATATTCGAACTATTTCCAGAAATCGAATCCGATAAGATGAAAACAGAATCGAGTAGTTACCGATTAGGCACGAGTTCTCTGGATGAATCATGGAATCCTCATCGTTGGGTTAATCACAAGAGTTTAGCCGATCATGGCTGGGAAAATCGAAGAACGAACGAAGAACACGAAGAACGCGCAAGAACATGAAGAATGATGAGAGAAAATGAAAACTTGTATTTTGATCCACTCTAATGTTAAAAACGTGAATGAATATGTTTGTGGCAGCTGCCATACTTAAAAATAACCTAAAACGAAATGGGCTCTCATAGTTTTAGCCCAAACCAGAAATAAAATAAAACTGGACTTAAATTACAAAATTCGGGTCCAAAATAAATCCAGAATTGTACATCCGACTTTGGCTCCAAAATTGACCGCCTTCTTGACCGAATTTGCTCTTGATGTCTTCATAACAATTGTAGCTCACTGAATCATCTGAAATATGAGACAAAATGAGGCAAATCCGATGTCTGGTTCAAGAGTTATGATAGAAATAGTGAAGCAACACAAAACTGGAATTTTATTATTAAAAATGGCTAAAATGCAATAAAAGGCCCAAGGCCCAAATAAACATAAGAGCCATTATTTATTAGCTAAAGGGTCCTAAATTATTATTCAAGAGACAAAAATAAGTGTATAAAATTTTCAATTATCAAATTCCCCCACACTTATCTTTTTGCACTCCTGAGCAAAATTCAAAGAGAAAGACTTAAAGGAAAAACTCTTCTTTACTAATAATTGCTAACAATGCAAAAATTGAATCAATGGACACAAAGCTTCAAAAGACCAATCATTCAAGACCAAAACCCCTTCATCTCAAATTACAATTCATGGTAGTGTCAATCAATGATGCTAATCACAAAAGATGATCTCTCAAATGATGCGCTCAATCAATCAGTCTCTCAAGTGTTTAAGGTAAATAAGTGTATCGCTCAAATTCTACTCAAGAAATTTGTTCTATCATAAGCTTGCTCAACTTCTACGTCTCCACTACTCATAACACATACATGCACAAATCAAGAGAGCTTGTAATTAAAGGTTGTAACGGGGCTAGGGTGAAGGTAGGTAATAGTATGGAATAAGAGGCTAAGCACCAAAGAAATCAAAAGGAAGAGCACTGATTAACACAATCATTCTCTATGTATGAGACTTTTATTCTACTCATATATACATTCCTTTCTATGTATTTTCTTTTCTTTTCTCTTCTTTTGTTGTTTTTTTTCTTTTTTTTTTTTTTTTTACTTTTCTTTCTTTCCTTTCATTGTATACGTAATTACAATGTCAAAATCAAATATCCCCCCCACACTTAAACTGTTGCACTCCTAAGCAACACCCACACTTAAACACAAAACAAGTTGAAACCAATGCTCAATAATTCTTCAAGGTGCGGAATAAAATGGTTTTACGCTTAGGCTTGTAATGTGGCTTCGAAAAGAATGGGTCAAAAGGCACAGAGGGGCTAGCAAGGGAATCATAGTGCAAGGGAAAGCTATTTGGCCAAAGTGAGGCGAATAAAAGAAAGAAAACAAGCTTCCATCATACTTATGCACGTAAGTGAAAATGTAGTTTCAAAAAGAAAAGGAGCAAGTTCTAGAGAACACAAATCATGAGAGATGCACACATGAAAGAAAGAATGGCAAAAGATGAATTCCATTCATGCAGGCCCAAAACCTCACAAGGTCAATACCAACTTAGGTAATCAACAACATCAAATCAACTACCAAGACTTGTAATCGAAGAGTCAAGAGTTCCAGACTAAACATAATGATCCGTTAAAACCAAAATGTCCTTAGTTCATAATATGTAGCAATCATTAGAAAGAAAGAATGTATTTATTTTCAAAAAGCAAAGTAGAAAAGGAAAACAAATAAAAGAGAGGGAGGGAGAAGAAAGAAGAATACTCCCCAAGGGTTTATGGAGGATAAGTGGCATCAATGAGGAGAATCTCCGCTTCCTCAGGCTGCTGTGGGGATCCCTCATGAAATGGCTTGAGGCGATGCCCATTGACCTTAAAAGTCCGTCCTGTGGGTGGATCACATAGCTCAACAGCACCAAATGGAAATATGTTAGTGATCACAAAAGGGCCATCCCATCTAGATCGAAGCTTACCAGGCATAAACTTCAGACGGGAATTAAATAGAAGAACTTTCTGGCCCATAGAAAATTCTTTCCTCAGAATATGCTTATCATGGAATGCCTTAGTCTTTTCCTTATACAACCGTGAGGTTTAATAGGCATCCAATCTAAGCTCATCTAACTCTTGCAGCTGCAGCTTCCTCTCCATCCCGGACTTAGCCAAATCCATGTTGCATTGCTTAATAGCCCAATAGGCTTGATGCTCCAACTCAACCGGAAGATGACATTCCTTACCAAAGACAATCCGATAGGGAGACATCCCAATCGAAGTCTTGTAGGCGGTGCGATATGCCCACAAAGCATCATCTAGACGCTTACTCCAATCTTTCCGGGTAGAGTTGACAGTCTTCTAAAGGATTTTCTTAATCTCTCTATTTGAGACTTCAGCTTGACCATTGGTCTGAGGATGGTATGCTGTGGAAACCTTGTGAAGCACTCCATACTTGCGTAACAAGGCACCCATGCTTCGATTGCAAAAATGGGAACCCTGGTCACTGATAATAGCTCTAGGAATGCCAAACCTGCAGAAAATGTTAGACCTAACAAAGTCCACCACCACGAAGAATCATTAGTCCGGTGGCTTTCGCCTCAACCCATTTCGAAACATAATCAACGGCCAGCCAAAATGTAAGTGTAACCATATGAAGCAGTGGAATGGACCCATGAAATCAATACCCCAAACATCAAAGATCTCACAAAACAATATAGGGTTTTGGGGCATCTCATGCCTACGGAAATACTCCTCGCCCTCTGACAGTTATCACATGATTTGCAAAACAAATGGGCGTCATGAAACAGGGAAGGCCAAAATAATCCACATTCTAACACTTTCCTAGCAATTCTTTGGGGTCCAAAGTGACCACCACAGGCAGAAGCATGAGCAAAATTCAATATAGAGTGAAACTCATGATCAGGCACGCATCTCCTAACTACTTGGTCACTACAAAATTTCCACAGATAAGGGTCATCCCAAACATAATATTTAGACTCACTTTTCAATTTTAAGGTTTGGGCCCTAGTGGAGTCTACAGGGAAAACACCAGCTACCAAGTAGTTAACTAAATCAGCATACCATGGGGTCTTAACTTGCAGCTGTAGAAGCTGCTCATCAGGGAAATCATCCCGAATAGAAGAGGGGTGAGAGGGAGAATGAGTGATACGACTCAAGTGGTCAGCTACCCAGTTTTGTGCTCCACTTCTATCTCGAATCTCCACATCAAACTCTTGGAGCAACAACATCCACCGGATGAGTCGTGGCTTAGCATCTGCCTTTTTCAAAAGAAACTTTAGAGCTGCATGGTCAGAGAAAACAACTACTCTACTAGCTAGCAGATATGACCTAAACTTATCAAAGGCAAATACAATAGCTAACAACTCCTTCTCAGTAGTGGTGTAATTAGGCGAGCGAATCCAAAGTCTTGGAAGCATATGCAATGACATGGGAGGCTCTATCAACCATTGCTAAGATAGCACCAACCGCATAGTTGGAAGCATCGCACATCAACTCAAAAGGGAGGAGCCAATCAGGGGGTTGAATCACTGGGGCTGTGGTCAGGCAACACTTCAAGTGATCGAAGGCCGCCTTGCACGCATCATCAAAGACAAAGTCAGTGTCCTTATGCAGAAGGTTGGACAAGGGTTGAGCAGTCTTGCTGAAATCTCGAATGAAACGTCGATAGAAACCTGCATGACCAAGAAAAGAGCGAACTTCCCGCACAGAAGCGGGGTAAGGCAAAGCAGTAATAACATCGATCTTAGCGGGGTCTACCTCAATCCCTTTCCTAGACACTATGTGTCCCAAGACTATGCCTGACTCAACCATAAAGTGACACTTCTCATAATTCAGCACAAGATTAGATTCAATACACCTATGCAAGACTCTAGACAAATTAGCTAAGCATGCATCAAAATCAGACCCATATACGGTGAAATCATCCATGAAAACCTCCATGCGAGTCCTCTAGGAACTCGAGAAAATACTCACCATACAACGCCGAAAGGTGCCGGGTGCATTGCGAGAGGCCAAAAGGCATCCTTCGGTAAGCATATGTCCCAAAGGGGCATGTAAAGGTCATCTTCTCCTGATCCTCAGGAGCAATATGGATCTGGAAGTATCCAGAGTAGCCATCCAGAAGCGGTAATGAGACTTACCAGCCAATCGCTCTAACATCTGATCAATGAAAGGTAGAGGGTAATGATCCTTGCGAGTGGCTTGGTTGAGTCTCCTATAGTCAATGCAAACTCTCCAACTATTCTGAACTCGAGTAGGAATGAGCTCATTCTTCTGATTGGCTACTACAGAAGCTTAGTGACCTCCTTCTTCACCACATCAAGGATAAGAGGATTAAGGCGTCTCTGGGGTTGCCTCACCGGCTGAGTCCTCTTCCAACAGAATCCGGTGCATGCGCATAGAAGGGCTAATGCCAACTATGTCAGCCAATGTCCACCCAATAGCTTTCTTGTTCACCCTCAATAAGCTTAACGACTTCTCTTCTTGATCAGGCGTGAGATTATTTGCCACAATGACTGGAAACTGCTCATTCTCCTCCAGAAATGCATACTTCAGATGGTCTGGAAGGGATTTCAACTCTAGTTTGGGCGGTTGCTCGGTGGAGGAGAAGCTTGGGTGGTTGTTGCAACAACTCGATGTCATCACACTGGGAATACCCGAAACCATATTCAAAGAAGCACAAGCGAAGGACTGTGTCTATACAGCTCAAGGTTAACATCGAATTCAGTTCATCAAAATCGAATTAAGCTCATCAAAATCGAATCGGGATGCACGTTAGGATCGGGATGAAGCTCAAACTCGGAATCAATATCAGAGTCTACAAGTAATGTAGAATCATCAAGCAAATCAGAATCACCAAACAATGCAGTCTTAACCAAATTGGTGCAAACAGAGCACCATTAATTATCACCGCATGCACAAATGGGGGTATCACTCTCAGATGAAAAATAAGGATAATAAGCACACCAACCATTAAGAACATCATCCACAGCATCATCAATCACATCAATACAGAAAACAGAATGCTCTTCCCTAGGATATTTCATGGCATCAAAGATATTGAAATTCACAGATATATCACCAAACTCCATGGAAAGAGTACCGAGAATGCACATCTATCTTAGTCCTAGCTGTTTTCATGAAAGGTCTCCCTAGAATGATTGGTGACCTACTACTAGGAGACTCACCCTCCATATCCAAGATGTAAAAATCAGCGGGAATATCAATTCATTAACTTTGACTAATACATCTTCAACTAAACGAGAAGGATGGGCATTACTCCTATTAGCTAACCGAACAATGACACCAGATTGGACGCAAGGGACCAAGACCAAGAGATCTATAAACAGATGCGAGCATGACATTAATAGAAGCACCTAAATCTAGCATGCAATCATCAAATCTATAGTTACCAATAAGGCAAGGGATAGAAAATGTCCCTGGATCTTTGCATTTACGAGGCATGGTAGATTTGGATGAGTCTTGAGACATTCAGTTCAAGCTCACTCGTTCATTTCCCTTCGCCGCCTTTTGTTGGTGCACAACTCCTTCGAAACTTGGCATATTTAGGAATTTGTTTGACTCGCATCTAATAGAGGAATGTTTATCTCTACTCTTCTGAATGTCTCAAGTATATCCTTCTCTTGTGCTTTATCTGCCAACTTCTTGGACTGAACTGCTCTTTGAGGGAAGGGGAGAGGGATAAGAATTTCTTCATCTTCACCTTGCTGCTTTGCTTTTTTCTTTTCAGAGTCAATCTTCACATTTCCGTCACATCTCGCAGCTTGCTTAGGTTCCTCCAATTGCTTGCCGGGACAGTAGTGATATAGCACTCACATTTCCCTTAGGATTGGGAATTGTTTGTGAGGAAGGGAATTGGATCCCCGAGGTTGAAGCTGGTTCAATGATGTTGCCAATTGCCCAATCTGTGTTTGCAAACTCTGAATGGAAGTATCAGTTTGCTGTTGGAACTGCATATTGGCTGTGACAAATTGCTTCATCATTTCTTCAAGTGAGGAACCACCACCACTACTACTAGCCTGCTGTTGTGCCGCCTGTGGAGGTGGACATATGGCTGGTCGAGGAGGTGGTGCTTGCAAGGGTAAAGGGGGTGCAGACTGTTGTTGGAAAGTCTGTGGTCTGTACGGCCTCTGCTGGTAGTTCCCAAAATTCTGGATATCAAGTCTCGGGCTTCTTCGGTGTCTTGTTACTCATAGCCCCACCGCTAGAAGCATCCACCAACCCTTTGTCTACCGGTGATAGACCATCATAGAAAGAGTTGATCAAGTCTTTTCGATATCTCGATGGTGTGGACAGCTTGCACATAACCTTTTGAACCTCTCCCAATACTCATACATAGTCTCCCCAATGACTTGTTTAATGTTGCCAATTTCCTTCTTGATTGCGGTTGCTCTTGAGGAAGGGAAATATTTCTCCGAAATAACCTCCGAATATCACCAGCTCCCAATAGATGAGGGTCAAGGTACATCAACCAATCCTTGGCTCCACCCTCCAATGAGAAAGGAAAAGCTCTCGGCTTGATATGATCTTCATCAATGGCATGAGGTTTCATAGTGCTGCATACTACATGGAATTCCTTCAAATGCTTAATGGGGCACTCACCGCAAGACCATGAAACTTAGGCAACAAGTGTATTAGACCGATTTCACTCAAAGTTAGCATGCAAGGTTAGGATATTGGATGCACAAGGGTTGATAATTAACATCAGTGCACCCAATTCCTTCAAAGTATGATGATTATCCCGCTCTCCCGCCATAATGTCCGAGCGAGCAAAGTTGCTACTAGAATCAAGTGAACACAACAAGACTATCGAAATACTATCGAAGCACAATCGAAATATCAACGTAATGGACACAATCGTAATGGCCGAATCGACTCTAATTGAGTATCCAGTTCGGTATTAATCATATGACTTAGCCTAACAACTCTTCTAGCAAGAAGAATTGTTCTTTCTATTTCGTGATCAAATGGCAACAAATCTTCGGATTAGTAGTATTCCCGGTACTCATGCAACATATACACAAAGCAGAATTGGCAAATACTCGTAATGACAAAGATGCCACTAGAAAATCAGAATTACGAAAATGCCACAAGAGGTGGTGAAAAGTGGAAAACACTAAAAGACACAGAGACAAACACACAAAAGCAAAACCTATGCTAGAAATTGACCAAAACAAGTCCAGAAACAGTATCAAATGATTTTTAAAATTTTTGGGACTTGGACAGGCAACTCCTAGACTATTGGGGGACTCAAAATGGAATAAAAACTTCAAAAATTGAAAAAGTGGCCTAAACGATGGAATTTGGCGAAACGGAGGATAGCCCTTCGAAAAAAATTTTCAAGGGGGTCTAACGATTCGCCATTTTCTATCACTGTACCAAATTTCAACTCAATCAGAGATACTAAAAAAAAATGGTCCTGTTGGAAATCAAAAAAGCAGAATCTAAAACAGTGAAAATAATGGTCTAAACGTTGGAATTTGGGGAAAATGAGTGAGACATCACTTCCTCCTAGGAAGTGAATTTTGCTTAAAACACCTAATTCCTTGTGAATAAGACCTGGTTTGAGTGATCGGAGTCAGAAAAATTTCTGTCCGGCCACCCGAACCACCTAAACTACCTAAACTAAGCTATTTACAATACTGTTACTAATCAAACCGATGCAAATTCCCTGGCAACGGCGCCATTTTTTAGAAGATTAATTGTCGTATCTCCCAAAACAACCAAGTTCGTAATTAATTTGCAGAATTAGGGAACCTGGGTCGTTTCCCAACGAATTTGCAGCGGGCTTGTTTAATAACAATAGTGAAACAATGATAAAAGAATCAAATAAACAGAGACAGGTTAAAGATGATCAACCCAACGAATTGATTCCAGAAACCTCCATCATTGAACGAAAACACAACTAACCCACGTTTGGTTCCGGACGAAAACACAACCTCCATCAAGATGCAAGGATCTCAACTCTCATGGTATCCAATGTGAGCTTAAGTGACAAAATGCTCAAGATCCTAAAGCTTCTGATATCTGCAGGTCTAAGTCATTCTGGTTCTGGTTTTGGTACTCCTATTGTCCCTAAAATTGATTCTGAACCCTTTACCTCACCTTCCTTCACTTTCACCACACCTATTGTATCTACCTCTCCCATTGACTCCTCCCTTCCAGCCACTGTCATCGTACCTCCCTCCCACACCTCTACTGTTAAAATTGACTCTCCTCCCTCTACCCCACTGGTGGAACCCTTCCCTAAAGACTCTATCTCAGCTCCACCCTTATTTGGTCATGACAAAGGGGGAGAAGAATAGTGAAGAGTTTATAGAGTTTTCTCATTGAGTCTCATTTTGTTTTTGAGCATTTTGTCAAATTGCTGTATTTTGTTTCATTTTGCTCCTAAAATTGTTGTGTCTATGTACTTTGAGCATAATGAATGAATGCATCCTTTGAGCTTCAATTTGTGTTGCTTCTGTTGCTTTAACTCTGTATGTATATTTTCTTAATTGATTGCACTACAAAGTGTTTTTGCTGCACAAACTTTGAACTGTGAACTTTCATTTCTCAAAATTCCTCAAAATGCTCTGATCTGCTAAACTCTTTAAATTTTTTGGTTTACAAGTGTTGTCATCATGAAAAAGGGGGAGAAAGTTAGTTCTCTATGTGTTTTGATGATAACTGACAATTGTAAACTCAAATCAAAGTTTGTCTTTGTTAAGTTGAAAAACTCACTGTCAAAGGCAAACTCGAGTTTGAACTTGACAGAGAGTTGCTCAAGTTCTTTAAAGTTAGGCAAACTCAAGTTTGAATCAATCACAGAACACTCCAAGTTTTTCAAGTTAAAGCAAACTCGAATCTGTCATGTTAAACTCGAGTTTGTGTTAGACAGAGTTTTCAAAGTTTTCACATGTTAAGCAAACTCGAGTTTGGATTTGCAAACTCAAGTTTGCTCTTGGCAGAGAGTTTTCAAGATTTGTTATCTTTTAAGAAAACTCGAGTTTGAGTGAGCAAACTCGAGTTTGTGTCAAGCAGAGAGCTCCTCACTATTTTCAACTTAAGAAAACTCAAGTTGGCTTCTGTAAACTCCAGCTTGAGCTTTGTGGACTTAAACATATTTTCACTTCAAAAAGTATCACACTCGAGTTTGTCACTTATTAACTCGAGTTTGCTCCTATTTCATGTTAGTTCTCGGTGTTTGGATGATTACAAATTCTAAGGTATTGAATTAACTCATAATCGTCTAAGTTATGGTTTGCTCGAGCAGCTCATTGACCATGCCCGAGCATCATCGGTTTTCAAAGCAAGGAAGTGATTTTTAATAGTTATGCTCAAGCAACACATCTGTTATGCCCAAGCAACGTTGAGAAATAGCATTGTAATTAGCTGAGCAACCATGCTTGAGCAGGAGCAATTCCTTGCTTGAGCAGAGTCGAGGCAGAATCAAGAATATGCAAGTCAAAGAGTCTTGCTCGAGCAGCAAGGAAGGCATGCTCGAGCAGTGACATACTTTCTCGAGCAGCATCCGTCAATCCTTGATCGAGCATTAGTGACGATGACATCTTTTAATTGATTCAAGAGAAGCTTGCCCGAGCAAGCATGGATTGTTGCTCGAGCAATATCCCTCTATTATGAAATCTCCATTTGCGTAATCTATGATATCAATGTATTTATTTCATTACTTCTAAATGTTACTCATTACTAATCCTAAATGCTTTTAATTAGTTTGTTAATGAGTTTCAGATGACTTAAGCATGGATTAAACATCAGATTTACAGAAATCAATTTGTGTTAGAGAAGCATTAAATACAGTTGCCAAAATCTGTGATAATATCTGTAACAAATACTCTGATTGATGTAAAGGTTTCTTCTACATTCCATCTACGCATTAAATGCCATCTCATAACGGGAATGTCAAACTGAAAAATCCACCTGAATTATTTGAACGGCGAAAATATTATCCTAGCCTTCACTATCTAACGGATACATTCATGAGTCTCAACGGATAATCTTCAAGCTTCACCAACGATCATTTATTACAACATCTATAAATAGGTGAAGCATTGAATTCGCCAACCTAAAAAAACGTTGTGCATTCAATTCAAATTTATTTCAACTAATATTGTTTCATTAATATCTTCGGATATCTTGTGTACTTCAGTGTTCAACTTTTATCTACTCTTGAGGAGTTTCTAAACACTTATTTTGATCATTTTTTTGTAAAATCTTAAGGTTGTGGAACCTTAAGTGTGGGTGTACAATTACAACTTGTAAGGGGGAGCGAGTCCAAGAGTGAAAGGATCATCCTATACAGTGTGTTTAATTGTGTTCATTTGAAGAGTTAGTGGAAATCCCAAGGTGTACTTGGGGACTGGACGTAGGTCAAAGTATTAGATCGAACCAGTATAAATTGCCTCGTGTCTTTTTCCTGTTTATCCTCGTTCATTTTTATCTGTGTGGTTCTTGCGAAAAAGATTTTGAGATCACCTATTTACCCCCCTCTAGGTGATATTCCATCCTCATTTCAAAATGTTGTCCAAAGCTCAATCGCGATGATCTTTTCCAAAAAGAACCAAACTCGAGTTTGAGTTTCCTGTTACACCCCTACCGGCCTCGCCCTTTCGGGTGGCGGGTTAGAGGGATCCTTTTGACTTATTACCTTTCCTTTGTATTTTATTCCTTTTTAACATACATCAGAGAGTGTGAACCAGAGCATATGATCGGTTTCGACAACTACAATATACTGGTAAAGGTACATACAAAAACATAAAGTAGTCCTCGTAGGGTTAAGGGTATATTCGTCCAAAATAAATATTGAACAGTAAATATAACATACAGTCATCCCAAAATTATAAAGTACAAAAAGTGAAAGGGCATCCCCTATATTTTCTTCAGTCTTCCACACCATGCCCTTACCTCCTCGTTCCTGAACAGCTCACCAACTAATACTTGTATTCTTTGAAACCAGTCTGGAGTTCAAAATTGAACCCCAGAGTAATTGTTAAACTCATATACAATATGTATGCAATGCATGCAATGCAAATACAATCAGGAGAACAAACAAGGCATGTACCACAATCCGTAAGACCGCCTGGTCAAGACAAGCCCCCGGAACCAATGCGCGAAGGGCCTCAGTAGCTAGGGCGGCCAACCCTACTACCTACCCCAAAAGGCCTCAGTAGACACCTATGAACACACAGTCACAAAGGCTCCACCTACTTCTTATACCTCGGGCCTCAATAGTCACCTATAAACACACAGTCACATAGGTACTACCTACCCTACATGCCACGGGCCTCAGTAGAAACCATTGGACACACAGTCCCATAGGTTCCACCTATCCATCATTCCTCGTGCCTCAATAGCAACCCTAAGACACATAGTCACATATACAAGCTTAACTCCAAGTTCCAAAAATTTCGCCCAACTCCACAATTTTCCAGAACCTCTGACCCAACTTTTCTGATTTTTAATAAATTCTAGAAAAATGTTATTAACATGAAATCAGTGGAAATTGAACCCTTAGGATGTATATTTTATAGGAAAAATAATTTCCAAGGTCACATGGGTTCGTATTCATTTATAATAACCAAACCCTAGCCACTGGTCCGAGACATAATCCATGTTTTTGGGTCATTTTCAACAGCAAAGAAATCTCAGTTGGAAAATCCAAATTACACTAAATATTATACCAAAATGAAGCCCCAGATGTATACTTTCACCAAGTGAATTTTACAAGAAATATAAGTTCATTTACTATTTGAAATATACCGATTTGTCTTCACTGCACAGAAAATGCAAGAACCGACAGATTTACGTAGTTTACGTCTTAGGGTTTTTCGTGTGTGAAAAAGGTGACCTTGAATTATCCCCACAAAAAATCACGTTTTGGACTCATTGGAAGCCTTAAAACATCAAACTCCCACCGCATCCCCATGTTCAACACCATTAGGCAAAATTGAACACAAAAATCACCAAGTTATCGGTTTAGTGCTTACCTTGGATCTTTGGTTGCGTATGGCTTCTTCTTCTCCTTGGAACAAGACCTTGCTGCTCCATCTCTTCTCCCTTATTGAGCACGTGTTAGTTCTCAATTGGTTTTGATGATAACGTACAATTGTAAACACGATTGAAGTTTGTCTTTGTAAGTTGAAAAACTTATTGTCTAAGGCAAACTCGAGTTTAAGTTTGGAAACTCGAGTTTTGGCCTGATATAGAAGTGCTCAAATTTTTGTAAAGAAAGGAAAACTCGAGTTTGGGATTGAAAACTCGAGTTTTGGCAATACAGAGAGCATTCAAGTTTTTTCACAGACAAGGCAAACTCGAGTTTGATTTTGAAAACTCGAGTTTTGACAAGACAGAGAGCAATCAAGTTTTTCGATGAAACCAAAACTCCAGTTTCCGTGGGAAACTCGAGTTTAGGCTTCCCTGAGTGTTCTCTAAATTTTTCGAAGTTCATGAAAACTCGAGTTAACCTTAGAAAACTCGAGTTTCCATCCCCTGAGAACAATGCTCATCCCTGACCTTGTAAAACTCCCGTGTTTCAAATTGACTAAGTTTTAAATGTTTTCTCATAAAAGAGAAAACTCGAGTTTCTGTTTTAAACTCGAGTTTCGATCTTACAGAGAACTTTCCAAAGTTTTCAACGAATGAGAAAACTCGAGTTTAGTTTTGGAAACTCGAGTTTTGACCTGGCAGAGAACTTTGCTAAAATTCGATCATTTGAAAACTCGAGTTATGATTTGGAAACTCCAGTTTTGAGATTTTGGACTAAAACATAATTTCTCATTAAAAGTCCAAGAGTAAATACCCTTTTTGGTCCCTGAAATAACACGCACTACCCATTTTGGTCCCTGAGTAAAAAAAATGTCATTTTTCGTGCTTAAACAGTAAAAAAAATGTCTCTTTTAGTCCTTTTAGTCATTTTTTGTAGGCATTTTAATCCCTCACAAATTCCCAAAAAATCGTTTTTAGTCCCTAAAAAGGACCAAAAATGACATTTTTTTACTCAGGGACCAAAATGGGTAGCGCGTGTTATTCCAGGGACCCAAAAGGGTATTTACTCAAAGTCCAAAACTCGAGTTAGTCACTTAATGAATCGAGTTTTGCACTATTCACTAGGCTTGTCCAAAATGCCAAATCGCGATGTTTGTCTCTGGGAAGAGAAAACTCGAGTTTGGATTGAAAACTCGAGTTTCGATCTTTTGCTAAAAGTTCACTGAAACATGAAAAACTCGAGTTTCAAAGAACTTACTCGAGTTTCCATCGCAGAATTTGAATTTCGATTTGAACGAATTCGTAAAATTTTTGTGTTTGATCTCTATACTCTATATCATCACTCATGACTATTCCTAACTATGTTTAATCAGTTTGTTAGTGAGTTTCAGATGATTTTAGACAGGATTAAATGGAGATTAAGCAAAAAGCATAAAGCATGTCAGCACATTAAATGCAAAAGTGCAGAAACCTTGCATGCTTTTGGGTAAACATTCTCCACATGTTTTGGAGAAGTTAGTGCCTGCCTTATACATCCAGCAAACTGCTCTTCCAACGGATTAATAGTCAGAGAGTCAACTCTGAACTTCTATCTGAGGATTTATAACGGTGAATTAATGATCTCTACCTATAAATAGAGATGCCTTCAAGTCTTCTCAACAACCAACCTGTGCAAAATTGAAAATCATTAAAGTTTCAACTACTCTTTCAGTTTTCTGTTGTAAGAGTATCCTTGATACATTTATTCTTGAGTGTTTATCATATCCACTCTTAGAGAGAGTTTTCTTGATTGTAATCATTATTGTAAGTTATCTCAAGTCAAGGGGACTTGGAGATTGGGGTTATTCATTACAACTTGTAAGGGGGAGTAAGTTCTAGAGAGAGAATTACTCTTGAGTGCAGAGTGTGTAATCAGTCTTGATAAGTGAGAAATCCCAGAGAGTCTGGGGACTGGACGTAGGTCAAGTTGTTGGACCGAACCAGTATAAATCCTTGTGTCTTGCTTCTTCTCCTTATACTCTGTTTTATCTTCAGTTTCGAATCCTTAAACAGAGCCATCGAAAAGTTTTTGAGAATCCCCAATTCACCCCCTCTTGGTGATTCAAGTTCCACTTTCATTTGGTATCAGAGCCTGGTCTTCTCATAAGAGCTTAACATCTCGAGAAGGATCACCATGTACAGTATTCTACCCGATGGAGCTTCGATCAACAAACCTCCAGGTTTCAATGGAGAACATTACTCCTTCTGGAAAGCCAAATTCGAAGTCTTTGTTATGGCTAGTGAATATGGCCTTTGGAGAGTATTTGAAAGAGGTAATTATGAGCCATCCTCAGTTCAAGATGGCGTTCGAACTCCCAAGCTTGAAGAAGAGTATGATGAGAATGACCGGAGAAATGTCACTCTCAACAGTAAAGCCATCCTCATGCTGCAAAGTGCTCTAAGTCAACAAGAGTACTTCCGAATATGCACTTTACCATCTGTAAAAGCTATGTGGGATGCCTTGGAGATTGCCCATGAAGGAACAACCAGAGTCAAAGAGAATAAAGTGAACACTCTAATGACAGAATATGATCTTCTTCGTATGAAGACCGGTGAATCCATCATCAACTTCCAGTTGAGATTCACTCACCTCATCAATCAGCTTGCGGCATTGGGAAAGATATACGATGAACCAGTTCAAGTAAGAAAAATCCTGAATGTGCTTAGCAAAGAATGGGAAGCTAAGGTTACTGCCATTGAGGAAGCTCGTGGAGAATCAATGAGCTCTGTAGCAGCTCTGTTTGGAAGCTTGTCCGAATATGAAGCCAAAATCAAGTTCAGAAAGGGACTTGAAGAAACAAGCAGCAAAAACAAGGGCATCGCTCTCAAGACTGCCAATGAAGCAAAGGAATTCGATGAGGAAGAAGAAGAAGATGATGATGAAGATGGAGAGCTGGGCATGATGGTTCGGAGATTCAAAAGATTTTACAAAAAGGACCAAGGATACAAAAGATTCAACAAAGGTAGCTCAAGCACTGAGATAAAGAAGCCAATCATATGCTACGAATGCGAAAAGCCCGGCCACATCAAGTCAGAATGTCCTCAGCTGAAGAACAAGGACAAAGGTAAAAAGAAGTTCAACAAGTTTAAAAAGAAAGCCTATGTCTCAGCTATATGGGGAGACAGCTCATCCGATGAAGATAAAGCTGATGAAGAGGAAAAAGCAAATATTTGCTTAGTTGCTGAAGAAGAAGAGCAACATAAAAAGAACAATGAGGTATACGATTCTAAACCATCATATGATGAACTATTTGCTGAATACACCATTGTTCAATCTGAGTTTGAAAAACTTGCTGAGAAATATATTGCTTTGAAAAGGAAAAATATTACTCTTGAACAGCAAATAGAAAATCTTTCCTCTTCTGAAAATCTCATATGTAATGATTGTGTTGTTTTAGAGAAAAAGAACTCATATCTTACAAGCACTCTTGAAAAATTTACAAAAGGTAGTGAGATGCTGAATGTGATTTTAAAACCACAAAGATTTACAAACGATCGTTCTGGGATAGGCTACAATCCCATTTTTGATAGAAAGAAAGGAAAGAAGAAGGGTGGTGGAAAATCTTATTTAAACTATTTTAGAAAAATCGTACACTATTCCAATCCATTTGCTCACTGTAGTTATTGTAACCGAAAGGGTCATACTACTTCATCATGCTTTCATAAGAAAGATAAGAGTAATAAACCTGTTGGCAATTATCAGTGGGTGCCCAAAGGAACTTATGTTCCTAAGGTTCAAACTAACCTCAAAGGACCCAAGAAAAGATGGGTACCTAAGACTTGATCCATTTTGATTTGCAGGTATGTCTTAGAGCATCAAGGTCAAACAAATGGTACATCGATAGTGGATGCTCAAGACATATGACAAGAGATGAATCCAAATTTGCCACAATCAAGCACAAGGATGGTGGCAAAGTAATCTTTGGTGGAAATCAATCTGGAAAGATTGCTGGAATCGGTGAAGTTGGGAACAACGATGGACCACAAATCAAAGACGTCTACTTTGTGTAAGGACTTTGCCATAACCTCCTCAGCGTATGTCAAAGCATCAACAAAGGTAACTTAGTTATCTTTGATTCTGAGGAATGCTTGATTGTGAGTAAGGATATTCTTTCGTTAGATAACATAAAAACAAAAGCTATTTTTAGAGCTCCTAGAGAAGGTAATTGTTATACTCTTAGTCTCTCTAGAGATGGCTCTACATTTGAAAAATGTTTTGTAAGTAATTTGGATGATAGTTGGTTATGGCATAAGCGTTTAGCACATGTCAATATGATCCAACTTGACAGATTACTTAAAAAGGATTTAGTAATTGGCGTTCCAAAACTTCGTTTTAAATATGACATGATTTGTGATGCATGTCAGAAGGGAAAACAAACTAAAACCTCTTTTAAGTCCAAAAATGAAATTTCAACTAATAGACCTTTCCAACTACTTCACATGGATTTAGTTGGACCAGCTAGAGTAAGAAGCCTAAGCGGCAATCTTTACACATTGGTTATAGTTGATGATTTCTCTAGATTTACATGGACTATTTTTCTGTCATCAAAAGATGAAACCTTTGATCTGTTTGTCGTTTTTGCCAAAAAGGTCCAAAACGAGAAAGGTTTCGTGATTTCAGGTATTCGCACTGATCATGGAGGTGAATTTGAGAACTATGCTTTTGCTGAGTTCTGTGACAACGTGGGAATTGACCACAACTTCTCAGCACCAAGGACTCCTCAACAAAATGGTGTTGTGGAAAGGAAAAATCGAGTCCTCACCGAGATGGCTAGAGCAATGCTAAATGAAAACAACACAGTTTTCACAAGTGTTTTGGGCTGATGCGATGAGTACGGCTTGCTTCATCTCGAATCGAGCATATCTCAGAAAGAAGCTGAACAAAACTCTCTATGAGCTGTACAAAGGAAGAAAGCCAAATCTGAGTCATCTGCACATGTTTGGGTGTAAGTATTTCATCCACAACATTGGTAAGGACAACTTGGGAAAATTTGATGCCAAAGCGGATGAAGGTATATTCTTAGGTTATTCCAATAGAAGTAGAGCCTATACAGCTTTTAATATACGTACTCGTATTGTGGAAGAATCTATGCATGTTGCTTTCTGCGAATCCAAATCTGACAAATCCAAAGATGATGATGATGAGTAAAATGTTTTAAAAAATCAATTCTTTTCGAAGACCAATCCTGCTTCTATTGAAAATCCAAAAAAATTTCGAAGTTAAGCCTCAAAATAATTTGGAAAATCCTGATCAACAACAACCTAGAGCTTGGAGATTTATAAGAAATCATCCTTTGGACCAAGTCATAGGTGATGTTAACCAAGGAGTGAGAACTAGAAGCAGCACTTTAAATGAAGTTACTTTTTCTGCTTTTATTTCAAAAATAGAACCCTCTAAAATTGATGAAGCCCTTTCAGACAATGATTGGGTGATAGCAATGCAAGAGGAGTTACATCAATTTGATAGGAATCAAGTTTGGGACTTGGTACCTAGGCCTAAGGACCATCCGGTCATCGACACTAAATGGGTATTCAAGAACAAACGTGATGAATCTGCAATTATAGTCAGAAATAAGGCTAGACTTGTTGCCAAAGGCTATAATCAAGAGGAAGGAATTGATTATGAAGAGACTTATGCTCCAGTAGCAAGATTGGAAGCCATAAGAGTTCTTCTAGCCTTTGCTTGTGTCAAAGGATTTAAACTTTTTCAAATGGATGTTAAAAGTGCTTTCTTAAATGGTTTTATTCAGGAGGAAGTGTATGTAGGATAGCCTCCTAGTTTTCAAAATGAACATCATCCTGATCATGCTTATCGCCTCAAGAAAGCTCTTTATGGCCTTAAGCAAGCTCCTAGAGCTTGGTATGAGCGATTAAGCAAATTCCTTCTTGATCAAGGATTTGTTAGAGGAAAAGCAGACACAACTTTGTTGATCAAAAGTAACAAAATTGGAGAAATTTTAGTTGTACAAATTTATGTTGATGACATTATATTTGGTGTTCTAATGATGTCTTGTGTGAAGAATTTGCAAAGAATATGCAGGGAGAATTTGAGATGTCCATTATGGGAGAACTCAATTATTTTCTTGGTCTACAAATCAAGCAAAGATCAAATGGGATATTTATTTCTCAGACCAAGTACCTCAATGATTTGCTGAAAAAGTTTGGAATTGACCAGTGCAATGGTGTTGACACTCCAATGAGTTCAACCACTTCTTTGGATACTGATGAGAAGGGGACTGATTTCAACATCACAAGATATAGAGGAATGATTGGATCATTACTCTACCTCACTGCAAGTCGCCCAGACATCCAATTCAGTGTTGGAATGTGTGCAAGGTTTCAGTCTGCTCCTAAGGAGTCGCATGCTGAAAATGTGAAGAGAATATTCAGATACCTTGCTGACACAAAGACTCTTGGACTTTGGTTCCCCAAAGGTCAACCTGAACACTTGGTAGCATATTCAGATTCAGACCATGCTGGGTATAAGACGGATAGGAAGAGTACAAGTGGCCAATGTCAATTCCTTGGTGGCTCACTTGTGTCTTGGTTCAGCAAGAAGCAAACGACCGTGTCAGTATCTTCAACTGAAGCTGAATACATTGCTGCCTCAAGTTGCTGTGCTCAAGTCCTATGGCTCAAGCAGCAGCTCTCTGACTTGGGAATTAATCTGAAGGAGATCCCAATTTTGTGTGACAACACAAGCACAATAAGCTTGGCTAAGAATCCAGTTCAATACACAAGAACCAAGCATATTGATGTGAGGCATCACTTCATAAGGGATCATGTTCAAAACAAAGATGTCAAAGTGATGTTCATACCAACACATCTTCAACTTGCTGACATCTTCACCAAGCCATTAGCAAAGGAGCAATTCAATTTTATACGAAGAGAATTGGGAATGGTAAATCCCAATGAATTGTAAGTATTTCTTTCCATCTTAATGTTAGTTATGGTTTTGATGAATATTTGTTACTAACTTGAGCTTCGGAGTACATAGCAATGTTTTATGCAGGATGTTCGAATCCTAAAGTTTGCTGTCATAAGACGCAAACTCGAGTTTTGATATCAAAACTCGAGTTTTATCGGGGTCCAATCGAGAATGAGTTGCTGAGCAAAATGGAAACTTGAGTCGATTAATGAGTAACTCGAGTTTCGGAGACACAGAAAGCAAGCCCTGAGTTTCTCGCGAAGTGGAAACTCGAGTCATCAAATGGAAACTCGAGTTTCGGGCAGATAGAGAGCAACACACCTGTTGAAGTATCCACAAAACTCGAGTCGGTAAGTGGAAACTCGAGTTTTGCTCGCGGAATTTCAAAAGTTCACCTTACACTTTTGAATCCAGGTTAGAATTTCGCGCCCTATTTAAGCATAACTATTCATTGTTCGTCTAAACTCGCCCTAAAACTCAAGTTTTCCCTAGAGTTTGTCCCTGTTCCTCTCATCTTCTCCATCTCCGAAAAACCAAATCCCTCTCTAATCCCCGAATCAATCATGACTTCCAATTCTAATCCACACGATATCATCAACCTAGACTCAGAATTCGAATCGATAGACCAAACTCTAGTTGATCTGCCTATTGCTCAACCTCGGCTAAATCTCTTTCCTAGAGAATCGTCAATTTCTCGGCGTGCCTCTGCGAGCCTATTTCGAGTTGTGTCAAGATTTGATGAAGAGCATTCGACGGCTCAAGCTCAAGCCCTCGCCCTTCCAGCAGGTCTCCAACTTGGCAAAACTTTGGGTCCAGAAACTTTTCAAGTCCTTTCACCAAGTCCCTCTCCTCAGGAATTATCCAGGTCCAGTGACTTTGTAAGCTCATCTGCACTATCTAAAATCTATAGTCATCATTATGCTCCTGATGATTTTCTAATCATTTCCCCTCATCATCCTGGACTTAATACTATTCGCTTCAGAGAAAAACTTGAAAACAAAGAATTTTGTCCTGTAGTTTATGTGGACCTAGTCAAATTAAGGAATGAGAGTCATTTGGACCTTACTCCTTGGCTATTACAATTTGAGCCTCTGATTTCTATTTGCGCCACTTACAGCCCTGTTCTAGTTAGGCTATTCTATCACCATCTCCACTTTGAAGAGTATGTGGATAATGGTTTCCTTTTTGAACGGCTCACTACATCTATTGGAGGTCGCAAAATCACCCTAACACCTGCATATATCAATTGTATTTTGCAAATTGCCAATCCTCCTCCTATTAGACCAGTGCATCTTACCAATGAGGCGATTTTTCAACTGCTGAGACCACATGAACCTCTTCCTGAGAATTTATCCGCATTATCTTTTTCCCCTGAATCCATGCCTCCCAATTATCAGGCTGTCTGGTACATCTATGCCAGAAATCTTAAACAAAAGAATGGTAGCTTCACATCTTTTTCAAAAGAAGACTACTCTATCTTTGCTTCCATCATAGCTCAAGTTCTGCACAATATTGGGAATTGGATCTACCAGGAAATCACAAAATTTCAATTCCCACTCAAAGATTCCTCTCAAATTCCTTTTCCCAACCTTATTTCTATAATCTTATTCCATGAGAAAATTTGGCCTTTCTCCTTAACTGATCAGGCTGAGCATATTCCCTGTTTTGATCAACCATTATTCCACCTTTTGGGCCTCAACTTTCATTCATATCCAAGATCTTCACATCTTGATCCTGCAGGTCCAAGTTCTTCCAGTAGCTCTTCTCGATATTCACTCGTCTCCCACTCACAATTTATGACCTACTACTCCACTCACTTGAATTGCCCCACTTGCCTCTCCAATCCCCATTCCATCCCCTGCCACCACTGTCAAGATCTCAACCCCTTCCTCTGAACCTTCGATCTCAGCTCCATCCTCTTTTGTTGATGACGAAGGGGGAGAAGAACAAGAGAAAGAAGTTGATCCAAAGGAGCAACAATCTTGAGTTGAAGGAAGGAGTTTAGATTTGAGCTTAGGACTTGTCTGTTCTAGTTTTTAGATTATGTAATTTTGCATTTCTGGTTTGTATGTTGCTGTTATGCACATTTTGTTGAATGAAATACAATAGTTCAATTATGCCTTATTATCAATCGCTTCTGCTATATCTCTGTGCTAAATTTTTCAAATACAGAACTATTATAACATGTTTCAAACCAGCTTGTGAAAATTTTCCTTGAAACTCAAAATGTTTGAAAAATGAAGAATCTCTAGTTTACAAGTGTTGTCATCATCAAAAAGGGGGAGAATGTTAGTTCTCAATTGGTTTTGATGATAACGGACAATTGTAAACACGATTGAAGTTTGTCTTTGTAAGTTGAAAAACTTACTGTCTAAGGCAAACTCGAGTTTAAGTTTGGAAACTCGAGTTTTGGCCTGACAAAGAAGTGCTTAAATTTTGTAAAGAAAGGCAAACTCGAGTTTGAGATTGAAAACTCGAGTTTTGGCCATACAGAGAGCATTCGAGTTTTTTCATAGACAAGGCAAACTCGAGTTTGATTTTGAAAATTCGAGTTTTGACAAGACAGAGAGCAATCAAGTTTTTCGATGAAACCAAAACTCCAGTTTCCGTGGGAAACTCGAGTTTAGGTTCTCTGAGTGTTCTCTAAATTTTTCGAAGTTCATGAAAACTCGAGTTAACCTTAGAAAACTCGAGTTTCCATCCCCTGAGAACAATGCTCATCTTTGACCTTGTAAAACTCTCGTGTTTCAAATTGACTAAGTTTTTAAATGTTTTCTCATAAAAAGAGAAAACTCGAGTTTAGTTTTGGAAACTCGAGTTTTGACCAGGCAGAGAGCTTTGCTAACATTCGATCATTTGAAAACTCGAGTTATGATTTGGAAACTCCAGTTTTGAGATTTTGGACTAAAACATAATTTCTCATTAAAAGTCCAAAACTCGAGTTATGATTTGAACGAATTCGTGAAATGTTTGTGTTTGATCTCTATACTCTATATCATCACTCATGACTATTCCTAACTATGTTTAATCAGTTTGTTAGTGAGTTTCAGATGATTTTAGACGTTATTAAATGGAGATTAAGCAAAAGGCATAAAGCATGTCAGCACATTAAATGCAAAAGTGCAGAAACCTTGCATGCTTTTGGGTAAACATTCTCCACACGTTTTGGAGAAGTTAATGCTTGCCTTCTACATCCAGCAAACTGCTCTTCCAACGGATTAATAGTCAGAGAGTCAACTCTGAACTTCTGCAAAACTGGATCAGCTAAAGAGTAGAGAGAGAAGAAGACCAAAACTTTCATTAATCATCCTCTAATCACTCCAACGGTTATCTGAGGATTTATAACGGTGAATTAATGATCTCTACCTATAAATAGAGATGCATTCAAGTCTTCTCAACAACCAACCTGTGCAAAATCGAAAATCATTAAAGTTTCAACTACTCTTTCAGTTTTCTGTTGTAAGAGTATCCTTGATACATTTATTCTTCAGTGTTTATCATATGCACTCTTAGAGAGAGTTTTCTTGATTGTAAATCATTATTGTAAGTTATCTCAAGTCAAGGGGACTTGGAGATTGGGGTTATTGATTACAACTTGTAAGGGGGAGTAAGTTCTAGAGAGAGAATTACTCTTGAGTGCAGAGTGTGTAATCACTCTTGATAAGTGAGAAATCCCAGAGAGTCTGGGGACTGGACGTAGGTCAAGTTGTTGGACCGAACCAGTATAAATCCTTGTGTCTTGCTTCTTCTCCTTATACTCTGTTTTATCTTCAGTTTCGAATCCTTAAACAGAGCCATCGAAAATTTTGTTAGAATCCCCAATTCACCCCCCTCTTGGTGATTCAAGCTCCACTTTCAGCACGTCGTAGGCAGTAGAAAATGGGTGGGAAGTGTGTAATATCCTGAATTTTGAGCCTAGAGACTTAGGAATAAGCCTGTATCAGGCATACAACTAGACCCTATTCAGGAAGTGTGATATTACATTGGAAATAAAACATTGATATCTTATGAGTATTTTGACCAAGAGCTCAAGGCTGTAGAAGTAAAGTGAGAGTGCAGAAGGGCACAAAGACACTTGTACGGTGTTAATCGGTTGGTAGAAATGTCATGTAGTATGTCCTAAGGTTTGGGACAATTGGATGAGCAAAAATATGCTAAAATAAATATGCACATGGCATTTCCTGGACACATGAAGATCCCCTGCGTTTTTGAAGAGGAAAAGTCAGCGCAATGATTACATTGGGACACGTGTCACTGCAGGATTGGAAAGCAAAAAGTAAGTAATGATTACAGGGGTAGAAAAGTCAAGTCCTTACCCCTTAGGGCATTAATTTCGTCCACCCAGGAGAGAGAAAGAAAAATCATATGATTTTATCCATACTCAGGTCCAAACACAAAATGTGGGTCCCACAGGTGGTTGACCGATAGAAACAGGACCGATAGAGACCAGTTAAGAGTTTCCTTTTGACTGAATGGGACAAGTGTGGGGCCACTCTGGGAAGTTTGGAAGGCGCGACACATGAGTGTACATTCAGGGGAAAATATCTGGAAAAGTTGAAAAGAAGTACAAAAAGAAGCAACTTTGTACCCAGCAGGGCCCGGTGGGGACCGGTTGGTCAAAACTGGACTGATAAAGTGAGAAAAAGGGATTAATTATAGGGGAGAAGATTTTTGGGCCCCATTAGGTGCAACATGACCCCCCCTTAATGATTAAAGTAATTACTTGGAGAGCAAGAAAGAAGAATCAGTGTAAAAGTCAAACCACGGGCCCCACATTCTGAACAAAAAGGGTAAAATGGGAATAAATAGGAAAAAAATTAATTGGGGCAGATATATGGGCCCAAAATGGAGCGCCGCATGTCCCCATAAGTCAGGAAAAAGTATGGGAAAATTTGGTAATATTTGGTAAGTCCCGGGTCACAATTGTAATTTACGAAAGTTCCGGGCTAAAACCTGTAATTTTCCCCAAAAGAAGATAAAAATCTGCTCTCTCTTTCCTTGGGGCTGCAACAATTGGAAGAACCCTAGAGAGCTCTGGAAAATTCTGCATTCTTGGGGAGAAAGTCAAGAAAACTGATCCCAATCACTACACAAAGGACAGAAATTTACGTCTGTTAATTCTAAACTACTGGATCAAAGTTACCTTTATTAAAAAGGCACTTTAATCCTTCATTTTCACCCTCTAGGACGAAAATTACAGAGACCATCAGGAGAGACCATCAGCCACCATAGCCTAAGCTCCTGGACCAAGCAATCAAAAACGTCCATCGATTCTCCGATTCTAGGTAACCCCGAAAACTCTACGTTCTTGAGTTCTTCTTAAAGTAATTTCGTGCAAATGGTACAAGCCCAGTGTTATTGTTGGAATCTTGTATTTTTAAGGTCTTCAATGGTTCTGGAACGTCATTTTTAGGGTTTTATAGTCATGGTTTAAGTTTCCGAAGTTGAAAACACCGAAAACCTTAAGTAAGGGCTTGCTGCCAGATTCAGGGAATATGGGCAGTGAAGCTTCCAAAGCGTTTAAGAAATAGTAAATGAACTTTTTTTGAGCTTAAATTTTACTTGAGGGAACTAGACATCCAGGGCATGATTTTGATATATAATATGATGCTTTTTGGATAAAAATACTTGGTGAAATAAATTTTTTAAAACGAGACTGGAAACAGGTGAGCGAATCGGACCAGAGGACGAAATTTGAGCGCCACGCTAAAATAAATGTACTTATAATTTCGGGTATTATTTTTAGTGGAAACTAGACATTTTAATGGTTCATATGGAGTTGGTTTCATGTTAATATTAGTTTTTTGGAAGTTATTAAAAATCTGTGAATCTGGGCCAAAATCACAGAATTTTCTGGAGAAGTTGTAAAGGGCTCGGATTTTGTGATTAATGTAAGGGTATTTTTGGAAATACTAAAAATAAGGTATTTTAGTGTTATATAGGGCAAGGTCATAATTGGAAAAGTGATCAGGCACAAAAAATAATAAGACGGTACACACCCCCACCAGGTAGTAACCACTTTACTCAGATATTTTTTGTGTTATGTTGTATGTTGTATTTGCCATGTGTGTTTTCTTGTGTTCGTATTGCCAAATATGCATACAGAATTGTGTGGTTCCTAGCACTGAGGACGAGCAGTCTGAGGCCGACCTTAAGTGGCGGCTGTACGGGTTGCGGGGCAGTCCGGGGCTGGCCTAGTAAGGGCGGCTTTACGGGTTGCGAATCTAGTGAGTCCGAGGCTTGCCTTGGTAAGGCAGCTGTACGGGTTCTATGGATTGTGATGTGTGTGGTTATTATGGCATGTTTCTGAATGCATATATGGTATGTTTTGGCATGACACTGTTGACTTTTATCTGGCATGGTTACCTGCATACACTTTACACATTTTGTATTTGAGTACTGACGGTTACTCTGGGGGCCAATAATGGACTCCAGAAGCTTTTGTTGAAGCAGATGGACGTTCATGACTGATAAAGGCCTTTTTGGAAAGGTAGGCATAGCGGTGTTGGAGAAGGATAGGGGATGCCCTATTATATGTTGTACTGATATTTTGAGGATAACTGTATATATTTTTGGTATTTATTTTGGACGACTATACCCTTAACCTTACGGGGACTTTTATTTCTGTTGTTTCTACTTTTACCAGTACAATAGATAGTTCAAACCTGTTAAATGCTCTGTTGTGCTCACTCTGATACAAGTGAAATGGACCTATATTAATGAAGGAAAGGTAACTAAGTAAAGTAATCCCTCTAACCCGCCACCCGAAAGGGCGAGGCCGGTAGGGGTGTAACAAAGTGTCCTTAAATAGGCACCAAGGGTTAGAGCTATTATCCAATATTGGTTATTACCCAATGGTCGGAAGAATGCTTCAGATTTTAATATATTTCTTTGGCTTGCCCTCCAAGTCATTCTAGATACTTCTTGGGCAGAAAAGTGGCGCCTCCTAGGCCCCTTAAATCAGATCCCTTGGCTGCCCCTGGCTGATGGTTTTTAAATTCACTCAATGTAGGTTTTTGTCCAGTAATTAAAATAACACTTTAGGGGTAAAATGGTCATTTGCTCTGCTTTTTTCTCCAAATCAATGGGACCCACCCTGGCTGCCCATAAATACGCGACATGAGACCATGTGGGGTCATTATTACATGTCATCTTCTTGTCATGTCAAATTCAAATTGTGTGGTCCAGATTAAGCCTGATTATTTTATTTTCCCTCTCTTCATAATTACTTGATGTGACTTTCTACTTACCCTCCAAATTACTTTTCTCTCTCTCTCTCTTATGGGCCCACTAAATTTTGCCCTCTCCCTGCATCTGGGGGTCTGGGCCTGTCTCCAGAAACCCCTAACCAGTCTCGCTCAGCTGCCTTTTGCTGGTTACACTTTTCCTCGGGACTTGTGCCACTCAGTTGGACTTGTGTGGGGCCAAACTATCAATCCCTTTTCTCTGACCATGAGGGGCCGAACACATTGCCTTGGGGAGCAAGAAATCCATTTTTAGTATCTCATAATTACCTCATTCTTCGTGCTATCGAAAATCCAACTTCTGACCCCAAGACACCATGTGTCCTGCGAATCATCACTACTACTGACTTTTACTTCTGCACTGTCACCATAACTTTTATGGTCCTTGAGCTCTACTCATGCAAACAGGAGTGCAAAATGCCTTAAAATATGTCAAGAGAGCACTTAAAAATCCCCCAAACCAAATGACCAAAGTACCCTTGCAAAATATCCTCTTAACTTGGCTTATTTTGCAAGTTTTGTTGACTTCTCTCTCTCCTCCTTGTTTTGCATGAACTTGAAGCAATTTCTCTCTCTCCTCCTTATTTGACCTCTTGCACCGGTAGTTATGAAGGGACACGTGACATGATTTTATTGGACCAATACAAAAGTATGTCATCATTAGTCATCATGACCTTACTTTATTAAAGTTACTTTATCGGTGTCTACTCGGGATCCTGCTCGAGTTTACTCGGGATTTCTTCACGAATACCGGTGTTTTCTCAAAAAACGCAGGGCATACCTGTCCGCCCTCAAAAGGCTGTATACTAACATATACCGGCATATTTTCACTCAACTAATTGTCCTTTATCTTAGGACATAGTTGGGTGGTATCTTTTCCAACCGGAGTTACACCATATAGGTCTTCTGTGCCCGTTTTCCATCAACACTTTAATTCCACGGCTTGAATATACTGGGTCCACTAACCCGTATAACTGAGTTACTTAGTCCCAGAGTGGCTTCCTAACTCTCGACATTCTTGGGACTCTTCCCGAATCGGGCTTGGTCATCTACCTAGTTTAGGCTCATTCTCAATTATTAGGGTTCAGAATTTGCGGTGTGTCATTTCTCCCCCCGTTGAATAAATTTCGTCCTCGAAATTTGATCATCTCAACCTCAGGGAATTACTATAGACACTCAAGTTATCCCCATCCTTTGCATGCTTAACTTGCATGCAACACAATCATACATCATCCTTATTGATTATGTATCCAGGTGTAGCATTCACACATACAGACCTACTGGTCCTTTTTTCTGAGCGCTTAGCTACACAGGCCTTATAGCCCGATACATCTAGGTTCATTTTCTTACCCTCCTACCCCAACGTTGGATATCCTAGCCTTACTGCTCAGGAAATCACCTTTATGCCATAGGTATCTCAATTATCACCTGGTATCGTTTCAACATTTGCTAGTCTCCCAACATTCTCTGGACATACTAGTCAGAAATTTTCAAGCCATTAAGCATTTAACACAATGCTAACCATTACAGGTCTTACAGCCCAGGAACACCGCCCTATGCAAACGAGCCTTACCGCCTCAAGCCTCTACTCAGCCATCTCATGTCTAAGCTTCTTCAATTCAAGTTCCCAATCCACTTTCCTTTTGCTTAGCACTATGGTTGGCAAGTTCTATCTAACTTACAAAATTCAAATGTCCAGACCATTCTATCAGTTTTTGTTCCTTTATCAACACAATTACCAACTACACCGCTTTTCACATATTAGCAATGACAATCTCGCCACTGCCTTTCATTCCCCTATCTTGTCTCATATTCAACTTCCAATTTTCAAATATTCAAAATTTATGTGGTCGCAACACATTTTCATAATTGCACAAAACAACATTTCAAATTTTCAATAAACCATAATCATTGCCAGCTAAATTTCGAGGAACCAGTTCACTGCCGGTCTCTTTTCAGAAAACATTTTAATACCGGCACACATTAATGAGCGAGATTATTCATTTCTCAATTTTGACGTTCAAAAGCTCTCGCCACCACTTCAACCTTCCGTTACAGCGGCACATCCCAATCATTTCATGCACAAACCACCAAAGTGGCAACGCACTTGTCGGCCAATGTAGGAGAGTTTTCATCCCTTCCTAGGACCCCGTGTGAGCACTGGCACATACAATAATAGGCCACCCACCGGAATCCCATACCCAGGACAAAGGACATCTGTCCAGAAGCCCTGCTTCAACTACCTGCGTGGGTGTCGGCTAGACAAGGCAAAACATACGCCCCTACAAGGCGAAGCTACTTAGATTGGGTGCATACACTGCTGGTGCGAGTATCGACTTCTCAAAAATTAATCCCCTAAAAAGCTTTCAACATTGGCTAGCGATTTCAAAACGTACATTTCAAAAACATCTGGCAAGATCCAACAAACTGAGTATGTCTACAATAGTTTCTAGCCTTTTCCAGTTTTGTACTGCTCCCACCACAAACATAGATCACAATTTAGTTTTAAACTCGGTTCACAATTCAATTTCAAATCAGGGTTCCATCAGGACACCCTATCTATGAGACAACATAGTTCAAAAACAACCATGTCAAATTGTTCTCAAATTTTGTAAAACATTTTATTTGAGAATTTAGTTCAAAAAAATTCAATTTCAAAATTTCACAAACATAGCAGGTGCATTGGTATGTTCAAAATTCAATTTCAAACGTACCAGGAACCAGACAACTAACATAGAAGGTCATCGCCTCCCATTATGTCTTAGGCTCTATCCTTCGCTACTCTAGCTATCCATAGGATACTCAACCCATTTCATTCCATTTATCCAGCCATTCTAGAAAAAAATGCCTGCAACTTTCAGGCTTACAACTTCTTCGGCACTTTGCCCGGTACTCATGGTTTAGTATTTGTAGGTTTCTGCCAGCCTATGGACATCCCAGTCTTCACAGGTCTTAAGGCTTCTCATTGAACACATATCAAAGTTAACAATCCAATATCATATCAATCTAGTTGGTCTCCTTACCCACTGTATATTCGTATAACAATTTCCCCTAAAAATACGCATAGCACTGGAGCACCCCATGGTAATACCTTTATATCACATCAAATAATCCTTATTTGGTCATTCTGTATATGGACTTCCGATAATAATCCAGCTCCAGGAATAATCTCAAATCCAACTTTTCCCTATTGGGTATTTAACCTATATCCTTTAGGGAAACCACTAGCCACTATCATATCTACAGCCATCAGTCCCACTTATGAGACCATAACCTATGGATATCAATGTTCTAGCTATCATTCAATTCCATCAAGACACCAATTCTCAATCACACTCTCTCAGGGAGTATTCTATATTCAACATCTTTCCCTATGCTGATACAGCAACTATCAGCCTCAAAGTATCCCATATCAAATAGGTACTATCCTTGAACATACCTCAAATAACATGCTGATGACACAGCATCAATCAATATCATCGAGGGTTCTACTCTCAATCATTCTTTCTAAGGGAATATCATGAGATTAAAATCATTCCCTATGAGCTAGTAATCTCCAAGTACCTCACACATATCGGTACTATACTCTAATGCTCAATGCATTCAAATCAATCAAATGCCTAAAGAATCCCTTGTTATCAAATCAGATTCTTAGGTTCATTAACCTAATACTGAAACCTCAATCATACCCAATAAAATGCTACGATCATCATGATTTATAACCTATAACATTCTGTCACTATCCTCAAATACCTCAAATCAATAATTGTCATAGTCACGATTGACTCCTAGAACCTCAACATCAGTTAAGCCAAGGAATCATATTTCTTCTACAATACCCAAAATACAAACTAGGATCATAATTCATATTCCTAGTCTAAACCTCAAAGTATTCAAATCACATCAACACTATTCACAAGGTTCTAATCCTCAATATCACAGGGGTATATCCTAATATCATTCTATTACCTCAAGGTTAATCCTCAATCCTCAATCATACCCAAACAATTCAGTATCGATCAATATTCACAGGGTTCCTACTCTCAGGTACTAGAACCTTAGTTCAATCTCATTCGTATTTGACCAAGGCACTGTTTCAACTTAGATCAAATTCAAGCCTAGTCTCAATCATATCCTAACATCCTCATAGCATCCCTAAGGATCATCATATGCCAATCCTTAAATTACTCAGACCTTAGGCCAAGGAATCTCAAATTCCTATAATACTTCTTAGGAGGTTACCCATCCCGAAACTTCTCTTGTCTAAGCACACTTAACTTTCCAGGTGCCAATGTGTCCTGGGGTACTCATACTAGTACAAACCACATACTGCTAGTTATCGGCATCTTACATAAATACTGATCCTAGTACAACTCATTTGCCTTCCCAGAAACACCAAATGTTGCCCCCACAGGGAAACTCATTGGCTTGAGAGGATTGTAGGTTAGGTGAGCCATGTTGTGTCACGTTTTAATTATGCTTTTGATTAGATCATTGCCTGTTTACTTTTGCATTTATATGTTATTTGTATGAGATACAACTATCACTACATTCATATAAATAGAATTAATTGGTTAAACCCTCTAAATAAAATCGTAAGTCGTAATACCGTCAATCAATGAATACTTGTCAAAACCTAGATCACTCATTTGCAAGAACCACCAAAGTGGATGCGCTTGAGTTATCTTGGTAAGACAAGCGTGGGTAATGGTGATACTCACAACATTCATTATTCTTTTTGACTTAATTGAGATTAACAAAATGGTTTTGGATCTTAAGGCATTAGATGAGATTAAACATGCCGCATCATGTGATGATCCAATCCCATAAGGATCTAAGAGTTACATGTGATGTAATTGGCAAAAAGGCTGCCTACCTAAATAACTTTACTTGAAGCGTCCTGCTAAAGCAGACTTAAATTTAAGCCAAACATGGATCTTAGCCCACTAATTATATTGAGGGTTGTTAATTCAGTGGGAGATTACTAACCAACTTGGCATATTTTATTGTAGAATCATGTCAACTAGTAATGCTGCTACACTATCACTGCGATCAGTCCTTTCGAAGGGCAAACTCAATGGAACAAACTTTCTTGATTGGTTTAGGAAATTGAGAATTGTTCTCAAGCACGAAAGAAAGGTGTATGTCCTCGATCAACCCATTTCTAAACTACATAGGACGCTCAAAACTACTGAACAGAGCATTAAAAAGAAGCTCAGCACTCTTTTGATGGTTCAGAAATGAGAGGGTATGAAAAGGAAAGGCAAGGGCAAAAGAAAGGGTAATGGCTCAACTAGTAAGACCAAAGAGTCAAACAAGCCCGAAACTAAGCCTGCAGCCAAGAAGGCAAAGCCTCCGAAGCATGGGGTCTGCTTCTTCTGCAATGAACCTGGTCATTGTAAGAGGAACTGTAAACTCTACCTTGAAGATCTGAAAAATAATAAGAAGGATAGCGGGGCTATCGCTTCAGGTATTTATGTTATAGATATTCATTTTTCTACTTTCTCTACATGGGTATTAGATACTGCATGTGGTTCTCACATTTACATAAATTTGCAGGGTCTCAAGGAAAGTAGAAAGTTGAAGAAGGGCAAAGTGGACATACAGGTTGGAAACCGAGCAAGAGTTGCCGCTTTAGCCATTGGCACTTTTGAATTAGTTTTGCCTAGTGAGCTTTTGTTAATTTTGAACAATGTCTTTTATGTTCCTACTTTGAGTAGTAACATTGTTTCTCTTTCTTATTTGGATAAGGAAGGTTATACTTCCATTACTAGGAATGGTAAATGTTCTATTTATCGTAATGACATTTTTTATACTGATGGTGATTTGCATGTTGGTCATTATTTACTGAATTTAGAACATCCTAATAATGGACATATCTACCAAAAGGATCAAGTCAAATGATTTGAATCTGACCTACCTATGGCATTGTCGTCTAGGCCATATAAATGAGAAACGCATTTTGAAACTCCATCAAGATGGATTTCTTAACTCATTTGATTTTGAATCATATGAAAGATGTAAGTCTTGTTTATTGGGAAAGATGACAAAGGCACCATTTACTGGGCATAGTGAGAGGGCCACTGATTTATTTGGCCTCATAGATATTGATGTGTATGGACCAATGAATACATCTGCCAGAGGAGGTTATATGTGCTTCATTACATTTATTGATGATTTTAGTAGGTATGGATATATCTATCTAATGAAACATAAGTCTGAATCTTTTGAAATGTTCAACATTATAAAATGAAGTGCAAAACCAACTTGGCAAAACAATTAAAGCACTTTGATTTGATCAGGGTGGTGAATAATTGAGCCAAGAGTTCATTAACCATCTTAGAAGTTATAGGATAATCTCACAACTAACTCCTCCAGGAACACCACAATGGAATGGTGTTTCTGAGCGGAGGAATCGAACTCTATTAGATATGGTTCGATCTATGATGAGTCAAACAGATATTCCACCGTCCTTTTGGGGCCATACCCTAGAAACAACTGCGTTCACACTAAATGGCGTTCCATCAAAGGCAGTTGAAAAGACACATATGAGATATGGACTGGGAAGAAACCCAGTCTGTCTTTTCTCAAAATTTGGGGATGTGAGCTTTACGTTAAATAGCAAGCCTCTGATAAATTATCATCCAGATTCTCAAAATGCCTTTTCGTGGGGTATCCTAAGGAAACTAAGGGATATTATGTCTACAATCCTACCGATCACAAAGTGTTTGTTATTCGAAATGGTGTCTTTCTAGAAAGAGAGTTTATCTTTAAAAGAACCAGTGGGAGTGAGGTACTCCTACAAGATGTTTGAGAGTCTCAAGACAACATAGAACCACATATGGAAAACGGTGAAGACTCACAAGTCACAACAAGTTGTTGAGCCTACTCAAGTAACACAAGGCCCACGAAGGTCCGATAAAACACGGCAACAGCCTCAGAGATATGCATTTCTGATTACTACAAGTTGTGATGTTTTGCTCATTGAGAAGAATGAGCCAACTACCTATCGAGAAGCCATAGTGGGAACAAATTCTAAAAGATGGCTAAATGTTATGAAGTCTGAAATGCAATCCATGTATGACAATAAGGTATGGACTTTAGTCTATCCACCTGAAGGTGTAAAAACTATTGGGTGCAAGTGGGTTTTCAAGGAGAAAACTGACATGGATGGCAAAGTAAATGTCTTCAAGGGAAGGCTGGTTGCAAAAGGATACACTCAAACTCATGCTGTGGACTATGATGAAACATTTTCCCCAGTTGCAATGGCCAAATCAATCAGAATCCTTCTTTCTATTACAGCATATTATGACTATGAAATATGGCAGATGGACGTCAAAACAACCTTCCTTAATGAAAATCTCCTTCAGGATGTGTACATGACACAACCTAAAGGCTTTGTGCGTCCAGAGGAATCTGGTAAAGTATGCAAGCTTCAAAGATCCATTTATGGATTGAAGCAAGTATCTCGGAGTTGGAGTCATCGTTTTGATGAAGTAGTTAAAGAGTTTGGATTCATGCAAAACATTGATGAACCTTGTGTTTACAAGAATGTTAGTGGGAGCATAATTGTATTTCTAGTGCTTTATGTAGATGACATCCTACTTATTGGGAATGACATCCCTACCTTGCAGAGTGTCAAGTCTTGGTTAGGAAAGTCTTTCTCAATGAAATATTTAGGCGAAGCCACTTATATCTTAAGGATAAGGATCTATAGAGATAGATCCAAGAGGCTAATAGGCCTAAGTCAAAACACAAACATAAACAAGATACTACATAGATTCCGTATGCAGTATTCAAATAGGGGTTACATGCCCATGTCTCAAGGAATCCATCTTACTAAGGATCTGTGTCCTAGTACACCTGATCAAAGAGATCGCATGAGTGAGATTCAATATGCCTCTGCCATTGAATCTATCATGTATGTCATATTATGTACTCGACCGGATGTCTCATTTGCCTTAAGTATGACCAACATATATCAACAAGATCCCGATGAGGGTCATTGGACTGCTGTCAAGAATATCCTGAAGTACTTAAGAAGGACAAAGGACTTGTTCTTGGTATATGGTGGATTGGGTGATGAGCTCTGTGTGACTGGTTACATAGATGCGAGTTTCAAACTGACCAAGATGATCTTAGATCACAATCTGGATATATATTCCTTTTGAATGGTGGTACGATAAGCTAGAAGAGCTCTAAATAGAGCACTGTAGTTGATTCTGCAACAAAGGCTGAGTATATAGCAGCATTGGATGCAGCTAAGGAAGCCGTTTCGATCAAAAAGTTCATTACTGAATTAGGGGTGGTGCCTACCATCTCAAATCCAATAGATTTGTTCTGTGACAATAGCGACGCTATTGTGCAGGCTAAGGAGCCTAGGTCACATCAAAAGACCAAGCATATAGTCAGGTGATTTCATCTTATCAGAGAAATAATTGATAGAGGTGATATAAAAATATGCAAAGTACCGGGAGAAGACAATGTTGCTTATCCTCTTATTAAACCGCTTGCGCAAGTAAAATATGAGTGTCATGTTAGGATAATGAGAATTAGGCAAATTAATGATTGAACCTAGTGCAAGTAAGAGTCTGTTGGAAATTAAGCCCTAGGAGCCAATCATTGTACTTTAAACGTTATTGTTATTTAAAGTATTTCTCGATTTTGTTATCATATCATTTGCATGTTTATTATGATGACTGCATCCTTGGATGTATCATAAAGATTGTCCTAAATGTCCCTGGTCGTTCATCTATGAAGGAGCGAAGACGAAATAAGACCAGTATGACTTTGATGAGGTATGGAGATATGAATCAAAGTCTTAGGCACTTGTAAGAGTACAAGGTGCTGGACCGACCCACTATCCTATGTATAACCACGTCACGATGCCCTTTGACCTGAGATCATCATGGATTCCTATATGATAGTCGCTAATCTTTGACATATTCAAAAGTCACCTTTGGCCAGGTGATGATAAAGGCTTCGATCGAGATTATTGGTTTTCATGCAGAGGAATGTGAATGGTCAAGATGGGATTTGTCCCTCACATTTGTAGAGAGATATTACTGGGGCCCTCGATGAGTAAGTCTGAGAAAAGTATGGTCATACTATGATGGAAAGGAGTTTCCATTTCAATTGTTAAACTACTCAAGAATCGAGAAAGTAATGGTCAAGAACAGGAGGATGACACTATCCATGCTTCATCCTTGACCAAATTATCACGAGACAAAACGGACATGGCATGGTTGTATGTTAGGTTGCATTGTATCATCGATCCTCATATGAATTGGGTAGTTGTAATATCTTGCTAGAGTCCGCCTGCGACTTGTGGGCTGGTACAATCATGTGGGCCTATAGGGACGAACAAAAGAATAGCCTAACACAAGCTATAATGTCTAGATTCATTTAAACCTTTCAACTTGTACCTTTCAACATCATGGTTTCTCAAGATAAGAGAACAGGGAAAGTAGTTGCCCGGGAGAAAAGGCCTATAAGGGGCAGTAGTAGTAGAGGGGGCCGTACGAGAGGGCGCGGAGCTCTAAATATCACTCCGCCCTCTCAGGTGGGGAGTGAGTTTGAGCAGCTCTTCACCAATGAGCCAATCCCAAACTTAAAGACCCTAGAAACCGTAGGGGGAAAATGAGGCGCAAGTATGTCGTTCGACGACTTAGACGAAGATGAGGAGATCCATATTGACATTCCCATAGTCGAGATGGGGCAGTTTATCGACCAGGAAAACAAGCAGGACCAAGGGAACCCTCGATCGTCATCTTTGCATTCCACCGGATTTGTAGTAGATGTCGAAGTTAAATGTAATTAGTTTTTTTGGAAAAACTTAAATTTCAATTCGGTATGTTTAATTAAATTTTATTTAAACACAATACACAAATTGTTTTTTAATTGTGCAAATACACATGGGAACACAAGCAGGAGGACGCCGGATGTTGCCGCTGTCACTCTGATGGACGAGCATCGCGTCATAGTCCCCTGGAACAAGGACACAGACCAGCTGATCGGCAACGGTGGTCACCTATTGAACCAATTCCTGTCAGAATTTAGCGGGAGTCGGACATGGTTCTCGATCTTTTTCCATGATTGGAAGCATGTTCTGAAGGAAAACAAGGACAAAGCATTTGCTAACATTGTGCATGTATGTTATGTTGTTTAATTAAATTTTACATGTTAATAGTTATAAGTTGTGGTTTATTTATTAATTTATTTCTTAATTAATTATTAATTACTAATTAAATTATGATATAGAAAAAGTTTAAAGTGCACGCCCACGTGAAAAGGTACGTACTGCTGAAAATGGGGGAAGGGTGGAAGAGCTAAAGGGGTCAT
Source organism: Acacia pycnantha (assembly GCA_025563575.1). Taxonomy (NCBI): domain Eukaryota; kingdom Viridiplantae; phylum Streptophyta; class Magnoliopsida; order Fabales; family Fabaceae; genus Acacia; species Acacia pycnantha. The sequence goes on from JAMWYP010000120.1 coordinate 508,978, forward strand.
CTCTACACCCAGCAGAATGGAGATGAGACTATTCCTCTGCAGCAACTGTGTTAGAACATCCTAGACGGTGTGGACCCAAATGCCTGGGTGGGTTTCGTCCAATATAAGAGGAGTGCAGACAGACATGTACGTTTTTTAATGAATTATAGTTTAAATTTTGGTTAAACATTACTTTATTTAAATGTTAAGTTTTCTTTCAATTAGTTTTTTTAAATGTAGTTTAAAAATATAAATATAGTTTAAATTAATTTATAGTTTACATTTGGTTTAAATTAATTAATAGTTTCACTTAATTTATAGTTGAAATACAGTTGAAATATTAGTTAATTTATAGTTAAGATATTGTTTAAATATAGTTTCAACTTTAAATATAGTTTACAAGATATCAAAATAATAATTAATTTCACTTAACATTTTGTTTCCTCCTCCTTGCAGGCTCTGTCGTAGAGGAACACCAGAAGCGGGGCACATTAGAGGGTATATCACACGGCAGGATCCAAGACGTTTATTGTGACCTACAGTAAGATGGTATGTTGAAAGTTAAATTAATATTAAGTTTAAATGATGATTCTTTTGTTTTGAAATAACAAAGTTTATATTCTTATAATTCTTTCAGCAAGAGAAGGCTAAGGAGTAGAAATGTCAGACGGACTATGGGCAGTTGTTCACACGCACCCATAAACACCATGATGGGACGCTGACCTCTGAGGCAGTAGAGGAGATAATAGTAAGTTACAAAAACATTATTTATAAAATTAATGTTGTATATTTAAATTGAATTAATTATTTGATTAATCATTTATGAAATCTGTGCATCAGGCCCGGGTTGAGCAGAGCTAGGCATACCTGCGAGGGTCGTAGCCCCTGGAGTCACAAGGGTCTGTGGATCCAACGACCCCATTGAAAGCTGTTGTGGGCCCAGTCGAGCATCCTGGCCGCATTAAGGGCATGGGGCTAGGCGCCAGGCCTAGCATGGTGTACGGCAAGGCCTCCTACTCTGAGGTCGGAACCTCCAGCTCGAGAACGCCACTACTGGAGGCGGTTGAGGCAATGATTGCCGAGAAGGTTGCTGCACAGGTTGTCGAGCAGGTTGTTGAAGAAAGGGTTGAACATGAGGCCAGGAATAGGCACCTGTAGGAGAGATACGACCGTTGGTACGCTAGTTAGAGGCTTAGCTAGGATGTTGTTACCGGGACCTTGACAGAGTTGTTACCTCACAGACGGTTTCCATCGCTCGAGCCTCTCCCTCCATTCATCTACGAATATTCCCCCTCGCGTGCTGCTACTGATGACGAGGGCATTGTTACCTCTGGTCATGCACACGCCCCCTGAGACAGCCCCCCTGAGACAGCCCCCACTGAGATAGCCCCCCTGAGACAAGACCTAATCATCAAGGTCCTGCTAATTAGTTTTTATTTTCACGCACAATTTTGTACCGCTGGATGTTTGTTCTCAAAGTTAAATTATTTGGTTTGTTGAGAATTTCATTTCCTTAAATATTTGTTATCTTTTATTTTGGTAGGTTTTTGAAATTGGAGTACAATTTCGATACTTATATTTCATTTATATTAAGTTCTTAATGTCACTTATAATATATAACCATATGTAATGAAAAAATGTATTTTGAAAAATCAATTTATTATAGTTAAATAAAATAGATATTGTAAAATAAATAGATATTGAAGTTAATAATTTGTGAATAAAAAGATATTTCCTCAAATTTTAAATAGTTAAACTTAACATTTGTAGCGGTTGTGGGGAATCAAACCGCAACAAATTTGAATTTCAAACTGGCTAAAAGAGCGCCAACAATTTGTACCAGTTCCTAGTGACAAACCGCTACAAAAATGTCAAATGGTTATCATTTTGTAGCGGTTGTTGTAGCGGTCAAAAAACCGCGAGTAAAAGAAGGTGGGATTATGAATTCAAATTTGTAGCAGTTAATTAACCGCTACACTTTGTAATTTATATTTACAACAGTTGGTGTAGCGGTTAAGGAACCGGTACAAAGTATTCCATATTGCATTTAAAAATCCTAATGGCTGCTATGAAGGTAATTAAACATCCACTCTATATTTATATTCTATTCTAGATTTGTTTGTTACATATGGATAAGTCATGGATCAAGTTGTCGCACAGTTCTCCTATATATTTAGCAGGATTGAAAACTTTCTTACATTTCACCTTCTCTCACGCTAGCATTAATGGCAAGATCGTGTGTCCTTGTTGTTGATGCAAGTTTCAGAAGTAGCAAACACAAGAAGGTGTTATGGAACATCTTCTTATGAAGCATTTCCTAGAAGCATATACATTCTGGGAAGTTCATGGTGAGAAACGTGATATGAGATATGGGGATCATCTTCCTCGAACCTCACAAGTAGGAAATCAAGTAGATCAAGATGATCTAGTTAATGAAGCTGTGCGCGATGCTTTAAGTGTTCAAGATGACAACTTCACAAAAGAAGTTTAGGGTCCAGAACTTGTTTTCTTCAGGAATGATGCAACTCGGGTATTTTTCAGCCTCATGGATGAGAGCAATCATCCTTTGTATCAAGGTTGTTAGAAATACTCAAAATTATCTTTTCTGATCAAATTGTACCATATCAAGTGCTTGTGTGGGATTACTGATAAGGCAATGTCAATGTTGCTGGAATTACTTCGAGATGCTTTCCCTGACGCAGACATTCCCACAACCTTTTATGAGGCCAAGAAGATAATCAACAGATTAGGCTTGAACTACGAAAAAATCGATGCTTGCCCCAACGACTATATGTTTTATTGAGGAGAGGACGCTCGGAGGGAAACTTGTAAGAAGTGTCACACTTCGAGGTTTAGGACAATTCGGAAGGGAAAAAAGAAAAAGAAAAAACCTGCAAATATTCTAAGGTACTTTCCTTTAAAGCCTCACTTATAAATATTATTTATGTCGTCTAAGACAGTTGAGCATATGAGGTGGCATGAAGCTGATAAGAATCAAGATGGTAAACTCAGACATCCACGGGATGCTGAAGCGTGGAAAGCGTTCGACTCAGTCTTTCCAGATTTCACGGCGGACCCTAGAAATGTTTGTCTTGCTTTGGCGACCGACGATTTTAATCCGTTTGGGAATCTCAGCACAAGTTATAGTATATTGATGTATCGGCATTTTTTCTTCATTACTTTATAGGTTTCTTAGGAAACTGAAATCTTATATGAGGAATAAGGCGTGGCCTGAAGGGTCAATAGTAGAAGGTTATATTGGGGATGAGGTCTTGTATTTTTGTTCCAGGTACTTTGATGACATTGAGATGACATTCAACCGACCTCCTCATGTAGACAATGTTGGGATCCGTACACGCAGCGGAAGGAATCTCATCCATTAAAATTTTACGAATCCCATAGAGAGGATCTATCAACGGCATTTAAATAAAGGTTCGTTAGGAAAACCGTACCTATGAGAAACTCGTGAGTGACCTTTGCAAACACGTGGGCTAACACCTTCTTGCTCGATCAATCTCTAGGAGCCGACTCTACGAATCCACTCCCTCTACCGGTATCCACACCGAACAACTCTCCAACACGTACGATAGCGTGCTAGCGTCTTCTTGCTTTGTGTCTCTCGTTTTTCTCTCTAGGATTTCTTTCGAGGCTTGTTAGTTCGTCCTAGATTAAATATAGTATTCATTAAATCTTAGACATATCTAAGATTCAATGAATCTGGACACTTTTGCTCGTGTTGGGCTATTCTTGTGTGCGACCCTGCAAGCCCCACATGAGATTGGCAATTGGCCAATATTGTACCAGCCCACAAGTCGCAGGCGGCCTCTAGCAAGACATTGCAACTACCCAATTCATATGGGAATCGATGAATAATATTCATATCTTGATTGTTGGATAGCATTTAAGATGATGGATCACATTTATTTCCTTTCCATTCTTCAAAAAAAACGTCCATAAAAATGGCACCTAAGAAATCAGCACTTTATAAGAGTCTAACCCTAATTTAAGTGCTCACAAGAAAGGCCCAATCCAAACTTGAATTGGAAAATCCAAATCATAATGAATTAAATTCATAATCTATAATATAGTATCATAATTTAAATTCTCGCGCTACGAATAGTTAGACACAGCGGTCCCGCTAGGTATGAACATTTCAGAACGCGACCTAGTTGTGAACGTGACCAAAGATTCAACATGATCGTCGTCGGATCTGAACAATTCAGAAATACACTAAAGAGCCGTGTGACCCAAACATCCTAACTTTCGATTTAAACGCATCAAAAAAGAGTTTATCATATATCGATTTAAAGGATATAAGATTCAATTTTAAACATACATATATCTCATATAATCGCATGTAGAAAACCCTAACGCGAACTATCGATTTGAACGCATAACAAATTTGGTTAAACATTACATACATCACATGTATTCACATATAGAAAACACAATCTAAACGCACGGTTGATCTGGCTCTGATGCCACTGTTGGGATCCGTACATGTAGCGGAAGGATTCTCATCCATTAAAATTTTACGAATCCCATAGAGAGGATCTATCAACGGTGTTTAAATCAAGGTTCATTAGAGAAACCGTACCTATACGAGCTCGTATGTGTCCTTTCTCGAACACGTGGGCTAACACCTTCTTGCTCGATCAATCTCTAGGAGCCGACTCTACGAATCCACTCCCTCTACCGGTATCCACACCGAACAGCTCTCCAACACGTACGATAGCGTGCTAGCACCTTCTTGCTCTATGTCTCTCATTTTAATCTCCAGTATTTCTTTCGAGGCTTGTTAGTTCGTCCTAGATTAAATATAGTATTCATTAAATCTTAGACATATCTAAGATTCAATGAATCTGGACACTTTTGCTCGTGTTGGGCTATTCTTGTGTGCGACTCTACAGGCCCCACATGAGATTGGCAATGGGCCAATATTGTACTAGCCCACAAGTCGCAAGAGGCCTCTAGCAAGACATTATGACTACCCAATTCATATGGGAATCGATGAAACGATACAACCTTGTTGGAAATTATGCCCTAGGGGCAAGTCATTGTACTTATCAACGATCCCCATATGAATTGGGTAGTCGCAATGTCTTGCTAGAGGCCGCTTGTGACTTGTGGGCTGGTACAATATTGGCCCGCTGCCAATCTCATGTGGGCCTGCTGTGGTCGCACACAAGAATGGCCCAACACGAGCAAGAGTGTCAGATTCATTGAATCTTAAATGTGTTTAAGATTTAATGAATACTTATTTAATCTAGGATGTGCGTGTGTATATATATATATATATGCATATATAAATATATTAAATTTGAAAATAATAATGATATTATTTATTGACAATAATATTATTATATATATATAGTATTTAATTTATTTGATAAATTAAATAACTATAATAAATTGAGATATTGTATTTCAGATTTAATTTTCGAATAAAGATATTGCATATCAGATTTAATTTGAACTGAGATGTCGGATCTCATTTTAAATTAAATATAATGATATCATATCTTGATTTAATATATATTAAATTTGAAAATAATAATGATATTACTTATTGACAATAATATTATTATATATAGTATTTAATTTATTTGATAAATTAAATAACTATAATAAATTGAGATATTGTATCTCAGATTTATTTTTCGAATAAAGATATTGCATATCACCCTAGAAAGAAAAAGAGAGAGACGCAAGAATACCGAGGCGCTAGCACGCGCCGTCGTGTTGGAGGCCGTTCGTGTGGATACCGTAGAGGAAGGCGATTCTAAAGAGTCGGCTTCGCTGATCGAGAAGGTAGCCCACCAGTTCAAATTGTTCTGCAAAGGTACGATTCGGAAACCCTAAACCTTGATTTAAACGCCGTTGAGCGATCCGCCTAAGGGATCCGTAATTTTTTTTACTCCGCCGCGTGTACGGATCCCAACAAACCTATCATACAACCATGTCACATCCCTTTTGTCACGCGATAACTTGGTCAAGGATGAGGCATGGATAATGTAAACTTCTTGTTCTTGACCATTACTTTCTCGATTCTTGAGTAATCTAACAATTGAAATGAAAACTCCTTTCCATCGTAGTATGGCCATACATGTCTCAGACTCACTCATCGAGGGGCCCAGTATTATCTCTCTACAAATGTGAGGGACAAATTCCATCTTGACCATTCACATTCCTCTGCATGAAAACCACTGATCCCGATCCAAGCCATTATCATCACCCGGTCAAAGGTGACTTTTGACTAGGTCAAAGATCAGTGACTCATCATGTAGGAATCCATGATGATCTCAGGTCAAAGGGCATTGTGACGTGGTTATACATGAGAAAGGCTTATGACTTAATCCATGAAGCTTTCGTATAGTGGTTCGGTCCAGCACCTTGTACTCTTATAAGTGCCTATGACTTTGATTCGTATCTCCATACCTTATCAAAGTCATACTGGTCTTATTTCATCTTCGCTCCCGCGTAGATGACCGACCAGGGACATTTAGGATAATCAATGAGATATATCCAAGGATACAATTATCACTATAAACATGCAAATGAAAATGATAACTAAATGAAGAATACTTTAAATGACATTCATGTTTAAAGTACAATGACTTGCCCCTAGGGCATAAATTCCAATAGACAATTGTCCTGAGCCAGAACTAGAGCCATCAACAACAGAGTTGTTAATCCCTCGTATTGGTAAACATGTTGGCGGAAGTGAGAACTTTAAACTCACGACACTTGAGAAGTTTCAAGCATATAGACATGTCTTGATTAATTGCACTAAATTTGAACCATGTCTTCATTAAGGATTGCACACAGATATATATGTGTTATCCTATATATTTCCTTACATTTTATACTCACATTTCATGCTCGTCATTGCATGTTTAATTGTAGAGAATTCAGGAGTCATGTGAAGCGTCAACTGAGGATCCATACACAGACATCCTCTGAAATTGATAGAAAGGTCCACAGAGAATTCTAGGGTTGGTTTAGGAGGAGAATAATGAATGATCACAACCCGCACTCACCAGAATTCAGAGCTATTGCAGTAGGCTTGCTTGACCATGCCCAAAGATTTACGGCATACAATGTCAATGGTTTTAAGTTTTGCACCATTTCACGAGACCAGGGATTGCTGACCCAAAACTCTGGTGTATATGGCACGTTTGGGATGAGGAGTTATGCGAGCAGTAGTGACGGAAACATGTAGTTCAGTGACGTCCCGTATTATGGAAAGCTACTTGATGTGGTCAAGATAAGTTACTAAGGCCTTTTCACCGTGACACTATTCAAGTATTTGTGGGCGAATACGACAACATCCCGAGGACTCACGACTGACGACTTAGGCATCACATTAGTGAATTTCTCCTAGCCTATTCACATTGGTTAGTTTGAAGATGACGAGCTGTATATTCTTGCCTCAGAGGCCCATCAGGTTTTTTTTGTCGCCGATAAGAGGCATAAGGATTGGAATATGGTGGTTCACTTAAAGCCTCGGGATCTTTACGACATGGGCGATGGTGAAAATGTCGCCTACAATTTTGAGCCGTTCCAGCCCACCAGTTTTGAAAACTTCTTCCCAGACGGTGATGAAAATTTACCTATAGTTCGGTACGTTTTTTAATACACGCTTTATGAAATAATAACATTTAACTAAATTTTTATTTGTGTTCAAACATATTCAACTCACACATAACATTTTATACAAACTTTCTTTGTAAGGATGAAGACAAAGATTGAGAGAAAAATTATGCCTACGTTGTAATATGTAATCTTATTATTATTATTATGTTTTTAAGAAAAAAACCATAATAGTATTTCTAGCGGTTTTATAACCGCTACAAATCCTAAAAAACCACTACAGAAAACTAACCGCTACAAAAATGCATCATTAACCTCTTCTAATTAAAACCACTACAAACTGATGCGCAAATATCAATATAAATACCCCCACCAAACCACATCTAATATGGTTCAGTTTCCTTTTCTACTCACGTTTTCTCTCCGTCTTCTCTCATATTTTTACGTTTTGTCAAAGGGGTTAAGTGTTTGAAGGGGGTAAGTGCCGTTCAACCGGATCAAATCTAATGATTAGTGAAATATTTCTTTTTTCTTCTACCCTTCTGATGCTAACTTTTGTTATTTTACAGTTGCATTACATATATTTTTCAACTTTCACATACAATATTCAATCCACTTTCACACACATTTTTTTACAATTAATATTATTTTAATTATCTCATAATTAGTTGTTATTATACTTACATATTCTCATTGTTTTACACCTATATAATAACCTTATATAATCAAATATCATATTTTAATATCTTTTATTTTCACTAAAAATATAAATTATTTGTAATACAATATTTACTTAATTACTACAATAATTTTTTTTTTCAATTTCATTAATTTGTAGCGGTTAATAAAGCCGCTACAAATACAAACAAAAATATGAACAACGTGCCAAAACTACTTTCCAAAAAAATGACGGGAATCATTTGTACCGGTTTAGAACCGCTACAAATATAAAATATTGAAAAAGGCAGCAAAACTTTTTTCTCAAAAAAATGACGGGATTTATTGTGGCGGTTAACCACCGCTACAAATATTCAAAAGAATTAAAACTGATGGCGGAAAAAAAATTCAAAAACATATGTTGTAGCGGTCATGTAACCGCTACAAAATATTTTGAACTTTTGGCGCTACCTTTTCATATAATTAGTAGTGGTTGGATAACCGCTACAAGTCTGATCAAATTCAAGTTGTAGTGGTTTAATAACCGCGACTAATGTCTCAAACAAGATGTCAGCGCAGCCTTATATAGTGTCGGTCATTGGAAACCGCTACAAATCAGTAGCTAACAGCTACAAATTAGTTTGTCACGGTGGATTTTGTAGCGGTTTAGGTAATCGCTACAAATGTCATTAGTAGCGCCTATAACTACTACAAATATGTCATTTTAATCACTACTAATAGTCTTTCTTTTTGTAGTGATATCTATTACCTAAAACTTGTTCCTAGTCTTGTATCACCAAGAATGGGCATTGATGATCTCAATAAGACTAGCACAACATCATCTACTTGTATAGAGATACAAGATAGAGACCTCATGGAATACAGGCATAGTGATGCATGTAACATCCTTCATTTTAAAGGATAATTATTAATTAATAACTTAATTAAACCATTCATTAAAATATTTTACACACACATTAAACCATTCATCAACATCCTTGCATGCATGTATGTATGTATGTATGTATGTATGTATGTATGTATGTATGTATGTATGTATGTTTGCATATAATGTATTGAAAGCAATTGGTGGCACAATGGCCACCAACCTTTTGGGCAAATGAAGTGGTGAGGGTTCAAACCCCACACCCACCACTTTGGGAATATTAGGGTCCATTTGGTATGAGAAAGCTTTGAGGAGGCAAAATGTACTTTAAATATACAAAATAAGGAGAGTTATCACACCCCCACACTTGCATCAAATCTTGTCCTCAAGATTTTAAATTCTAAAACAAAGAAGACCGTGGAAGCAAGATTTTTAAAGTAAGCACTACAAAATTGAGGCCAACTCAAACTTTTAAGAAACAAACTTTATTAGAAATCTTTTCCAAATTCCAAAAATGCAAGTAGCAGGACAATTAATTTGGCAAAGATAAATCACAATAGAATGTCTCTTACATCTCCACTTTACACCATCTCTCAAGATATTTAAGGGCTTGTGTTTCACTCTATTCCACCTATTGCAACTTATCTACCATAAGCTTGTTTATCATCTCCATCATACATTATCCAATTGCATACTCAAATCAAAAGGACTTTCTCAAGGTTTTAATGATCAAGGTAGGATAATGAAATGAAAATGATCAAATGGTATGGGAGAATACTTTAATTAGTGCCAAGTAATTTAATGAAATTCATGATGAAGAATGAAGGAATACCCACTAAGAGAGAACAAACTCACTAACACTATACATAAACAACCTTTATTCTTTTGACCTCAATAATCTTTTTCTTTTCTCTTTTTTTTTCTTTTGGATCTCTATATTTTTTTTTCTCGTATATTCTTTTTTTTTCTTTTTCTTTTTTTGGTTTTTGTTTTTTCTTACTATATACACATAATCTTATACTGGGTCCTTTCTAACTCCTTCATTCTTTTAAATTGGTTCATCTAGCACTTACTAAAGTAATAAAAATGAATGGGAAGACAAAGATATAAAAATTGCATATCTCAAACAAAGGGCTATTTATTCTATGCAACTTTTTTTTGTAAAATAAAGGCTCAAATGGGGTCAACAAAAGATTTTCATGCCTAAATCATCATTGTACATGCAAAAGGATTTCAAACTTAAAAGAGATTCAAGACAAGTTCTAGAGATGAAATCACAATAGGTGTACTCCCTCTTAGAAAGACAAAATATAGGCTCAAATTCCTCACAGGTTCTTTGACATCCTAGAGTAAAGTACCCAAACCAAACATTTACCTCTTTACTAACATTCAAAAAACATAGAATCAATTCCTAATCAAATTCACTCCTTTTCATGTTCGAATTAACCCAATTGTAATAATGCTCATGAATAAAATTCAAACTTCCAATTTTTATTTTTATTTTTAGAAAATCTGAGGACAAGGAAAGTCATGTAAAATCTAGCATACCCTCACCCCCACACTTAAATGTCACATTGTCCTCAATGTGAACAAGTAACAAAAAGTAATGAAAGTGAAAAGCAACCATATATAAGTGTAAGGGTAACACCAATTTCAGAGATTTCAAATTTTCACCAATTAAACAACTCAAGTGCTAACAGTCATTCAATAATCATCACAAATAGTCATCACATGCACATCCAACTAAAACTAGCACTCATTCCCAAGCAACATATCATCAACAATCAAATAGAACAAATCAAAGAAAAGTGGAAGAAAACTCCCCTATTTGTCCTTGACTTGCACTCTCAATCCTTGCTATCAAAGTGGAACACCTCATCAGGGGCTTTCAACAGTCCTACAAAATCAAAGAAAGCATCAAATACTACCTTGGGTTGCCTCCCAAGAAGCGTTAAGTTTAAAGTCTTCAGCCAGACTTCTCCAGCAATCTAAGAAGGCGATGACAAGTGGTGAACCATTTTTTGCCGGTTCACTTCACCACCATGGTAATGCTTCAATCTTTGCCAATTCACTTTAAAGCAATCTCATGTTCTCTCATCTTTAACTTCAATTGCACCTTTTAATGACACTGAAACCACTCTGAATGGACCAGACCACCTTGATTTAAGCTTCCCAGGAAATAATTGAAGTCTTGAGTTGAAGAGAAGCACCAACTGCCCTGGCTCAAAAGAGCGCTTCAAGATATGACTGTCATGCCATTTCTTTGTTCTTTCTTTATATAGTCGTGCACTATCATATGCTTGAAGTCTGAATTCTTCCAACTCATTCAATTGAAACAACCTTTTAGCTCGTGCTTGATGGTGGTCCATATTTAACTTCTTGATTGCCCACCATGCTTTATATTCAAATTCAAGTGGTAAATGACACGCTTTTCCGAAATCCAAATGGTATGGTGACATGCCAATTGGAGTACGAAAAGCTGTCCTATAAGCCCATAAAGCATCATCAAGCTTGTCAGACCAATCTTTCCTAGTTGGACCCACAGTCTTCTCAAGAATCCTCTTAATTTCTCTGTTAGTCAACTCACACAAACCATTAGTTTGTGGATGGTATGCAAGTGACATTCGATGGTGCACTCTATATTTTTCCAAGAGAGCCTTGAAATTCTTGTTGTTGAAGTGGGTTCCTTCATCAGTAATGATTGCTTTGGGGGTGCCAAATCTTGTCAAGATATACTTCTTCAAGAATCGAACCACAGTGTTAGCATCATTAGCATGGCAAGCCATAGCTTCAGCCCATTTACTCACATATTCCACAGCTACAAGGATGTACTTGTTTCCTCTTGAAGATGGGAAAGGACCCATGAAATCCATCCCCCAAACATCAAACAACTCCACCTCAAGGATTCCAGATTGAGGCATCTCATGTCTCTTAGAAATATTACCTGTTCTTTGACATCTATCACACTTGGTCACAAATTGGTGAGCATCTTTAAACAAAGCAGGCCAATAAAAACCAGATTCAAGAACCTTTGATGCAGTTCTTTGCCCCCCATAATGTCCCCCATTTGCAGATGCGTGACATGCATTCAAAATTTCCTCTTGTTCTACCTCAGGCACACATTTTCTAATAATCAAATCAGCACATCTTTTAAAAAGAAATGGTTCTTCCCAAATATAGTAGGCAATGTCATGCAAAAACTTCTTTCTTTGATAGAAACTCAAATCAAGAGGTAATACTTCACACACAAGATAGTTCACAATATCAACATACCATGGCAAACCACAACTACTTACAGCAAACAATTGCTAATCAGGAAAACATTCATTCACCAAGAAATCACTCACATGATCAGAAGAATTCACAATTCTAGACAAATGATCAGCAATTTGATTTTTAATTCCTTTCCTATCAACTATATGCACATCAAATTCTTGTAGTAACAAGACCCATCTAATTAATCTAGGTTTAGACTCTTTCTTCCCTAGCAAATATTTAATAGCAGCATGATCAGTGTGAACTATAACCTTAGCACCCATCAAATATACCCTAAACTTTTCAAAAGCAAACACTATAGCAAGCATTTCTTTTTCAGTGGTAGAGTAATTTACCTGAGCTGCTATTAAGGTCCTGCTCCCATAGTAGATAGGATGGAAGATCTTCACACGCCTCTGTCCCAACACAGCTCCCACAAGATAGTCACTCGCATCACACATTACTTCAAAAGGTAGTGACCAATCAGGAGCTACAATGATAGGAGCTGAAGTCAATCTTCTCTTCAGTTCTTCAAAAGCCTTCATGCACTCCACATTAAACTGAAAAAGGAGTATCTTTCTTTAGTAACTGTGAAAGGGGCTTTGAAATCTTGGAAAAATCTTGAATGAATCGACGATAGAATCTAGCATGGCCCAAGAAGCTTCTTATAGCTTTGACATTAGAAGGAGGAGGAAGCTGCTCAATTACAAAAATCTTAGCTCTATCAACCTCTAAACCATTTTTAGAAACTTTATAGCCCAAAACTATGCCTTCAGTCACCATGAAATGACATTTCTCCTAGTTGAGCACTAAGTTTGTCTCTTCACATCGCTTCAACACCTTTTCCAGATTGATCAATCACTCTTCAAATGATTCTCCAAATACCGAGAAATCATCCATGAACACTTCCATTATCTCTTCTATCATATCAGAGAATATACTCATCATACATCTTTGGAAAGTGGCAGGAGCATTGCATAAACCAAATGGCATTCTTCTAAAGGCAAAAGTGCCATAAGGACAGGTAAATGTTGTCTTCTCTTGATCTTCGGGAGAAACCACAATTTGATTATACCCTGAATATCCATCCAATAAACAAAAGAATTCCTTACTAGCCAATCGGTCTAACATTTGGTCAATAAAAGGAAGTGGGAAATGATATTTCCTTGTAGCATCATTCAACTTTCTGTAATCCATGCAAATACGCCAACCAGTAACTATGCGAGTAGGGATAAGCTCATCTTGCTCATTAGTAATCACTGTCATACCCCCTTTTTTAGGAACACATTGCACTGGGCTGACCCACGAGCTATCAGAAATGGGGTAAATGATCCCAGCATCTAACCATTTAATAATTTCCTTCTTGACCACTTCTTTCATCATAGGATTTAATCTTCTCTGATTCTGGATAGATTTCTTGTGATCATCTTCCAAGAGTATCTTGTGCATTACAATTGCTGGGCTTATACCTTTTATATCTGCAATTGTCCAACCTAAGGCACCCTGGTGGCCCCTGAGAACTTTCAACAACCGTGCTTTTTGATCTTCAGATAAGGAAGAAGAGATGATAATAGGTAGTGTCTCAGATTCACCCAAGTATGCATATTCAAGATGGGATGGTAAGGGTTTAAGCTCTAGAGTTGGTGCTTGTTCAATAGAAGGCTTCAAATAAGTAGTTTGCCTTGATTCCATGTCTAACAACTCAAACTGTTGTGATGGTTTACCATAATAAGGAGAGGCTTCAAGTAATTTCTTACATTCAACTATAGTCTTTTCTTCAATTTCATCAGTCCCAAGTAGAACAGATGCTAACGGTTCTTTTATAGAAAAGGACTCTAAAGTCTCTTGAATCATCTCATCAAACATGTCAACCCTGAAGCAATCTGTAACATCCCTAGGATACTTCAATGCCTTGTTCATGTTGAATATAACTTCTTCATTATCCACCCTCAACTTGATCTCTCCCTTTTCAACATCAATCAATGTTCGAGCTGTAGCAAGAAAAGGTCTTCCCACAATGAGCGGTAGATCTCTATCTTCATCACAGTCCAAGATAATAAAGTCAGCAGGGAAAATAAACTTGTCAACCTTAACCAAAACATCTTCAATGATACCCTTTGGAAAAGCTAAAATTCGATCAGCTAGCTGAAGTGTCACAGAAGTTGGTTGAGCTTCACCTAGTTGCAATTTTCTGAACACAAATAGTGGCATCAAGTTGACACTTGATCCTAAATCACATAATGCTCTTCCCTGAAACTTTTCTCCAATTATGCAAGGTATGGAAAAACTGTATGGATCTTTATGTTTAAGAGGTAGCTTGTTGAGAAGAATAGCACTACACTCTTCAGTTAAGGCTACAGTTTCATAGTCACCGAACCTCCTCTTCTTACTTAACATCTCCTTTAGAAACTTCACATATTGAGGCATCTGCTCTAACGCTTCAAGGATAGGGATGTTAATGTGTAGTTGCTTGAAAATCCCCAAAAACTTCTTATATTGCTCCTCTAAAGCTTTCTTCGAAATCTTTGAGGGAATGGTAGAGGCGGTACCCATTTAAGATTCTCCTGGTTTGCCTTCTTTTTCACTTCACCCTGTTTAGACTCAATCTCAACTTTCTCTTCATTGACTTTTACATTCACCTTCTGTGCAACCTCTTCATCATCCTCTATAGTGTCTTTAAGATTTATTTGATCATTAGAAGCTGAGAGTTTCTTCATTGGGTGTGGAATCTCAGGTAAGTCCTTTCCACTTCTCAATGTAAGAGCTTTGTATTCCTTTTTCCCATCTTTACGAGGATTAGGCACAGTATTGCTTGGTAATTCTCTCTGTTGTAAAACATTCACAGCATTTGCAATTTGTCCCATTTGTATTCCAAGATTTTTGATAGATGAGTTTGCTTCTGCAATAGATGAGTCCACTCTTGCATTAGTAGCAGCTTGATCCTGAGCACTCTTGAATTGAAAACTTACGATCTGAGATATCATTGCCTCTAGATTAGATTTAGATTCTTGGGTAGGAGTGACTTCCTTTTCCAATTGATGAAATCCAGGAGGTGGCACTTGTCTTGTACTAGAGGTTGGTGCTTCATTAAGAGTTGCACCATATTTCCAAGAGAGGTTGGGACTTTTATGCCACCCCGAATTGTATGTATTTGAGTAGGGATTGTTCTGGTTATTGCCCCGGTAATTTCCTGCATAGTTGGTAGCTCCACTTTGTTGAGATATGAGGCATTGTCTATTATCATGACCATTTCCACAGTAATCACAAGAAGCATGAATAGCATTGACTCCCATCTATCTACCATTAGATCGGTTTACTTGAGCTTCTAAGTGATCAAACCTCTTGTTGATTGTATTCAACATTGCCATCATCTGTGAAGAAGGATCCTCGATAACTTTATCAACTGATTTCATTAGCCTTCTTTCATTGTTATTTTGTATAAAGTCAGCTGATAAGTCATCTAGACATTTCCAGACATGATTCACCGGTTGCTTTGTAGTTCCCCCATTAGTGACGGCATTTAATTCTGATTTAGCTTCAGAAGTTAACCGAGTACTACAAATTTGAAGCAAGACCCACTTCTCTAGATTGTGACCAGGACATTGCCTAACAAGCAACTTGAACCTCTCTCAGGTTTCATACAGATGTTCCCCAAATTGTTGACAGAAATTAGTAAGAGCCACTCTTGCATCCACCATCTTGTTATGTGGAAAAAATCTTGATCTGAATTTTTCTTCCAATGTCTCCCAAGAGGTTATGCTTCCCTCTTCTAAATTGTTGAGCCATTCTTTGGCTTTCCCTTGTAGAGAGTAAGGAAAAAGCCGAAGACGGATCACACTATTAGGAACGCCATTCTGCTTGAATGAGTTGCAAATATCAAGGAATTGTATCAGATGCCGATTTGGATCCTTTGAATCGTTTCCTCAATACTGACCCTATAGTTCAAGCATCTTAAGCATAGTCTACTTGATTTCAAAATTGTTGGCTTGAAAATCAGGCACTCGGATTCCCGACTGATAGCCCCGAGATTGTCTTCCCAGAAAATCATTGATACCCAAATTATCATTCTCATCCTTAGCCATCTCTTCAGTTTCAGTATGTATTACTTCCTCCTCTTGAATCTGAGGTGTTGTAGCTTCCAAAAGCTCTTGGATATTCCTTGTTTTCTGCGGTGTTTTAGTAGCTTTGGGTTTACGGGTCATATATCAAAGTACCTGCAAAACCAAACAAATCTCAAAGTATCAAACTAACACCAGAAACTAAAAAGGAAAAAAAAATATAAAATAAAATAACTCAAACTGAAACTACTAAAGGATTTCTAATACTAATCATCAATTTCCTTGAGTCCCCGGCAACGGCACGACATTTGTATTATTCATTGACTGAGGCTTTTAGAAGGAGTAATATATATTTGTCAGATGACATATGTAATATATATTTGGTAGGCTATGTGTTAGAGTATATATTTGTAGGATGGACATGTGCACCAAGTGATGACGTATATTAATTTGTTAGATTATATGAAGTACTTTTATAAGCATACTGACTTTTTATATGGTTGAGACACAAAACATGTCGTATTTATGAAGAAGATACATACCATTATTAACTTCAACTGGGAGAAACATAATTTACTTGGCCACCATTGATTTCTTAGACGGGTTCACTGTATTATAGTAGATTAAATAAAGCTTTGTGGCCAACAAGAGTATGGGGATACTCTGAAGGCCCTGATAGGAGAACAAGCTTATTAGAAGACAGGAGAAATTATTAATTTTCTATCTGTAAGTATTTAACATATGTCAAGTTGGCATATTAAATAACTATGTATAACCACATGTTGCTTGTAGCTTTAGCATTAGTTCTTCTTTGTCCCTTTCCTCCTTTTTCAAAACACACCAATTTTTCTTAAAAATAAAAAGGGTCTATGAGTCTTGCAAATTTAGGGTAAGTCTACATAGTATTTAGTTTTTCTTGTGTTCATGTTGCTTTTAGTTTCAAAACACACCACTTTGCTTTTAGTTTATTGTTGAAACTATATGCTAGTGCCAAGAGTGTGTGTATATGTATTTTGAGCCATTTATTTTTCCTAAACTGTGATTTGCCTTTTAAGATTTCTCCCTACCTCTTGATGTCATTCTACATAATTTTTCCTTCTTGATTTTTCATTTCTTGTGAAACTTTATGGTTGTTGGGATATATAATAGAAGTTTACTATCTGGAAATTAATTTGTAGTTTTAAGTTCTCAGTGATTACTTCTTTTTCGACTACAGGAAGCTAATAACCCTTTTGACTATTGTGACTTCGCCACGACAGCAACCCACAAGAGCTTGAGGGGTCCTAGGGTAGGTAGTTTTAATCATGTTTCTTTTGTCATACAATAATTTTCTCTCATATGTTAGTTTGAATAATTCTAATGTTGTCTTTATTGTTGTTGTCTTTAGGTTGAATAGAAAAATAAATTTCAAGCATCAGAATTTAAAGTTGAGGTAATTATAGTTAAATATTGTTTTTTTCTAAATTGATGTGCATTGAAGTAGGTAAACTTTGTAGTATGAATAATGAAGCTTGGGAGTCCATAATTTATAGTTTATGATTTAGACAACTGAGATATATTTTTATATTTGGTATTGATGAAATTATTGGATTTAATAGGTGATATTTTCTAAATTGCCTTAATTAGTAAGTTTTGTTGAATTAAGGTCAAATTGTTTGTTGTTGGAATTTTGGGGTGTCTTACTTTTGAGGGGAAATGCTGCCGATTTTTTTTTTTTACAAGATTGAGAAAAAAGCATGTCGTTCTTGAAATTGTTATGAACTTGACTATTGTTGGAAATGTCTTAAGTGGTAATAAAATGGGTTATAGTTGGATGAATGCGTTGAGAACTAGTGAAGAATATGAGAATGGGGTGGAAGAGTTCATTGAATTTGCTAGAAGGAATGTGGCTACAAAAAATGGGATGTATTATTGTCCATATGTTAATTGTTTAAGTGAGAGTCGAAGGGATATTGCTGATATAAGAGATTACCAACTTTGTGATGGAATAAACCTTTGATACACAACGTGGATATGGCATGGTGAAGAAGTAAGTACCAGTGCGTCCCATGAAAATGAACTAGAGGTAGATGATGATGGAATGGAGAGAATGATTCATGATGTTGAGGTCGAATCTTTTGCACAATCGCGTGAATATGATAGCGTTCGGAGTGATGCAGAGACACCATTGTTCCCTGGGTGTACTAAGTATGCACGGTTGACTGAGACCTTACATTTGGTCAAGTTAAAGGCAACTTGTGGGTGGACCGATAGTAGTTTCACGTCGCTGCTTGAATTGTTGTGTGATATGTTGCCAGATGATAATATACTTCCAAATCGTATGTATGAGGCCAAAAAAATCTTGTCTACGATGGGTATGGAGTATAAAAAAATACACAGTTTCCCTAATGATTGCATATTGTACAAAAATGAGTATGAGGGCCTTAGTAATTGTCCGAAGTGTAAAACTTCACGATACAAAGTGAAGAAAGGTGGTGGTTCTGGAGAGAAGACAACAAAAAGGCAACCTTTAAAGGCATTGTGGTATCTTCCAATAATACCGCGGTTTAAGTGTCTGTTTTCTAGTGAAGCAACGGCGAAGAAGTTGAGATGACATTCTGATGAGAGAATATCTGATGGAAAATATCTTCGGCACCCGGCTGACTCTCTGCAATGGAAGAAAATAGACGAAATGTTCCCTCAATTTTGCAATGAGCCAAGAAATCTTCGGCTGGGGCTTTGTACATATGGTTTCAATCCGTATCAAACTCTTAGTAGCACCCATAGTGCATGACTAGTTCTCCTTGTAATATACAACTTACCTCCCTGGCTATGTATGAAATGCAAGTACGTGATGCTTTCTATGAAGATTTGTGGACCAAAACAGCCCGGGGACAATATCGATTTGTACTTGGCGCCTTTGGTTGAGGATTTGAAGAAGTTGTGGGAGGAAGGCATGGATGTGTTTGATGAATATAAGAAGGAGTCCTTCAAGTTGCGTGCAATGATTTTTACCACGGTAAACGACTTCCTGCGTACGAAAATTTGTCAGGGTACAGTGTGAAGGGGCATAAAGCATGCCCAATATGTGAAGCAGACACAAACTTCCATCAACTAAAGCAAGAAAAAAAAACGGTCTACCTCGGTCACAGGAGGTTTCTTCCTTGGTTCCACCCATATCGTAAGTTAAGAAATCGTTTTAACGGCTTACCGGAGCATAGAACGGCTCCAAAGGCATTGACCAGAGAGGAAGTTTATAGTCGGGTGAAACATATCAATGTCATATTGGGAAAGCAGCAAAGGATTGTGGGTGAGAAGAATATATGGAAGAAGAGATCAATTTTCTTTGATCTTCCATATTGGCGTAGTCTTGATGTGAGACACAGTCTTGATGTGATGCATGTGGAGAAAAACGTTTGCGATAGCCTTGTCAGTACTTTTTGAACATACCAGGGAAGACAAAGGATGATATTAGTGCGAGACTAGACTTGATTGATATGGGAATAAGAGAATGGTTACATCCAGAAGTAATAGAAGATTGTAAGAGGGCATACATGGAGCCAGCAGCTCATACACTATCAAAAGCGGAGAAAAAAAAATTTTGTGCATGTTTATATAACATTAAGGTTCCACAAGGATGTTCTTCTAATTTTAGAAGGTGTGTTTCAATGGACGATTTGAAGTTAATGGGAATGAAGTCACATGATTATCATGCGTTGATGCAACAACTATTACGAGTAGCTATCAGAGGCATTTTGAAAGATGAAGTGCTAACCACTATAACAAAATTGATTATTTTCTTTAATGCTATCTGTAACAAAGTCATTGATATTGAAAAGTTAGATTAATTGGAAAATGAGGGTTATATTATTTTGTCCCAACTAGAGATGCATTTTCCTCCTGCATTTTTTTGATATAATGGTGCATCTGATAGTACACTTGGTAAGGGATGTAAGGCTCTGCAGTCCAGTCTACCTAAGGTGGATGTACCCTTTCGAGCATGAAGATCTTAAAAGGGTATTCTAAAAATCCTTATCAACCGGAAGCCTCAATAGTTGAGAGATATGTAGTTGAGGAGGCTATGGACTTTTGCAAAGATTATCTATCAGGGGCGACGATAGACTCTCAGCATGACGAGGGGAAAAGTGAGGGAATTCGAGGAATCAAACTGAAGAATATGTCTCGTGAAGAGGTGTTGTAAGCATATTTGTACATATTGAATAATATGGAAGAAGTTCAACCATACATTGATGAACACAGAAAGAGTTTGAAGAATATGAATCCAAGGAAGAACGACATGCAGATAGCTAATGAGCAAAAGAAGACATTCATAAAGTGGTTAGAGGAGAAGGTATTGCACAAGACCGGTGTGTCGGATACAATCGAGTGGTTAGCCTGGGGGCCTTCTTTTCAGGTCATCACTTGGAACGGTTATTATATTAACGGGTATTCTTTCTACACGAAAGACCAAGATGATAGAAGTTCTGTGCAAAATAGTGCGATGATGGTTGAAGCTGAATCCATGCACTTTTCGAGTTTGAAAGACAAAAACCCGGTATTAGCATCAATGGCCTATTATGGAGTTATTGAAGAAATATGGGAGATGAGCTATAACAAGTTCAAAGTTGCTTTATTGAAATGTAAGTGGGTTAGCTATAATGCTGTTGTAATAGATCCACAATTTGGATTTGTCTCAGTTGATCTTCAAAGGCTTGGTCATAGAGATGAGCCATTCATTCTAGCAAGCTAGGTGAAACAAGTTTTTCATGTTACAGACCCTGCAAATAAAAAAATGCTCATTGTACTTCAAAGTAACAAACAGAAGTATGGTGAATAATCCTTCAACCTTGACGATACACCCCCTTTCACAACAAATCCACCTACAACAGGTGAAGTAGAATTGGAAGATGGTGAAGAATATGCTGCAAGAAATGATCATTGTGAAGGAATATGGGAAACCATATAAAGTAAGATCTTACGTTATGAAATAGTTAACATCTTAAGTTATGAAATAGTACTATGTTATTTTTGTAGTGGTTTAACATGTTAGTTCATTTTATTAATTTCTTTATTATTTAATAACCTATCTAACTTTGATTTGTCTTTGATGAACATGAATATGTCCAACTCTGACGAGTCAGCGGGTGATGATAGAGTTGATGACCCCGTTGTGAGAAGGGGTAGAGGTAGCACAAAGATGAGTGAGATAACGGCACATCATGAATCTCAAAAGAAGAGGCTGCATGTGGACTTCGATGCCAATATGATGTAATTGGTCCAGAGGAAGACAAGTTCATTAGCTACTTAGGCTATCTAGCTCGAAGCAAAGTTTCAATTGTATACTCTCATTGGAAGTTGGTTCCTCAGAAAACTAAGGATATGATTTGGGCACAAATTTTGGTATCTCACTTTCGATGTATCTGCAATTGTATCTTTAGTCTTATTGCTTTCGATATATCTCACTTTCTCTTATACCTTGCAGCAAACTTACGATGTCTCTAACAATAAGGCGATGAACAAGCATTGGATGTGTTAGTTCTCTATGTGTTTTGATGATTAATAACAATTGTAAACAAGTATGAATGTTTTAATAAGACAAAAGAGTCAAAAACATTCTGTCATCGCAAAACTCGAGCCTAACTAGGCAAGCTCGAGTTTGCAGCAAACAGAGAGCATATCAGGCTATTTCAGCATGACGAACTCGAGCCTGAATAAATAAACTCCAACCTAAACTCTCCATGGTATAATGTTAAAGAGTTTACAAATGAATAAACTCGAGCCTGTATAGACAAGCTCGAGTTTGCCTCTGGCGGGAAATATTTTCCAATTGAAAACCATCTCTTTAAACTTCTTGTGTAGAGTTGACTTATTCCTATGGTCTGTAAATTGATGAACACTCGAGCCTGAGTATATGGACTCGAGCCTAATACTTTTGTGTAGAGTTTACTCTATGGTTTGACAAACGAAGAAGAGTTTACAAAACAGGTAAACTCGAGCACATTATTGCAAGCTCGAGTTTTCCCCAGCGCAGAGCTCCCAAGGTTTCCTTCATTCACAAACTCCGAGTTTATGTTCAAACCTCCAGTTCACTCCAATAAGTCATGGAATAAATGAAGTCGAACTCGAGCCTGTGATTATGAACTCGAGCCCTTCGTTGAAAGAAAGTAAAGCAAGTGTACAAACTCCAGAGTTTGTATTCGTGCTCCAGACCACACTTCCGAATGATCAAATTTCTTAGGCATGAATAGTGTTAAACTCGAGCCTAATCACTAATGGACTCGAGCCTGCCTGGTTTGTGAAATATTATTTCAGGTGCTCGCCCGACAAAATGCTCAGCGATGATTCGAACTCGAGCCTACCTTTACGAACTCGAGTTTACATGATGAGACAATTTACAAACTCGAGTTTACATCAAACTCCGAGTTTGCTCCTCACAGAAGATGAACCTGATACTCAAAAGTGCCTTACGAACTCGAGCCTCACTTGGCGAACTCGAGTTTTGATCGTCAGCACAAATGATCGTTCTTGGTTTAATCCTGATTAGTTTGAACTACAAAATTACCATTTCTATGCGAATTGATTACATTCATTTAGAGGATTCATATGTATATTTAACCACTCTAAATTAAGAATGTTTCAGGTATTAGTTGGATCAACCAAGACATTGAATTCACGCGACAAATCAGAATGAAGAAGGATTTCACGCGTCACGGAATTAAATCAGCTGAAAATCGAACCCAACGGCTATAATCCTCATCAACCTGAATTTCAAATGAAGAACATGCAGAATTGAAAAGTAACGGTCACATAGCAATTGACCACTATATATAGAACAAGATTACAAACTTCGAAAGCGAGAATTTAAGCAGAAACGAAAAGCAAGCTCAAGAGTTACATATACATTCAGTTTTCTTTCTGTATTGTATTTGATATACAAAGAGCCTCAGTGTTTATCAATATCTACTCGTGAGAGACACATTATACAAATTATTCATTCATTGTAATAATCTCAAGTCAAGGGGACTTGGAGATTGGGATTTCAGATTACAACTTGTAAGGGGGAGTGTATCCTAGAGAGAGGATAATCCTTGATAGAGTGTGTATCTGAATTGAGTGATAGTAGAAAAACCTGGAGAGTCTGGGGACTGGACGTAGGTCAAGAGTTTGGACCGAACCAAGATAAACTTTCTGTGTCAAGCTCTTCTTCCCTATCTCTTTACGTTTAGCTTCAGCTTGGGTGCAAGGTTATTTTAAAAGTTTTAAAATCCCCAATTCACCCCCCTCTTGGTGATTTCCGTTCGTTTTCATTTGGTATCAAAGCAAGGTTGTCTATTTGAAGGATTAACATCCTAGACAAAAAGATCCAATGGAAGGAATTCTACCCGATGGAGCCTCAATCAACAGACCCCCAGGTTTCAATGGAGAACACTACTCATTCTGGAAGGCTAAGTTCAGGGTCTATGTAATGGCCTCTGAGTTTGGTTTATGGAAGGTCTCACTCATTTTCCCCAAATTCCAATGTTAAGACCATTTTTTTCACTGTTTTAGGTTCTGCTTTTTTTATTTCCATCAGGACCTTTTTTTTTTTTGAGTATCTCTGATTGAGTTGAAATTTGGTACAGTGATAGAAAATGGCGAATCGTTAGACCCCCTTCGACAATGTTCCATTTTCCAAGGGCTATCCTCCGTTTCGCCAAATTCCATCGTTTACGCCACTTTTTCAATTTTAGAAGTTTTTTTATTCCATTTTTTAGTTCCCCAATAGTCTAGGAGTTGCCCTGTCCAAGTCCCAAAAATTTTAAAAATCATTTGATAGTGTTTCGGGACTTGTTTAGGTCAATTTCTAGCATAGGTTTTTGTTTTGTTGTGTCTTTGTTTCACTGTTGTGGTGATTTTCTACTTTTTACCACTCTTAGTGGCATTTTCGTAATTCTGAGATTCTGCTTTTTACCACTCTTGGTGGCAGTTTCGTAATTCTGCTTGGTGTGTATGCTGCATGAGCACCAGAAATACTACTAATCCAGAAGACTTGTTGCCATTTGATCCTGAAATAGAAAGAACAATTCTTACTGCTAGAAGAGTTGTTAGGCTAAGTCATAAGATTAATACCGAACTGGATACTCAATTAGAGTCTGATTCTGGCCATTCTGATTGTGTCCATTCTGTTGATATTTCTGATTGTGCTTCTGATAGTATTTCTGATAGTCTTGTTGTGTTCACTGATTCTAGTAGTAACTTTGCTAACTCGGACATTATGGCAGGAGAGCAGGAAAATCATCATACTTTGAAGGAATTGGGTGCACTGATGTTAATTATCAACCCTTGTGCATCCAATATCCTAACCTTGCTGCTAACTTTGAGCTGAAATCTGGTCTAATACACTTGTTGTCTAAGTTTCATGGTCTTGCAGGTGAGTGCCCCATTAAGCATTTGAAGGAATTCCATGTAGTATGCAACACTATGAAACCTCATGCCATTGATGAAGATCATATCAAGCTGAGAGCTTTTCCTTTCTCATTGGAGGGTGGAGCCAAGGATTGGTTGTTGTACCTTCAGCCCTCATCTATTCGGAGGCGGGTGATATTCGAGGTTATTTACGGAGAAATATTTCCCTTCCTCAAGAGCAACCGCAATCAAGAAGGAAATTGGCAACATTAAACAAGTCGCTGGGAGACTATGTATGAGTATTGGGAGAGGTTCAAAAGGTTATGTGCAAGCTGTCCACACCATCAGATATCTGAAAAGACTTGATCAACTCTTTCTATGATGGTCTATCACCGGTAGACAAAGGGTTGGTGGATGCTTCTAGCGGTGGGGCTATGAGTAACAAGACACCTGAAGAAGCCCGAGACTTGATATCCATTATGGCAGATAACTCTCAGCAGTTTGGCACCAGGGCCAATAGTACTCATGTTTACCATATTCAAGCTCCAGTCCAGCTTGATTCTCGAGAGATTAGAGACTAGACTTGATGATCGACCTCCTTGTGAGGCGGTGCGGTGACACGAACATTACAGTCTTCCCTTCTCGGCATGGGTACTCTTGTGGGTTTTGTTCGACCCTTATCATTCTACGACTCTTGCCCTACCTTGCATGATCCTACTTACCAAGATCGGTCAAGTAGGCTGCGGTGGGTGTTGGGAACTACCAGCAGAGGCCCGTACAGACCACAGACTTTCCAACAACAGTCTACACCCCCTTTACCCTTGCAAGCACCACCTCCTCGACCAGCCATATGTCCACCTCCACAGGCGGCACAACAGCAGGCTAGTAGTAGTGATGGTGGTTCCTCACTTGAAGAAATGATGAAGCAATTTGTCACAGCCAATATGCAGTTCCAACAGCAAACTGTGAATTCTGGTACTCTTTCCATGTCATTCTAGGGAGACCTTTCATTCTAGGGAGACCTTTCATGAAAACAGCTAGGACTAAGATAGATATGCATTCTGGTACTCTTTCCATGGAGTTTGGTGATATATCTGTGAATTTCAATATCTTTGATGCCATGAAATATCCTAGGGAAGAGCATTATGTTTTACGTATTGATGTGATTGATGATCTTTGTGGATGATGTTCTTAATGGTTGGTGTGCTTTGATTATCCTTATTTTTCATCTGAGAGTAATACCCCCATTTGTGCATGCGATGATAATGAATGGTGCTCTGTTTGCACTAATTTGGTTAAGACGCATTGTTTGGTGATTCGATTTGCTTGATGATTCTACATTACTTGTAGACTCGATATTGATTCCGAGTTTGAGCTTCATCCCGATCCTAACGTGCATCCCGATTCCGATTTTGATGAGCTTAATTCGATTTTGATGAGGCGAATTCGATGTTAACCTTGAGCCGTATAGACACGGCCCTTCGCTTGTGCTTCTTTGAAAATGGTTTCGGTATTCCCGGTGCGATGACATCGAGTTGTTGCAACAACCACCCAAGCTTCTACCCTCCACCGAGCAACCGCCCAAACTAGAGTTGAAATCCCTTCCGAGACCATTTGAAGTATGCATTTCGGAGGTGAATGAGCGGTTGCCGTCATTGTGGCAAATAATCTTATGCCGATCAAGAAGAGAAGGCTGCTAAGCTTATTGAGGGCGAACAAGAAAGCCATTGGGTGGACATTGGGCTGACATAGTTGGTATTAGCCCTTCTATGTGCATGCATCGGATTCTATTGGAAGAGGACTCTAAGCCAGTGAGGCAACCCCAGAGACGCCTTAATCCTCTTATCCTTGATGTGGTGAAGAAGGAGGTCACTAAGCACGCAAGCCGGCATCATCTATCCTATTTCGATAGCCGGTGGGTTGGCCCGGTCAGGTGGTTCCCAAGAAGTCCGGAGTTACCGTAGTAGCCAATCGAAGAATGAGCTCATTCCTACTCGAGTTCGAGAATAGTTGGAGAGTTTGCATTGACTATAGGAGACTCAACCAAGCCACTCGCAAGGATCATTACCCTCTACCTTTCATTGATCGGATGTTAGAGCGATTGGTGGTAAGTCTCATTCTGCTTCTGGATGGCTACTCGGATACTTCCAGATCCATATTGCTCCCGAGGATCGGAGAAGACGACCTTTACATGCCCCTTTGGGACATATGCTTACCGAAGGATGCCTTTTGGCCTCGCAATGCACTGGCACCTTTCGGCGTTGTATGGTGAGTATTTTCTCGAGTTCCTAGAGGACCGCATGGAGGTTTTCATGGATGATTTCACCGTATATGGGTCTGATTTTGATGCATGCTTAGCTAATTTGTCTAGAGTCTTGCATAGGTGTATTGAATCTAATCTTGTCTTTGAATTATGAGAAGTGTCACTTTATGGTTGAGTCAGGCATAGTCTTGAGACACATAGTGTCTAGGAAAGGGATTGAGGTAGACCCCGCTAAGATCGATGTTATTACTTGCTTTGCCTTACCCCGCTTCGTGCGGGAAGTTCGCTCTTTTCTTGGTCATGCGTGTTTCTATCGACGTTTCATTCGAGATTTCAGCAAGACTGCTCAACCCTTGTCCAACCTTACGCATAAGGACACCGACTTTGTATTTGATGATACTTGCAAGGCGGCCTTCGATCATTTGAAGCGTTGCCTTACTACCCAGTGATCCGGCCCACGATTGGCACCTTCCCTTTGAGTTGATGTGCGATGCTTCCAACTATGCGGTTGGTGCTATCTTGGCACAACGGGTTGATAGAGCTTCCTATGTCATTGCATATGCTTCAAAGACTTTGGATTCGCTCGGTCTAATTACACCACTACCGAGAAGGAGTTGTTGGCTATTGTATTTGCCTTCGATAAGTTTAGGTCATATCTGCTAGCTAGTAGAGTCATTGTTTTCTCTGACCATGCAGCTTTAAAGTTTCTTTTGAAAAAGGCAGATGCTAAGCCACGACTCATCCGGTGGATGTTATTGCTCCAAGAGTTTGATGTTGACCACTTGAGTCGCATCACCCATTCTCCCTCTCACTCCTCTTCTATTCGGGATGATTTCCCTGATGAGCAGCTTCTACAGCTGCAAGTTAAGATCCCATGGTATGCTGATCTAGTTAACTACTTGGTAGCTGATGTTTTTCTGTAGACTCCACTAGGGCCCAAACCTTAAAATTGAAAAGTGAGTCTAAATACTATGTTTGGGATGACCCTTATCTCGTGGAAATTTTGTAGTGACCAAGTAGTTAGGAGATGTGTGCCTGATCATGAGTTTCACTCTATATTGCATTTTGCTCATGCTTCTGCCTGTAGTGGTCACTTTGGACCCCAAAGAACTGCTAGAAAAGTGTTAGAATGTGGATTATTTTGGCCTTCCCTGTTTCATGATGCCCATTTGTTTTGCAAATCATGTGATAACTGTCAGAGGGCAGGGAGTATTTCCGTAGGCATGAGATGCCCCAAAACCCTATATTGTTTTGTGAGATCTTTGATGTTTGGGGTATTGATTTCATGGGTCCATTTCCTGCTTCATATGGTTACACTTACATCTTCTTTGGTGTTGATTATGTTTCGAAATGGGTTGAGGCGAAAGCCACCCGGACAAATGATTCTTACGTGGTGGTGGATTTTGTTAGGTCTAACATTTTCTGCGGGTTTGGCATTCCTAGAGCTATTATCGGTGATCGGGGTTCCCATTTTTGCAATCGAAGCATGGGTGCCTTGCTACGCAAGTATGGAGTGCTTCACAAGGTTTCCACACCTACCATCCTCGACCAATGGTCAAGTGAAGTCTCAATAGAGAGATTAAGCAAATCCTTCAGAAGACTGTTAACTCTACCCGAAAAGATTGGAGTAAGCGACTAGATGATGCTTTGTGGGCATATCGCACCGCCTACAAGACGCCGATTGGGATGTCTCCCTATCGGATTGTCTTTGGTAAGGCATGTCATCTTCTGGTTGAGTTGGAGCATCAAGCCTATTGGGCTATTAAGCAATGCAACATGGATTTGGGTAAGTCCGGGATGGAGAGGAAGCTGCAGCTGCAAGAGTTAGATGAGCTTAGATTGGATGCCTATGAAAGCTCACGGTTGTATAAGGAAAAGACTAAGGCATTCCATGATAAGCATATTTGAAGGAAAGAATTTTACGTGGGCCGAAAGTTCTTCTATTTAATTCCCGTCTGAAGTTTATGCACAGTAAGCTTCGATCTAGATGGGATGGCCCTTTGTGATCACTAACATATTTCCATTTGGTCTTTGTTGAGCTATGTGATCCACCCACAGGACGGACTTTTAAGGTCAATGGGCATCGCCTCAAGCCATTTCATGAGGAATCCCCACAGCAGCCTGAGGAAGCAGAGATTCTCCTCATTGATGCCACTTATCCTCCATAAACCCTTGGGGAGTATTCTTCTTTCTTCTCCCTCCCTCTCTTTTATTTGTTTTCCTTTTCTACTTTGCTTTTTGAAAATAAATACATTCTTTCTTTCTAATGATTGCTACATATTATGAACTAGGACATTTTGGTTTTAATGGACCATTACATTTAGTCTGGAACTCTTGACTCTTCGATTACAAGTCTTGGTAGTTGATTTGATGTTGTTGATTACCTAAGTTGGTATTGACCTTGTGAGGTTTTGGGCCTGCATGAATGGAATTCATCTTTTGCCATTCTTTCTTTCATGTGTGCATCTCTCATGATTTGTGTTCTCTAGAACTTGCTCCTTTTCTTTTTGAAACTACATTTTTCACTTACGTGCATAAGTATGATGGAAGCTTGTTTTCTTTCTTTTATTCTCCTCACTTTGGCCAAATAGCTTTCCCTTGCATTATGATTCCCTTGCTAGCCCCTTTGTGCCTTTTGACCCATTCTTTTCTAAGCCACATTACAAGCCTCGGCGTAAAACCATTTTATTCCGCACCTTGAAGATTTATTGAGCATTGGTTTCAACTTGTTTTGTGTTTAAGTGTGGGGGTTGCTCAGGAGTGCAACAGTTTAAGTGTGGGGGGGATATTTGATTTTGACATTGTAATTACGTATACAATGAAAGGAAAGAAAGAAAAGAAAAAAAAAAGAAAAAGAAAAAAAAAACAACGAAAGAAGAGAAAAGAAAGGAATGTATATATGAGTAGAATAAAAGTTTCATACATAGAGAATGATTGTGTTAATCAGTGCTCTTCCTTTTGATTTCTTTGGTGCTTAGCCTCTTATTCCATACTATTACCTACCTTCACCCTAGCCCCGTTACAACCTTTAATTACAAGCTCTCTTGATTTGTGCATGTATGTGTGATGAGTAGTGGAGACGTAGAAGTTGAGCAAGCTTATGGTAGAACAAATTTCTTGAGTAGAATTTGAGCGATACACTTATTTACCTTAAACACTTGAGAGCGATTGATTGAGCGCATCATTTGAGAGATCATCTTTTGTGATTAGCATCATTGATTGACACTACCATGAATTGTAATTTGAGATGAAGGGGTTTTGGTTTTGAATGATTGGTCTTTTGAAGCTTTGTGTCCCTTGATTCAATTTTTGCATTGTTAGCAATTATTAGTAAAGAAGAGTTTTTCCTTTAGGTCTTTCTCTTTGAATTTTGCTCGGGAGTGCAAAAAGATAAGTGTTGGGGAATTTGATAATTGAATATTTTATACACTTATTTTTGTCTCTTGAATAATAATTTAGGACCCTTTAGCTAATAAATAATGGCTCTTATGTTTATTTGGGCCTTGGGCCTTTTATTGCATTTTAGCCATTTTTAATAATAAAATTCCAGTTTTGTGTTGCTTCACTATTTCTATCATAACTCTTGAACCAGACATCGGATTTGCCTCATTTTGTCTCATATTTCAGATGATTCAGTGAGCTACAATTGTTATGAAGACATCAAGAGCAAATTCGGTCAAGAAGGCGGTCAATTTTGGAGCCAAAGTCGGATGTACAATTCTGGATTTATTTTGGACCCGAATTTTGTAATTTAAGTCCAGTTTTATTTTATTTCTGGTTTGGGCTAAAACTATGAGAGCCCATTTCGTTTTAGGTTATTTTTAAGTATGGCAGCTGCCACAAACATATTCATTCACGTTTTTAACATTAGAGTGGATCAAAATACAAGTTTTCATTTTCTCTCATCTGTTCTTCATGTTCTTCGCGCGTTCTTCGTGTTCTTCGTTCGTTCTTCGATTTTCTGATCGGCTAAACTCTTGTGATTAACCCAACGATGAGGATTCCATGATTCATCCAGAGAACTCGTGCCTAATCGGTAACTACTCGATTCTGTTTTCATCTTATCGGATTCGATTTCTGGAAATAGTTCGAATATTAGATTTAATATTCGGTTTGGTTCATCCCAAGGACTTAGTTCGGACTAGGTTACTGAGTGTTGTTGTGCGATTGCACGTGAGACGCCACTGTCCTGACAGATTCTAGGCGATCGTCTAGGCGAGGGAATCTCCGGATGAATGCAAAGATTTCGATTCATCCGGAACCAAACGTGGGTTAGTTGTATTTTCGTTCAATGATGGAGGTTTCTGGAATCAATTCGTTGGGTTGATCATCTTTAATCTGTCTATGTTTATTTGATTCTGTTTGACTCTGTTTATTGCATTTTGGTTATGTTATTTCGTTTTGTTCTATTCTGTTAAACCAAACCCCACATTTTATCATTATGTTTCACTATTGTTATTAAACAAGCCCGCTGCAAATTCGTTGGGAAACGACCCAGGTTCCCTAATTCTGCAAATTAATTACGAACTTGGTTGTTTTGACATCGACTAAAGTAAATCCTAGCCGATCGATCTGAACACCATTATTGACATTAACCCACTTGCATTTGAAGATGGGAAATCTAATTTTGACATAGTCCACCTCCCAAATCTCTTCAATAACCGCATAATATGGCATGACTGCCAATTTAGGCCTCTTGTCTTTCGAACTGGAGAAGTGCATAGATTCAGCCTCTAACATAACACCACTGTTTTGGACTGTGCTCCTATCATCTAGGGACTTCGTGTAAAATGTATAACCATTGATAACATACGAATTCCAACTTATGACATCAACCTCAGGACCACGTGCTAACCATTTCATTGTATCAGAAACACATTCAGATCCCTCGACCTTTTGTTTGAACCAGTTTGCAAAAGTTCTGTTATGCTCCTAATCAACCTTTGTTCGGTCATTCGATGGTTTTCTTTCCTTACAGCTTCTTTATGTGCAGATATGCTGGCTTGAACTTCATCAACATTATTCAAGATGTATAAGTGGACTTGTGACAATTCATCACGATCCACACTCTTTACCGAAGCCCCTCGTCTACCCCCTTCAGCATGTTGACGTTTTGGAAACCCAATATGTCTTACTTTGGCCAAATAATTTTGACAGAATTCCATGGCCCCTTCAGAAACATATTTCTGAACAATTGATGCTTCTGGCCGATACGCGTTCTTCACATACCCTTTTAGGAATTTCATAGATCTTTCAATAGGGTACATCCACCATAAATAGATAGGGCCGCACAACTTTATCTCCCTCACTAGATGAACAATTAGATGAACCATGATGTCAAAAAATGTAAGAACAAAAAGCTTCTCAAGGTGGCACAAGATAAGATATCCTTCATTCTCCAATTCATCTAACTTTTCAATCTCGAAGACTTTACTACAAACCGCATTGAAGAAGAAACAAAGTCTAGTTAAAACGACCCGAAGATCATATTCGGCGATGCCTCGAATAGCTACTTGGGAGTAGGCTGTTGCATCAAGACATGACAATCATGAGACTTTTGGCCTACTAATTTCAAGTCCTTCATCGAGACAAGCCTCTTAAAATTTGAAGAATACCCCGAGGGAACTTTTGAGCCATGTAAACACTCACAAAAGCTTTGTTTCTCATCCTTAGACAAAGTATGAGAAGCCAGGGGACAATAAGTTCTCTTCCCATATGGCCTTGGATGTAAGTCTTCGCGTATTCCCATTGCTTGCAAATTCAATATTGCCTTCACACCATCCTTCGAACTACCTTGTATGTTGAGAAGCGTGCCAACAATATTATCACATACGTTCTTATCAACATGTATGACATCAATACAGTGTCTCACATCAAGATTGCGCCAATATGGAAGATCGAAGAATACAGATCTCTTCTTCCATATATTTGTTTCTTTTCTACTCTTTCCAGTCTTACCGAAGATGACACTGATATTTTTAACCTTTTCATACACTTGCTCCCCATTCAATGGAGCTTCTTCATACTCTTGGCCACCAAAAAAGGCCTTCTTTAATCGACAATATAGGTGGCCTCGTCTAAGAAATTTGCTATGTCCAAGATACATCGTCTTTCTTCCATGTTGAATTTGATGGTAGGGTGTGCCTTATTCACAAACCGGACATGCTTTATGGCCTTTTACACTATACCCTGACAAGTTCCCATATGGTGGGAAGTCGTTTATAGTACAAAATATCATGGCTCTCATTTTAAAGACCTCCTTCTTGAAAGAGTCAAAAACATCGACACCTTCTTCCTACAACTCCGTCAAGTCTTCGATCAAGGGCTCAAGGTAAACATCTATGTCATTTCCGGGTTGTTTTGGTCCCGAAATCAACATATACAACATGATGTACTTTCGTTTCATGCATAACATAGGAGATAAGTTGTAAACAATCAGGAGTACAGGCCATGAGCTATGTATGCTGCTAAGGCTTCCATAGGGATTCATGCCATCCGTGCTAAGGCCAAGCCTGAGGTTCCTAGGTTCTTCGCCGAAGTTCAGAAATAATTGATCGATTTTCTTCCATTGAGAAGAATCGGCTGGATGTCGAAGCTGTCCATCTGAAATCCTCTCATCTGCATGCCACCTCAGATTTTTTGCATCATTCTCATTCACAAACAACTGCTTGAACCTTGGTATGATTGGAAGATACCACAACACTTTTGCGGGCCCCTTATCTAACTTGTACCGTGGGGTTTCACGTATCGGACAACTCTGCTTCTCTTCAAACTCTTTTCTATAAAATACGCAATCATTCGGGCATGCATGGATCTTTTTGTACTCCATCCCTAGTGGACAAAGTATTTTCTTAGCATCATAGTAGTGATGCGGCAACACATTACTATCCGGAAGCATGTCCTTCAAAGCCTCAAGCAATTCTGAAAAACTCTTGTCGCTCTATCCATGACGTGCCTTCATGCTTACCAATTTCAATACAGCATTCAACAATTGGTATTTTTTACACCCAGGGTATAGCGGCGTCTCTGCATCACTGCACATATTACCATTGAAAGAAGTGGAATATCACCAAGAGGGGGTGAATTGGGGATTTAAAAATTTTCTCCAAAATGCTCTGTACTGAGTCAATAAAACAGAGATGAACAGAGGAAGGATTAGAGACAATGGACACGAGATTTATACTGGTTCGGTCTAAATCCTTGACCTATGTCCAGTCCCCAGACTCTCTGGAATTTCACTAATTCAGATCAAGATTACACAACTTACTCGATTACACACCACCTGTACTCTCGAAGTAATTCACTATAGAACTTACTCCCCCTTACAAGTTGTAATCAAGTATCCCAATCTCAAAGTCCCCTGACTTGAGATTCTCACAATATTCTTACAGACTTAATTTGGCTCGAGTAAGGTCTCAAACTCGAGGTGAACTGAAATGGTTGGAGTCAATTTTTTCATGTCCGCAGAGTTTTGGCTCGAGTCAATAAATTTTGGCTAGAGTCAAGGCTCAAACTCAAGGTAAACTAAATTGGCTAGAGTTAGTTAGACTATTTGAGTTCAACGGTCGAACTTGGCTAGAGTCAAAAGTTTAGGCTCGAGTCAACAGGTGAATTGTTTCTGTTTTTCGAAATTGGCTCGAGTCAGAAAAACTTGGGCTAGAGTGAATTTTTAGTTTTGGCTCGAGTCGGACATATTGGCTCGAGTCAATTTACACAGAATTTCTCAAATGCGTTTTTCAATGGATAAAACAAGTTAAAAATCATTTTGTTCTTATTATAAAGATTAGTCATCATCAAAACACTTTTGGAGCTAACAATCTCCCCCTTTTTTATGATGGCAACCTTTATTAACTTTTGAATAAATTTTTGAAATCAAGAACAAAATGTGTTTAACTAAGAGAAATTTTTCAAAGATATGGTTTGCAGATATAAGTAATAAAACATAACTTGTAATACATGATTAATGCTACAAAATATTATATCATTTGATGTGGCAAAGTCAATACACTACTATTCTAATCAAAGCATAACATGAGTCCATAACATGAGTCAGATTAACATTAGCAAGCTAGCTTCAAAACACAAAGAAATAAACTATTGACAGAATCAAATTAGTACAAGCAAGCTATTACACATTAGCTCCAAAACACAAACTACTTCTTGATTTCTCTCTCCCCTTTGACATCACTCAAAAAGGGAAATGCAGTGGAGGAAGTTGAAAAGGAGAGGAAAATGGATGGGTAAAGGATGGAAAAGGTAATGGGGAAAGAGAAGAAGCAAGTGGAGCAAGCTGAGATGTGGGAGAATCAATATCAATGTCATCAAATAGATCAGCAGTGGAAGTGCCAGAGTATTGGATCTTTAAAGGTGAAACTGGCTGAGAGGGAAGTGGATTAGTGCTGGGTGTTGGAAGAATCACTGTGGCAGGTGGAGATCTAGGAGAAGAAAGAAGAGGAGAAGAAGGATTTTGAGGAGTAATATCAGGAATAGGTGAGGCTGATGGAGAAGGAATTGTGGAAGGTCCAGGAGCAGATGTGGAAGGCCCTTGTTGTAGAGAGGCTTGAAACTTGTTAAACTTCTCAATCATGATCCACACAGTGTTGTGGAGATTAGTGATGCTTTGTCCATGATCCTCGAGATACCCACTGAAACTTTCCACAACTTCTTGAAGTTCATTCTGATGTTTACGAGACTCAACTACTTCTTCCACTAACTTTGCAATCTGAGTTTCAAGTTTAACACTGAGGGAATTTTGGGCTGCTGCAGAGATCATTAAGGGATCTAAACTATTAGATATAGCCTTTTCAACCATTTGCTTCACATGAGTTCCAATAAAAGATGGTCCTGGACTAGAGCTGGAAGGAGCTTGGGAGGTAGAGACCCTTGAGACAGGTGGAGGAGGAACATGTGCTCCAGAGTTTCCTGGGAGTGACACCTTCATTAGATTCAAGTGATGTTGACCAAATTGCTCAGGTGCCTTGGATTGTTCAAGGTGCTCAAGGTACCAAATCTTTTCATGGAACAAGATAATGGAAATAAGGTTAGGAAAAGGTATAGTGGAGTTTTTCTTGGAGTGAAGTGTGTATCTCTTCATCTCATTAAACAGCCAGTATCCTAGATTCTGTGGCTTCTTGGCAACAAAAGAGGTAAACTGAGTATAGTCTCTCTTAGTGAAGTGGGTAAAGTTCTTGCCTTTCTGAACAAAATTCCTAAAGTACACGTACCACAAGGCTCTGTGTACTGGAGGCATAGTCACAAGAGAAAATTTGAGTGGCTCAGAAAAAGGGACACTGGGTTGCAGTGTTTGATAGATCTGCTCATTGCTGTATTGGTAGGATTGAGCAGGAGGGGGGTTTGAAATTTGGAGTAAGGAGTTAAGATACTCAGTAGTTATCACTATCCTTTTGCCTCTAACATTTGTAATAAGTTTTTCTTCAGTGATTTGCCTATTTTCATCCAACACATGATGGCTAGACATATTGAAGTAAAATATCCTAACCAGAGAAGGACTATATGAAGCACGAATGGACAAGAACAACTCATAGCTTTTGAACCATGGATAAAGGTCCAAATGACACTCTTCTTTCAATTTAGGTATATCCAGATAAATCGATGGGCAAAAATCCCTAAGAGCAAAATCGTCTCTGTATCTTTTACCATCTTCTGGAGAGAATAGGTGTGGTCTACAAACAAAATCTAGAGGAGGATGGGCAACAGGAGCATGGTATATAGCATAAATCGCTGGAATGGCTAGTACCTGAGGCCCTGACGATTTATTTGGCTCGGCTGATGTTATTTTTTATGAGGATTGTCCTATCGGAACCTGGGACTTAGTCTTTTTTGAATTTTCCGCTTCATCACTCTTTTTGCCTTCAACCAGAGCTTTAATTTCGCCTTACTTCCTAGTGGGTTCTTCGATCACAAGCTTTCTTGCGCGTTTAACCGGTGATTCATATTCTTCTAGACCCTTTTTGAATTTCAATTTACTTTCATATTCGGATAGGCTTCCGAACAGAGCAGCAACTGAAGTCATTGATTCACCTCGTGCCTCTTCTATAACTGTCACCTTTGCCTCCCACTCTTTAGTCAGAACATTGAGAATCTTTCTGACTTGAGAGCGTTGTTCGTATGTTTTGCCCAGAGCCGCCAATTGATTTTTCAAATGAGTGTAACGGAGTTGAAATGTAGCAATGGTTTCTCCGGTCTTCATTCGAAACAAATCATACTCAGTAGTGAGAGTATTAATTCGATTTTCTTTGACTCCAGATGTTCCTTCGTATGCAATCTCCAATGCCTTCCACATTTCTTTAGCGGTAGAAAGATTGCATATTCGAAAGTACTCCTTTTGACTGAGAGCACTTTGAAGCATTAGGACTGCCTTGCTGTTGAGCGTGACTTTTCTTCGGTCATTATCATCAAATTCATCCTCAGTCTTTGGAACGGCGATACCACCTTCCATCATTGTAGGAACATAGTCACCATTCTCTATCACTTGCCAGAGACCATACTCGGTTGCTAAAACAAATACTTTGAACTTTGCTTTCCAGAACGAGTAATGCTCGCCATTGAACCCCGGTGGTCGGTTGATTGAAACACCATCAGGTAATATTCCTTCCATGATCTTTTTCTCGAGATATTAAGCCCAACTGAGATAACCTGGCTCTGATACCAAATGAAAGAAGTGGAATATCACCAAGAGGGGGGTGAATTGGGGATTTAAAAATTTTCTCCAAAATGCTCTATACTGAGTCAATAAAACAGAGATGAACAGAGGAAGGATTAGAGACAATGGACACAAGAGATTTATACTGGTTCGGTCTAAATCCTTGACCTATGTCCAGTCCCCAGACTCTATGGGATTTCACTAATTCAGATCAATATTATGTTGGAAATTATGCCCTAGGGGCAAATCATTGTACTTTAAATGTTAATGTTATTTAAAGTATTCTCCTTTAGTTATCATTTCATTTGCATGTTTATAATGATAACTGATCCCTGGATATATCTATTAGATTATCCTAAATGTCCCTGGTCAGTCATCTACGCGGAGCGAAGATGAGATAAGACCGTATGACTTTGATGAGGTATGGAGATACGAATCAAAGTCATAGGCACTTGTAAGAGTACAAGGTGCTGGATTGACCCACTATGAGAAAGCTGCATGGATTTAGTCATAAGCTTATCTCATGTATAACCGCGTCACAACGCCCTTTGACCTGAGATCATCATGGATTCCTACATGAGAGTCGCTGATCTTTGACCTAGTCTAAAGTCACGCTCACGAGTTCGCATAGGTACGGTTTTTCCTAATGAACCTTGATTTAAACGCCGTTGATAGATCCTCTCTTTGGGATTTGTAAAATTTTAAATGGATGAGATTCCTTCCGCTGCGTGTACGGATCCCAACAGATTACACAACTTACTCGATTACACACCACCTGTACTCTCGAAGTAATTCACTCTAGAACTTACTCCCCCTTACAAGTTGTAATCAAGTATCCCAATCTCAAAGTCCCCTGACTTGAGATTCTCACAATATTCTTACAGAGATGAAGTATTAATAAAGTGCTCTCTAAAAGAGTAGATAAGTAAAGAGTAAATACCCTTTTTGGTCTCTGAAATAACACGCACTACCCATTTTGGTCCCTGAGTAAAAAAATGTTATTTTTAGTCATTAAACAGTAAAAAAAGGGTCCTTTTAGTCATTTTTTGTGGGCATTTTAATCCCTCGCAAATTCTCAAAAAATCATTTTTAGTCCCTAAAAAGGACCGAAATGACATTCTTTTTACTCAGGGACCAAAATGGGTAGAGCGTATTTTTCCAGGGACCTAAAAGGGTATTTACTCTAATAAGTAAACATTGAAAGATTGAAATATTACTGCTATACGTATGAACAAAGAATGCTATTAATTGCTAATTGAATGCTCAGTAGTTCAGTAGGTTAAGACTTGAATGCTTCTGGTATTTATAGTTTGGCAATTATAACCGTTGAAGCATCTCCAAATTCTATCCGTTGTGAGCTTTTATTTAGCCGTTGAGACAAAAGATAATTATATCCGTTGAAGCCTGTGTTCGCTGCAAATTCTCGTTCCATTTTGTCTGAGAGATGAATGTTTTCATTCTTCTTTCAAAGTGTCGATTGAGTGTGAAGGAAACAAACCATACCATCAATTCTCTTCATAACGTTATTTTTGCCAGAATGGTGTAACTCGCATTAATTGCTCTGACACAAAGTTGCTTTAGTGGAGTTTAACTTTAATCTGTAATTTCTTTCTGTAAAACTTATCAACAAACTTGTTAAAAGCAATTTAAAGAAGTAATGAGAGAAGACAAACTATGTATGATTCAAAATCAGAGTTTAATCGTTGTCTGAACATATCCATTTTTGCTTCTGATATAATTGGCTCGAGTCAGCTGGTTTGGCTCGAGTCATTTTTAAAGTTCAAAGTGGTTTGGCTTGAGTCAAATTTATTTGTCTCGAGTCTAGCATAGGACTGGAGCCATTTCTCGCTGACTGGAGTGAATTTTTGTAGTGATAAGGGGTTTGGCTCGAGTCGATTTAATTTGGCTAGAGTCAGGTCTCAAACTAGAGGTGAACTGAAATGGCTGGAGTCAATTTTTTCATGTTCGCAGAGGTTTGGCTCGAGTCAATAAATTTTGGCTAGAGTCAAGGCTCAAACTCGTGGTAAACTAAATTGGCTAGAGTTAGTTAGACTATTTGAGTTCAACGGTCGAACTTGGCTGGAGTCAAAAGTTTAGGCTCGAGTCAACATGTGAATTGTTTCTGTTTTTCGAAATTGGCTTGAGTCAGAAAAACTTTGGCTAGAGTGAATTTTTAGTTTTGGCTCAAGTCAGACATATTGGCTCGAGTCAATTTACACAGAATTTCTCATATGCGTTTTTCAATGGATAAAACAAGTTAAAAATCATTTTGTTCTTATTATAAAGATTAGTCATCATCAAAACACTTTTGGAGCTAACAACCATATGTTCGTGATCGCTCAAAAGCCTCTTCTCCTACATCACAGATAATGTCCTCTATGCGATCATTCATATCCGTGTCATTATCATCAAAGGCCACGTCCCCATGTTGAGACCCGCTTGGCACTTTTTCACCATGCCATACCCATACTGTATAGGTCTTACAAAATCCGTGACAAATTAAATGTGTGTGTATAACTTTAGGACTTAGTCGACTCTCATTCAAACATTCTACACAAGGGCAATAAAACTTCCCCTATCATCATGGGCATTTTGTTTAGCAAATTCTATAAATTCCCTCACCCCATTCTGATATTCAACACTCGTTCGTAAAGCATTTATCCAACTGTTATCCATAGTAGAATTCCTATATATAGACGAAAATCATTGATCATACATAATCCGAAAAAATTGAAACTTGCATATAAAATAAGCCAACATCCAAATGCAAATATATGCTCAAAGAATCACTTTTAAGACCGAACTTGCCCATTAAATGCATAACAAATAATCACTTTTGGTCATAAATGCATCACAGTGAATCCAAGAACCAAAAAAATGCAAGATGAGGAAATTAAATGCATGGGATGAAGGTCTTGTGGACTCACCTGTAGCATATAAATTCAAATGCCTTTGCCGAGTCTTACTTCTCCGGCCACGAACATTGATGTTGCAGACAAGACCGCAAGAGTAACCCAAAAACACGTATTGGTCAGTTCGGTAGGTCTAAGTGAAAATATAATCTTCGAAAAAAAATATTCATTAACAACAGATAATACCCACAAGAACATTTCATCGATTTCGTTAAACCCATGAAAAACCCAGAACGATAAGCTGGAAAATAATAAAGTTATATAACCGAAACACATCTTACAGCTTCGTCTATAGACATTTAGCTAAGGAACCAGAGAGTGATTGTCGAGAGAGGTACGTGAAGCAGCGACGAAGCAACCCACAAACACCGGAGTCGGAACCTGAGTAATCACTTTCGGCGCGACAAGAGATATTCAGAGTGGGAAATTTAATTTTTCGCGCGACATCAACACCTTATTTAGCTTTTTGGATTTTATTAATACCGGTTAATTATTAAATGTCCGGTCGTAAAGATATAACTAACTTTTTAAGACCAGAGTTCTAAGAGTGTCCGGTCCTAAAGTTTTATTAGTAATTTAAGTTTAAGACCGGAGTTTTATAAAACATTCGGTCATAAAATTCAAATACTTTTTAGACCCTTTACTTATAAAATGTCCGGTCTTAACAGCCTTGGTGAATGAATAAAATAAAGGATTTTTTTTTGACAAAAAATAAAGGAAAATTATCATCCACAAGATACTGCCAAAAAGAAAAGTACTGGAGAACAGCCAAAAAAATTTATCAAAGGGTTATGTTCTTAATGTGGTCTTACATTACTGGAGAATGCACGTACACAAGAAAAAAACACAAAAGAAAAAAAAGTTGAAAATTATCATCCACAAGAATCTGACTGAACATGCTTGGCGATATAGACGTGAAAAGCATTAATTTCCCGCCGGATATCAGCAAGTTCCTATCTTAGTTGCTCCAGCCTCAATATGAATCTCTCATTAGAGGAAAGCATAGAGGGGTCAGAGGTAGGCGCGCTGGGGCCAACAGGTTGGAGTGGGGGAGCACGAACCTCTGCATAGTCTGAAGGCTGGAGGGGGCTGGAGGGGGAGTGCGGAAATCTCTTCATC
The DNA here is from genome assembly GCA_025563575.1 of Acacia pycnantha. NCBI lineage: Eukaryota > Viridiplantae > Streptophyta > Magnoliopsida > Fabales > Fabaceae > Acacia > Acacia pycnantha. Next base: position 550,727 of record JAMWYP010000120.1, read on the forward strand.
ATCGGAAATAACAATGGGTCCAACGACCCGAGACCCTTCGGCCACAATAGGACACACTCTCGCTGGAGGAGGTGCACTATATAACGATCTAACCATGTCACGAGCTTAAGGTGTAAGAGTACCCCTACGAGCAGTTTGCTTGTATCTAACCATGGTTTCAGACTTTGAGCAGTTGGGGCAGAGAGCTAGGTAGTGAGGAGTTACGAAGTAGTGAGGAGTTAATAAAGACAGAGAGTTCATGTGAGGAGTTAATAAGGATAGAGAGCAGGAGAGATATGCATCTGATAGTCAATTAAGAGCGTATTTGTTTAAATATCCGGTCCTAATAGTCAATCATTTTTTAACAAATTAATTCGATAACTTTTAAGACCAACCTTTTATCTTGTATCCGGTCCTAAAACTCATTTTTTAATTCAATTACGTTTAAGACCGTATTTTTATCATTTATCCGGTCCTAAAAATCATTTTTTTCAATTCAATTACTTTTAAGACTGATATTTTATAATGTACCAGGTCCTAAAAATCATTTATTTTTTTATGAGTAAATACCCTTTTGGGTCCCTGGAATAACACGCGCTACCCATTTTGGTCCCTGAGTAAAAAAATGTCATTTTTGGTCCTTTTTAGGGACTAAAAACGATTTTTTGGGAATTTCTGAGGGATTAAAATGCCCACAAAAAATGACTTAAAGGACTAAAAGGGAGCTTTTTTTTACTGTTTAAGGACGAAAAATGACATTGTTTTTACTCAGGGACCAAAATGGGTAGCGCATGTTATTTCAGGGACCAAAAAGGGTATTTACTCTTTTTTTATTTTCAATTTATTTTTTCAAGTAAGAATTTTTGGTTAAAAAATATTACTTTTAAGAACGGATCTTTTACAGTATCCGGTATTAAAAGTTCATTCATTTCAAAATACTCAGATAGCAGAGTTCCTTCCCTATGTTGAAATGAATGATTGAGTCTCTTCGGCTTCCACATAAATTTCCCAACTAGGCGTCTCCTCGTATTCTGATGAACTATTCGTCTCCTCGTTAGTGTTTCCGTCGTTTCACATTGTTCAGGATGGTTCTCTAGTTAAACCCGTTGTTACTTTACTTTCTTCACATTCATCTCCATCTCCTCCTACAACCTCCACCGTAATGGCTCGTCCACCACGACGAGGTCCTCCTGCTGGGAAAAATCCTAAGGCACTTCCATATCCTCATCCGTTGGCTCCGAACCCGAACTTGTACCAGATGCTGCAGCACCTGATAACCCGCGTCGATCATATAGACTGAAGCTTGGGCCAACTTTTTCAGGTCTATCACGCCGTCAACAACAAGCTGAAGATCATACTCGATGCCAATGACGTTGAGTACCATACCTCTGATGACGACGTCTCCGACACTTCCCTCCCCTCCGACAACGATGGGGAGGATTAGAAATATTTATGTTTTTTTGTACTACTGCTGCCTCTCAAGGCAGAAAAAAATAGAAATAAAATAAAATTTTTAGATCCCAATCGCTTTCCTTGTACTTGTCTTTATCTTGATGTTGTTTTCTTTTTTTCGACAAAAAGGAAACAAACAAAAACATTGTCCTCTTCGTGGTGATCAACATTAAAAATTTTTCGAATACAGTTAACAGTTAGGACCATACAAAACAAAACAAAAACATTGTTTACCTTATTCGAATAAAAACAAATAGAGTGACGATTCTTCTCAAGTTTGGACCATCGTTGTCGTCGATCTTACTTACCCTAGTGTGAACATTTTTCAGTGTCCTTTTCATTATCTTCTTTCTTTTTCCAACAAAAAGAAAAGGGACACCGATGATGATCTTCACATCCAGGTTAAGTAAAAATGAGGACAACGAAGCACAAAGCTTGAGAAGAACGCCAGAAACGAGGTTGTCTTGAACCCTAATGATTTGTCTGAAAACCAAGTCACCAACTCTATTTAAAGGAAGACTATTAGGACCAGACATATAACAAATCCACGGTCCTAAAAGTTAAGCCATACTTTAAAATAAACGAAAATTTGAATTTAGGAGCGGACAATTAATAAATATCCGGTCCTAAAAGTTTCGGCAATATTAAAATAAACGAAGACTTTTAAGACCTGACTCCTAACAAATACACGGTCCTAAAAGTCTAGCCATATTCTTTAGAATTTTACGAAGACTTTTAGGACCGGATATGTGACATAGACTTTTAGGACCGGATATTTGACAAATATACGGTCTTAAAATGGACGAAGACCTTTAGGACCGGACTTTTAACAAATATACGGTCCTAAAAGTCGCGAATACTTTTCAGAGTCTCTTATGGCTCATTAAAACATCCGCCTGTACCTCAAATTTCAAGCACTAAATAGCTTTATCTACCATCCCATTCATTCAGAAACCCAAAATGGACACACAAATTGTTCGAAAAATAAACAAATTTATTATTGAATTACATTGCCTTATATTTAAAAATGAATGAATTAATGGAAAAAATAAACAAATGTATGTACAAAAGGCTATTGTTGCAACAACATATATTATTTACAAATGAATTAATTTAGGACATTAATTATTGTCTTGACTTGGCTTTTCTAAGACCTGTTTATACAGATATTCACAAAACACATCGCGTATGTGCTCCACTTCATCATCAGAAAATGACTTTGTACAGGAAAACCTCTGTAACATCAAAGACAGAAACAGAAATAACATATTACGTGCATATTTCATATGTAACATTAAGCCAGTGACTGAATTCAGCCAGAACATTTACCGTTGCACCGATTTTAGTCCTTCCATCCGTCACAATATCATATATGTGTTTCATGACGTACGGGCCACATAAGTTCGATCCTGGCGGTTGCCGACAGGTCTAAAAATAACAATAAATATATACAAGAGCATATATAGCTTATTGACCAAGTTCACAAGGCAGTTATGCCAGTGTCCAAATATGTACTAACCTTTGGTTGGAACCATTTAGGATCTTTGAGCTCATACCCATGCTTTTTTTTTTTACCTCCATTTGGAAGGTCCTCATGGCACTATCATCAAAATCAAAAATTTATCATTAATAATCACTGGAAATTCACAGCAGAGATTTCAGACAAGACAATCAAAATGACATGCTTACTTGTTGACAATCTGCTTCAACGTAGGCCCTGCATCGCCGTGAATGGAGCATAAGAAGATAACTGTGTGCACCTCCATGTTCATGACGACCAACTGCCAAAGGTGGCTAAAAATTCACAGCAGTAAAGTACTCAGTGATATATATAGCAGAATTAAGTGAATTATATTGCAGACAAGAATTGTGATATGTACCCGAGCCAGTATGGAAACAAGTAGATCTTTCTTGGCACTTCACACAACCTCTTTGATATGTACTGCTGTCTCAAATCCAGAGGTGTTGTACTTGCATAGACTGGGCACAAGAATCCAAAATCATCGATTCTGCGCTGTTGAACCAGTTTCTCATGCATGCACCTACAAGAATGACATCGATCAGGGAATTAGTATATATGTATGTGTGTCTAAACGATGCATTTAAATAATGTAATCAATGAAGAAGATACTTACTTCATAAACATTTGAACAATTGCACTAGTAACTTGCTGTCCAGGAAGCAGCATGGACTCTACATCGGCATTATCAATGTAAACCGGTTCAGGATGAGGGAGGCCTACTACTTCATTGAAAGGCCACGATTTATCTTTAAACCATATGTTGGTTACCAAATCGGATATTTTTTCCTTGGTCGTCAAGTTAGCAGTCGGGGATGGAACTTGAGGAGGGGGTGAAGCTTGATGAGGGGGTGGAGCTTGAGGAGGGGGTGAAGCTTGATGAGGGGTGGAGCTTGAGGAGGGGATGGAGCTTGACGAGGAGATGGAGCTTGACGAGGAGTAGAGACATCTACAAGCTTCACTAGCCAAGAGATGAAGGTTCCCTTGACATAACTCACAATCTTCAGCTCATCAGTTGGGAGAGGGACAGGTGCATCAAAGATCACCTCTTCAACTGACACTCTGACTTCATCATCATCCATTTGTTGGTGGTGTACAGTTGATCCCAAGTTGTGGACAGTCCCTTTAGCAACCAATTGTCTATGACTACCACTATCCTCCATATACAGATGACAAGGTTGCTCTGACTGTCCAACAATGCAGCTCCCTCTAGTGCTCTGCGCTGCATAGGTGCAACTGAAGGTGTCAAGGGATCCACACTGCTCTCTAGCCGATAGCTCAGGAGAAACTTCATTTTCTCCATCTCCTCCTTCATCTTGCTCATCTCATATTGAAACATTGCCCTCAATGTAGCTTCTTTGGCCGCTGATTCCTCATTTAATTTGGCAACCGTCTGATCCATCTCCTCTCGAGTAACCACACTTTTTCTGTGGTGTTTGGATTTACCAAAGTATTCCTTTAGGCCTACTCGTCCTCCAATCCCCCTTACACGGCCCGAGTGATCTACTTTTCTGGTCGCAACGGTCAGAACATCATTCCTCCCGTCCAACGCAAAAGATCCCTCTGCCTCTTTATTTTTAAGATATTCCTGTAAGATATAGATAACGAGAAGCTTAGTAATGATACATGTTTAGTAAGTAAAAAATAACAATATCGATACTTACAATTCGTTCAACAACTACACGAGTTTGTTTACTCGTGTAGGCGCCGCTTGGCTTTTGTCGAATATACAACCACAACTCCTCGCGACGTATTGGAGATGGCGGCTGGTCTCTTCCGCTTGGCTGCCATCAAATCTTTTTCGGCCTTTTCATATCCGCCGCGAGAAGCCCTCTGTGGGCAATCATTCTTTCTCCCGATCTCTTGGTATTTTTCCCTTCTTTTCTGTGAATCAGGATTGAAAACAACTATCAATTATGAATTCCAGCCATGTCACTAACAGAAATTAGAGAACTTCTGCTTGATATGAATGTCAAACATTAGTCAAATTCACTTCATCAAGTTTCAACATTTTACTTAAGGAAGATGTAGCATTGTAGAAGAAATTGGGAGAACCAAAGGAAAGGGAGTTGCAGAATTGCTGCCAACTCAGTCAATTCATTCATTCATCATAATTGGTTCCTACACACATATTAGAATAACTAACTAACTACTTGCACCGAAACCATTACACAGTTAACATACTAACTAACTAACAACAACGTCTAACCATATTACACAGTTTACATATCAGACTTGCATGGAATTAAGACATGCTCCTCTGATGCGGGACAAAGGCAGGAGATGTATACTTCTATTCACACACCAAACCATTTAACTAACAGGATTAGATGTACACAATAACATTCACATATCCGCACAGGTTAATAAGCAAACAAAAGTGCAAACAAAACTAAATATAAACTCACCAGAGCTTCAGGAGTGGTCCACAGCTGAACAAATTGTTGCCAAATTTGTTCATCAATAAATGTGTACTTGTGCCAGGGTTTATGGTCAGGCTTCACCTCGGCAAAAATATACGTGTTAGCTAGAAAGGTCTTAAACTTCCTCCACCGATCAGCACAATAAGACAATGTTGTGTCTTTCAACTTCTCAGAGTCAGGGACGGTGTATGTAAGCCGGATAGTGTCCTAAATAGGATCCTTTACTGTGCTTTGGTCCACATTTTTCCACTCAGCTGTCAAGATGCTAACCTTGCTTCGAACTAGACTGCCGACAAAACTAGTATATATGGTTTTATTAGGACCGAAAGGTTGCAAATTTTCATCAAACTGAATCTCGAGCTTTGTCCCGGAATTCCGACTAAGGGATACATCCATCATTCGTGTGTCGCTTCTACCACGGCGTGCATGGCGCTGAGGAGGCTCATTGTGAGATGAAGAGGGTTCGTTCTGACCCACACCAGTGAAACCAGTATCTGGAGTTCCAAGAACACGACTGGAATCATTTTCACCGTCCATTTTCAAGACAGTAAGAGAGGAATGCTTGAGCAAATGAGGGAGTAACAGAGGCTAACGGTACGTGGGGCGAGGAAGAGAGGTCATGCAACAGGAAGGGTTTCGCAACGTGAACAGGGGTTCGTTCTTCAGTGAGAGTGACAAAAGCTTCCACACGAAGAAACATATATTTGGCGCCTCTTTTTTAAGACCGGACAAATGAGTATATACGGTCTTAAAAGTTAACCTTTAAGACCGGTCTTTCTAAAACTCCGGACTTAAAATTAATTTATTTTTTATTTAAACATTAGTACCGGCCTGATTTTACAACCGGTCTTAAAAGTCTAACTTTTAAGACTGGTCTATCTCTATCTCCGGTCTTAAAATTAATTAATTTTTTATTTAAACTTTAGTACCAGTCATATTTTAAGTCCGGTCTTAAAAGTCTAACTTTTAAGACCGGGTATTATATATGTTCGTTCTTAAAAATTTAATACATTTATATTTAAATTTAAGACCGGTTGTTATTTTAACAGGTCTGGATAAGACCTATGAAAAAATGATCCAGTATAAGAAGTTCTTTATATTTACAAATCTGCCACCGGTCATAGCTTTAGGACCGGTCCTTCGATAGTCCGGTCTAATTGTGGCGGTCTTAAAGCCCTTTATTGTATAAGAAGTTCTTTTTATTTACACAACTGCCACCGGTCACACCTTTAAGACCAGGGCGTCGATGATCCGCTCTAAATGAGGCGGTCTTAAAACCCTTTTTTGCACTAGTGTCAATATTAGTGATGTTTATTTGGTGTAACTGTTATTTATTTAACGTTCAATCCTAATCTTGAAGAAATGCGTTTGAGTATGACACAGCTAAAACAAGAAATCAACATATTAGACAAGAGAACGAAGATCTTAAGCAAATGAACATTAATATCTTGTCTAGGTTGGAAGTACCTGAGACAAAATTATCTGGGCCCTCTAGCAATGAAATTGAAAATGCAGAAAATGATGAGATATGTGCTATGGAAACTGTTGTTAGTTATTATATTTATCCTAACTTTATTGTAGCATGGTGAGATCTGAGACATGTCTATTTTATTAGATGGAAACTATTGACAATTTAATTGCAAGTTTCTTTTTATAATATATTATATTTTAACTATTCGGCATTTGTCTTCATGAATTGTGAGTAAATAATAGTCAGCTAAATCCCATTTCCATTCCCACAAATTCCCTTCTCCTTCTCTCAATTATTTTTTAAATATGAACTAAGAGTAAATACCCTTTTTGGTCCCTGGAAAACACACGGATGCCCTTTTTGGTCCCTGAGTAAAGGAAATGTCGTTTTGGTCCTTTTTAGGGACTAAAAATGACCTTTTTGGGAATTTATGACGGATTAAACTGTCCCAAAAAAATGTCCAAAAGGACTAAAATGAACCTTATTTTTCCATTTTAGGGACCAAAAAATGACTTCTTTTTTTCAGGGACCAAAAAGGGCATCCGTGTGTTTTCCAGGGACCAAAAAGGGTATTTACTCATGAACTAAATTTGAGATAAAGGAGAGGCAAGTTGTATTTTTTCTATTTTATTTTATTTTTTTATTTTTCTCCTTCTTTTCACTCTGTGTTTGACAAGTTATGTCCAAAGAATAAAACTATTTATAGGATCATATGATTTTTTAAAATTTTTTATTATTCATAAATACAACTTTAAATATCAAATTTATAGTTGCTGAAATATATTTTTTAATTTCCTGTTTTTTTAATGATTTTATGTAATTCAAGCTACCAAATTATATCATCTTGTTTTTTTTTGTGTCTTTTTATTAAATATATCGATGAAATAAAGAATTAATGCACATCAATTTGGTAAATGTCTCAGTCGTACCATATTTAGACGGTTTAAATCCTGACGCAGACACATTCCATTGAGAATCATCTCAATTCGTACCATATTCAGAAAAGTATCTAGAAAAACATGGAGCAATCTTAAATCATGATTAAGACGATGGCATCGTAATCTCTTTTAGTTTGACAAGGGTTGTCCACGAAACAAGTTGTTCATAATTGAATTCAGTCATTATATCTTCACATTTATTAATCTTTCAATGCTTATTTGTTTGGTTCTGCCACTTGGAGACCCATAATATACCGACTCAGACATGTTATTAATGACGCATGTTACCTGCTCGTACATGATTGATTGTCTGGACTCTGGATAGACCTTTTTTATTTTATTTTATAACATTGTTAAGATAGACTTTAAATTTACACATTGGCAAGAATATTGCGAAATTTTCTTTTTTATTTACCGGAATTATTGATTTAAATTTAAATTAACGACAACTACAGGAGCTTTTTTACTAGGGATAATCCCTTAAAAGAACTTAAAAAAGGCTAAAGGACAAAAAGGTGTTCCTAATATTCTTAATATTAGAGAGGGAAGAGGGCTTGATTTGTCCTTTTAAAAAATAAATCGAAATGACAGAAATGTCTCTGTGTTTAAAAAAATATTCTCTCATATTTTTTAAGGGTCTAACAAGTTCATATTAGGTTTTAACAAGTTCTGGTAAAGTTTTCAAAAAATTCCAATTCAAAAACCAACTCTTGCTATAATACAAGGTGTTGATTTCCAATTCTAATAAAGGTTTCATAAGTTCTTATAAGGTTTTAACAAGTTATGATAATATTTTTACAAATTCTAATTCAGAATCACCATTTCTTACAATGGCAAGATAATGGTTATGATAAAGGTTTCATAAGTTTAGATAAAATTTTAATATGTTTTGATATAATTTTCACAAGTTTCAATTCAAAAGTCACTACTGGCTACAATGCTAAGGTATTGATTCCTATTTCTTCACACGGTTTAAACGAGCCATTTTATCAGTGACTCAAGTGACTTTATAAAGTTATTCTTCACCCGGTTACAACTATTTTGGCAGGTGTCAACAAAAAGAGTGGTGCAATCTTAACTGTCACCATCCCTTTGCATAGAAACACCAAATTACACCATATACATGACCTTCCATTCCCTGACAGACTCCTAATCTCCTCTCACTGAAAACTAAATAAGTTTGTAACAAGCTCGTGTATTATTTGATCACTACTGTTAAACCAACGTTAACATCAAATAAACATAAGTAGCATGTACTGCCAATACATGTCATGGAGACCCAGCAAACCATAATGAATTGTTAGACAACTTCAAATCCTTGCATCACATTTTGTGTTCCAACTAAGTAGCCATAAATCCATAGCAAACTCCATAGCCACCACAAATTTCCCTGATATCAATGTCCAATAACAACTGAAGAATCACGCATAGGAAATTGGGAAAATTGAAATTCATAGATTAAAATACTGCACCAAGACAACTTAGGAAGACAAATCAACTAGAACAACTAAACACTTAAAATTAAACCAGACACATTTCTAGTCAAGCTAAGTATCACAAGCTGCAAAAAGTCAATAGTGCAAAATATTAGAAATAGGAATCAATACCTTAGGACGCCCTTTAGTTTTGACTAGTTGCGTAGGATCACGTACATCTTCAATGAGTGAAAATTGCTAAACAATACCAGGGATTGGTTCGTCTTCAATTTTCTTTTTTCTTTCTTTTCAATTGTTGTTGCAGAAATTCAGCAACCATAGCATCAAGTCTTCTAATCTCAGAAATAGAATCTCTTGCTTCAGAAACAGGCATAGTGAGTTTGGAGTGAACTAACCACAAAGTCAATGCTCTGACTTCATTAGTAGTTGTTTCAACATGAATGTCTACAAGATTTTCAGCCCTATAGCTTGCATCCATTGTCCATCTAGACAAAATATATTTATCGGGAACGGTTATTATTTGTTTCTTATTCATAATGTATAAAATATGTCTAAACAAAATCCCCATAGTCTCAAATTTTGCACACGAACAATGAGCTGTGAAGGTTTCTGTTAAATGGTAGTCGACGATCGCCCACCACTTTTTATCAACTTCACGAGACCCAACTCAGTACTTGATAAGATTTTCGTCTGATGAAATCTTTTCATGAAAGTAATCAAGTAAGGCAGTCTTCCACTCCCTTTTAAAGATCTCAAATAATTGTGTGCGTAGTGCTTGACTATGCTCCATAACATGTTTTTTGATGTGCCACACGCAAAAACGATGTCGTTCTTCTGGAAATATCTTAGCAATGGCTTTTCCCATAGCTTTGTCTTGATCAGTGATAATAGTAACCGGAGACTTATTAAACATACATGTTCGAAACTGTTCAAACAACCATGTAAATGTTGACTCCGTTTCATCTTCTAATAAAGCGGCAGCAAACAAAATTGATTTCCCATGGTGATTAACTCCCACAAAAGGGGCAAAAGGAAACCTAAATTTATTTGTTTTGTAAGTCACATCCAACACAAGGACTTCGCCAAATTGAGCATATGCAGCTCTCGACCTACCATCCGCCCAAAAGACGCTTCTTAATGTGCCATCTTTTGCTAGATGCATATCAAAATAAAAAGCTCCATCAAGAGTGGACTTCCTTTGAAAGTGTTTGATGATGCTTTGACATTCTTTCCCTACATTATTCTTTCGTTGGCTTGATATAATAGTCTGAATTTGAACTGGGGTAATATTAACTTCTTTGACCATATTGTTCACCACCTTTGAGATTTTTGAAGACGTTAAACCCTCTTGATAAAGCTGAGAAACAATAGATCTAGTAAACTCTGAGCGTCGTAAATCTTTGTGAGAACAAAACTTCTTCACCTTTGAAGGAGTGTTAATCAATGGATTATTGTGTGTATCATTGAACTTCTCCACAACCCTTGATTCATCTACTAACTTTATTTGGAGCATTGCTAAATAATCAGTCCTTGTATCCCTTCGCCTTTTGACATTATGAACATCAACTCTTTTATCATTTAGTCTCTTGACACCTTGCTTTGAGCACACATGATTCCACCTATATAGTTGTTGTGTTTTCATATTCTTGCTAGAGTACTGCTTACGTATTCCAAACCCTTTACCTTCTGCATAATCATTATAAAAATCATAAGCTTCTTCTGCTGTCTTAAAGACCTTACCCAAAATAGAGGTTTCACTATCATCATCTTCCACAATCTCATGTACATTATCCTCCCCATAATCACCATCTTTAATTTGTCTTCCAAGATTTCATAGTGATCATCTTCTCCAAATTCATCACTGTCTTTCTCCAAATCAACAACATCATCAAATGATACCAAACTTTCACGTATGTCATTGTCTTCAGTAGTTGTTATTTGTGAGTGATCCATGATAAAAATCACAACTTAAGCAACAACATGCTGTTTTATATAGATATCAAACTTTCACTCAAATTTGTACAACAACGGAGATATATAAATGAACTTGTTTTATATAAGGAAATGGTTAACATAAACAAAAGAAAAAGACATTTTATCTTCAATTTTAACACAAAAAAAGATGAAACCGATGGAGTCAAAAGATAATTTGAAAACAAAGACCTGCAACCAGGGACGGACCCAGGAATTTTAGTGACAGGGGGCGAAAATAATTTTGAAGGTTACACTAAAATGGACCGAGTTTAAGATAAGCATGACGAATTTCATCTTGTTGATTTATAGGATATTTCCATATTGGAGGCGCAGTCCAGATCTCTTTCCAATGAAGTAAGATCAACTTCTTTAACTACCTCTTTATTTTCAATTCTATGAGACTTTGAAGGAGTCTCAGTATTTGACAATTCAACATTAGGAGTAAACAATGACAAAGACTCACTATTCTTTCTCTTAAAATAAGTATCAATAGTAGCACTCTTTCTCATAATAATCACCTCAAAGAGTATGAATTATTTCATGAACAATATGATTTAAGAAATATTATTAATAACAAAAGTAAACCGATTAAAATAAAATTAACGTTAGTCATCATCTATATTACTATAGCCATATTTTGACAAAACTCAAAATTTACCCAAAATTCTAACCCTAAAATATTCTATAATCAGAATAAAAGTAGTATCATTAGAAAGATAAAATCATGTATGATAAATTTTATAAATAGAGTTTAATAAAAAATAATTTTGAATACCTTATTAATTCTCAAAATTTATCAAAAGCTGTTGGAAAAAAAATGGCGGATGAGTTGCTTGAAGAGTACGATGGGATTTCGGAAAAGTGAAAAAAGTAGGGTTAGGGATATATTAAAGTTGGTGGGCCCCACCTTTTTTGTTTTAATATACATATGAAAACGAAGAGACCTTGACTTGGAAGAAATTGGTGGCAGTTAAGTTGGGGAGTTATATTCTTTATTTATATATATTTATTACACTCTTTATATATATTTTTAAGAAAAAAATTACCTCCATCCGTCCCTGCCTGCAACCTATCAAATAATTTGATTGAATCGGGTTTGTGTTTTGTGGGCATGTCATGGTGTGTCAAGAAAATGGGTCATGTCTTTACTGCATATTCAATCAATTCAAAAACGGACAAAAAAAACAAAAATTGTAAGAAAAATAAAAATATCTTTGGGAATGGCCGCCTGGCCTGGTACGAAGTAGGAGAGCTATCCCAGCAAAAAATCTAGCATTTGTAGGAAAAAAAAAAAGTTTATAAGACCGAGATGGTGACATGTACCAGGATGAAAATCTTCTCCAGAAGATGCAAAAATATGAAAGAACCCTAAAATCTACCAATTGCATAAATTGAACTAGTCCCATTGCTGAAGATTAGAACCGGAATAGTGACAGCGATTGCAAGCATAGTGTAGAAGATGATGAACAGTGATTTCCTCTCTAGCAGCGCCTCTGTTTCTTCACCGTTTCCAGCCTCCGGTTTCTTTCTGCGCCTGATCTACGGCTCTCTTTCTGGAATAACTTAGGTCACCGGCGGCGATGGTGGTGAGTAAGGAATGCCGCCGTCGACTATAAAGCAAGGGCGAGAAGCAAGAAGCTATAAGATTAAGATTGATCAGTAATCTCCTCTCAAGGTCTGGCGGAGCTCTACCTTGTTCTCTCTATTCAGTAAGCAAATTAGATGTTTTTAATTTTGTTTAGTGTGAAACGGTGTAGTTTGGAGGTTACTGAAGATAATGTTATCTCCAGTCACTGGAGAAATCTTAATCCCTATATTAAAACCCTTCCCTTAAAACAAAATCATAGCTAGTGAACAAACTCATTTAATATAAAGGTTAATTCTATTTAAATTTTATGGTCTCTAATCGTTTCATTGTCACCCTAAATAGAAAAATAAAAATATCAGAAGAAGATCATGCAATTTGGAATTGTAGGACGCAACTTTATGAGGCTAACAATTAATGACAAGCTACTTTCCAGCTGCCAAACACTTGTTGGCCCCTGAAAATTTACAAAGAAGAGCAACAATTGAACGGTCAAGAACGACGGATGGGCAAGATTTCTATGTTTTTAAACTTTCGGTCAAACAAGAGACTAGAAAAATTTCCCGGTGACCACTGCTCCCTATGCTAAACTTCGCCTTTGAAATTATATCAACTAATATTTATTTGGCAGCCGGAGCTACACTCCCTTCATTAAGTGAATCTGAAAATAACGATGAAGCATGAAGATCTAATGGAAGCATGTTATCTTATAAATCTTTGAGCTTATAATTGTCATGATTTAATTTAAAAGTTGAAGTTTGAACATTAAAATAATGTTATGATGATATATATGTTTAAATTTAAGTTTTTTTGTGCAATATGTGATGATTGAACTTTGAATATTCAAAATTTAAAATGGTAATTTTTATCTATATTTTAAAAAATACATAGTTGAAAATTTAAATGGGTTACCCATAACCCATTTTAATCTGTCTATTTATGTTATAACCCGTTTAACATAAGCTTAAATGAATTGAGATACAAGCAGGGGCTAGTTTGTACCCATGTAATATTAAATAGGCGGGCTAAAGTTTAGATATGCGCTACCCAACACGCATGTTGCTCTCCATTGAGAATCATCTCAATTCTTACCATATTTGGAAAAGTACCTAGAAAAACATTGAGCAATCTCAAATCATGATTAAGACAATGGCATTGTAATCTCTGAGTTTGACAAGTGTTGTCCACGAAACAAGTTGTTCATGGTTGAATTCAGTCATTCATATCTTCTCATTTATTAGTCATTAAATGCACATTTATCTGGTTCTGCCACTTGGAAACCGATAATATCCAGATTCAGAGATGTTATTAATGAAGCATGTTACTTGCGCGTACATGATTGATTGTCAAGATTTTGAGCGAAAAAAAAAAATTGATTGTCAAGATATACTTTTTTAATAACATTGTCGAGATAGACTTTAAATTTAGGAATCAACTAGAATATATTAAATTTTCTTTTAATTATTGATTTAAATTTATATGGAAAATAACTGCAGGAAGATTTTTTTTCTTTTGCTTAACAGCTGATTATTATTTTTTTTTTTTGCTGTGAAAAATGATGAAGATTTTTTGTAATATAATGAAACATATTACGGTACGTTCTTCTATAAATACAAGTAAATTAGACTAAAAATTATTTAGTAAAATTACATCTTGATATATATTAATTTCAATTCAGGTTCTGAATCATTTTCATATCTTTCTGAAACTTAAAACATCTATCAATTTTGAGCATAAAATTAAGTTTTGAGAAGATTAAAAAACTTTAGAAAAATTGGTTGAAAACATTATTTGAACTTTATTTTTTTATCATAACTTACGTGCCCATTATACCATTCATTAAAAAGTTCGAGTTTGCAACCTCATATTTAAAAAAGCTTTTAGGAAGTGCTTGGAGTGATGTGGGCTATAAGGCCTTGACACGTGTGAAGTTTGGTTCAAGTTTAAGAATCTCAAAAGCTTATATCATGTTGCGTTTTATATAAAAATTCTATGTCCTAAAGGCTGAAACACAATGCTTTAAAATTCTAAGCTCCATACTAGTCCAGAAGATTTTCCGCCTTGAGCAGTTAGATATTGATTTCCCAAATATATATATATATATTGCAAAATTATCTCTTCTTTTTTTCTTTTTTTTAAATGTTGCCCCAGTCGATAAGGATTTGATATATATAGTAATCATGAAGGTTATGCATGGGTTCAATTGTTGCTGTTGTAAGAACATTCTTGTGGTTGATATGTAAATACTTGTATAAGTGTTCTTTGAACCAAAAGATATGCCCTAATAAGTTACACCTGACTCACCAAAACTTTTGATTACCAACAAAATTTGAAAAAGTTGACTCCTTTCTTTTCCTAATCATTACATTGACATAGCTAGTTTCATTCCAAGATCAGGTACTTAGTTCAAGTTCAATGTTCACAGTATAAATGGATATAATTAAACTCTAGTTAACATTTCATGCAGACGCAAATTAACATTTCACAATGTAAATGGATATAATTAATCTCTATTTGTATAAGAAATTATTTATATAGAAGCCCAACCTATATATTGCAAGATAGCTCGTTTGGTGAAAGAAAACATAATTTTAGATAGCTAGCAAAATTATATAGTATTAGGTACAATCATGTAATCTGACTTTCCGTTGTGTCATGCAGCTAATGGATGAAAATGCTTCAAACATTTTTTTCCCATTCACAAAACTTCAACATGAAATCTTGCGTAAAACCATGGAGCCTCTTTATATTATAATATTATCATAATTTGTTTTTTAATCTTGCATTATGAATTTTGAAAAACCCATATACTATTGTCAATGAAGACATTTTTAAAACAATAGCTACCGACTAATTCAAATTTAAGCATTCAAAGGACGTTTTGTACTATCAGCATTATTATTTTTTATATATCTGCAAAATTCAAATGATCAACGAGCTTTTTTATATATATTAAAACCCTTCCCTTCAAACAAAATCATAGCTAGTGAAAAAACTCATTTTATATAAACGTTAATTCTATTTGAATTTTATGGTCTCTAATGCTTTCATTGTTACCCTAAATAGAAAAATAAAAATATCCGAAGAAGATCATGCAATTTGGAATTGTAGGACGAAACTTGATAAGGTTAACAATTAATGAAAAGCTACTTCCCAGCTGCCAACTACTTGTTGGCCATTCCTCTTTAATTTTGGTCAATAGGGACTGTCTATATATTGGTTACATGGATGGTTCTATTCACAGAAAGCATCCCACATCCTATCGTTGCAAGCATCTCATCAAATGGCTTCCAAGTTCATCTTTTTCCTTTTTTCTCTCTTTGCTCTTTCACTCCTGATCTCCTCGGAGGTCACAGCTAGAGACCTGCCCGAGTCTTCCTCTAATCATGGTGAGTTGAATCCTTTTGTTGTGAATCTCTACAGTAGTGGTGATGTTTCATTTTATTTTTCCTTTAAAAAAAAGCCACTATGAAAATTTTATTTTTTATTTTCTATCGTCACTTTATGTTCAGTTAAAATTTTATTTTTGAGCACTAAAGCTATGGGGAACTCAATCCCTTTCACTGCAGCGTATGAAAAATATTAAACCTACTACAAATATTCTATCATATAAAAAGGAATACTAGCTATTATGCTGTGCAAGTTCTCTTTCTCTTTGGCCTGAATTTGTTACATTGTTTTCTAATCAATAAAAGATATTTTAGATAATATTTTAACCAGAAGTTTTACTCAGCAGGCATCGATGTATGCAAAATGTCATAGAATATTATTATTTCATGTTATGGAATGAGCCATTTGCTTCCAAATCCTTACATTTACCAATAATAGCCATAAAGCTGTTATAAAGTACAAATGTATAACTTCTTTTGCAACTTCTACTTTTCCTACTACATTTAGTATAACGGTATGACTTCAAATAACGTGGCTTTTCCTAAGATTTTTGTCTGTATTGAAGAGAAAATCTACTATATTTATTTATATTTTCGAACCGTTCTATATTTCTTCACTTTATGTATTTGCAGCTGAGGTCGACACAATGAAACATGGAGAGGTGGATGATGCCAAATATGGCGATGGAGGCTATCCAGGCCACGGCGGAGGCTATCCTGGCCATGGTGGGCACGGTGGTGGTTACCCAGGTCATGGTGGCGGCCAACGGGGAGGATACTGCCGCTATGGATGTTGTGGTGGACAGTATGGAGGAGGCTGCAGAAGATGCTGCTCTTACGCTGGTGAAGCTGTAGATGCAGAACCAAAGACTGAACCTCATAACTAAACCATCAACTCACCTCATAACAATAAGTATTATGCATTAAGTAGTGAATAAAGCTTGGGCATAGATGCATACAAGGAATTCAATCTCATATAGGAGTGGAGTTCCAAGCCAAAAGTCAAAGTACGATTTGGGTGTAATTTCTATAGCTATAGCTATTTCCCTTCTATATTTGCACAATAAAGCATGAATGTCTGATTTATGCAAGTTAACAGTTACCTTGGAATTCAGCAATAACCCAAGCACACACAGTCCACTAGGTACTACAGCCTAAATCCACAATCATGATACAACACACATACAAGAGCAACATAGAGTATGCAAGTTAACACACATACATGGCACTCCTCGCAAACAGTAAACTCTTCTCTTGGTGCTTGAAATATGTCCCACGTGCGTTAACACCCTAGATATAGCAAAATATCATGCTTTAAATACAAGCTTTACTTCAAGTTCCATAAATTTCGCCTAACTCCAGAATTTCCCAGAACCTCTGACCCAACTTCGCTGATTTTTAATAAATTCTATAAAACTCTTATTAACATGAAATAAGTGGCCATTGAACCCTTTGAATGTATAGTTTATATTAAAAATATTTTTCAAGGTGTTTAGGGTTCATAACTTTCTCTTATTTCAAAACCCTAGCCACTAGTCCGAGACTCATTCCAGGTTTTGGGGTCATTTTCAACAGCAAAGAACTCTCGGTTGGAAAATCAAAATCACATGGAATATTATATCAAATTCATCCCCAAGATGTCTACTTTCACCATGTAAAGTTTCAAGGAAAATGGACGTCATTTACGATTTTAAATTATCCGATTACTACACGCTGCCCAGAAGATCATGGGCCCCACAAGCTCTTTAACCGAATTGCCCTCTATCTTTTTTATTTCCTTACAACATGTGCTTAATTTCTTTGGTCACATTATCCTTCTCTCTCTTGACCACTTGGCCGAATTTGGGGCATAATTAAGAGGCTTATTGATCACACTTATTGACTTTATTACACTTGTTCACGTAATAATTAAATATTCCATGTTGTTTCTGTAGTATGACATGCAGCAACATAATCTCATTTTTGCACATGAGTTTCACTGGCAGAATTCTCAACCAACTTTGAAAATTCATATCTCAACTTTGAAAATTCATATCTCTATGTACAAATGTCCAATTTCAGTGATTCCAATGGCTATGTAACCACAATTAAGTCTTTTTTTTTTGGAAAACATACCTCCCTTGGTCAAACATATGTAACCTATCCTAGATTCATGAATCATTACAAAATGGTCCAGAAAATATTCCAGATTCCAAGGCTAACTTAAGGTACATAGGTCTAATTGACTTATATGACCCATCAAGTTAAACATATTCATGTCTACTTTAAATTTGGAAAGTTTCATAGCCATTGGATATGATTTGCTTAGACAAAGGCACGTCACAAGCTGACTACCTTCTAGGAACCCTAATTTGCTAGCATCAAGGGAATTCCCTTTACAATGTTTATCACACTTCCTGAACTGGGTTTAGTCATCTGCTTGATACAGGCTTGTCCTCAAGTTTATAGGCCCAAAATTTAGGATATTACACCTTAAAACCATTTTAATTTTTTAATTTTAAAAAATAACTTTCTATTTTTTTTATAAAAAACAACTTATTCAAAATAGTTTTCTTAATAAATTTTATTATTATTTTTTTAATGTTATTTTAAAACATGAACAAATAGCTGTTAGTCCCATATATGTGTTTTGATTATAATTAACCATTATAAACAATCTAAGACTTATTATCCTAGGCAAAATGTTTTAACTCAATTGAAAAATGGATCATATCAGTTGAGGCTCTCTGCTGTCATATTGACTCAAGCCAAGGCTTGATGACTCAAGTCAATCCCTTTACATTTGTAGCCAAAATGACATTTTGACTCGAGCCACCAAAAGTCAACCTCGAGTTTAATCCTAAACTCAAGCCAACATATTCTATGACTCGAGCCAATTGTCTAAAAACTTAAAATGATTTCAAAAATATATTTTGTTTAACTTGAGCCAGAGACTATTGACTCTAGCTAGAATTTTTACTGTTATATTTAAAAATGAATTAGACTTGAGCCATCACTTATCACCTCAAGTCAGAAAGGTCTATTTCGAAAATAGCTCAAAGTGTTTTATTGCTCGGACTCGAACCAGGGTTTTGGTGCCTCGAGTTTGGGAATAGACTCAAGCCATGGTTTTCTGCCTCGAGTTGAAGAAACTTCAGAAGCTAAGTGATCAATTGCAGATTGACTCGAGCCACCATTCTTGAGCCTCAAGTTTGATCATAGGCTCAAGCCAGAGTTATTTGACTCAAGTTGATTAACTTAATTCTTTTCTTCTCTGCGTTTTCAAAACCAATTTGACTCGAGCCAGGATTATGCAGACTAGAGCCAATCATCCTTTAGTTAAAATAATCTCCATGTCCGAATCTTTCACATTACTAAGATTGTTTTCTATTCTTCATCTCATCTCTCATTATTATTCCTAACTATGTTTAATCAGTTTATTAATGAGTTTTAGATGGTTAGAATGTGGATTAACCTTGTTCTTGGATAAAGCAATCTCATGTGTCAGAGCATTAAATGCTCTTTGCCTATTCGAGACACTAATCCAGTAAGCATTCCTCTGAGCATATGAAAAAATGTTTCTTGCAAGATATTATTCATTCCTATTACTGTCCTCAACGGTCACAAATGAAAGAATAAAAGAATTAAAGAATGTTGAAGATGGAGAACATTAATGGTTTATCGCTTCATCTCTCTAACGGACATTTTGAAGAGTCTCAACGGATAACTCTTCAAGCTTCTACAATGGTCATAAATGTCATGAACTATAAATATCATAAGCTTTGAATTAGCCACCTACTGAAACACTGTGCAATCAATTCGACTCAACTAAAATTTACTGTTTCATTAACTGAGCGTAATATCTTCGGATATTATTATTGTACTTCAATGTTCATCACTTTATCTTCTCTGTGAGAGAGTTAAACACTTATCAATATATTGCTCATTAGTGAAATCCTAAGTTTGTGGAACCTTAAGTGTGGATGTACAATTATAGCTTGTAAGGGGGAGTGAGTCCTAGTGTGAGAGGATCATCCGAGTAAGAAGTGTGTAATTGTAACCATTATTTTGAGTTAGTGAAAAATCCTAAGGTGCTTGGGGATTAGACATAAGTCGTGCAATTAGACCGAACCAGTATAATCTCACTGTGTTCATTTCCTCTCTTTATCTCTGTGTCTTTGTGTTCTTAAGGCTCCAACGAAAAGTTTTTATAATCACCTATTTACCCCACCTCCCTCAAGGTGATATTCCACCTTCAATAGCCCCCAAATCTTACTAACCATTTTCATTAATTCTCGTTTTCTTAGCTTATGCAGTGCAACACATGCAGAACAATAATTCTTGTAGTTATTAGTTATGTATCTTTGTCCAAATAGTTAATTAATAATTCACTAATATGAAAATAAAATGTAACAATTAGAAATTATGTAAAAACAAATACTCAATTGATTTATAATTGTTACATTTTATTTATATATTTATTGATTATATATAAATAGGTCTTTGATTATTATTTTTTTACAAAATTAGTATTTGTTTACTAGAAAATACAAAAAATATATATTATATTTAAGACCATAATGAACTACCTAAATAGGTCATTTATTAAGGAACTGAGAAGTATTATTAAATTTTTTGCCAGTAAACAAATATTACTACGTTTCTTTGGTCTTTAGTATAAGATTTCGTTTGTAGTGTTAATTATACTATAAATGAGCCCCACCACATCCCCTTCATTGAAGCTTGAGCGATAACTGTTGGTTCAAGCCTTTCACCCAAGAGTGGGGTCAATTGAGTGATATTAAAAAATTCAATCTTAAAAAAAAAAACTTTAATGAAGAGATTAGAGTTAGAAATATATCATTGGAAGTAGACACAAGATATTTATACGGGTTCAATCTAGTCTACTTAATCCATGTCCAGTCCCCATAAAACCTTTTGAGTATTTCCCTATGCCTCCAAGACTTGTCAAACTATTGGTGCCTTAGTACAAGCAAGCTCATTCTCAAGGAACACTCTCCTCCCCTTACACTTTGTAATCAATGCCCAAACTCAAGGTCCCACTATCTTGACTTTCTTAATCATAATAAATGTTTTAGAAGAATCTCTCTCAAAGTAAATAAATAATCACTCAAGTACAAAATATCTTACAAGATCAAATCACAAGACTTACCAATTAATGAAACCGTGAAAGTTTGCCGAGAGTTGGTGCCTTCGTCTTCGATGCTCAACTATTTATAGCTTGGCAAAAAATTAATGATTGTTGCTTGTTTGAATATAGCCATTGAGTGTACAAGGTCAATTCTTCTCTACTTTGAGGTAGCCATTGTAAGACAGATGGAATTTT
Source organism: Acacia pycnantha (assembly GCA_025563575.1). NCBI lineage: Eukaryota > Viridiplantae > Streptophyta > Magnoliopsida > Fabales > Fabaceae > Acacia > Acacia pycnantha. The sequence continues at coordinate 572,219 of JAMWYP010000120.1, forward strand.
GATTGGTTCGGGAAGGAAGCATTTAACGCTTATGCCACAAAAGTTCTTTTTGCTAATACTTGTGTTAATCCATGATTAAACACCTGAAACATGTTCAAACAGTGGTTTAGTAAAGTATAGAGTTGATTAGGAGTAAAAGGAACATCCTTAAGAATGATTTTATGTGTATCAAAATTCCTAAGACGTTGTTATGTCATAGTATCTGCATCACTCGAGTTGATAATCACTTTGTTCTAAAAGCCATCTTGAAAAGATAACTAATTACTGTATAGATCACTAAAGTGATGTGGAAATGATGCTAAATTGTGTGGTCACTCAAGCGATCTTTTTGTGAAAACACTTGATCACTTCTTGAATCACTCAGGTAATGTGGAAGTGATCTCTATTTGACTATTCACCACTACTATAGAAAACACTTTTTACGTTCATTTTTCTACGTCCCTTTTCAAGGGAACACCTATGTAATCGATGTAGTAAAGTCTGGTAATAATGTCCCTTTAAAAAAGAGATGTCATAAGACAACGTAAGAGATTTACGGTATCCCTTTTTTAAAGGGGCGCCCTAAGTATATTTTTTCTTTTTAAAATGACATCTGAATCATTGCCGGAAATTGAACTGGTAGCCCCTGGTTTTTTTAAAATGATATTGATTGTTGCAAACACTTAACGAAGATCTGAATTAGAATTAATCGATTGAATGAGAGTGGTAGATGAACAAAGAGAGACATAGGAGGTAAAAAGGTGGAATGTGTACCTATGAAATCAATGATAAGACGGTCGTTACAGTAGCATTTGGAGGGTGGTGGAAGAAAGACTCGTTGTGAAGAGGACCAGCTTGATTGAAGGCTGAAGATGGAATATCACCTAGAGGGGGGTGAATAGGTGATTATAAATTTTTTCCTTTTAAACAAACACACGAACCCAGAAATAGAAATAAGCAGAGACTGAGAGAAGGAAAAATGAACACTGAGAATTTATACTGGTTCGGTCTAACTCAACAACCTACGTCCAGTCCCCAAGCACACCTTGGGATTTCACTAACTCTTAATCACAATACAATTACACACTTTGTACTCGGATGATCCTCTCACTAGGACTCACTCCCCCTTACAAGTTGTAATCGTACACCCACACTTAAGGTTCCACAACCTTAAGATTTGACAACACAGTAATCTAAATAAGTGTTTAGAAACTCCTCACGAGTAGATAAAAGATAAACACTGAAGTACACGACATATCCAAAGATATTAATGAAACAGTAGTAGTTGTAATAAATCGAAATGAATACACAATGTTTCGGTAGTTGACGAATTCAATGCTTCCGGTATTTATAGTTGAAGCATTTATGGCCGTTGGAGAAGCTTGAAGATTAACCGTTGTGAGTCTCAAATCTTTCCGTTAGACACATGACGTTCGGATAATATTTTTCTTCGTTCAAATATTCCAGGTGGATGTACAGTTCCAACATTCCCTTCATTCCTTTTGTTTTGCCCGTTAGGAAATAGCATTGAATGCAAAAGAGAATATTTGTAAATGCTTTCCATTCGCTCAGAAGGTAGTTACCGAGGATATCACATCTTTAGTAACTGCATTTAATGGTTCTGTCAGAGTTCTTTGCTTTTCTGCTAAAACAATGGTTAGCAACCTGTAACACGCTTAAATGATGATTAGTGCTTTGTTTAAATAACATTCAATAAGTCAAGCAAGTGATTTCAAGATAACCCATGAGATTTGAAATGAAATATATTTCAAGCTTGCTCGGGCATCATTTAAGAAAGTGTGTTATAAAATGAAACCATCGACCTATGCTCGGGCAACACCAAGCATCTGCTCGAGCACTCAAAAGTGCCTACTCGGGCATGGTTATTTTGAAGAATAAAATGTTTTAGTGAACGATAGTGCTCGGGAAAACTTCTCATCATGCTCGGGCATGGGTGAGGCAAAGAGTTTCGAATACCAAGCAACAGGCCTGGTCGAGCATGATGTTGTGCCTGCTCGAGCATGCTGCCCGAGCAAGATAAATTCTTGCTCGGGCATGAGTCGTCCATAGAGGAATACAGAGGAAGCGAGAGATGCTGCTCGAGCAACTCTATACCCTTGCTCGAGCATGACTAATTCATGCTCGAGCATGAGTCGAGCAACTCTTAAAGTAAGAAGAGAGTGTATTGCCTGCTCGAGCATTTGTCTACCTATGCTCGAGCACTATGCTCAGGCATAACTTACTCGCTGCTCAGGCACACTACATATGTTAACACATTCTTTATGTTTCTAGCCCGAAGATGCTCGGGCACGCTGGTTCCCTGCTCGAGCATGCGTTAACATTGAATTCTTTTTAACACTTTGAACTATTTATTAAGAGTAAATACCCTTTTTGGTCCTTGGAAAAACACATTTGACCCTTTTTCGTCCCTGAGTAAAAGAAATGTCATTTTGGTCCTTTTTAGGGACTAAAAAGGACCTTTTTGGGAATTTCTGAGGGATTAAAATGTGCAAAAAAATGATCAAAAGGACTAAAAGGGACCTTATTTTTCCATTTTAGGGACTAAAAGTGACTTATTTTTTTTCAGGGACCCAAAAGGGCATCCGTGTTTTTTCCAGGGACCAAAAAGGGTATTTACTCATTTATTAATAAACAAAATCAATGTGTGTCATCATCAAAACATATGAAAAACAACAAAGGCAGCAGAGAGACCACCGGTGTCAGAATTGGAGTCGCTAAAATAGAATATGGTCGGAAAATCACAGTCGCTTGAAGCATATGTTAACAATGAGATGGAAAGCCACATGCACAGAGGACAAACCTAAATAAACCTCATATTGGTAGTTCTATTACAGCGACTAAAATCTATGAGAGAGGAGATGAACATAGAGCCTTGAGTGAATTTAAGACGGCAAGTGAGATTGCATATCTTCAGATCTGCCCAAATTTCTTTAGATTTGCCCAAATAGTCAAATATGAGGGTGGAATATCACCTAGAGGGAGGTGAATAATGATCTTGATAAACTTTCCTGGGATTCACTTAGAAAATAAATTATTGGAGTAGGAGAAAAGAATTGAACACAAGGAGATTTATACTGGTTCGGTCTAAATCTTTGACCTACGTCTAGTCCTCAAGTACACCTTGAGATTTCCACTAGCTCTTTAAACACGTGTACAATTACCCACTCTGTAACTTAGGATGATCCTTTCACTCTCGGACTCACTCCCTCTTACAAGTTGCAATTGTACACCCTTACTTAAGGTTTCACAACCTCAAGTTTTAACAATAGAAATAATGAAGGTGTTTGAGAGCTCCTCACGAGTGAATAAAGTATGAACACTGAACTACAATGTGTATTGTGATTCAAAATATAATTGTAGTAATAAGAAAGATGTATGTCTCATATATGCTTGTGTTGTTTCTTCAATTGAATCAGATGTCTCTTTATATTGTTCATGATTCGGGTCGATCAGTGTTTTGAGAAGATATCCGTTGGGTCATACTGTCTCTTGGATTTCTGATGATTGCTCTGTATTGAAGATTATGATCGTTGCATCATTTAGTGTTTTTACTCATTTCGTGCAAGGAATCACTCTGAGTAATGGCTATATCAATTGTTTACAAGTGAAGGACTTCATCTTCTTGAATTTTCCTCTGTTGACGCGTGAAATTAAATACTCTGATTTTTCGTTTCGTCAATCAGTGGTTGATTCCTAAAACTCACTTAAGTATAATGATTAGAAAATGGAAATTAATAAGTTTGAATATGATTAGTAATAATGCTGATTCAATAATAGTTTTAGAAAGAAATCAATCAGAGATAGTGCATCGTGATTCTGTTCGTAACGACCTTGCTCGAGCAAGGTGTTTTTCGTTGCTCGGGCAAGCCTCAAGAAAAACAGACTCTCTCTCTGATGCTCGGGCAGGCTATTCACTTTGCTCGAGCAAGGTTTACTCGGGTGCTCGAGCAAGCCTCAGGGAAATTGGTTTTTCTCGTTGCTGCTCGGGCAGGCTGTTATGGTGTGCTCGAGCAAGCCTTAGGCAGAGGCGAAAATCAGGGATATTTTGTTGCTGCTCGAGAAAACAAATATATGTTGCTCGGGCATGGTGCAGACGACATATAGTGGCAAATTAATAGGGCTTGAGTAATGTTGCTCCAGCAAGAATTTATCTTTGCTCGGGCATGGTGCTCGAGCATGAAAGAATTCATGCTCGGGCAGACAACATCTTACAGCGTACTTTGTGAGGCTGCTCGGGCAACCTTTTTCCTGCTGCTCGGGTATAGTGCTCGAGCAAGCTTTCTCTGGTGCTCGAGCAAGCTTTCTGTTTTGAAATAGGATTGCTTCTACCTCGTCGTTGCTCGAGCAAGGGATTTCTCCTGCTCGAGCATGATTGCCCTTTTTGCGATATAGGAGAGTGTTGCTCGGGCAAGGGTATTTATGCTGCTCGGGCAATATACACTTAGCTTAGCGTCTTAACTCTGAATCCCGATGATGCTCGGGCATGATATGTTTGCTGCTCGAGCAAACTCTGATTTGCATGTTTTCACTCAATTTGATAACTCACAAATTGTAATCATCAAAACACCGAGAACTAACATTCTCCCCCTTTTTGATGATGACAATTCTTTAAGAATTTGTGTTTTGAGAGGAGTTTTGTAAGTTGATTGAATTGAGAGTAATATGGGAAATGATGGGATTGAAATGGTTTATATGTAAAGAAGCCAAAAGAACATTTTTCATTAATCATTGCAATTGAGTACAATGTTCTTAATTAACACAATACAAGCTCAAATCAAGAACAACACAAATCAAAAATGCAAATGCAGACCCTATCATTCTCCCCCTTTGTCATCAGGAAAAAGAGGGGCCTGATCAGAAGGAGGGGCCTGAGTACAAGGAGAGGGAAAGTCAGAAGATGAGGTAGATGGGAGAGGGACAGTAGATGGATCGATAGGATGCCTCGGAAGGATGTGGGAGCCCGAGGGTATGAAATGTTGGACAAAGGCGTCCAATGTGGCATCCAATCCAGAAATCTGCCTCTGCTGACGATCGGCTGTCTGCTGGACTTGTCGCTTGAGTTCCTGTTGCTCCTCATAAAGAACGACATAGCTGGACTCTAAATCGGTTTTTAATTCAGCCAAGTCCATGTCAAAGTTGAGGCCGATATGTTGCTTGAGATTCTTCATCTCATCAGACATGGCTCGGATCATCTGAGATGTCAGCTTCCGGAAGGCGTCCAGTGACAGTAAAACAGGAGCAACGGCTGCTCGAACAGAGGTATCAACAGCTGCCTGAATTGCAGCTTATGTAGCGGCCTGGGAAAAGGAAGGAGCAGATGTGGAAGGACCAGCCTTAGAAGATTCTGCCTCATCTGGAGGAGCAGTGGAGGGAACAGATGGCCCTGGTCTGGGGACTGAAGGCTAGGAGGAGGGCATTGGTTCTTTTCCCTTGCGCTTCTTCTTGGATGATGCTTTGGTGAAAGACACCTGAAGACGGATCAGATGCTCTGGCCCAAAACGGGGAGGATATTCTTCCTTGTCCTCTGATAAGTACCAGAAGTTGTTGACCTCCAAGATCCGGGATACCAGAGTAGGATACGAAATGGTAGCTCTGAGTCTCACCTGAGCCTCTGATATGAAGGAAATCATTTTGTCCAAAATCCACTTGCCAAGATTCCTTGGTTCCTTGGTAATGAGCGAGGCAAATCTCTCGAAGTCCTTCAGAACAAAGTGGGTGAAGCTCTGACCCTTCTGGACGAGACTCCGACTGTAGATGTACCAGAGCACCCTGTGCTCGTCGCTCATAGATGCAGGGGTCAGATTGATCTTTTTATTCCCATCTACCGGGATGTGAGGAAACAGAGTCTGGTGGCACCGAGCTGGAGACAGCTTCGGAGGGTCTTCAGGAGGATCAACAATGCCCAGTAAAACGTTAAGGTCATAAGCAGTGAGCTTAATGATCTTACCCCGTATGGTGGTGACCAGTGTATCCTCATCGTCGTCCTAAGCCTTTTCCAGGAGATACATGTTGTGATAGAAGACCCGGACCACCTCAGGAGAAAATGGTTTGCTGATATCGAGTAGAGCCATGAATTGCTCCAGCCAGTCCGTCATGTCAAAATTGCACTCTTTCTTAAAGTACTATAGATCAACATAGACGATTGGACAGAAGGGTCTCGTCTCATAGTATCTAGCATATAATAGATGATCATCGACAGTAATATGACCCTGAATCATACCAGAAGCTGGTTCCGGTAATTGACCATCCTGGGGTCTGCTAGTGGAGACGTGTTCTCGTTTGCTTCCTGATTCCTGAGACTTGAATGAAAAAGAAACTTTCTTGCTTCCCGAAGCTTGTGATTTCTGACTCATGGCGGACTTGGAAACTTGAGGATGGTCTTCTTTCTCCTTAGAGCGAATGGCTTCAATTGTGCGTTCGGAGTCATCGGTTAAGTGAGCCGAAGAGGGTGAGCGTGTGCGTTTCCCTTTCCCAGCGGATAGAGATCCAGCCTTGAGGCGCGTAGTGGGCTTGGGAGATCCTTGAGAACCCTCTCCCTTCGTCTGTGCTGGAGCCACCTTCTCTTTCACAATCTTCGGTGTTACCGACGATTTGACTTTTGGCCTATAGTAACGTGATTTTTTGCTTGGAATGGATTTGGAGGGAGTTTTGTCACTGGATCCAGCCATTGGGAGAGAAAATTTTGGGTGGAGAACTGGATTTCAAAAGAGGGGTGCCGACGGGTAAGGAGGAAAGAAGGGGGAAAGTGGTGGAATCGGAGGAAATCAATCGGTTGGAATGGGAATTTTGGCGCTAATGAATAGTCGTAACGGTTGATTTCGTTAGGATTTGAAAAAACGAGATTGATGGAGTGAGAGGATTTGGGGTTTGTTGAGAGAAAAGATGAACGGAGATGAGGGTTTTTGACGGAAGGGGAAAATGAAACGTCTTTTCCCTTTTAAAAACGACGGTCTGCGATGTTGATCGAGCAGCACACCTTGTATGCTCGAGCAGCGGTCTTGCTCGGGCAGACTTGAAGTCTTGCTCGAGCAGGGACGGGCAAATACGTTTTTAATTTTGAAAATGAAGAGCCAAGCTGACCTTCAATCAAGTATGTACTGTGAATACTTGACCTATGGTTGATATACCAATATTTTAAGAGTCTGAAACGAGCCTGTCATGCTTGGATTTGTTTTGATAGATTTGTATGCTTGGCCAGGTGAGCCAGGTTGCTCGAGCAACTTGTCATATTTTTCTTGCTAACCCGTTCTTGCTCGAGCAGGGTCATCTGTGATGCTCGAGCAGGTGCTCTTTCGTTGGCGAGATGCTCGTTGTTGCTCGAGCAGGAGTATTTGGTTGCTCGAGCATCCTCTACGCGTCATGTAAGTTTCCCGTTGTTGCTCGAGCATAGCTTATGGTGTGCTCGAGCAGGCTTCAGGATTTCTTCATTCTGAGCCAGGAACTTACGTTATTGCTCGAGCTTGGCTGGTGGTCTTGCTCGAGCATGGACGTCTCTGTTCGTCTCTGTTCTTCTTTGTTCAGACAGAGCATCCTGCAAAAACAAATTCTAGAGACTCTGATGCTAAAGTTAGTATTTATCTTGTTGAAGCAAATCATTTAAGAAGAGAATACTTACAATTAATTGGGATTAGCCATGCCCAATTCTCTCCGTATGAACGTGAATTGTTCTTTGGCTAATGGTTTGGTGAATATATCGGCCAATTGAAGATGTGTAGGTATGAACATTACTTTGACATCTTTTCTTTGGACATGGTCACGGATAAAGTGATGTCGTCCATCAATATGCTTGGTTCTTGTGTGTTGAACTGGATTTTTGGCCAAGCTAATTGTACTAGTGTTATCGCATAGGATTGGGATCTCCTTCAAGTGGATTCCCAAGTCTTGAAGTTGTTGTTTAAGCCACAAGACTTGAGCACAACAACAACTTAAGGCAGCCACATATTCAACTTCGGTGGAGGATACTGCTACATTTGTTTGTTTCTTGCTAAACAAGGAAACCAACGATCCACCGAGAAACTCACATTGTCCACTGGTACTTTTTCTATCAGTCTTGTACCCAACAAGATCTGAATCAGAATACAAGACTAAATGCTCTTGTTGACTTTTTGGAAACCAAAGCCCCAATTCCTTTGTATCCGATAGGTACCGAAAAATTCTTTTGACATGTTCGGCGTGAGATTCTTTGGGAGCTGATTGAAATCTTGCGCACATTCCCACACTAAATTGAATATCCAGCCGACTCGCTGTTAAGTATAGCAAGGATCCGATCATTCCCCGATACTTAGTAATGTTAAAATTTTTCCTTTTTTCTTCATCGGCATCTAGAGTGGCCGTTGAGCTCATGGTGTATCTGCACCATTACAGTGTTCCATTCCAAATTGTTTGAGTAGGTCACGAAGATATTTTGCTTGTGAAATGAATATGCCATCCTTTCGTTGTTTGATTTGCAAACTGAGAAAATAGTTGAGTTCTCCCATCATAGACATTTCAAATTCACTTTTCATTACTTTAGAGAATTCCTCACACAAGAGATCGTTAGAGGCACCGAATATAATGTCATCAACATATATTTGTACAATCAAAATTTCATTAACTTTGTTGGTTTTAATGAATAATGTCGTGTCTGCTTTTCCTCTAATAAATGCTTGATCTAACAGAAATTTGCTTAGCCTTTCATACCAAGCTCTAGGAGCTTGTTTAAGACCATATAGAGCCTTTTTGAGGTGAACAATGTGATCTGGATGATGGTCATTTTCAAAACCAGGGGGTTGTTCAACGTAGACCTCTTCCTGAATGAAACCATTTAGAAAGGCACTTTTAACATCCATTTGATATAGTTTGAATCCTTTGATACACGCAAAGGCTAAGAGTACTTGTATGGCTTCCAATCTAGCTACTGGAGCATATGTTTCCTCATAATCAATGCCTTCTTCCTGATTATAGCCTTTGGCAACCAATCTAGCCTTGTTTTGGACTATGATTGCGGATTCATCACGTTTGTTCTTAAATACCCATTTAGTGCCAATGACCGGGTGGTCTTTAGGACTAGGTACCAAGTCCCAAACTTGATTTCTATCAAATTGATGTAATTCCTCTTGCATTGCTATCACCCAATCATTGTCTGAGAGGGCTTCGTCAATCTTAGAGGTTCAATCTCAGATATGAATGCAGAAAAAGTAACTTCATTCAATGTGCTTTTTCTAGTCCTTACACCTTGATTTATATCCCCTATCACTTGATCCAAGGGATGATTTCTTATGAATTTCCAAGGTTTTGGTTGAGATCGATCAGGGGTTTCAAGAGGGTTTTCTGAATTTCTTTAAAAAACGCCAGCTGGATTTTCAAGAGGCATGGGGTAGTTTTTGAGAAGAATTGATTTTTGTAGGAGGTTTCCTCATCATCATCTAGAGGTTTGTCAATTTTAGATTCACAGAATACAACATGTATTGACTCTTCTACTAAGCGAGTACGTTTATTGAAAATTCGGTATGCTTTACTCCTATTTGAATAACCAAGAAAAATATGTTAGTTCTCAAATTGGTTTTGATGATAACGGACAATTGTAAACACAAGAGAAGTTTGTCTTTGTAAGTTGAAAACTTACTGTCAAAGGCAAACTCGAGTTTTGGTTGAAAACTCGAGTTTTGGCCTGACAGTGAAATGCTCAAGTTTTTATAAAGAAAGACAAACTCGAGTTTTTGTTTTAAAACTCCAGTTTTGGTCATACAGAGAGCATTCAAGATTTTCGCTAAACAAAGCAAACTCGAGTTTCGTTTGAAAACTCGAGTCTTGACAAGACAGAGAGCAATCAAGTTTTTCGATAGAACCAAAAATCCAGTTTCCATGGGAAACTCGAGTTTAGGCTTCTCTGAGTATTTTCTAAGATTTTCAAGAGTTCATGAAAACTCGAGTTCAGTATTAAAACTCGAATTTCCATCGCCTAAGAACAATACTCATCTCTGATCTTGCATAAACTCATTTGTGAAATAAATCAAGAACTTTAACATTTTCTCATAAAATGAGAAAACTCGAGTTTGGCTCTTACAGAGAAGTTTCCAAAGTTTTCAAAGAATATGAAAAATTGAGTTAAGATATGGAAACTCGAGTTTTGACCAGGCAGAGAGCACTAATTTAGAACGTTTTGAAAATTCCAGTTTTGTTTGAAAACTCCAGTTTTGAGATTTTGGACTAAAACATGATTTCTCGATAAAAGTCCAAAACTCGAGTTAGTCACTTAATGACTCGAGTTTTGCACTGTTCACAAGACTTGTCCAAAATGCCAAATCACGATGCTCGACATCGAGTTGAGAAAACTCGAGTTCCGTTGAAAACTCAAGTTTCGGTCTTTGACAGAAAGAACATTTGGAGCATGAAAACTCGAGGTTGGATGAACTAACTCGAGTTTCCATCGCGAAGTTTGAATTTCGAAAAGAATGATTTAGCAAAACCTTCATGTTTGATCTTAATACCTTATATCATCATTCATTACTACTCCTAACTATGTTTAATCAGTTTGTTAGTGAGTTTCAGATGACTTAGACAGGATTAAATGATGATTTGAGCAAAAGCAAAAAGAAATTCAGAACATTAAATGCAAAACCCAGAAAAGTTGCATATTTCTGGTTAATCCTCCTGCACACGTTTTGAAAAACAGAAAGGATGTTTTCCACTTCCAGCATTAACTACTCCAACGGATTAATTCGCAGAGAGTCAACTCTGAACATCTATACAGCTGGATTAAGTGATGATTAGAGAGAGAAGAAGACCCAAGCTTAATGTAATCAGCTCCCAACACCTCCAACGGTTATAATTGGGATTACAACGGTCAATTAATGATCTCTACCTATAAATAGAGATGCATTCAATTATTCTCAACAACCAATCCAACAGAAAACGAAAATCATCCAAGAGTCATTTATTCTTTGAGTTTTTCGTGTAAAGTATCTTCGATACATTCATACTTGATGTTTATCTTATCTACTCTAAAATAGAGTTCATTGATTGTAAATCATTTATTGTGAGTTATCTCAAGTCAAGGGGACTTAGAGATTGGGTTATTGATTACAACTTGTAAGGGGGAGTAAGTTCTAGAGAGAGAATTACTCTTGAGTGCAAAGTGTGTAATCAAGTGATATAGTGAGAAATCCTAGAGAGTCTGGGGACTGGATGTAGGTCAAGTTGTTGGACCGAACCAGGATAAATTCTTGTGTCTTGCTTCTCTTCTCTAAACTCTGTTTTTACCTCCGTTTCCTACCCGATAAACAGAGCATACCAAAAAGTTTTTAAGAATCCCCAATTCACCCCCTCTTGGTGATTCAAGCTCCGTTTACATTTGGTATCAGAGCCTGGTCTTCTCATAAGAGCTTAACATCTCGAGAAGGATCACCATGAACGGAATTTTGCCGGATGGAGCTTCGATCAATAGACTTCCAGGCTTCAGTGGAGAACATTACTCCTTCTGGAAGGTCAAGTTCAAAGTCTTCGTAATGGCCAGCGAATATGGTCTTTGGAGAGTATTCGAAAGAGGCAACTATGAGCCATCCTCAGTCCAAGATGGCGTCCGGACTCCCAAGCTTGAAGAAGAGTACGATGAGAATGACCGACGAAATGTCACTCTCAATAGTAAAGCTGTTCTCATGCTGCAAAGTGCTCTTAGTCAACAAGAGTATTTCCGCATCTGTAATCTACCGTCTGCAAAAGCTATGTGGGATGCTCTGGAGATAGCACATGAAGGAACAACCGGAGTCAAGGAGAATAGAGTCAACACTCTAATGACGGAGTATGATCTCCTTCAAATGAAGACGGTGAATCCATCATTGTCTTCCAGCTGAGATTCACCCATCTTATCAATCAACTTGCTGCATTGGGCAAGACATACGAGCAACCTGCTCAAGTAAGAAAAATCTTGAATATTCTTAGCAAAGAATGGGAAGCTAAAGTGACAGCCATTGAAGAAGCTCGTGGCGAATCGATGAGCTCGGTGGCAGCATTATTTGGCAGTCTTTCTGAGTATGAAGGCAAACTCAAGTTCAAAAAGGGACTTGAGGAAACGAGTAGCAAAAACAAAGGAGTTGCACTCAAGGCTGCAAATGAAGCTAAGCAATCCGATGACGAAGAAGAAGAAGGAGATGATGAAGATGGAGAGCTGGGCATGATGGTCCGAAGATTCAAGAGATTTTACAAGAAGAACCAAGGATATAAGAGATTCAACAAGGGCAGCTCCAGCATGGAGACAAAGAAGCCAATCATCTACTATGAATGCGAGAAGCCCGGCCACATCAAGTCAGAATGCCCCCAGCTGAAGAGCAAGGACAAAGGCAAGAAGAAATTCAACAAATTCAAAAAGAAAGCCTATGTCTCAGTAATATGGGGAGATAGCTCATCTGATGAAGATGAAGCTGATGAAGAGGAAGAAAAAGAAAATATCTGCTTGGTTGCTGAAGTAGAAGAGTAACACGAAAAGAACAATGAGGTATGTCTAAGAGCATCAAAATCTAACAAATGGTACATCGATAGTGGATGCTCAAGACACATGACCGGTGATCAGTCCAAATTCGCGTCAATCAAGCAAGAGGATGGTGGCAGAGTAATCTTTGGTGGAAATCAATATGGAAATATTGCTGGAATCGGTGAAGTTGGAAACAACGATGGACCTCAAATCAAAGACGTTTACTTTGTTGAAGGACTTTGCCACAATCTCCTTAGCGTAAGTCAAAGCACCGATAAAGGTAACATAGTTATCTTTGATTCTGAGGAATGCTTGATTGTGAGTAAAGATATTCTTTCATTAGACAATATAAAAAAAAAGCTATTTTTAAAGCTCCTAGAGAAGGTAACTGTTATACTCTTAATCTCTCTAGAGATGGCTCTACATTTGAAAAATGTTTTGTAAGTAATTTGGATGATAGTTGGTTATGGCATAAGCTCTTAGCACATGTCAATATGATCCAACTTGACAGATTACTCAAAAATGATTTAGTCATTGGTGTTCCTAAACTTCATTTTAAAAATGACATGATTTGTGATGCATGCCAAAAAGGAAAACAAACTAAATCCTCTTTTAAATCCAAAAATGAAATTTCAACTAATAGACCTCTTCAACTACTTCACATGGATTTAGTTGGACCAGCTAGGGCAAGAAGCCTAGGTGGCAATCTTTACACATTGGTTATAGTTGATGATTTCTCTAGATTTGCATGGACTATTTTTCTGTCATCAAAAGATGAAACCTTTGATCATTTTGTCGTTTTTGCCAAGAAGGTCCAAAACGAGAAAGGTTTTATGATTTCAGGTATTCGCACTGATCATGGTGGAGAATTCGAGAACCATGCATTTGCTGAGTTTTGTGACAACATGGGGATTGATCACAACTTCTCAGCTCCAAGGACTCCACAGCAAAACAGTGTTGTAGAAAGGAAAAATCGAGTCCTCACCGAGATGGCCAGAGCAATGCTGAATGAGAATAACACTTCCCAAGTGTTTTGGACTGATGCAATGAGTACAGCATGCTACATCTCGAATCGGGTGTATCTCCGGAAGAAGCAGAACAAAACTCCATACGAGCTATACAAAGGAAGAAAGCCGAACCTGAGTCATCTGCATGTGTTTGGCTGTAAGTGTTTCATCCACAACAATGGTAAGGACAATTTGGGCAAATTCGATGCCAAAGCAGATGAAGGTATATTTTTAGGATATTCCAATAGGAGTAAAGAATATAGAGTTTTTAATATACGTACTCGTATTGTGGAAGAGTCTATACATGTTGCTTTCTGCGAATCCAAAACTGACAAATCCAGAGATGATGATGATGATGAGGAAAATATTTTGAAAAATCAATTCTTTTCAAAAACCACTCTGCTTCAATTGAAAATCCGAAAACGTTTTTGAAGTTGATCCTCAAAACAATTTGGAAAATCGATCAAACACAACCTAGAGCTTGGAGATTTATAAGGAATCATCCTTTGGATCAAGTTATAGGTGATGTTAATCAAGGAGTGAGAACTAGAAGCAGCACTTTAAATGAAGTTACTTTTCTGCCTTCATTTCAAAAATAGAACCCTCGAAAATTGATGAAGCCCTTTCGGACAATGATTGGGTGTTAGCAATGCAAGAGGAGTTACATCAGTTTGATAGAAATCAAGTTTGGGACTTGGTACCTAGGCCTAAGGACCATCCGGTCATTGGCACCAAATGGGTATTCAAGAACAAACGAGATGAGTCTGCAATTATAGTATGAAATAAGGCTAGACTTGTTGCCAAAGGCTATAATCAGGAAGAAGAAATTGATTATGAGGAGACGTATGCTCCAGTGGCTAGATTGGAAGCAATACGTGTACTCTTAGCCTTTGCTTGCATCAAGGACATCAAACTCTATCAAATGGATGTTAAAAGCACATTTTTAAATGGTTTTATACAAGAGGAAGTCTATGTAGAACAGCCTCCTGGTTTTGAAAATGAGCATCATCCTGATCATGTTTATTGTCTCAAAAAGGCATTATATGGTCTTAAACAAGCTCCAAGAGCTTGGTATGAACGTCTTAGCAAATTCCTTCTAGAACAAGAATTCATTAGAGGAAAGGCTGATACAACTCTTTTCATTAAAACTAATAAACTTAATGAGATTCTTGTCGTACAGATATATGTGGATGATATTATTTTTGGTTCTACTAATGAATCTCTTTGTGAAGAATTTTCTAAGAAGATGCAGAGTGAATTCGAAATGTCAATGATGGGAGAGTTGAAATATTTTCTCGGCTTGCAAATCCAACAACGGAAGGACATAATTTTTATTTCACAAACAAAGTATCTCCGGGATTTGCTCAAAAAGTTTGGCTTGGAACATTGCAACGGTGCTGATACACCTATGAGTTCCACTGCCTCTCTAGATGCCGATGAAGAAAAAGGAAAGGACTTCAACATAACCAAATATCGAGGGATGATCGGATCACTACTCTATCTAACAGCAAGTAGACCGGATATTCAATTCAGTGTGGGCATGTGTGCAAGATTTCAAGCTGCACCAAAGGAATCACATGCTGAACATGTAAAGAGGATTTTTCGCTATCTATCAGACACAAAAGAACTTGGTTTGTGGTTCCCAAAGGGTCAACAAGAATTTTTGGTTGCATATTCAGATTCTGATCACGCTGGTTACAAAACTGATAGAAAGAGTACTAGTGGACAATGTGAGTTTCTTGGAGGTTCACTAGTATCATGGGTTAGCAAGAAACAAACCACCGTGGCTGTATCCTCAACCGAAGCTGAATATGTCGCTGTTTCCAGTTGTTGTGCTCAAGTCCTATGGCTAAGGCAACAACTATCTGACTTGGGAATTCACTTGAAGCAGATTCCAATTCTCTGTGACAATATTAGCACAGTCAGTCTTGTGAAAAATCCAGTTCAACAGACAAGAAGAAAGCACATTGATCTAAGACATCATTTCATCAGAGATCATGTGCAAAAGAAAGATATCAAAGTGATGTTCATTCCCACACATCTTCAACTTGCTGATATCTTCACCAAACCATTGGCTAAAGAGCAATTTAATTTCATAAGAAGAGAATTGGGAATGGTAAATCCCAATGAATTGTGAGTATTTCTTTCCATCCTAATGTTAGTTATGGTTTTGATGATTATTTGTTACTAACTTAAGCTTCGAAGTACATAGCAATGTCTTTTGCAGGACATTTGAAAAACCTGAAGTTTGCTGTCAAAGGACGCAAACTCAAGTTTTGTTTCAAAACTCGAGTTTTGTCGGGGTACTATCGGGGATGAGTTGCTAAGCAAATATGCAAACTCGAGTCGTTAAGTGACAACTCGAGTTTCAGAGAGACAGAGAGCAAGCTCTGAGATTTCACGATATGGAAGCTCGAGTCATCCAACGACAACTCGAGTTTCGGGCAAACAGAGAGCCACACACCCATTGAAGCATTCACAAAACTCGAGTCGGTAAGTATAAACTTGAGTTTTGGTCACGGAATTTCTAAAGTTCACTTTACACTTTTGAATCCAGGTTAGTGATTTCGCGCCCTATTTAAGTCTAACTGTTCCTTGTTCGTCCAAACTCGCCCTAAAACTCAAGTTTTCCCTAGAGTTTTCTCTGCCCTCTTCATCTTCTTCGATCATCCTCAAACCCTAATCCCTCTCTAATCTCCAAATCGATCATGTCTTCCAGTTCTAACCCCCACGATATTATCAATCTAGACTCAGAATCCGACCCTGAAGACCAAGCCCTAGCTGATCTACCTATTGCTCAACCTCGGCTAAATATTTATCCTGGAGAATCGTCAACCTCTTGGCGAACCTCTTTCGAGCTATATCCAGATTTGATGAAGAACTTTCATCAGTTCGTGCTCACGCCTCCCCAGCAGGACTCGTAGAAGGAAAATCTCAGGGTCCAGAAACCTTTCAAGTTCTTTCACCAAACTCCTCTCCTCAAGCATTATCCAGGTCTAGCGATCTCATAAATTCATATGCTCTTACTGAAATCTACAATCATCATTCAGCCCCTAATAACTTCCTGATCACTTCTAATTATCTCCTTGAGGTTAATCTCATTCACTTCAGAGAAATGCTTGCGAACAAAGAGTTTTGTCCTGTCGTTTGTGTGGACTTAGGCTACTTAAGGGATGAAAATCATTTGGATCTTACTCCCTGGCTGACTCAATTTGAACCTTTGATTTCTATTCGAGCGACCTACAGTCCTACTATGGTTAAACTGTTTTATCACCATCTACACTTTGAAGATTATGTGGATAATGGATTTCTCTTTCAGCGTCTCACTACTTCAATTGAAGGTCGCAAGATCATCCTGACACCTGAATACATAAATCGCATCTTGCAAATTACCAATCCTCCACCTATCAGACCAGTGCACCTTACAAATGAGGCGATCTTTCAACTGCTTAGACCCCATGAACCTCTCCCTGGTAACTTGTCCACTTTATCTTTTTCCCCTGAAACCATGCCTCCTCATTACCAAGCTATCTGGTACATTTATGCCAGAAACCTCAAGCAAAAGGATGGAAACTTTTCTACCTTCTCTAAAGATGACTATACCTCTTTCGCCTCAATCATTGCTCAAGTACCATTGAACATTGGCAATTGGATTTATCAGGAAATGACCAAATTCAGATTTCCTATTAACGATTCTTCACAAATTCCTTTTCCTAATCTCATTTCAGTAATATTATTTCATGAGAAAATTTGGCCTCTATCGCTCAATGATTTGGCTGAGCACATTCCCTTCTTCAGTCAACCACTTTTCACCCTTTTGGGACTGAATTTCCACTCCTATCCAAGATCTTCCAATCTTGTTTCTAACAAACCCAGTTCCTCCAGAAATTCTTCTAGGCCTTTACTTGTTTCTCATTCCCAGTTTGTCTCTTACTACTCCACTCACTTCACCTGCCCTGACTGCATTTCCATCTCCAACTCCCTTTCCATCCTCTGCCCCCGCTGTCAAGCTCTCAACCCCTTCCACGAAACCTTCAATCTCAGCTCCATCCTCTTTTGTTGATGACAAAGGGGGAGAAGAACCGGAGAAAGAAGATGAACCCAAGGAGCAAGCTTGAGTTAAAGGAAGGAGTTTAGATTTAAGCCTTGATTTGTGTTTTGGATTAGTTTCTTTTGAGCTTACTTGTTTAAATTTTAGTTTGTAATTATGGTTTGAAGTTTATGAAACTTTGTATTTCTGTTTTTGGTATGATGTTAATATACATGATTTGAGAATACAGTAGTTCAGTTATGGTAAATTACAATTGTTTCTGCTATACCTCTTAATGAATCTCATAACAGTCATAACATATGCTTATGTCAAACCAATCTCTGAAATTTTTAAACTCAAGATCAAATCTTTTGAAAATAACGAATCTCTGGTTTACAAGTGTTGTCATCATCAACAAGGGGGAGAATGTTAGTTCTCAAATTGGTTTGGATGATAACGGACAATTGTAAACACAAGAGAAGTTTGTCTTTGTAAGTTGAAAACTTACTGTCAAAGGCAAACTCGAGTTTTGGTTGAAAACTCGAGTTTTGGCCTGACAGTGAAATGCTCAAGCTTTTATAAAGAAAGACAAACTCGAGTTTTTGTTTTAAAACTCGAGTTTTGGCCATACAGAGAGCATTCAAGATTTTCGCTAAACAAAGCAAACTCGAGTTTCGTTTGAAAACTCGAGTCTTGACAAGACAGAGAGCAATCAAGTTTTTCGATAGAACCAAAACTCCAGTTTCCATGGGAAACACGAGTTTAGGCTTCTCTGAGTATTTTCTAAGATTTTCAAGAGTTCATGAAAACTCGAGTTTAGTATTAAAACTCGAGTTTCCATCGCCTAAGAACAATACTCATCTCTGATCTTGCATAAACTCATTTGTGAAATAAATCAATAACTTTAACATTTTCTCATAAAATGAGAAAACTCAAGTTTCGGTTGAAAACTCGAGTTTGGCTCTAACAGAGAAGTTTCCAAAGTTTTCAAAGAATATGAAAACTCGAGTTAAGATATGGAAACTCGAGTTTTGACCAGGCAGAGAGCACTGCTAATTTAGAACGTTTTGAAAACTCCAGTTTTGTTTGAAAACTCCAGTTTTGAGATTTTGGACTAAAACATGATCTCTCGATAAAATTCCAAAACTCGAGTTAGTCACTTAATGACTCGACTTTTGCACTGTTCACAAGACTTGTCCAAAATGCCAAATCACGATGCTCGACACTGAGTTGAGAAAACTCTAGTTCCCGTTGAAAACTCGAGTTTCGGTCTTTGACAGATAGAACGCTGGAGCATGAAAACTCGAGTTTGGATGAACTAACTCGAGTTTCCATCGCGAAGTTTGAATTTCGAAAAGAATGATTTAGCAAAACCTTCATGTTTGATCTCAATACCTTATATCATCATTCATTACTACTCCTAACTATGTTTAATCAGTTTGTTAGTGAGTTTCAGATGACTTAGACAGGATTAAATGATTATTGAGTAAATACCCTTTTTGGTCCCTGGAAAAAACACGGATGTCCTTTTTGGTCCCTGAAAAAAAATAAGTAACTTTTAGTCCCTAAAATGGAAAAATAAGGTCCCTTTTAGTCATTTTGATCATTTCTTTTGCACATTTTAATCCCTCAGAAATTCCCAAAAAGGTCTTTTTTAGTCCCTAAAAAGGACCAAAATGACATTTTTTTTTACTCAGGGACCAAAAAGGGTCAAATGTGTTTTTCCAGGGACCAAAAAGGGTATTTACTCATGATTATTTGAGCAAAAGCAAAAAGCATGTCAGAACATTAAATGCAAAACCCATAAAAGTTGCATATTTCTGGTTAATCCGCCTGCACACATTTTGAAAAACAGAAAGGATGTTTTCCACTTCCAGCATTAACTACTCCAACGGATTAATTCGCAGAGAGTCAACTCTGAACATCTATACAGCTGGATTAAGTGAAGATTAGAGAGAGAAGAAGACCCAAGCTTAATGTAATCAGCTCCCAACACCTCCAACGGTTATAATTGGGATTACAACGGTCAATTAATGATCTCTACCTATAAATAGAGATGCATTCAATTATTCTCAACAACCAATCCAACAGAAAATGAAAATCATCCAAGAGTCATTTATTCTTTGAATTTTTCTGTGTAAAGTATCTTCTGATACATTCATACTTCAGTGTTTATCTTATCTACTATAAAATAGAGTTGATTGATTGTAAATCATTTATTGTGAGTTATCTCAAGTCAAGGGGACTTAGAGATTGGGTTTTTGATTACAACTTGTAAAGGGGAGTAAGTTCTAGAGAGAGAATTACTCTTGAGTGCAGAGTGTGTAATCAAGTGATATAGTGAGAAATCCCAGAGAGTCTGGGGACTGGATGTAGGTCAAGTTATTGGACCGAACCAAGATAAATTCTTGTGCCTTGCTTCTCTTCTCTAAACTCTGTTTTTACCTCCATTTCCTACCCGATAAACAGAGCATACCGAAATTTTTTTAAGAATCCCCAATTCACCCCCCTCTTGGTTATTCAAGCTCCATTTACAAAATACATTCGTCTGATTTTGGATCAAACTTACCCAGGTTGCTTTTACCGTTATTGTGAACGAAGCATTTGCATCCAAATATGTGAAGGTGGCCCAAGTTTGGTTTTCTTCCTTTGTACAACTCATATGGAGTCTTGTCAAGTTTCTTTATGAGATAAGCTCTGTTTGAGATGTAGCTAACTGTGCTCGTGGCATCTTCCCAGAAGACTTGTGAAGTTTGATTTTCATTTAACATTGCACGAGCCATTTCGGTGAGTACTCGATTCTTTCTTTCAACCACCCCATTTTGTTGAGGGGAGAAGTTGTGATCTATTCCATGAGTGTCACAGAATTCTTCGAAGGCTTGATTTTCAAATTCACCTCCATGATCAGTTCGAATTCCTGAAATGCAAATACCTCTCTCGTTTTGCACCTTTTTGGCAAATACAACAAATAGATCAAATGTTTCATCTTTTGAGGATAAAAAAATAGTCCATGTAAATCTTGAGAAGTCATCGACAATGACTAGAGTATATAGATTACCACCAAGGCTCTTGACTCTTGCTGGTCCAACTAAATCCATATGAAGTAGTTGAAGTGGTCGATTGGTTGATATTTCAGACTTGTTTTTAAAAGAGGATTTTGTCTATTTACCCTTTTGACAGGAGTCACAAAGCATGTAATTTTTAAACTGAGGTTTAGGTAAACCAAGGACTAAGTATTTTCTTAGAAACTTGTCTAATTGAATCATATTGACATGAGCTAGTCGCTTATGCCATAGCCAGCTTTCATTTAAGTTGCTAACAAACACTTTTCAGAGTATATCTTAGGTAGGTCTAATGTATAACAATTTCCCTCACGAGGAGCTTTGAATAATACCTTAAGTTTACCTTTGTCAATTTGTAGATCATTTTTGCTAACAATGAGGCATTCTTCTGAGTCAAAGATGATCCAATTATTTTTGTCTGCACTTTGGCTCACGCTTAGGAGGTTGTGACAAAGACCTTCCACAAGGTAGACGTCTTTGATATGAGGGCCTTCTTTTGCACCAATTTCACCAATGCCAATGATTTTTCCTGATTGGTTTCCTCCAAAAGTGACTTTGCCACCATCTTTTGATCTCATTGCAACAAATTTCTCTGCATCTCCCATCATGTGTCTAGAGCATCCACTGTCGATATACCACTTGTTAATTCTTGATGCTCTCAGACATACCTGCAAGTCAGAAAGGATTAAGTTTTAGGTACCCATTTTTTTATGGGTCCTTTCGGGTTAGTTTGGGTTTTAGGAACCACATAGGATCCCTTTGGTACCCACTTGTAATTACCAATGGGTTTGGTTTTTCTTTCCTTCTTATGGAAGCATGATGAAGTGGTGTGTCCTTTACGATTACAATAATTGCAATGGGCAAAAGGGTTTGAGAAATGAACTATTTTTTGAAAATAGTTCAAATAATTCTTTTCTCAA
Source organism: Acacia pycnantha (assembly GCA_025563575.1). NCBI lineage: Eukaryota > Viridiplantae > Streptophyta > Magnoliopsida > Fabales > Fabaceae > Acacia > Acacia pycnantha. The sequence goes on from JAMWYP010000120.1 coordinate 593,686, forward strand.
GTTTTTTTCTTTCCTTTCTTTTTGTCACATTCAGGCTTGTAACCAATTCCCGACTTATCATTTGTAAACCGTTGTTGCTCTAGAATCACATTGAGCATGTCACTACCTTTTGTAAATTTTTCAAGAGTCTTTGTAAGATATATGTTCTTTTTGTCTAAACCAACACAATTTTCACAAACAAGACTTTTGCAAGTGAAGTTTTCAACTTGTTGTTCAAGAGTTATGTTTTTTCGTTTCAGAGCTAAGTACTTTTCAGCAAGTTTTTCAAAATCAGATTGCAATTCAGAGTATTCATCAAATAATTAATCATAAGAAAGGTGTGAATCACATACCTCATTTTTATTGCCAGGTTGCTCTTCTTCCTGTGTGACAAGACAAATGTTTGCAGTGTCTTTTTCTTCCTCGCTTTCTTCATCCGAGGACCATCTACCCATATGGCAGAGACGTAGGCTTTCTTTCTGAATTGATTGAATTTCTTCTTTTTCTCTTTTTCATTTTCTTTCAGTTGAGGAAATTATGATTTATAATGACCGGGTTTCTCACATTCATAACAAACGACTTGATCTTTGTCTTTGAACTCTCGTCGATTACCCGAGGTTCCTTTCTGAAACCTATTTCTGGATCCTTGATCCTTTCTATAGAATTTTTTGAATCTTCTTACCAGCATGCCTATCTCTTCATCGTCCTCGTCATCTTCATTTTGATCTTCTTTTATAGTATTAAGAGCAATGCTTTTGTTCTTACTAGTGTTGACTTCATCTAGACCTTTTATGAATTTCAGTTTCCTTTCGTATTCAGATAGACTTCCAAATAAGGCAGCTACTGAAGTTATTGATTCTCCACGAGCCTCTTCTATTGCTGTGACCTTGGCTTCCCACTCTTTTGTTAGAACATTGAGAATCTTTCTAACTTGAGGACGTTGTTCATATGTTTTGCCAAGGGATGCCAATTGATTGGTTAAGTGTGTGTAACGGAGTTGGAATTCAGCAATGGTTTCTCCGGACTTCATTCGAAGTAAGTCATACTCGGTGGTAGAGTATTGATATGATTTTCTTTAATGCCGGAGGTTCCTTCATACGCGATTTCCAATGCCTTCCACATTTCTTTTGCAGTAGAGAGATTACATATCCGGAAGTACTTCTTTTGGCTAAGAGCACTTTGAAGCATCAAGACGGCTTTGCTGTTAAGAGTAATTTTCCTTCTGTCAGTCTCATCAAATTCTTCTTTTTTAGGAACCACAATTCCTCCTTCATTTCTTGTGGGAACATAATCCCCATTTTCTATTACTTGCCAGAGACCATATTCGGTTGCAAGCACGAACACTTTGAATTTTGCTTTCCAAAATGAATAGTGGTCGCCATTGAATCCAGGTGGTCGGTTGATTGAGGCACCATCAGGAATATTCCTTCCATGATCTATCTCGGGATGTTAAGCCCAATAGAGATACCTTGCTCTGATACCAAATGAGGGTGGAATATCACCTAGAGGGGGTGAATAGGTGATCTTGATAAACTTTTCTGGGATTCACTTAGAAAATAAATTACTGGAGTAGGAGAAGAGAATTGAACACAAGAAGATTTATACTGGTTCGGTCTAAATCTTTGTCCTACGTCCAGTCCTCAAGTACACCTTGAGATTTCCACTAGCTCTTTAAACACGCATACAATTACCCACTCTGTAACTTAGGATGATCCTTTCACTCTCGGACTCACTCCCCCTTACAAGTTGCAATTGTACACCCTTACTTAAGGTTCCACAACCTCAAGTTTTAACAGTAGAAATAATGAAGGTGTTTGACAGCTCCTCACGAGTGAATAAAGTATGAACACTGAAGTACAATGTGTATTGTGATTCACAAGATAATTGTAGTAATAAGAAAGATGTATGTCTCGTATATGCTTGTGTTGTTTCTTCAATTGAATCAGATGTCTCTTTATAATGTTCATGATTCGTGTCGATCAGTGTTTTGAGAAGATATCCGTTGGGTCATACTGTCTCTTGGATTTCCGATGATTGCTCTCTATTGAAGATTATGACCGTTGCATCATTTAGTGTTTTTACTCATTTCGTGCAGGGAATCACTCTGAGTAATGGCTATATCAATTGTTTCCAAGTGAAGGACTTCATCTTCTTGAATTTTCCTCTGTTGACGCGTGAAAGTAAATACTTTGATTTTTCGTTTCATCAATCAGTGGTTGATTCCTAAAACTCACTTAAGTAGAATGATTAGAAAATGGAAATTAATGAGTTTGAATATGATTAGTAATAATGGTGATTCAATAATAGTTTTAGAAAGAAATCAATCAGAGATAGTGCATCGTGATTCTATTCGTAACGACCTTGCTCGAGCAAGGTGTTTTTCGTTGGTCGGGCAAGCCTCAAGAAAAACAGACTTCTCTCTGATGCTCGGGCAGGCTATTCACTTTGCTCGAGCAAGCCTCAGGGAAATTGGTTTTTCTCGCTGCTGCTCGGGCAGGCTGTTTTGGTGTGCTCGAGCAAGCCTCAGGCAGAGGCGAAAATCAGGGATATTTCGTTGCTGCTCGAGCAAACAAATATATGTTGCTCGGGCATGGTGCTCGAGCAAGGACAAAGGACCTGCTCGGGCATACGACATATAGTGGCGAATTAAGAGGGCTTGAGTAATGTTGCTCGAGCAAGAATTTATCTTTGCTCGGGCATGGTGCTCGAGCATGAAAGAATTCATGCTCGGGCATGGTGCTCGAGCATGAAAGAATTCATGCTCGGGCAGACAACATCTTACAGCGTACTTTGTGAGGCTGCTCGGGCAACCTTTTTCCTGCTGCTCGGGCATGGTGCTCGAGCAAGCTTTCTCTGGTGCTCGAGCAAGCTTTTTGTTTTGCAATAGGATTGCTTCTGCCTCGTCGTTGCTCGAGCAAGGGATTTCTCCTGCTTCAGCATGATTGCCCTTTTTGCGATATAGGAGAGTGTTGCTCGGGCAAGGGTATTTATGCTGCTCGGGCAATATACACTTAGCTTAGCGTCTTAACTCTGAATCCCGATAATGCTCGGGCATGATATGTTTGCTGCTCGAGCAAACTCTGATTTGCATGTTTTTCACTCAATTTAATAACTCACAAATTGTAATCATCAAAACACCAAGAACTAACAAAATACACAAGTAAATCTTTCCATAAAAATTAAGAATCTCAATAATTTTAGCGATTATAGCCAAGCTTTCAAAGCCTTATTTTTGGTTTACCTGAAGGAGTTAAAGTCGTACAAGTGAGGAGAATCAAAGCCATGAGTGTCGGCGAGCATGAAGATGTAAGAGGTGAAGGAAACGAGTGGGAAAACAAGGATGATGGAGTTGAAACTGGGGGTGGGATAGCGGTTGCCGTCGTTTCCGTTACAAAGGGCTTGAGGGCATATCATGGAGAGGGATGACGGCGAAGACAAAGAACCAAAGTAGTTGGAGTAGGTGACTAGTGAAATTTTTTAATCAGGTAATGAAAAAAGGGAGCACAGACATGGGTGGAGGGTTATATGGGATACTTTAGGCATTCCAATTTTAAATTGGGGACGCCAAAAGACTATTTTTGGCGTCCCTTTTAGAGTTTGGACATAAAATGTTCTTAGCTTTGTTATCCCTTTTCTAAATTGGGACGCCAAAAGTCATCACTTTTAAAATTGGGACACCAAAAGCCTCTATAGAATTACAAAAATGCCACTATCTTTATTTTTTAGTTCTTTTTTTAAACAAACAGACATATTCAGAAGTAAAATCTATACTTTGTAGTAGTGCACTGATATGTCCCTATTATTTAATATTTTTATGTCTATTTCTAGGATTTTATCTTTGATATTGTGCTTAAATGTTATTATGGTTATTTTGGATTAGAAGGTGTTACACAAAATAAATGCTAAAAATGGTATAATTGTCATATTTTATTTCTCTAAGTTAAACTGATTTGCACGAAGGTATTTTTATTTGTGTTTATTGTAGGGAAATTAAGGAATTAAAGTAAAAAATACAATCAAGTCTAGAAAGAGGATGAAAATCTATAGAGAAGGGTGGAAATTTTCAGAGACTAAAGGATCCATAAGAACAAGGCCTTAAGATTGCTTTTGAGCCAAATTACAACATGGTTAGGGCTCATATATGTTAACTTATAACTTATGCTCCTTTAATGGGCCCCATGACCACCACTTCTATGATGATAGGAAATGAGTTCCTTGGAGTAATTGTATTTATCGTAGAAGTATAAATCTGAGATTTTATAATCATACCTTACCATTAATTTTTATAAAGGAGAAGTTCCTTCACTGCCTCTGTCCATACAACTCCGGGGAACTCATTTCCTGTCATCACAAAACCAAGACTATATAGTGAGGACCCTGCTTCAAACCATATAGTGACTTCTGAAGAAAACATACCTCCCTGCTCCCCTTAAGCAACAAAAGGTTAAATGCAAGGTTAGGGACATCAAGGATAGAGGATATGGGAACAAACAGAGTAGGGTTGATAGTGCCAGATCCATGAACCCGAGAATAAGAACCATTACCAATTGTTACACTGGAGGGTTTAGCATAAGACGTATACATAGAGAACAAATGACGGTTACCTGTCATATGATTAGTGGCATCTAGATCAATAATCCACTTCGGGGAAGAAGTGGCAAGACTAGCAGCAATGTTACTTGTAGAAAGAGCTACTAAAGGACTAAAGTGAGTTTCAACCATTGAAATTAACCAGAAGCAAGTTGAACCCCACAAAGAACAATAGAATAGGGCTCTTAAAGAACGAAACAACAAGAGTAACGGTCACAACTAGAACTAGCTAACAAAGCCAAACAATTAACCACCATACCTATCAAAACATATCTGAACCAAGTTGGAAAGATACCAAACGAGGCTTCAAGATCCTCTAAATATAATAGCAAATGTCACACTAGTGACCAAATGGAAGCAACAATGAACCCAGTGACCAAATAGCACACTTTCAGAACCAGAAAATAAGAAACCAACAAGCTAAATGCCAAATTGATCAAAAAATGTGATGAAACAGCACTAGGACAAAGATGAACAATAGACCCAGTCGCATAACACACTCGTTTTAGCCCCAAACAAGCCTGCAAACACCATAAATAGGAACCTACTTATTGGAAGAAGGGGAACCCAGTGGCACCTTCTGTCACTGTTCACAACACATTGTTCACTCTACAATATGCTGGCTTCTATAAAATACAATTGGCTAGGAACAAACCCTAATGTTCCGATAACATGTTCAGATTAAAGGATCACATTGAAGGACAAGAAAAATATAAATATTATTAATCATTTTATTATAAAGGAGGCCTTTATATAGGCAAATTAATAAGCTAACTCTAACCCAAAAATCTATCATAATATAATATAATTTAATCATATTATCTTAAAGATATATTCCTATAATATAATATTTATATCTAATCCTAATAAATACTTAAATGATATCCCTAATAGTAATAATTATTATTATTAATATTTTTGAACTTGATATTCTCAACATTTATATTACATGATACTTAACGGTTCTTTATAAATAACCATAATATAATGTCAAATAAATTTTCTTTTTTAGAACCCCATATTTTTATATTAAATAATACTCAATAGTTTTTTTTGTGAAGAACCGTAATGCATTGTCAAATAGCTTTTTAATGGAATCTCGCCTCCTTATGTTTGATATTTTTTAGAATACCACCTTCTTATATATGCCAGTTGTTATTTTTATCCGTTAAGTAGTTTTAAAGGATATATAATTGTTCTTTTTGAAGAACTTTCAATTATTGTAAAATATATATTTTTTTTTTAAACAAAACCTTCCTTCTAATATATGATTGTTTTCATTGATAATTGTTAAGTATTCTTAAATAATACATAACAGTTCTATATGAAGAACTATCAAGTATTATCAAATATTTTTTTTTATAATCCCTTATTTCCTGCCTCAAGGTATTTGTAGATATTATATATTAGACAAATATTTTTATATATTATTAGTTGTAATTATATAACTTTGGGGAACTCATTTCCTATCATCACATAACCAAGACTATATCAGTACACTATTTTGATATTGCCCAAAACCATTGCTCTGATACCAAAATGTCATGCCCCTTATAATATGACATTTATTAGAGTAATACATGTATTACAATGAGCAACACATGTATAGCATAGTATATTGCTAATTAAAATCATTCTTGGTTATGAAAGTGGAGCTTGAATCACCAAGATGGGGGTGAATTGGGGATTCTCAAATTCTTTTTGGAATGCTCTGTTTTTGGGATAAGAAGTAGAAGTAAACAGAGTATAGAGAAGATAAGCAAGACACAAGAATTTATACTGGTTCGGTCCAACAACCTGACCTATGTCCAGTCCCCAGACTCTCTAGGATTTCTCACTATCAATGTTGATTACACACTCTGCACTCAAGAGTAATTCTCTCTCTAGAACTTACTCCCCCTTACAATTTGTAATCAATAACCCAATCTCCAAGTCCCCTCGACTTGAGATACTTTACAATAAAATGATTTTACAATCAATGAACTCTCTCTAAGAGTAGATAAGAGAAACACTGAAGAATGAATGTATCAAAAGATACTTTACATAGAAAACTCAAAGAGTAGTTGAAACTTTAATGATTTTCGTTTTCTCAAAGATTGGTTGTTGAGAGGAATTGAATGCATCTCTATTTATAGGTAGAGATCATTAAATGACCATTATAAATCCTCATATAACCGTTGGAGAGATTAGAGGATGATTAATGAAGGTTTTGGTCTTCTTCTCTCTCTACTCTTTGGTTGATCCAGCTTTTCAGAAATGCAGAGTTGACTCTTTGATTATTAATCCGTTGGAAGAGCAGTTTGCTGGATGTAGAAGGCAAGCATTAACTTCTCCAAAACGTTTGGAGAATCTTTGTCCAAAAGCATACAAGTTTTCTGCACTTTTCATTAAATGTGCTGACATACTTTTTGCTTTATGCTAAGTCTCCATTTAATCCTGTCTAAATCATCTGAAACTCACAAACAAACTGATTAAACATAATTAAGAATAGTAATGAGTGATGATATAGAGTATAGAGATCAAACACAAAAGTTTTGCAAATTCATTATGTTCGAAATTCAAATTTCGCGATGGAAAGTCGAGTTAGTTCATCCAAACTCGAGTTTTCATGCTTCAGTGTTTTTTTGAGCAAAAGACCGAAACTCGAGTTTTAAACCGAAACTCGAGTTTTCTCATTCCAGAGAAAAACATCGTGATTTGGCATTTTGGACATTCTTGGTGAACAGTGCAAAACTCGAGTCATTAAGTGACTAACTCGAGTTTTGGACTCTTAATGAAAAATCATGTTTTAGTCCGAAATCACAAAACTAGAGTTTCCAAATTAAAACTGGAGTTTTCAAAATGTTTAAATTTGACAGAGCTCTCTGCCTGATCAAAACTCGAGTTTTCAAATCTTAACTCGAGTTTTCTCATTCTTTGGAAACTTTGGAGACTTCTCTGTAAAGGTCAAAACTCGAGTTTCAAAAACAAAACTCGAGTTTTCTCTTTTTTGAGAAAACATTGAAAGGCTTGGTCGATTTGAACACGGGAGTTTTACAAGGTCAGAGATGAGCATTGTTCTCAGGTGATGGAAACTTGAGTTTTCTATGGTGAACTCGAGTTTTCATGAACTTTGAAAATCTTAGAGAACTCTCAGTAAAGCCTAAACTCGAGTTTCCTATGGAAACTGGAGTTTTGGTTTCTTTGAAAAACTTGATTGATCTCTATCTTGTCAAAACTCGAGTTTTCTAAATTAAACTCAAGTTTGCTTTGTTCAGCTAAAAACTTGAATGCTCTCTGTATGGCCAAAACTCGAGTTTGAAAATCCTAACTCGAGTTTGCCTTTCTTTGTAAAAATTTGAGCATCTCTCTGTCAGGCCAAAACTCGAGTTTCCAAACTGAAACTCGAGTTTGCCTTTGACAGTAAGTTTTTTAACTTACAAAGACAAACTTCATCTGTGTTTACAATTGTCTGTTATCATCAAAACCAATTGAGAACTAACAGGTTATGTACAGGAATTGACTATTGAGTTCTCAATACAGAGATCCATAAACATCAGTGTCAAAATATTACAACTCCAAAATAAATTTAACTAAAAAAATCTAAAATTCTACAGCCCTATCTAATATCCAAGCAGTAGCTATCAATATTCTGTGGTCGTCGTCTTTCTTTACCCGCCACCTTGATCATGTCTAGATCCTGAGCCCTTGGGAACATCTAGGATTGATTTGAATCCCAAAGTAACAATTAATCTCATAGATAAAGTATAAATAGTTTATGACAGTCAACCATTACAAGCAACCTCCAACAGAATGATAGCTTCCAGAAAACATAATACATACATATGCAGCAAAACCAGTATACACATATCACACAACCATAGTGCTAGAAATATTCGATTGGGAATCACCGAGAATCCTCTTGGATTCCACCAGAGTTCTCACATCGAAAGTGCCTAAATCATCTGAATGAAACTAGGTTTGCCACCTATGGACTACCGGTCCAATAGGCCTTACACCTAGTTCTAACCACCAAAAAGGTACTGCATGATCAACCCTTCCATTCAATCGAGCCACGAGTGGTGTTAGCCCCACATGGGACGAGACATTCACATATATGGTTCAAACAATATAAATAGTCATGCAAGGTATGTGAGATCAGAGTAGAGCATCGGAGCAAGAGAGTAACTGATACATATATTTAAAATATCAACTGTCGTATGTCTGGCTAATCGCAGTAACGGTACATTGATCCGAGTGTTATCAAAAGTAGTACATATCAGAAAGAAAATCAAAAGAAAGTCTCCAGCCGGGTCTCTAAGCGTGCTGCTTGCCCTTCTCTTCGGCCCTTGATCCTCCCGACCCTGAAGCTATGTTAAGAGCTGAGGTCCAACGCGTACCGGACCTCAGGTAACGGTTAACCTCATGCTTATATACACAATATATGGGTTACATATATTCACAATATTAACAGTATATGAGCACACAACCAAATGTACAACAAGCGTATCACAATAGCACATAAGGCCCCTAGCAGATGTGTGGCCCTCAACAAACATATCCCAACAGCACATAAGCCCCCTGGCAGATGTGTGGCCCTCAGCAAACGTATCCCAACAGCACATAAGCCCCTCTGGCAGATGTGTGGCCCTGAGCAAACGTATCCCAACAGCACATAAGCCCCTGGCAGATGTGTGGCCCTCAGCAAACGTATCCCAATAGCACATAAGCCCCTCTGGCAGATGTGTGGCCCTTAGCAAGCGTGAAACATACCAACAGTACATAAACACACAGCAGAGTTATTAGCTACCACATATCAGCATACAATACACATAACATATATACGCATACAATAAACATCAGAGTTAGTGTTACTAGTATGCGAACATACGTATTCTAACAAGTTATAAGCACACAGTAAAAGCATCCTAACAGTACATAAACACACAACATATCATCAAACACATATACGCATACAATAAAAATTAGATTTAGTGTTACTAGTACGCGAACGTACTCCAATAGTACATAAACACACAACAGATATAAAGTTATCATCCATCACATATAAGCATACAATAAACATAACACATATACGCATACAATAAACATCAGAGTTAATGTTACAGTACGCAAACGTACCCCAATAGTACATAAACACACAACATATGTATAACACATAGCAAATATAAAGTTATCATCTAACACATATATGCATACAGTAAGCATCAGAGTTAGTGTTACAGTATGCGAACGTACCTTCGTTGACAAAATACGGTACGTCTGACGATCGGAACGTGATCACAGATATCCTATAAGGATAATATCGTATTTAATTAATAAACAATATCCTAACTGATATTTTAGGCATAAATGACTATTTTACCCCTTACTTTAGGAAATCGCTACTCGATAAAATTTCGCCAGAGCTTCGCTACTCCGACTCCCAACTTTCAGAAACTCAATTCCTACCATGTTTTTACCTCGTCAGGCATCTTTCAATGCAATGAGGCCTAAAAACCAGAATAGGAATTTCATTTCCTACTTCCTAGATCTAACTAACATTCCTACTAAAACTACCGAACAAAAGACTAGAACTTAAAAACTAATGACCGAAGAACTTACCCTTGAAGAACCTCCTCCTCCTTCTTGCTCCCACTTCTCTCTACTCTTTGGTTTTTGGTGTGAGATTTCAAATGGATTGAAGCGCCTATTTATAGAAAAAATGTATGGCAACATTGGTAATTTCTTTGAACTTTTCCTACTCAAATCTCATCCCTTGGATCTAGGGTTTTCTTGAGCTTCCATCCTCACCCTCCATCCCCAAAAAACGTCCCTCCCTCTCTTTTCTCTCTCCCCTATCCTCTTCCATTCATTTATGAGCCCATGTGCTCCCTTTTTATCCCATGAGGGTATTCCTTCTACCGATTAATTCCCCTGCTTAGTGTTTTACTTGCATATGCTTATAAATCTCAAATACTTTTAGAGGTAAACTTTGAAGTTTATGTAGCTTCTTGAGAAGTATTTGGAATAACAAGAATTATGGTTCAATCTGGGGTTTTTACTAGCCTTTTAGTCATTTTAGGATTAACCCCGACGGTTACGGAAATGACTTCGGAGATAACCCACTTCGGGATAAAATTACACTTGTTTATAATAAGTCCTTATGTTTGATACTTAGTTCACATATTTTGAGATATAATTTAGTTTCTATCGGTTCTCATTTATCCTATTTGCTTTTTCTCAAAATATCTCTTTTCTTTTTCTCTTTCTTCCACTTGCCTATCCACTTTACACACATACATACACACTCACACACACAAATATTTTGTTTTCCCCTCCCCCTTTTTGATTTATTTTTTTTTGTTATTTAATTTATATTATTTTAGAAAGAAACTCTCCCATTGGTTGTTAGGGTTTCACATGGATTTCACTTTATGGTTGAATTCTAACCTTTAGATCTAACTTTATGTAGTTTAATTCTAACCCTTGATTTATGATTGACTTGTCAAAGGTTATTAGCAAGCTTGATTAGTGTTTTAAACTTATGCTTAGTAATCCTTTGTTGATCAATTAGGCTTTAGGGATTTTATGTAATTCATCTTATACATTACTTAATCATGCCTAATTAATTAACAATTATCTTTATTCTAATCTTGACCCTTCATTGGTCATTAATCTTTAATTAGGGGTTTATATAGTTAACTTTGGACATTCCTTTATTCATGTCTAAACAATTAGCAATTATTTATTTATTTAATCATCTACTAATTGTTGACAATTTTCTTAAATTGGATTAATTATTTTCTCACAACTTTTGTGTTTACATTGGGTCATTTATGCTCCATGCATTATTCTAAAAATCATAGGGCAACTTATGTTCCCTAAAATAAAATTAGGTTTTTGCCTCTTTAAATTCCAAGGAAAATAAGCTAATAAATTCCTAAAATTAGAGACAATATACTTTCCTATTTTTAATAAATATTTAATTGCCTCTTAAGACATATCATAATACTCTCAGGGTATTTTATGACCCATAAATATATTTAGGGATTTTTGGCACTTTATTCCTTCTAATTTCAAGAGAAATTACCCTAGAAAAATAACATAAAATACATTGTAAAATTTGAGACCACATATTCACCTATTTCCAATAGGTATTATTTATCAAAATATAATATTTACGATAAATAATTATCCGGGTATTACACCTACAGCATCCAGGGTTCTCAACTGGGCCCAGACCAGCTTTTAGAGACACAGTGGGCTCCACAGACCCCTGTGACTCTTGGGTTTGAGTCTATCGTAGCTTTTCCTTTGACTGTTGTTCTTGGTTAAATATAGTAGGTATACCCGTCAAACAAGTAATAAAGTAATAAGTAGAGTATCACCCACAGTGATTATAACACTATACTATGCATATAAGAGATTGTATGATTTGGTAAAATCAAAAGGTATATGAATGTAAGTTGAGTGATGCTGTAAAACCCTAAAAATCGTATTTATGATAAATATCATAAATTAGTAAAAATACCTATTGGAGACAGGTGAATATGTGGTCTCAAATCTTGAGTCATATTTACCTTATTTTTCTAAGGCAAATTCTATTGAAATCAGAAGAAATAAAGTGCCAAAAGGCCTAAAAATGCATTTATGGGTCATAAAATATCTTGAAAATATTATGATAAATCATAAAGAGCAGTGAAATATTTATTTAAAATTGAGAAGAATATTTTCCTTAATTTTGGCAATTTAATAAATTATTTCCTTGGAAATAATAGAGGGGAAAATTAAATATTATTTTGGGAACCCTAAGTGACCCAATGATTTTTAATATAATACATGGAGCATAAATTACCAATGTCAGTACAATAGTTTTGAGGAAATGATTAATCATAATTAAGAAAATTATCAACAATTAGTAAATGATTAAATCCCTATTTATTAGAGATTAATCAACATGTTACAGAGGCACAATTAGGAGTTGTAACCCTAATTAAAGACTAATGACTAAGATTAGCATGAGAATAATTGTTAATCAATTGGAGATGATTAAGAAAATATATAAGATAAATTATATAAAATACCTAAAGCCTAAAAATAAATACCTAAAGCTTAATTAACCATAAGTTAATCTTTGTAAAATGAAGAGAACCAATGGGAGATTTTTCTTCTAAAATAGTATTAGATATTGAGTAATGGAAGAGCACATTTCTTGGCTAGAAAAGGATCAATATTTTCGAATGGAAGAGGGAGTAATACATGAAATAATAAACTTGTTGAAGAAGGGTTGAAAAGTCAAAGGTTTCAACTAGCCAATAGAAACACATGCACATGGGGTATTTTGCAAGTGGGGAAAGCAACATCTTTTGTCAAAAAATGCCATGTATTTCGAAATATGAAGAGGGAAGGAGAGAGAAAATGCTTAATGTATGTAAATGTGAATGCAAATGCTAGTGGTTTGAGCTAATATCATGATATTTTGGCAAAAATGTGATATTTTGTGAAAAAGCATATAGGATAATTGAGAACCGATAGAAATTAAATCCTATCTTGAAATCCTTGGATTAAGAAGAAAACATCTGGACATATTATGAATCAGTGAATTTTTGTCCTGAAGTTGGTTATAGCCGAAGTAATTTCCGTAACCGATGACGGTTGACCTAAAATCTTCAGCAGGCTAGGAAATACCCTTAATGGGATCTTAAATTTTATTAATCCAAATATTTAGAAAGAGGAAGCTTAGATCTCCAAGACTACATCGATGGATTTTTGGGATTAGTTGAGATTACACGATTAGAACACCAATCAGGAGAACTTATCGGTAGAAGCTCATAAAGTAAATGCATGACATTACCTTGATGACTTCACTTTGTTGAAAAAATGGGGCAAGAGGTCGGGACCCATGCTTCAAGGGTGAGGATTTGAGCTTCAAAAATGCCCTTGATCCAATGGCTACAATTGAAGAAGAGAAAGTTGGAAAAGTGCAATTTTGCCCCCAAGGTTTGCCTATAAATAGCCATGAACTCTTCTCATAATTCTCACACCAAAATCACTCTTAGAAAGAGGAGAGGGAAGCTATAGAGAAGTGAGAGCAAGAAGGTTGAAGGAAGTTCTTCAAGGGTAAGTTCTTCGGTTCTTAGTCTTTAGTTCGGTAGTTCTTGAAGTTCTAGGCTAGTTGTTGTTCTGATCTTTAATCTTCCAAGTATGGTTTAGATATCATGTTTTAAGGTTTAATATGATATTTATTTCAAAAATATATTGGAGTTAGAGTTATGGCAAAATTTTGGAAGATTAGAGTCAAAGTAACGAAGTTCTGGCGAAATTTCGCCGATTAGGGAAGTCAGGGATAAAATGGTAATTTGGGACTAAAGTGTCCGTTATAATGATTGATCATTAATGAATACGTTGTTATCCCTATAGGATATCTGTGATCACGTTCCGATCGTCACACGTATCGTATATCGTCAACGAAGGTACGTTCGCGTACTGTAACACTAACTCTGATGGTTATTGTATGCGTATATGTGCTATGTGTATTGTATGCTTATATGAAATAGTTGATAGCTCTGTGGTATGTTTATGTACTGTTGTTATGTTTGCTGGGTATCGGGATACGCTTGTTAGTGGCCTAGGTGCTGCCGGGATAAGCTTCAGGGAGGCCTAGGTGCTGCCGGGATAAACTTCAGGGGGGGCCTAGGTGCTGCCAGGGTACGCTTCAGGGGGCCTATGTGCTGTTGGGATACGATTGGTTGTATGATTCATTTATTGTGCTCATATTTTGTTTATGTTGTGATTGCCCGTAGTCCATATATTGTATGTAAACATGAGGTTAACCGTTACCTGAGGTCCGGTGCGGACCTCAGCTCTTAACCTAGCTTCAAGGTCGGGAGAACCGAGGACCGAAGAGAAGGGCAAGCAGCACGCATAGAGACTCGGCGGAAGACTGTCTTTTGTTGCCACGGCGTGGAAATCGCCAGGGAGACACTTTTGTAGTTACATTTACGTTAAACACTCGGATCATGTACTGTTACTGTAATTAGCCAGACTTACGGCATTTTGAATATATATATATCAATTACACTCTTGCTCCGATGCTCTACTCTGATGAAAAAAAATTATACTACTTTTAAAAATGGGATGTTACAGATGCAAATTATTAAATCCAAAATTTAAACATAACAGATCAAAAATGAATATGGTTTAGAGTTATTAGGATAAAAATAGGCTAAGCTCTGATTTTCCCCCTTTGTTTGCAACCTTTACTAGATTGCTTCTTTAATGGTTCAACAACGCTATAGCAAATTAAAGCCATTTAAAAATGCACTCTTGACATCCATTTGATAGAGCTTGAATCCCTTGATACAAGCAAAGGCTAGAAGAACTCTTATAGCTTCCAATGTTGCCACTGGAGCATAAGTTTCTTCATAATCAATTCCTTCTTCTTGATTATAGCCTTTAGCAACCAATCTTGCCTTGTTACGGACAATGATTGTTGTTTCATCACGTTTGTTCTTAAATACCCATTAAGTCCCAATAACTAGATGGTCTTTGGGTCTAGGTACTAAGTCCCAAACTTGATTTCTATCAAATTGATGCAATTCCTCTTGCATTGCGATAACCCAATCATTGTCTGAGAGGGCTTCGTCAATCTTAGAGGGTTCAATCTAAGAGATGAACGCAGAAAAAGTGACTTCATTTAAAGTACTTTTCCTGGTTCTTACTCCTTGATTTACATCACCTATTACTTGGTCTAAAGGATGATTCTTAATGAACCTCCAAGCTTTAGGTTGAGATTGAACATCTTTTTCACAAACATTTTCAGAGATGGGGTCAAAAACATCTTCAGAATTTTCAAGAGATGCAGCAGTGGTTTTTGAAAAGAATTGATTTCTATGTGTATCTTCCTCATCATCATCCAAAGATTTATCATATTTGGTTTCACTGAATACAATATGAATGGATTCTTCAACTATACGAGTACGAATATTAAAGACTCTATAGGCTTTACTTCTATTGGAATAACCTAGAAATATACCTTCATCAGATTTTGAGACGAACTTACCCAGATTATCCTTACCATTATTATGTACAAAGCATTTGCAACCAAAGATATGCAGATGAGCCAAGTTTGGTTTCCTTCCTTTGTAAATTTCATAAGGTGTCTTGTTCATCTTCTTCCTCAGATATGCTTGGTTTGAGATATAGCTGGTTGTGCTCATCGCATCTGCCCAGAATACTTGTGAAGTCTTATTCTCATTCAACATTGCACGAGCCATTTCGATGAGTACACGATTCTTCCTTTCAACCACACCATTTTGCTGAGGTTTCTTGGAGCAGAGAAATTATGATCAATGCCATGACCATCGCAGAATTCTTCGAACGCTTGATTTTCAAATTCACCTCCATGATCAGTTCGAATAGCTAAAATACATATATCTTTCTCATTTTGCACCTTCTTGGAAAACACAACAAATAGATCAAAGGTTTCATCTTTTGAAGATAAAAAGATAGTCCAAGTGAAACGAGAATAATCATCAACAATAACCAAAGTATATAGATTACCACCAAGACTCTTGACTCTTGCTGGTCCAACTAAGTTCATATGAAGTAGTTGAAGAGGTCGATTTGTCGAAATTTCAAGTTTGTTTTTAAAAGATGCTTTTGTTTGTTTACCTTTTTGACAAGCATCACAAATCATGTTGTTTTTAAAATTAAGTTTTGGTAAACCAATAACCAAATCCTTTCTTAGCAACTTGTCAAGTTGAAACATGTTCACATGAGCTAAATGCTTATGCCACAGCCAACTTTTGTCCAAATTGCTAACAAAACATTTTTTAGAACTAATTTTAGGTAAATCCAAGGTATAGCAATTACCTTCTCTAGGGGCTTTAAACAATACCTTAAGTTTACCCTTGTCAATTGGGAGATCATCTTTATTGATAATGAGACACTCTTCCGAATCAAAGATGATCCAATTATTCTTGTCGGCACTCTGACTTACACTCAATAAATTATGACAGAGACCTTCCACAAGATATACATCCTTGATTTGAGGTCCATCTTTTGCACCAATCTCACCAATGTCGGTGATTTTCCCGGATTGATTTCCTCCAAAAGTGACTTTGCCACCATCTCTCGATCTCATTGCCACAAATTTGTCTTGATCCCCCGTCATGTGTCTAGAGCATCCACTATCTATGTACCACTTGTTGACTCTTGATGCTCTCATACACACCTGCAAATCAAAAGAGATTAAGTTTTAGGTACCCATCTTTTCTTGGGTCCTTTGAGGTTAGTTCGGGCCTGAGGAACATAGGTTCCTTTAGGTACCCACTGATAATTACCAACAGGTTTATCTCTTCTGTCTTTCTTATGAAAACAAGATGAAGTACTATGACCCTTTTGGTTACAATAATTGCAATGAGCAAATGGATTCGAAGAGTGGACAGTTTTTTGAAAATAGTTTAAATAGGATTTTCCACCACTTTTCTTTTTCCCTTTATTTTTATCAAAAATGGGATTGTAACCTATCCCTGAACGATCATTCGTAAATCTCTGAGCTTTTAAAATTACATTTAGCATTTCACTACCTTTAGTGAACTTCTCAAGAGTTTTTGTGAGATACAAATTATTTTTCTCTAAATCAATACACTCTTCACAAATGACATTTTCAGGAGAAGAAAGGTTTTCTACTTGCTGTTCAAGAGTTATATTTTTCTTTTTCAAAGCAATATATTTTTCAGCAAGTTTTTCAAACTCAGTTTGAACAAGATTGTACTCAGCAAACAACTCATCATAAGTAGGTTGTGAGTCATATGCCTCATTATCATTCTCACGTTGCTCTTCTTCTGCAACTAGACAGATATTTGCGGTATCTTCTTCTTCCTCACTTTCTTCTTCTGAGCAACCATCTCCCCATATTACAGATACGTAAGCCTTCATTTTGAAGTGATTGAACTTATTTCTCTTATCCTTTTCATTAACTTTTAGCTGAGGGCACTCTGATTTGTAGTGGCTTGGCTTTTCGCACTCATAACAGATAACTTGATCTTTATCCTTGTATTCGCGTCAGTTACTTGAGCTTCCTCCTTTCAGGAATCTGTTTCTGAAGCCTTGGTCCTTCTTATAGAATTTTTTGAATCTCCAGACCATCATTCCCAATTCTTCATCAACATCATCATCATTATCTTCTTCTTTAGCTTCTTTCTCCTTCACAGCATTGAGAGCAACGCCTTTGCTTTTGTTGTTGTTGATCTCATCTAAGCCCTTTATGAATTTCAATTTGCTTTCATAATCGGATAAGCTTCCGAACAGAACAGCAACTGAAGTCATTGATTCTCCATGAGCCTCTTCTATTACTGTAACCTTTGCTTACCAATCTTTTGTCAGATGTTGAGAATCTTTCTAACTTGAGAACATTGCTCATATGTTTTTCCCAGAGCTGCCAATTGATTGGTCAAATGTGTGTAACAAAGTTGAAATTTGGCAATGGTTTCCCCAGACTTCATTCGAAGTAAGTCATACTCGGTGGTCAAGGTATTGATACGATTCTCCTTGATGCTGGAAGTTCCTTCATAAGCTATTTCCAATGCCTTCCACATTTCTTTTGCCGTAGACAAATTACATATTCGAAAGTACTCCTTTTGGTGAAGAGCACTCTGAAGCATTAAGACGGCTTTGCTATTAAGAGTGATTTTTCTTCGATTATTCTCATCAAACTCTTCCTTTGTCTTGGGATTGGCAATTCCACCTACAATTCTTGTAGGAACGTAGTCTCCATTCTCTATTACTTGCCAGAGACCATACTCAGTTGCTAACACAAACACTTTGAACTTTGCTTTCCAAAATCAGTAGTGCTCGCCATTAAATCCAGGTGGTCGATTGATTGAGGCACCATCAGGTAATATTCCTTCCATGATCTATCTCAGGATTTTAAACCCAACAGAGAAACATATGCTCTGATTCCAAATGAAGATGGAATATCACCTAGAGGGGGGTGAATAGGTGATCTCAAATTTTTATCACAAGAACCACAAGATAAAGATGAACATAGATAAACAGGAAAGAGACACGAGGCAATTTATACTAGTTCGGTGTAAAACTTTGACCTACGTCCAGTCCCCAAGCACACCTTGGGATTTACACTAACTCTTCAAAAGAACACAATTACACACACTGTATAGGATGATCCTTTCACTCTTGGACTCACTCCCCCTTACAAGTTGTAATTGTACACCCACACTTACGGTTCCACAACCTTAAGATTTTACAACACAATAATCAAAATAAGCATTTAGAAACTCCTCATGAGTAGATAAAAGATAAACACTGAAGTACACGAGATATCCGAAGATATTAATGAAACAGTAGTAGTTGTAATAAATCGAAGTGAATGCATAGCGTTTCGGTAGGTGACGAATTCAACGCTTCCGATATTTATAGTTGAAATATTTATGGCCGTTGGAGAAGCTTGAAGATTAACCGTTGTGAGTCTCAAATCTTTCTGTTAGACACATGACGCTTGGTTGACATTTTTCGTCGTTCAAATAATCCAGGTGGATTTACAGTTCCAACATTCTCTTCATTCCTTTTGTTTTGCCCGTTAGGAAATATCATTGAATGCAGAGGAGAATATTAGTAAATGCTTTCCATTTGCTCAGAAGGTAGTTACCAAGGATATCACTTCTTTAGCAACTGCATTTAATGCTTCTATCAGTGTTCTTTGCTTTTCTGCTAAAACAATGTTCAGTAACCTGTAACACACTTAAATGATGATTAGTGCTTTGATTAAATAACATTCAATAAGTCAAGTAAGTGATTTGAAGATAACCCATGAGATTTGAATTGGGAGACACTTCGTTTTACAGAACAGAGAGTGGTCATGCTCAGGCATGACTTCAAGCTTGCTCGGGCATCATTCCAAGAAATGTGTTATAAAATGAAAGCATCGACTTATGCTCGGGTAGCACCAAGCATTTGCTCGAGCACCCTGCTGGAGCACTCAAAAGTGCTTGCTCGGGCATGGTTCTTTTAAAGAGGAGAAAAGGTTTTAGTGAACGATAATGCTCGGGCAAACTTCTCATCATGCTCGGGCATGGTCTAGTGAAAGTGTCGCTTATGCTCGAGCATGGTAGCGATAATGCTTGGGCATGGGTGAGGATGAGAGTTTCGAATACCAAGTAACAGGCCTGCTCGAGCATGATGTTGTGCCTGCTCAAGCAAGATAAAACCTTGCTCGGGCACAGAGCATACAGAGAGCAAAGAGGGAAAAAGACAGCGATGCTGCTCGAGCATGCTTTTTCCCTTTCTCGGGCATGCTGCTCGAGCATGCTATATCCATGTTCGGGCATGAGTCATCCAGAGACGAATACTAAGGAAGCGAGAGACGCTGCTCGAGCAACTCTATACTCTTGCTTGAGCACGCTGCTAATCATGCTCGGGCATGAGTCGTGCAACACTTCAAGTAAGAAGAGTGTGTGTTACCTGCTCGAGCATTTGTCTACCTCTACTCGAGCACTATGCTCGGGCATCACTTACTCGCTACTCGGGCACACTACATGTGTTACTATATTTCTTATGTTTCTAACCCGATGATGCTCAGGCAAGCTGGTTCCCTGCTCGAGCATGCTTTAACGTTGAATTCTTTACAACACTTTGAACTGATTATTAATTAACAAAATCAATGTTTGTCATCATCAGAACATACAAGAACTAACAAATTGAATTATTGTGTTCTGGTTGTGTTTTTCTTCCTCACTTAAATAATTTTGGGGACAAAATTCTATTTAGGTGGGAATAATTGTAACATCCTACTTTTTATTTTAGGGTTTATTTACTGTTAGATATGATTAGTTTTGATGATGTCTTATATAGATGTCATTCTTAAGAGCAAAAAGGTTGTATACTACATTTATCTTCTACTTTGACTAATTCTTATATATTATGTAGATGCAAAGTTTAATAATAAAGAATGATCAATAAAGGAGACTAACGAAAGAAGAATCTGCACTATATGTGATACTAGAAGTCTTTATGATCAAACAGAAGTTGGAATGAAGTTTTATCATATTTGAGCAATAGTGGAGTATACCTGAGTAGTGCTTGTTGAGAATGATGAGTTCAAGCTCAAGAAGAATAGAAGAAGAAAAAGAAAGAGTTGAGTTATGGAGAATGTTCAAGAGATGAAGAAAAGAAGGAAGAACTTGTTGAATGGAATGAGAACATCTTTATTCAAGTTCCTAGATTGATGCTAGAAGTCTCCAAGATCATATAGAAGTTGGAATGGATCAATTCAGAGTTAAAATCAGCAAAAAGATCAGTTCCAGGATGATATAACTCGAGTCATGGAGTTGCAACTCGAGTTAACCACTTCGCTACAGTGTTTTGGTGATCTGGGATGATTTGACTCGAGCCAAGCTATCATTAACTCGAGTCAAGAAATGTTCTTTTCGTCTCTGGACAGGTTTGACTCGAGTCATACACACATAACTCGAGTCAAGGTGTATATCAGCAACTCTGCTGAGCTCAGTTTCGCGTATTCAGCTGGCGACCTCTGGTAATTCGACAATATCTTCCAAACCAGAAGTCCGATTGAGGTGAAACAAATTTTGTTGGAAACTAGACTTCCAAACGGTTCTATTCGCATAAGATTCAAGTCCAAAGGAGGTCACATGAGAGAAACATGAATTTTTGAAATTGACAGTATAATTTCCGCCACTCAGCAGACCAAGCTTCAATGTTTTGAGTGTATCTCACAAACTACAAATTCAATTGAGCCTAAATCGGTGGCATATGAAAATAGACTCAAAGTGCTTTCAGTCAAGCTTTGAACCAGACAAAACGAAGTTCAGACCAAGGAGATATGGCCCTCGAAAATTATCTGTCAGTTCAAGATTTGCAAAAACGCTGGAAACTGATATAACTCGAGTCATACACGGATAACTCGAGTCAAATGACTTACAGAGAGCTTCAAATGATTTCTTGAAGCAAATGAATCGAGTCAGAGCATGATAACTCGAGTCATGTTCGACAGCTCTGTGAAAGACGCTGAAACGCAACCTTCTGCACCATCTAAAGTTCAGATTACATCATGGGTACTTCTTATTATTAATTGTGATCGAAATTAGTTTATTTCTAATAAGTTTGCTCACAGTTTTCAGATGATAAAGGAATATTGCAGATCAGTTTCGAAATCACCATAAGTCACGCAATATACATTCGAAAACGCAGCAGAAAAGGAAACATGCTTGAAAGGTGGCTAATCATTCTCAAACGGTCAGAAAGCAATAGGAAATGATTGGTTGAAAGTATTTTAGGAAACTCTGCATTATGGGCAAACGCCAAGAAAACCTCAACGGGAATATCTCCATTCAATGATAATTATGCAGAAATGGAAATTATGCATATAGGCTCCAATCAGCTACGAATTTCCTAAAAGCTCAAAGTTCTGAGTGCACCTACAACGCATGAAACTTCAGCAATATAAATATACAGACTTCCAGTGCACAAGACACAACACGAAACGCAATACACGTAACGCAAAGACAGACGAGAGTTCGGTTCTTTTCTGTTTCATTAGCTATTCTCAGAATACTCGATCTTCAGTGTTCATATCCATCTACTCTTTCAAGAGAGTTTGTATTCTGTTATCATTTCTCTGTGAGAGTCTCAAAGTATTGGGACTTTGGGATTGGGTTATTCGATTACAACTTGTAAGGGGGAGTAAGTTCTAGTGGGAAGACTGCTCCAAGAGTTACAGGGTGTGTAATTGAGATTGTAAAGTCCCGGAGTGTTTCTGGGTGAGTAAAATCCCGGAGTGTTTCTGGGTAAGATAGTGAAATCCCGGAGTGTTTCTGGGGACTGGACGTAGGTCAAGATTTGGACCGAACCAGTATAAATTCTGTGTCAATCTCCTCTTCTCTATCTCTACCTTGCATTGATTTATATCTGTTGTGTGGGTGACTGAGCAATTAGCGAAAGAATTTTGTAATCACCTATTCACCCCCCCTCTACGTGATATTCCACCTTCATTTACAGTTAAGAAATAATTCATTATGATAAATGGATTTTTCATATAATTATGAAAAAAGGCGTTTAGTCATAATAGGATTTATAAGAGTAAGGGAAATTATAAAATAATATCATTTTTTAAACAATGGAATCATAAAAGAATAGTGTTATTGTTAATATTATCGTAAATAAATATTGGGAATTAAAATAGAAAGGAAAATAAATTATGTATGTGTGTATATATATATTAAAAGCAACAAAATTATAATAATAAAAGGATAAAGGGGCACGTGGCCCCTTTTATCTCGTCATGTGGTGGTGGTAGTGGGGGTTATATAAAACCCCACCCAGCAACTAATTGGAGCTACAGTAATGAGCTCAAAAGGCAACAGTGAAGGTCACGAGTCTCTGTGCCAGCGTTTTACGTTTTTTTGGGTTGGTTAAAGAATATTTTGTGGTTAACATTTTAGATAAGTTTTGAGTTTAGTTAATATATCACTATAGGAATATAAATGATCATTAAAGGTTTATTTTAATCAGCTTACTTTTGTTATTTAGTTGGTCTATTATTTTATAATAAATCTTCTATATAACCAGTCTATAAATAATTCTATATTGGACATTTTTAACTGATCGAATCTTGGTTAAATGATTTATTTGGAATATTGGATCTATTCTTAAAGTTTTAATTGGTTTACGTTTTTTTATTCAAGTGAAGATTTATAATTTAGCTATCACTACAAAAAAAAAACCTCGGATTGCCCACGAAATTACCGACCGCAAAAATTTCGTTGGAAATTACCCACGGAATTCCATGGGT
Organism: Acacia pycnantha; assembly: GCA_025563575.1. Lineage (NCBI taxonomy): Eukaryota > Viridiplantae > Streptophyta > Magnoliopsida > Fabales > Fabaceae > Acacia > Acacia pycnantha. The sequence continues at coordinate 617,066 of JAMWYP010000120.1, forward strand.
AATTTCCAACAGAATTTTTTCCGTCGGTAATTCCGTGGGTAATCCGAGGTTTTTTTGTAGTGAATTTTATGCCCTAAACTTTTAATTGAAGATTTTATGTAATGGAATGAAATTGATGATAATCAATGACTTAAATGAGTTGTTTGGGTTGATAAAAATATTTGAATTAATGTTAAAATAAATAATTGGGATTTTAGTGTGAAACTGGAATTTTTGATTAATTAATTCAAGACTTTAAATTTATAAAATTAAGTTAATTGTTCTAATAACTCAAAGAGTTATTATTATGTAGTAAATTGATTGTTATGGATTGATTATGACTTGTGTTTGGGCTCTTAGAATATGAGCACTATGGTAATACTTTGCTTTGGTGAAAGGCAACCACTTTCCTCTTACTGTGCATGCTTGTATGATGTTTGTGAGTGATTTTTAACTATATAGAACAATAAATTTGCTATTGATCTATGATATAGATTATGAAACAATGTTGTAATTAAATTGTCTTGTGGGACTAATTTTCATTTAAAAATGGCTAGTGATATTATATTATGTGAATTGGTGTTGATTTATGAGATTGGAAAGAATCTCTTGATAACTTGTGAATTGACAATGGCATATAATAATCGATTATGATTATATCTCTTGAGTATTGATATAAGAGGGGATGGTAGATGTGAATTTGATGGGAGGTTATTCAAAGAGGAAATAAGAGGGTGAATTCTTATACAAAAAGAGGAAATAAGGCAGTGGGCTTCTAGGTGTATACTAGTTAGTCCTTTAGCCCATTTGTGTTTAGTAGAGCCTTGACACCCCACTAACATATTAGAGGTGGAGCCATGGTCCGGTCTTACACTCTATGGATTTTAGTTTGTCCATATCACTTGATCAGTGAGATCGTTGAGTTCAATTACCAATCACATAGGTGGTTATTAGCCCATGGGTTCAGTCAAAAGAAATAAGGCAGGGAAGAGAATAAATCCTTGTGTACTGATTTTTGTATACCCATGAGATAAATATGAGAGTGAAATTATGATATTGTACATTTTTTTATACTGCTATGTATTTATAACTATATCACTTGACACCTCACACGCACTTACTCGTATGCCCAATGAGATGGATTGTTGGTTACAAAGGCATTTGTCTCACCCAGTTGATTTAACATTTTTCAGGTGATAGTTCTTGTGTTGGTCCATCAAGGAAGACTCTGAAAACTTAAGCTACTTCTGCTAATAGTAGTGATTTCATCATTTTTATTTGTGATGGATTATTCTATATTGCGACGTTAGAGCTCATCTTGCATGCTCCTAATTATTTTGAAATTTGATGCGCGAACTATATACTTTTGATTTCTAGTTACTTGATAACTTTTGATGATGTTGGGTGGCCTAGAGGTCTTAGTATGGTGTTTTAAGGGCCCGTTTGGATTGACTTAAAAAAAAGTGCTTTTTTTTGGGGCCCCATGTAGTGCTTTTTTTTTAAGCTCAAAATTAGAGCTTTTGAAAAAAGCAGCATTTTAGCTTTTTTTTGTGACTTTTACTTTTTTTAAAAAAATATCATCTAAACACATAAATTATTTTTTTTTTGAATTAAAAAAGTGCTTTTTTTATGAAAAAAGCCCATCCAAAAGGGCCCTAAAACTTGTGGATCCACATCTTAGTTTGACTTGGATATTTGGTTATATGATGAAGTATTATTCAGTTCAGGAGTTGGGTTTGATGGTGAATGTTTGCTCTGGACTTCATGAAGTCCAAAGGCTAACTATATGCTTGAGTTTCTATTGAGGCATTTTATTCTTTTAACCATGATAGTCCTTTTGAGAATTTAGTTTTAAACTTTTCTATCATGGTTAATATTGTTTCATGACCATGATAGTGTTTGGTGGAATGATTTGGTTATTAATTATGGTTATAAGGAAAGGATTTTACATGCCTTGATGCCAACATTCCACAAGTCCAACAATTCTTAAATAAGGGATTGGAGGTGTACATCTATATCAATACCCAGTGCTTTTTTTCCTAGAATGATCATGGACAAAATGAAGGAGCTCTATTACATACAAATCTAAGGGTCAAGTTGTATGTAACCAAGACAATTGGTGAAATACTACAACTTGTGCTAAGGTTCCCAAATGGATTAAATTTATCAATCACCAAAGCAAGCCAAACATTTCTAGAATCAGCCACAAAAGCTGAAAAGTCTAAGTCAAATGCTTTCCAAGCTTCTACAACTTGATGCCAACTCATGTGCTCAGCTACTCACTATCACAATTGGGGTTTGATGATTTTGAAACCAAATCCATGTCCTCGATCTCACTCGCCCAGAACCCTTAGATCTCCTCAGTCCTCACCAACGCCTGTTCATCATCGCCTCGCCAGATCCCTTCTATGACGGCAAATCGGTTTTGCTAATCTTCCGTCAGACAGATCTAGAACTTGAAACTAAGGACCCGTTTGTTAGGAAGAAAGTTTGGGGAGGGAAAGGGAAGATCCCAATCTTCCCATGGATTTTGGCTGTTTGTTACACAGAAAGTCCAGTCAGCAACTCACTGGAATTGGACATTTTCCCTTATTTGAGGGAAGATGCTTTCCCTCCGAAAATGGAAGGAAAACTGCCATCTTCCCAGGAAGATGGTTTTTGACAGATTTACCCCTGAAATTCAAATTTGGCGGGAAGTTCGAACTTGGCGGGAAAGTTCAAACTTAGCGGGAAAGTTCAAACTTGGCGGGAAAGTTCAAATTTGGCGAAATTTTTTTTCTTCAAAAGTTCGAACATAACAATAAAATATTTTTTAAAAATATATTTTAGCAAAAAAATTATTTTTTATTATTTTGAATTAATTTCTTTTGAGGGTAAAATAGACATTTCCTAATTCCTTACCAACTACCACCTCTTCATTTTCTTCCTACCAAACAACTCAAGTCATCTTCCCTCATCTTTTAAATCTTCCTTTCCATTCCTTTCCCTCCTCTAAAGTTCCTTTCCCTCCCCAAGCTTTCTTTGTAACAAACGGGTCCTAAGAGAATCCTTCATTATCCATGAAGATCCATGGAAGCTATTGTTCATTTTTCAGGTTGAATTTGAGGATTTTCATGTTCGATTACTCTATACACCATTTGTTTCTCTCGCTCTCAGAACCCCAATCCTTGATTCTCTATACACCTTGCAGAAAACCATACTAGTCGAAACGCAATGCTGAGGCCTAAAGATGAAGAAGAATCTCTTTGACTTGTGATAGACTCACAGGCGATCAAGATCTAGATGTTCATGCAATCCAGATGAGCAGTGCCCTACAGCATTACAGCATTACGGCCTTCCAAATTTGGATCTTTAAAAAAAATCCTTACGGTGCCCCTTTTTTAAAAGGGATGTTGTAAATCTCTACTTTACTACATCGCTCGCATAGGCATCCCCCTGTAAAGGGATATAGAAAAGGCCTAAAAACGGATCTTAAAAGTGTTTTATGTAGTAGTGAAATGTGGAAATCCTACCTTAGTCTACATGACACTTTGGGCCCGTTTGGTTCAAGGAACTTGGGAGAGGGAATGGGAACTTAATAGAGTTCCCTGCAAAAAACGTGTTTGGTTTGCCAAGTGCCCAGGAACCCAAGTTCCTGGGCCCACACCGGGCCCACCACTCTTCCCTCATTTGTGGGAACTTGAGATCCCTCCAAAATTGGTGGGATCTCAAGTTCTCATGTCACTATTCACATTTTTGGACAAATTTGTCCCTGAAATTTAAACTTGGCGGGAAGTTCGAACTTGGTGGAAAAGTTTGAACTTGGCGAGAAAGTTTGAATTTGGAGATTTTTTTTTTTTACACAAGTTCGAACTTAACAAGAATATATTTTTTAAAATATATTTTAGCAAAAAAAAAAATTATTTTTTATTTTGAATTAATTTCTTTTGAGGGTAAAATAGGATTTTCCTAATTCTTTACCAACTACCACCCCTTCATTTTCTTCCAACCAAACAACTCAATCCATCTTCCTTCATCTTTCAAATCTTCATTTCCCTTCCTTTAAGTTCCTTTCCCTCCTCTAAGTTCCTTCCCCTCCTTAAATGTTCCTTGAACGAAACGGGCCCTGTAGTCGTTCATTGGAACCGCTACAAACACTAAACTAGCTTGCAATCTTTTGTGTTCTATAACGGTTATTGCCTCAAACCACTACAAATTAACTGTTACAAATGTGGCACCAAGCTGGCGCCACATTTCTAGTGGTTTATCTGACACAACCTCTACAAATTAACGCAGCTTACTTGCACGCCACTTGGTGCAAGTCATACCGTTACAAATTTGTAGCAGTTTCGTTACAAGCAATGACAAATATGTTGCTTTTTAACTGTTTTTTGAACAACTACTAAGTAACCATTACAAACCAATGTCTTTTTCGTATTGTGACTGTAACATCTCAATTTTTTGGACTAGAAGGTTGGAAATAAAACTGAGATAAGAAGGCTCTAGCCAGTAGAGTTCAAAAGTCTTAAGCTTATTATGAGGAAAAGTTTAAGGCAATTATTAAAATTATTTTGGACCTTGAGAATTTGGGAAGATTATGAAATAATATTTTGAGGATATATAAATATTATGGTGGAATTAATTATGGGAAATTTAGCCTGGATAAATGTTAAAATTAATATTTGGAAATTTAGGCATATTTTCTGGAAAATTAAGGATAATAAGTCCTTGGTTAATTTTTGGCCTAAATATTTTGGAAATAAATTTTAGGGCCTAAATAAAGAAATTATTTGAGAAAAGAATAAATTCAAGGATTAATTACAAGGTATAGATTAAGGCTCAATATTTGTTAGTAAAGCAGAATGTATAAATTAGTAGTATTATGGGTTGGATGAATTATGCATGACCAAGCTAATATTGGAAGCATGCACGTGGGACCCAAGAGTAAAAAAAAAAAAAAAAGTTGTTACAACCAACTTCAACAGCATGTGTTGAGCATCCTAATAAATGGAGTCATGACAACAAAAGCTCATACACTTGCACTCACGGCCCAAATGCTACCAGATAAGGTCCACTTCATTTGTTTTGTTCTTTTCTCTTGAGCCCAATATGTGACAAATCAGTTAGCAACTAAAAGCCTATAAAATTGCAGCCCATTCCACTTTCCATTTAATATCCTATCATCTATAGCAGCTGCCATTAGGTCTCTGAACACGTAAAAAAAAGGCAGAAAAAAATGCAGTAGCGAGACTCACACACACGCCATCAGATTTGCTAAGATCATAGTATCTTCTCCAGAGCAAAAGCAGCGTGAAAACCAGCGACTGTTCACGCAACCAGCAACCTCCATGCTTCTTCCATCAGAAAGTTCAGGCGTCCCATACCTCTTAATCCCAACACCTTTATCCGCTGGGTCTATATATATATATATAAGCATCCACGTTTCACTTCCTCCAGCAAAATGAATCCAAGACTTAGAAAGAGTGGAGACCGAGAGAGTGGGAAACCGTGAGAGGAGAGAAAAGAGAGAAAATCCATTTGCTTTTCTCTGTTTTAAAACAATGAAACAGAGGTGTGTGTGGCGTGGAGTAGCAGCGAGTTTCGATCCATCGGAAAGATTAGCTAGGTGAGTATTACCTTCAACTTAATACGCGTACACACACACACATATATATATATATATACACACCTCTGTTTTTTTTTTTTTTTTGAAGTTAAACAGGGGAAGTTTTTAAGCACACACACACACATATAATACTGCCTATAGGTCTCGGTTTTAGGAGTTTAAACATAAACAAAAATTCCACTGTACATGAACCAACGCTAGATGAGAAGTATTAGGCTTTGGAAAATGAATGGAAGCTTGGCCGAAGAGTATAAAAGAAGAGAGATTGGAGAGTTTGCTACATATATCATTGTTGCATATGAAAAGAGAAAAAAATAAAAAATAAAAAAAATAATAAATAATAAGCAGAAACCTAACTGATATATAGGTATTGAGTTATAAAGTATATAGAGGGTATAAATATATTATGGTTTCATGGTGACTAGAAGGAGTAGAGCTAAAATTTGCTGTCATAATTAATATATATAGTTATTTATATATGTGTGTAGTTGTGCCTATTACTGGGTTAAATATATGTTTGCACTTGGAAAATGTTAGGAAACCTCACTGATTTAAATACATTTTGCTGCATATAGAAAGGAAAATCCAAAACATACTGTTATATTATGCATATATATATATATATGAGCACGATGCACATATAGAAGAGAGTAGGGAAAACTTGATTTGGCCGTTGAAGGTACACCCACACACAAACACATGAACCTTAGAAAAAACAAAACAAAAAGGAGGCTGATATACATATATGTAAACGGCACTGCACCTGAACCTTAGGAAAGAAAAGAGAAAACTAACTATATAATAAATATATAGAGTAAATACCCTTTTGGGTCCCTAGAATAACACGCGCTACCCATTTTGGTCCCTGAGTAAAAAAAAATGTCATTTTGGTCATTTTTAGGGACTAAAAATGATTTTTTGGGAATTTGTGAGGGATTAAAATGCCCACAAAAAATGACTAAAAGGACTAAAAGGGACATTTTTTTTACTGTTTAAGGACGAAAAATGACATTTTTTTTACTCAGTGACCAAAATGGGTAGTGCGTGTTATTTCAGGGACCAAAAAGGGTATTTACTCAAATATATATGTGTGAACGTCGCCTGTATAATGAATAGCAAGAAAATGGTCTTTTATATATATGGTCATGGTAATTGCTCTGTACAATGAATTATTTTGCAGAAAGAAAATATGCTTATACATATATACTAATTCATGTGCATTTGGAAAATAATAGGAAAATGTTGAGGGTTAGAAAACCATGAAAAACATTAAATTTGTGCATTAAATCATATTTTATATGATGATTGGTATTTATTAAACCCCTAATTTAAAGTATTGAAATAAGCTCTGAGAGTTTAAAATAATTATAGAAAAATACCAATAAAATAGTAAAATAATAATAATAATAAAATATTAAATATTGTTATTATTATTAGTAAAAAGGGAATAAATAATAAAGGGATTTATTAATTAATAATAAATAAAAGAGTGTTATTATTAATTAATAATAATTAAAAGGGTATAAATGGAATAACAAATCCATCAGGGGTAGGAGGGTCATTAGTGACAATGACATCTCTTAGGATATTATTTATAAGGGAAATAATGCGTTGATACTATTATAGGATATCCGGGAAAGTTAGGAATCAGTACCGAAAGGTGAACGTATCGCTGGCTAAGCAGACTAAGGTACGGACGCGTACTGTAACTCTAACTCTGATGTGTCTTGTATGCTTATATGTGATATGATGATTCATTGAGCCATGGACAAGACTAGGACTTGGGTCATGCACAATGGCTAGGACTCAGTCTTAGGTAACCTGTTTATATACATTCAGACTCAGTCTTAGGTAACCTGTTTATATACATTCAACTTTGTGCGAGTTATAGTCATGATAATGTCGTATATATGTTTTCTTAGCGCTGAGGACACGGGGAGGCGCGGCACTGGTGAGTGCAAACATTACATGTGTTGTGTGCTATGTATTGTTGTGTTGTGAACTTTACATTGGCTGTGTGCTATGTATGGTTAATGCTGAAATGTAATGAATATCTGTCATACATATATTGTTTATACTTGAGCATGAGGTTAACTATTACCTGAGATTCAATGGGTATTGAATCTTAGAATTTACCCTAGCTTCAGGATCTGGAGGATCGGGAGCCGGAGAAAAGGGTAAGCAGCAAGCGTGAAGACTCAGTTGGAGTTTTATTTTGGGATAGTATTATGTATAATTTTGAATAGTCGGATAATTGTAACACTAACGTGCCGACCAGATACATCACAAAGAATTTAAGTTGTATCACGCTTATATTCCTCCGGGAATTTTTAATTAACCAGCATATGTCTGTGCATATGTTATCAGTCACTCATTCATCCAAACGTTAAGCATGCTCTCTGTTGTGACTTACTCTGATCTGTTAACGCCTTCATTCTGATAACTTCACACAGATTAGTCTAATAAGTGATTTAGGACAAAAATGGGCATCATAATAGACACAGGAATTAGGAATTAGGAGTGTTACAGTGACTAAGACAAAATTCTTTTTATATATTATTGATGTATTTTTTTAATAAATTTTGCGTACAAAAATTATATAATAATACATATTATTGATATATTTTTATAGAACTTTCTGACGTTGCATCTCAATCCATATCTCTAAACATGTTATTGTGAAATTGCATCGTCCCTATCTCTTAGAAGAAAGTCGCAAGATATATATATATGTGTGTATTATAAATTATATTTTATATGTGTGTACACAGTATATATATATATATTATTTTTTGTGTGTATTATAAATTATATAAAATAAGGAAAAATTATAATAAAGGACCTAAGGAAAATAATATTTATTAAGAAGGACCATAAAAATAGTAATTATTTTGAAGGACCAGAAATTAAAATATTAAAATAAAAAGACTAAATTGTCCATGGCTAGATTTCCTATATTTTCTCTAATTAAATCAGAATCAGAGTAATTGATGGATAATCATAAATAGAGACAAATCAAAATATACTAAATTAGCATCTCTACTATACCGAAATCGGTAAGCTTTTCCATGTTTGTTGTATAGATAAATTCAGAAGGAGTGACAAGGAACTTTTACCCAGGCACCAAGCACCCGGGGACCAAGCATGAGGAGCTGGAGCCACACTTTTCTCATGCTTTGCAATATGCTTTTGTATTATCGGGTGATCCAATGTTTCTTTGAAGACATAATTCTAATAAAAGGATTATTATTTCTGTAACAATGTCGTGAACGATTCTGTACAATTAATCAATGGCGTTTGTGTGTTTATCTGTAATACCCAGATTTTTATTATCTGGAATATTATAAATAAATTGGATGTTTCTGATAAGTGCAGTTTTGATCTCAAGACTAGTGTTTATATAGTCTATGTTTCTAAGTTAAATTCTGTAGGAAATTAGGGAATTTATGGGTCAAAGTGTCAAAATGACCAAAATGCCCCTAGAATGCCTAAATGACTTAGAAAATTTATGAAAAATCCTAAAAGGCAGTAAAATGATCAATTGAATTAAGAGAGTATATTATCTCTAACTATGGTAATTTAGTAAATTATGAACTTGGAGAAATTGAGAAAGAATGCTCAAAAAGTATTAAAATGACCAGAATACCCTTGTAAATTATAAAATAATGCTGAAGACATGAAAACGAAGATGTCGATACAAAAGTTATGGGGTAATAAGGCATTCTAATTAAGAAAATTATCAACAATTAGTAAGAAATTAATTAAGTAATTATTGGCTAATTACTTAAGCATAAGCAAAAGAAATTCATGAATAATTATGTAAAACCCTAAAATTAGTGGGTTTTGGCTAAAAATTAGTAAAAACATATTTGCTAATTAATTGGAAATTTTTGAGAAAAATAGATGAGTTTAGGTATTTTTAAGCCTAAATGCAAGAATGAACCAATAAGGTAATTTTGTGAAATTTTTTAGGAAAATTAAAATAAATAAATAAATAAATAATTATTTAATTAAAAGATAAATATTTATTATAATTATAATAGGGCCAGCCGAAATAAACAAAGAAAAATGAAGATAGAATTTGTTAAAAATATCATGATATTTTTATGTGATATTTTTAATATTATATTATATAATTAATTAAAGTAAATTAAAGTGAATAGTAAAAAAATAAATAGGTAACGGATCCTATCTAGAGAACCAGGAATAGGAATTTCAAAGTCAAGGTAAAATATTGATCAGTGAATTTTTACCTTCTGTTAGACTTTTCCGGAAGTCAATTCCGAGACCGGTAGAGCTTTTTCCTAATAAGACGAAATAGGGAAATTCTAAGTAAAAGCCAGATGGCCAAGTTGAAAGTTAGGAATTCAAAAGTCACGTTGTGACATCTGGGGAAGAGTTGAGAGTTTTCCTGGACATATTTGGAATCAGTGCATTCTTGTCCACAGGCGGTAGCTTTCGGAATTTCGTTTCGAAACCGACACGTTTTTCTGTAAAACTTCCGTCAGGCCGGAGAAGGCCTAGACAGTATTAAAAATTTAGTTAAATTAGACATTTCTAATGAGGAATGAATTGTCTTGGAATTTTATAATCCAAAATTTTGAGATTTTCTGAGATTACGCGAATCGTAGACCGATCGGGGAAATTCTATCGGTGCGGCCATAAAGCAACCATGAATCATTTCATGGAACCAAGCATTGGCTGCCACCTTCACCATGCATGTCGACCAAGTGCATCAATGGGCAAAGTTTTGCCATCTAGTTCAAATTGAATCCAAGAGTTGAAAACAAGTTGGAAAATGACACTTATATCCCTAAAATCTTCTATAAATAGCCTTGCTTTCCTCTTCAAAATTCACATCATTTCTCAAGTGCCTTGGCCGAATCTAGAGAGAGGTTTTTAGAGAGAGGAGCTCTGGAAAATTTTGCAGCAAAGCTCTGGGTAAGTTTTTCGGTACCGAGCTTTAAGCTTTCGTAGTTCTTTCAATAGTTAGAGTAGTACTGCTAGTATAGTCTTTAATTTTTCAAGTATGATTAAATATCATATGATAGGGCTATATTAGTCTAGAATTTCGAAAATTATCATTGGGTCGAAGTTCTGGCAAAATTTTGGAAAATCGGAGCCAAAGTAACGAAGTGCTGGCGAAATTCCGCCAATTAGGGGTATAGGGGCAAAATGGTAATTTTTACCTAAAATGCCCGTCGTAATGTCAAATCACTAATAAAAGTGATATTACTCTTATAGGACATCGGAAACTCTGATCGGGTTACCGATTATACATACAGTTTCACACGGGTTATAGACTTATTGATACCGTTAGAGTTTTCCTAGCGCTGAGGACACGACCGTACATCGTGGCACTGGTGAATAGTGCAGGCACTTTATGGGGCTTACATACTGCTTTACGCTTATGTACTGTCATTATATTGATCATAGCTGTTATGTCATGAATATCTGTCATCCCTATACTGTTTTATTTGAGCATAAGGTTAACCGTTACCTTAGATCCAATGCGTTAAATTGGATCTCAGCTGTAGCTTCAGGGTCGGAATGACTAAATGATTGGAGATAAGGGCAAGCTACACGAATAGGCTCATGGTTGGAGGGCATGTAGCACAAGTGAGCTCTTAGACGGAGATGTCACTTTATCGTTTTCTGTATTTACCGATGAGAACATTAGGATGCTGTATCAACACTATGTTACACTATGGTTATTGTTTGAATGGGAATCAGTTACTCTTACGCTCCAATGCTCTACTCTGATTTTTTAAAAAAAAAATGGCTCTGGAATTGGGATGTTACATTATCCATGGCGTTTCTGTACAAGTAAAAGAATTATTATTTAGTCTGGTGCAGTAGAGAGCTAACTTAGCAGATTCTGATTTGTCTCTATTTATTATTATCCAACAATTACTCCAGATTCTGATTTAATTAGAGAAAATATAGAAAATCTGGCTAAGGGCAATTTAGTCTTTCTATTTTAATATTTTAATTTCTGGTCCTTCAAAATAATTGATATTTTTATGGTCCTTTTTAATAAATATTATTTTCCTTAGGTCTTTTATTATAATTTTCCCATAAAATAATGCTTAAATGTTCAGAATTAAAAAAAAAAAACCACATAGATGGGGACGTAGAGAAGAGAAAATAAAGAGAAGGAAGAAAAGAAGAAAAATATATAAATTTATAAAATACTCAAAAAAAAAATTATAAAAAATATAACCCAAAATTTTCTTAGATATTCTTCTCTTCTTCCCATAATATCTGTTACTCTTTGAAGGTTTTGGTTTTGTATATTTTCCATAGCTTGTGTATAATCTTCTACTAAATTTTCTGATATCAATACAAGTAGTTTTCTAAAAAACATATCTAAATAAAATTTTTGTTTTTCATATTCTATTATTCTTGCTTCATAGTATAATATTATATATATATATATATATATATATATATATATAGAGAGAGAGAGAGAGAGAGAGAGAGAGGGGGAGGGGGAGGGGGAGGGAGAGGGAGAGAGAGAGAGAGAGAGAATTAGATTATTTTATTTTTGTTCTTATTCTGTTGGTGCTCCAACACACACACATATATCACTATCATTTTTCCCACACGAAAATATGTAAATGAGCGTCGCGTGTGTTAATGCTTAGGAAAAAGGACCAAGTTCGTTGGGTCAATCTAATCCAAAACAGCTGCTCAATTAATATGATCACGGGAAATCGATCAGACGAAGTATGTGTAATTTCGTCCCTCGTTTTATTTCTTTTTACATTGACACACATAATTATAAGAACAACCACAATTACACGAAAATATGCCATTAAATTCCTAGGAGAAACAAAAACACTGTAACAACATTCACAGAATAAGAATCATCAATAAAATGTTCTTTTAAAAAAGACAAGCTTTTCAGATTCTATACAAAGCACGGGTATATGGACCCATATTTCTACTTCCCTCGCTTTTCTGTGATAACATCCATTGCTGAGAATGCACATCAACCTGATGAGAGACAAGTGTTCCGGTCAGCGGGTATCCACCATAGCCGCCTGGGCTGCCACCGCCACTGACATTGATAGCCAAAAGCTCCTGCCGACTGAATCCCATTAAGTGGTTGGGAAGTAAGGCCTGTTGACCCATATAGGCGGCAAGTTCTTTTCTGGCGTCGATGAGTTCACTCTGCAGCTGATTTAGCCGAAGCTGGAGACTGGAGATGGTGCCGACACAGCCATATACAGGGTCCCGAACGCGGGCCTCCGCTTCAAAAGCCAACGATCTGACGGCATCCCCACGCTGCACGACGCTAACGTCATTCAGAATCTTGGCCACATTACTCGCACCAAAAACCTTGCGCACGCAAGCAAACTTCCAAGGATTCTCTGCTGGAAAATATGGTGCAAACACGCATTCCGGCGTGCATTTCCTCCTCTGCATCTTGCAAGCCGCGCATGGAGGGTTTGCTGTAGATGACATTCCCCGATCAGTCTCTCTCTCTCTCTAAGTCTCTCAACACCCAATAATCCAACTGCTGCAAAATATAGTAACGAAGAAACTCATGAAACAATATTAATATTTAATCATCAAGCAATATGAATAAACTAATTTCCAAAAGCGCATAGTTTAAGAATAGATCCTTGTACCTAGACGATGAGGTTGGGATCTTTGTTTTCGAATTGAAACACAGAGGATGATGTATATCGAAGTGGGAAGAAGCAGGTGTGTATATATATATATATACATACATATATATATATATATAGCGTTTAGCGTCGTAGTTATTTGAATCCACGACGCCGACTTAATCGGAAATCATGAGAAAGTATTCTGATTAGGCTCACCGTCATAGTTAAATGAAATTAATTACTAGTTCATTTCCAAAAATATTTACAAAAAAATTGAGGATTGTGGTGCCAATTGACAGAATCCTTAGATTGGTTACCATTCATACTTGTCAATGGATAGATATTTATGCAGTGCAAGATTATTGACAGACAGACCTTCAAAATTAATTACTGATTGTGAAAATAAAAGGAAATTATTAATTTTCTCTCTGTATATATCATCTGTTAATAGCCATTAAAGATTTTATTTTTATTTTTATTTTTTTTGTTTTCTTTGTACAAAATTGGCAACTTTTTGTCAGTTTTTACCCCTTTTTTTTCCCTTTTTCATGAGAGTGTTTAGTGTTTACTTGTATATATTGTAAAGATGTTATCCATCTAATTAAGTAATGATTTCTCCTCTTAATTACTTATTTTGTCTCATTATTAATTAGGTCAACCAATCTGCTGATTGATTTGATAATTTAAGAAAGAAATCATTAAATCATATGCTACAGATAGAGTCTTACACATTGATAACTGTATGATGTGTCAAATATAATTTCCTTTTTATAATTGTTGACATTATCATATACAAGAATTAATTTAAAGACAAAGCAGAAAGAATATTAAAGTCCTGTATATGAAATATAAAAACGAAAAAAATATAATGTAATTGTTTATAGCTTAGCTAGTTTTTTAATAATTATATAATAAATCCACACTCCAGATGAACACCCCCCACACAAGATTCACATGTTTTTTATAGCTGTTTTTCAGATTTATACAGAACATCATATCATATTTGTGTAAGTTTGGAAAAAAAAAAATATTCAAAATAGAAAGCCGAATTTATTATATAAAAAAAAAAGTACACATAGGAGCCGCGACATCTCTTATATTTCCTTTGGTCTTATTATTTTTAAGTGTAATACCCTAATTTTCATAATTCATGTAAACATTGTATTTTGGCAAATAATTAGCAAAATACAAAAGTGAACATGTGTCTCAAAGAAATATAATCTATTGATTATATTTTTGTGAAAATTTCACTATGAAATTAATTAACCAATGGTTGGATTTGAGAATACATATTTAGGACAATAAAATGTGACATAATTAACACATTAAATAATGGTTAACTTATGATCAAAAGAAGCAAGAAAAGGGGATAGGGAAATACTTAGTTTAATGAGTAAATACCATTTTAGGTCCCTGGAAAAACACGTTCTACCCATTTTGGTCCCTGAGTAAAAAAAATGTCATTTCGGTCCTTTTTAGGGACTAAAAATGATTTTTTGGGAATTTGTGAGGGATTAAAATGCCCACAAAAAATGACTAAAAGGACTAAAAGGGACCTTTTTTTTACTGTTTAAGGACTAAAATGACATTTTTTTACTCAGGGACCAAAATGGGTAGCGCGTGTTATTTGAGGGACCAAAAAGGGTATTTACTCTAGTTTAATTGTTATCTATTAACAATTATCCTTAGCAAAATAAACTTGCACTAATTGAGATTAGTGACATAATTCTTCAATTTAATTATGGGCAAATTACAGTCATCATTTTTTAAATAGATGAGGGTTGATTATTGAAGAAAAATTAAGGGCCAAAGATGAAGAATTAAACTTGTCTAATAAAGCACTAATTACCATGCTTAAGCTAACAAACCAATGATACAATGAAAGATGTTATTAGCTAGGAAACAATTTGGAAGTGGAATGGTGCACAGCGGGTTCGGGTCTTTCTTTGGCTTGCTGCTCGTAACAGCCTATTACCAACGTCGAGAGACGTCGGCGGCACATGACGACAGAGGTTACATCCTGGCGCTGTGGTGAGGCCGAAGAAGACACTGATCATATCCTACGGTATTGCAAGTTTGCGAAAGAGGTGTGGCAGCATTTAATGTCGGCTCCTCGGTTTGCCCTGTTTTCCCATGGTGAGCTTGGGGTTTGGATGTTGAGGAATCTTATCCGGGCTAGTGTTCTGCTGACCGGAGGAGTTAGCTGGGCGCACCTCTTTGGTTTCACTTGTTGGAAACTCTGGGAGGCCCGGAATAAGGGGTTTTTCAGAATATGCAGGTTCAAGCAAGTGCACTAGTTCGCGAGGTGCGACTCTTTGGCGAGTTCAATGTTCAGGCCATGAATGGGGTTTATGGGACACAAGGAAGTAAGCACCGGCAACATGTAAGGATGGTAATGTTGGGATCCATACACGCGACGAAGTTAAAACTTTTACAAATCTCATTCAAGGATCGCTCAACGGCGTTTAAATCAAGGTTTAGGGTTTCTGAATTGTACCTATGCAGAACAATTGGACTGGTGGGCTACCTTCTCGATCAGCAGAAGTCGACTCTTCGAATCGCCTTCCTCTATCGGTATCCACACGAACAGCTTTTAGAAACAAGAACGAAATCGTGCTAGCGCCTCAGAATTGTGCGTCTCTCTATTTTCCCTCAAGGGTTTCTCGCGGCTTTTCTAATACGCTCGACAAAAGTCCCGCAGGTTTTTCCAAACCTAGCAGGCGTATTAAATTCAAAATTTTGAATCTGGATTAAAAAAATATATTAATTAAATCTATTTGATAGATCTAATCTAATCTATTTATTTAATCTAAATTAAAAGCCTTAAAATTTAATTTATCTCTATAAATTAAATCCGAGAAATGATATCTTTATTCGAAAATTAAATCTGAGATACAATATCTATATTTGTTTTAGATATTTAATTTATCAAATAAATTAAATACAAACAAATATTATATAATAATATTATAATCATTATTAATTAATATTATTATATTAATTTTGAATTTAATATATATATATATGTGTGTGTGTGTGTGTGTGCGCGTGTATCCATCCTAGATTAAATACAGTATTCATTAAATCTTAGACGTATCTAAGATTCAATGAATCTGGACACTTTTGCTCGTGTTGGGCTATTCTTGTGTGTGACCCTGCAGGCCCACATGAGATTGGTAGCAGGCCAATACTATACCAGCCCACAAGTCGCAAGCGGGCTCTAACAAGACATTGGGACTACCCAATTCATATGGGGATCGATGATACGATACAACCTATCGTACAACCATGTCACGTCCCTTTTGTCACGCGATAATTTGGTCAAGGATGAGGCATGGAGAAAGTCAACTTCCTATTCTTGACCATCACTTTCAATTCTTGAGTAGTCTAACAATTTAAATGGAAACTCCTTTCCATCGTAGTATGACCATACATTTCTTAGACTCACTCATCGAGGGCCCAAGATATCTCTCTACAAATGTGAGGGACAAATTCCATCTTGACCATTTACATTCCTCTGCTTGAAAACCACTGATACCGATCCAAACCTTTATCATCACCCGGTCAAAGGTGACTTTTGACTAGGTCAAATACCAGCGACTCATCATGTAGGAATCCATGATGATCTCAGGTCAAAGGGCGTTGTGACGTGGTTATACATGAGAAAAGCTTATGACTTATTCCATGCAGCTTTCTCATAGTGGGTCGGTCCAGCACCTTATACTCTTACAAGTGCCTATGACTTTGACTCATATCTCCATACTTATCAAAGTTATACTGGTCTTATTTCATCTTCACTCCCGTGGAGATGACCGACCAGGGACATTTAGGATAATCTATAAGATATATCCAAGGATCAGTTATCATTATAAACATGCAAATGAAATGATAACTAAAGGAGAATACTTTAAATAACATTAACGTTTAAAGTACAATGACTTGCCCCTAGGGTATAATTTCCAACAGGTAAAGTGGCTGAAACCCCTACCGAGTTTGGTTGCATTAAATTGCGATGGGGCTAAGAAAGATGGATTTGTGCGCTCTAGAGCTGGCTGTCTCATTCGGGATCATTCAGGCCAATGGCTGGGAGGGTGTTGTCGTAACATAGGGGCCTGTTCCTCACTCCAAGCGGAACTGTGGGCCCTCATGGATGGGTTGGAGTTGGCATGGGCATCTGGTTTTAAAGAGGTTTTGGTTCAAGTAGATTGCCTGGTAGCGGTGGGTCTGATTCATAGCAGGGACGAGTGCTCAAATAGAATTATGACCCTTGTGCGGAAGATCCGTCGAATCACGGCTAGGGAATGGCGGGTTACAGTTAACCATGTGTTCCGTGAAGTTAATAGATGTGCACACTTTCTAGCCTCCTATTCTTTGAGTCTTGACGTTGGGTATCATCCCCTGGCTAGTCCACCGACTGGTTTGCGTCCCTCATTGCTGAGGATGTCGTGGGTTCTGGCAATGTCCGCTTCTGTCTGAGTAATTGTTGATCCTTGGTGGTTAGCTCCATTGTAAACAAAAAAAAAAAAGATGTTATTAGTAGGCATGTTAAGCACTTGATTTGAGAGTTAATTAAAGCTCATAAAATCTGCCCAAGAGTAATTAAAAACGTCCAGCCCATGTGGAGGAAATAATCACTTGATTAAGATGTTAATTAAACTTTAATCAAGCTTTGAAAAGTCAACTATAGCAACTAGCCAATGAGAAATCAAGAAAATAATCTAAATCCTTAGGAAATTCATTGGACCAATGGGAGACTTGAGTCATGGATTAAGGGTGAGAATTTAACTTAAACTAACAAAAATTAGATCCAATGGTTGAGAGAGAGAGAGAAGAGAGAGTTTATTATTTTGAATTCATATGAGCACATGTTTTTTTTAATAAAATATCTTCAATAGTAATTAGATTTTTCTAACAAAAATGTAGGGTAAGGATTAAGTCTTGTAAAGTGAATTTGATCGAAAGGTTGAAAGGAAAGAAGAGGTTTTGGATTACCTTGTGAGATTACCATTTTAACCTTGAGATTTTCCCTATAAATAGATATATCTCCCCTCTTCATTCTTCACACCAAAAACCAACTCAAATCAAATGGATTGAGTAGAAAGAACTTCAAGAAGTAAGTTCTTGAGCTCTAGCTTTTTAGTTTTTAGTATAATTGTCGTTTAATTCATAAAATTAGGGAATGAGTTCCTTTACATGTTTTTAAGGCTCCGTTGCTTTTAAACGCAAAATGGAGTAAAAACATGGTAGGAAATAATCCTTGGAATCAACATGTCAAAATTGTGAAAATTTCCAGATATTAGGCTGTTGGAGTCAGTCGTATTTAGGGCATTATTTTGTATATCTAATGAAGTCCTAAAATCATGATATTTTCCAGATTTAAATTAGACATGTAGGGCTTTATTGTTATATATAATATGTAACGTTTTGAGTTCTGTACAAGGAATTACAAATTTTTGAAGTTAGGCATTGTTTACTGGATTTAAATCTGAACAGTGTTTGGAAACAGAAAATCTGGGAATGACTCATGGATTTTGATTTAAAGCCGTTATTGTTCCTAGAAAATAGACATGTTAAAGGTAATTTTGGCTTTGGAAGTACTCAAAAATGATTTTTTTAGAATTAGTTATGATGTTTCAAAGTTGCTGAAAAATCTGCCCAAAAAATCCAACAATACGTTTTTGAAGAAATGTAAGGGTAAAATTGGAATAATAAATCTACCAAGGGTAAAAAGGTTAATAGTGGAAAAGATATCCCTTAGGATATTATTCTAAGTAATATGGTAATATGTTAGGATATCTGAGGAGTTCGGAGTCAAATTCGAAGGACGGACATATTACTATTCACGTGGAAGGAATGTACGTTCACGTACAGTAACTTTAACTCTTATATGTCTTGCATGGCTTTGATATGATTTTTTCATTCATGATTGATTGTTTTCCAAACTTTGAATATCTCTCATCTACTGTTTATACTTTGCATATAAGGTTAACTATTACCTAAGATTCAATTTGTTTTGAATCTTAGAGACTTGACTAGAGGTTCAAGAAAGAAATTTAGATCTGGAAAGACGACATAGACAGAGCCGTGAAGAGGCACTAATGGACAAAATACATGTAGAGGCACCGAATGGAACGAATTCCAGAAGAAGTTTAAGAAGGATTAGTTCTGGCATGGATCTGATAAAGTTATTTCAAACCATTTGGTGCTTAAACCAATAAAGGGATAGTCTATGTGGTTCAGTCATAAGTCGCCATGAAAGACGGGGAGACTTCCACTAGAGACCTCGCCTGGCCAATGGGTTTGATTAACTGAGTTGGATTCCAAGCCACAAGTCTAGTTAAGATATGATGTAAGATTGTATAATTATTATGTCAAGAGTTTTAATTATACAAGTACCGAATTATTGTATTACATGAATATTCCTTCGGGATTTTTAATATACTAGATTATGTTTGGGCATTTTATATCAGTTACTCATCGTCCAAACGCTAGTGCATGCTCTCCGTTCCGCATTACTCTGACATATAGCACCTCAAACTCCATTGATTTTCCTAAAACTACGTGTCAACGGATACACTAAATGATATGGAATTTAGGGTGTTACAATAAGACACCAACTAACAAGTGTATTTCATCTTTTTTATAAGATACTTGCTTGTTTACAAAGAGCATCAAATTTTCTTTTCCATGTATGCCCATAATTAATAAGGGTAGTGGGTGAGAGTAATAATTAATATGATATTAGAGTTTAGTGCAATTAGTAGGGGTAACATTGGAAATTACTTAAATTTATGATACATTTAATGACTTTAACTTTTTTATTGATTTGTGAGAATTGTTAATTGGTACCTATTCTGTATAAGAACAACAGATGTCTAGCCTTGATGGACTAGTATATTAATATTGGATTGGTTAACTCTCTCCTAAGTATCTATGGATCAGATACCTATGAGTATAGTAGATCACTGTGCATGAATAGGCGTTAGCCAAAGGGGGTGGGGTGTGTGTATAGTGACGACAGAATATTAACTTGATCAAGAATGTTCATACCTTAGGGTACAATTTACCTCTTATTTATAGAGTTTACCTTAGGGTTAAGGTTTGGACTTATGGGCCTCTGTGCCTCCAAGCCCAAATGATGTGCCGTCATATCTGTGTCTCGTAGATTGTCCCTTGTTGGGCTATTCATTAAATATGCCTTATACAAATCCGTAGCAGTACCTTATAATAAGGACTAGAGAAAGTATGTTTATATCTTGAAGGAACTCAAGCTCCATATATTTATTCATATTTAGGAAGAAACAAAATGATGACTTACACAAATAGATATAAATAAATACATGTTGGCCTAGGGCCCTAGGATATGCACCATGGTTTAAGAATCTGGACCGGATGGCCAGTTCGGACCGGAAATCGGCGAACCGGCTTAATACCTGTCCGAGTTAGGCTAAACACGGGTTGACTCAGTAACTCCGAGCCAACTCAGTCAACTCAGCCGAAGTCACCGAGTAAAAAAAAATAGATCCAAAGACCAGAAGTACAGAGATCTGAAAAAAAAAAGAGTTCGGTTGAAACAGAGATCGAGATCGACAAAAGCAGTGCGAGAAAGATGAAATCTGACTATTATTGGCAAGGAAGATGATGAGGGTGCGAAGTCACGTGTTCGTCGACAGCGGTCCTCATATTCGTTGAAGAAGGTGACCTGTGAACTATGGAGAAAAATCTGAAATCTCTGAGGCGACGACGGTGGTACCTCATATCCACCGAAGGAGGTTCTGTCCAACACCAGAAAGATGAATCGCAGACGAGAGAAGAGAGAAGTGTGAGGTGAAGAAAGAAGAACAAGAAATGAGGTTATTCAAACGTCCGCATGTGAAATAGGGAAATAAATCAAATAATGAAGGTTCACTTGCGGTCTATCACTAGAGAAAAAGAAAATGGAAAGGCTGGACACTTGTACTATTTTACTGGGTTGCATGTTTGCCTTTCTATAAGTTTACTTTTTTTTTATTAAAATATAAATATTTTTACCTATTCTAATTAAATTATATTTTTAAATTAATACCAGTTTGACTTCGGTCTGACTTACTAACCCTTAATCCAGTGCCCCACCGGTTCAGTGACTGGTCCGGTTTTCAGAACCTTGATATGCACTAAAAGAAATATGTTTTTCTTGAGAGAACTCATATATATATATATATATATATATATTTGTTTAAGTCATCTTCGTTTTAATTCAAGTGGCATTATTTTCTTGTGAAAACCTTTTAAGCTATAAACCATAAAAAGAGATAGTCTCAACTCCAAAATGATTTAATGATGTCAAATAAAAAAATATTCCTACTAAAATGTTTTACTTGTATAAACCAACGAGTAACTTTTTTTCTATACATTATATTATTTTTGTAAGAAATAGTAGAATAGTAATTTTGCTTAGCATTACATCCATTTCAACCAATGCCATATGTCATATCTATCATAATGTACCAAAACCATTTCAATCTACATAGTGTGTATTATTATCCGTTTCCTTTGGATAGCATAATTAAATAAAAAAGATTTTAGCGTGATAAGTAAATAATAATTAACAGTACAAAAATCGAGAAAAATTGAATAAATATTCAAATATTCAACTAATTAACTAATTAATCAAATAAATAAATATTTAGGTGAACTAACTGAAGTTCGTGTGAGTGACTGCAACATCCAATTTTTATTTCTATAATTTAAATAACGTTAATTACAGAAATAGAGAAAAATTGAACAAATATTCAAATATCTAACTAATTAACTAATTAATCAAATAAATAAATATTTAGGTGAACTAACTGAAGTTCGTGTGAGTGATTGCAACATCCAATTTTTATTTCTATAATTTAAATAACGTTAATTAGGAATTTAGGATGAGATCATTTCATCATAATTGGAATTTATCATGTACATATTTGAGTTAGGAGAATTTACTCAAAATGGGATTATGAATTGGAAAAGTCTGCACTTATAGGAAAAAATATTAATTTGTACTGAAACTTATTTAAATGATATATTTAAATAACCTGTTTTTGAAAAGTTCTAAAATTTAATAAAAATGAGAAGCCAAAAGCCAAAAGCTTTAAAATCCAGCTTCCAACCTACTCTCTTTAATCAATAAACATGTTTAACTGATATATTTGATTTTTGATGATAACTAGAAATACTGTTGAGGCTATTACCAATGGAAAACAGTATCTATACAGTGAATTCAAGATAAAAAATCTTGGGAAAATTCATATGGGGCCCAAAATATAAAGAAAAACCCAAAAAAGGCCCAAAGATTCTGAAAATCCCAAAAAAGACCCAGGGCCTTTTCTAGTATAAATTCATTAAAACGTGAGTTGCTAACGGGGCTGATATAGTTGTTAACGGGTACTGATATAGTTGTTAATGGTACTGATTTAGTTGTTAGGATATTGTTGTTAATGGTACTGATTTAATTGTTAATGACCTATCCGTTAACAGTTACATTAGCCCCGTTAACAATTCATGTTTTAATGAATTTATACCAGAAAAGGCTCTGGGGCCTTTTTTTAGATTGTCAAAATCTTTGGGCTATTTTGGGTTTTCTTTGTTATTTGGGCCCCCATATGAATTTTCCTAAAAATCTTGACCCTTAAAGTAATCATTGAGACTTGAAGTAATCTTAACCAAAGCAAGTATGCAACTGAATTGATAGACGAAACAGGTGCACATTAGGTGCACATATTTATGTGCTCAATTATGTGCTCATACCTCTACTAGAGGTATGAGCATTTTTTTTTTATATATTGTATTTATTTAGATTTAAATTATATCCTGCTTTCTGGAATTTTTTTTGCACCCAGTATCTCAAATTAATTAGCTTCCAGTTCTGCATTTATCTATAACACCAGTATCATGGAAAGTAATTTGTTATGGACTCAAATAATGGGCCTGGCAGACGAACGCCCAATAGGAGTGCCTCTGGCGGGAAACCTCCCATGAAACAGGTAATTTGCCAATCACCCTTGACTGTGTCGATAATCCAATAATCATGCAGGATATGGAGTGCACACGATTAGGACGTGGGAGGTGCACGATGGCAGTGGGAAGGACTCAGGGTAAGGAGAACGAAACCCTAGGTAATCTCTATAAATAGGAGGTTGCCCACCAGGTATGTTCTCCACATTCACCAGTACATTCTTTACCATTCAGTCTCACTGTGCACACACACCCTCAGGCGAAAAGCCAACCCTGTGTAGCATAGTGATCCATTAGCAACCGCTGATATCTCCTCCATAGATACCAGTGGGCGCTATACCCGATCCAATATCAATCATACCTAGCCCACTGTGGCTAGACATCTGTGTTCTATTACAAAACATTGGCGCCGTCCGCGGAGACTTCGAAGATCTCAATTCCCAGAATCATAAAAGCTACTCATAACCGCTGAGTATGGCTGCCAGTACTAGCAGTCGCACTAATGTGCCTCGACCGCCACAGCCGCCAGAAGAACCACAACGACCTTCAAACCCACAGCAATTGTCCCAGCACTCGAATTCGGCAGACCCCGGACGAGATCATGAGAGAGGACGGGTTGAGATCGAAACCGAGGACACAGCCCGTTCCCCCCATCCTAGTCGGGGATTGCAGGGGGGCCGGCGAGTAGTTCAGGTGCAGGGTATCCCTCATCCCTCCCATGAGTTTCAGATTGACCATCCCGACATACGCTTGCTGCACAACACTTTAGGATCGTTGATCCGGCGTATGGACAACATGGAAAGCTGGCATCAGCTGCAAAAAGACGAGAACTCTCAGATCGTTCGAGAAGAATTGGAGCGTCAGAACACAATATGGCGGCAGGAAGAGCGAAAAAAGATGCAGCAAAGTTTAAAGGAACAGTACGAAGCAAAAGCAAAGCAAGTCCGAGATGAAGGGCAGAATGGCGATGATTCAAGCCAGATCGCCGGCTCGGCCTCTATGCATGTCAACCGAGATGAACCTCGGGGAAAGAACTTAGTCAACGAAGGTCCAAAAGAAGACCAGGGGAAGGAAACCAATCACAAGGCAACACACGAACCCGCCAAGAGTGGTGACATAGTGGCCAGAAAGGTAAACATTCCGCAGACTACCCAAGCCGACTTGAAGGGGCATGAGGAAAAGCAGCCTACCGAGGACCAACCGTGCCCCCGCCTCTCAATAAAGTATCAGCTCAGACGGGAGAGGCGGACGAAGACCAAGTCCTAGGTCAGTTCACTAACAAAGTTATGACAGCAGTATACCCAAAGGGCTTGAATTCGAGAGAATTGCCAAAATATGACGGAACCCAGGACCCTTTGATACATTTAAACAACTTCAAAATGGAGATTATGGTTAAGGGGATAAAGGGACACTACAAAAAAAACCCTCTTTTGTCACGGTTTATTAGTCGCGGTTCAAAATACCCGTTACTAAATTCCACTTTGTAGCGGTTTTATCCCTAAACCGTCACTAAATAGTAACGGAAGCCATGACGACACGACTTCGGCTATATTTGTAGCGGTTGACTCGAAAAAAACTGCAACAAATTTGGCGCCACCTTGGCGCGCAATGGCGGGAATGTTTGTGGCAGTAATTTTGTAGCGGTTATTTGAGTGTAACCGCTACAAAGTTGGCGCCAAGGTTCGCGCCAACTTTGTTGCAGTGATTTTGTAGCGGTTTCTTCACCATAACCGCTACAAATAAACGAAAAGACACAATTTTGTCGCGGACACCAGGAAGAGCGACGTCAACCGCGGCACAAGCTACATTTTTGTAGCGGTTCCATAGTTAACCGCTACAAATTTTACATTATAAATAAAATATAGGGACCGTACATCAGTTATAAAAATTAAAGAAATTACTAAATCTCTAAATGACAGCGAAGGTTTACTCATTTCTTTGCCGTTTAGACTTCTACTCTTCGAGAACAGTCCAACATGCGACGGAGATTGGGTTCCATTATAGCCACCTTTGTCTCACGAAAATATCTCCGATGAAAATGACTCAGCAAGTTTTTCGTGGGAGATCGGCGCTATACTGAATCCGAATCCCCACAGACATGTTGGTTATTTTCGGTTACGTCATTATGTATAATTTATTAGTGTGGACACTTTTAGAAAAATTAAAGAAAAAAAATAAATGAATTGAAGGTTTGTTTTTTAAATATTTGTAACAAACTAATTAGTTTGATTCTTAAAGTTTATGAATCAAACTAATCGTTTGGAAATTTTTTTGCAAAAACTCATTTTGTAGCGGTTAATAAGAATAACCGCGACAAGATGTGGACAAATTGTTTCGTTATAAAGTAACCGCTACGTAATCCAAGGGTCTTCTTTTTTGTAGCGGTTTATGTAGCGGTTACATCATAACCGCTACAAAATATCAATGGTCAGCTATTTTGTAGCGGTTGTTGTGGCGGTTATTATACAACCGTTACAATTATGTAAACTTTGTAACGGTTCCTTTGGATAACCGCTACAAAATCGTACGACTTTATAAGCCGTGACACGCCATTTTCAAAGTCACTTGTAACGGTTTGAGTTTTCACCGTTTCTACCTTTACCCAACGGTTTGAGTTTTCACCGTTCTTATGTTAAACTTACACCTTTCAACATTATGGATTCTGGACGAGGTAAGGGAAAGGGAAAAGTAACTGGCCCACCGAGAAGGGGTTTAAGGGGCGGTAGTAGTAGAGGGGACCTAACGAGAGGGCGTGTGACCCGACATATACCTCCGCCTCTCGGGGCCGGCGAGTTTGCCTCGCTCTTCGCCGATGAAGAAATTCCAAACACGGGGACCGTAGGGGGAGATCGAGAAGCAAGTTTGTCGTTCGACGATTTAGACGACGAGAATGAGGACATCCATCTTAATATTCCCATAGCAGATGTAGAGCAGTTCATAGACAGGGAAAACCAGCGGGAGCACGGGAACCCCCGACCGGCGACTTCGCGTTCCACCGGATTTGTAGTGGATGTCGAAGGTATATGTAATTAGTTATTTTGTGAGAAATTAATTTAATTTCGGACGTTTAATTCAATTTTTGTAAACTTGTAGATAGACACGGAACATCGCCAGGAGGACGCCGGATGTTTCCGCTCTCACTCGAGACGGACCGGGAGATGGCCGGTGTCGGGTCGTAGTCCCGTGGAACGACCGACTGCATGCACCAGCGATCGGCAACGGCGGTCACCTGATGAACCGATTCCTGTCTGAGTTTGGTGGCCATTGGGGGTGGTTCCCAATTTATTTCAAGGATTGGAAGAAAGTGACAAAGGACACAAAGAACAAGGCGTTTACATAGGTTCTCCAGGTAGTCAATATTGTTTAATTAAATTGTACATGTTAATAGTTATAAGTTTTAGTTTATTTCTTTCCTTATTTGTTTGTTAATTCATTAATAATTAATAATGAAATTATGATATAGAAAAAGTTTAAACTGCGCGAACAACACAAGAGGTACGTTATGATGAAAGTGGGGAAGGGTGGAAGAGCCGGAGGAACCGTCTCTACAATATTATGAATGGAGACGGCACTATTCCTCTCGCAGCAGCTGATCGAGAGAGTCCCACGGCGTGGATCCGCATTAGTGGGCGGCTTTCGTCAATATAGGAGGGTGCTGACGGGCAGGTACATTTTATTAAATTAATTAATTGTTTCACTTAATTGATAATTTAAATTGAGTTTAGGGTTTAAATTTAAATTTTGTTTCCTCCTCTTGCGTGCTTTGTCGCAAAGGAACACAAGAAGCCGCGCACGCAGAGAGTCCATCACAATGCAGTGGACCAAGACGTTTGCAGTGACATACGAGGAGATGGTATGTTATTATTTAACATGATCATTGTTTTGTTTTTGAAATAACAAAGTTTATATTGTTTTAATTCTTTCAGCAATAGAAGGCTCAGGAGGAGAACACACACACGGACTATGGGAAGTTGTGGACACGCACCCATAGACACGCAGATGGGACGCCGACCTCTGAGGCAGCGAGGAGGCCAAGAATAGCGCGAGCAGGAGACCATCGACCGTTGGTGGGACCGTCATAACTCGAACTGGACTTCTGTTTGTGGCGTGCTGAACAAGCTGTGTCCTGACGCACGCCTTCCAGCTCCCGAGCCTCCCCTCCGTTCCTCTTTGATGATTCCAAAGACACGTGCCGCCGATGACGACGACGCGGCTGCCAACTCGGTCGTGGACCACCCCCTCCTGAGACAGACCCCCCTGAGACAAACCCCCATCAGAGAGGACTTGATGATCATGCTCCTGAAATGTAGACCTTCTTTTTTTTTTTTCTCTTTTCATGTCCAAACAGAGTTGATTGAGATAACTATATTTAATTATATTGTTTTCTTGTTGATCACGTTTCTTTTCTTGTTGATGGGCTTTTTTTCCATTGCTTTTTAAAAAAGTGCTTTAATTATGGGTTAAGCACTTCTAATGTTTGGATATACCATTTAACTCATGATTGACTAATCAGTAATATATTAACTCAATTAATCAAATGATTTGTTGAGACACATATGATTAATTAAGCAAAAGCAAATTTTGGCATCAAAGCTTTGTGCTTTTTTTACTAATTTTGTGCGCAAAAGCAAATTATTCCATGACTAATCAGTTTTATATTAACTTCTAATTCTGTGCTTTTTCGCTAATTTTTTTTTCCAAAGCTTGTCGCGGTTCCGTAGAATGTAACCGTAACAAAGATGAATTTTGGCGCCAAGATTTGTGACGGTTTCTTCCTAAAACCGCTACAAATTTTGTGTTCGTAGAACAAAGATGAATTTTGGCGCCAAGAGTTGTCACGGTTTATTCCTTAAACCGCTACAAACTGTGTAGTGGTTATTGTCGCGGTTCATTTTTTAAACCGTGACAAAGGTGATGTTTGCAACGGTTGTTGTAGCGGTTATGTAACCGCTACAAACCAATAGATGCATTTAAAGATCCCAATTTTTGCTTCGGATGTAATTAAAGTGAGTCATCCACATTTATGTTCTATCCTAAATTTGTTTGTTACATATGGATAAGTCATGGATCAAGATGCCGCGTAGTTCTCCCGTGTATTTAGCGGGATTGAACACTTTCTTAGATTTCGCCTTCTCTCACGCTAGCATTAATGGCAAGATCGTGTGTCCTTGTTTACGATGCAAGTTTAAGAAGTGGCAAACACTGGATTGTGCTTTGGAACATCTTCTTCTAAAGCCTTTCCCGAAGCATATACATTCTGGGAGGTTCATGGTGAGCAACGTGGTATGGGATATGGGCTTCATCTTCCTCGAACCTCACAAGTAGGAAATCAAGTACATCAAGATGATCCGGTTAATGAAGCCGTTCGTGATGCTTTTGGTGTTCAGGACGACAACTTCACAGCGCCAGGCGCGTGGTCCGAACCTCGTTTCTTCAGAATGATGCAGCTCGGGAATTTTTCAGCCTCATGGATGAGAGCGATCGTCCTTTGTATCAAGGTTGTCATAAATACTCAAAGTTATCTTTTCGATCAAATTGTACCATATCAAGTGCATGTGTGGGATCACCGATAAGGCAATGTCGATGTTCCCGGAATTACTTCGAGATGCATTCCCGACGCGGACATTCCCTCATCCTTCTACGAGGCGAAGAAGATAATCAACGATTAGGCTTGAACTACCAAAAATAGATGCCTCGCCCAAACGATTTGTATGCTTTATTGGGGAGAGGACGATCGGAGGGAGACTTGTAAGAAGTGTCACACATCGAGGTTCAGACGGCTCGGAAAGGGAAGAAGCGTAAGAAGAAACCCGCAAAGATTCTAAGGTACTTTCCTTTAAAACCTCGTTTGCAAAGATTGTTTATGTCGTCTAAGACAGTGAGCATATGAGGTGGCATCAAGATGATAAGAATCAAGATGGCAAACTCGTACATCCACGTGATGTCAAGCGTGGAAAGCGTTCGACACGTGCTTTCAGATTTCGCGGCGGACCCTAGGAATGTCCGTCTTGCTTTGGCGACCGACGGTTTTAATCCGTTTGGGAATCTTAGCACAAGCTACGATATATGGCCGCTATGTTGATACCCTACAACTTGCCCCCGTGGATGTGCATGAAACAAAGCTCCTTCATTATGTCCATGATCATTCCAGGGAAAAAGGCACCGGGAATGACATTGATGCGTATCTCCAACCGCTAATCAAGGAGTTGGTGGAGCTGTGGAATGTAGGTGTGGAGACGTACGACGCGCACGAGAAGACACTTTTCAACTTGCGTGCGGCCTTGATTTGGACGATAAGCGACTTTCTGGCCTCGGGACATTATCCGGGTGGAATGTGCATACCGGCCTTGCGTGCCCGGCTTGCAATTTTGACTCGACTCGGTGCGCCTTCCCACGCGTCGTAAGTGGTGCTTCATGGGTCATCGGAGGTTTCTCGATGGTACGCACGGAGTTTAGGTTGCAACGCAATCGTTTTAATGGGCAACAGGAAAAAGAGGACCCTCGAAATTTATCCGTGAAGAAATCATAGAGCAGCTTCGGGATGTTGATGTTGAGTTTGGGAAAAGAACGATCCGGCAAGGGCCGGACAAAGACTGCCAGGGCTTACGGTTCTATGCCCAAGAATGGCGAAAGGTTAGTGTCTTCTTCACTCTTCCGTATTGGAAAGATAATTTGCTCCGACACGATCTGGATGTCATGCACATTGAAAAGAATGTGTGCGACAATGTCTTGTACACGATTCTCAACGAACCAGGCAAGTCCAAAGATCATCTGCAGGCCAGGAAACATCTACGGGAGATGGGCGTTCGTGGAGACGCGTGGCCGAATGAGCATGACAGATTTCAACCGGCAAGGTTTACCCTGACAAAACCGAATAAGGAAATCTTTCTCGCTACCTTGAAGAAAATAAAAGTTCCTGACGGGTATTCAAGCAACATATCACGATGTATTGACTTGCATGCTCGAAAGGTTACAGGGCTGAAGAGTCATGACTCACATGTGCTTATGCAACAGTTACTTCCGCGGCCATGAAAAATACGTTTGCCTCTCGATGTGTCTCTCGCTTTGGTCGAGCTTTGTACTTTCTTCCGAAAGCCGTGTTCCAAGGTTTTGATAGTGGAGGAGCTCGACCAGGTGCAGCAGAAAATCATTCTTACGCTTTGTCATTTGGAGATGCTCTTTCCTCCGTCATTCTTCACAGTCATGGTTCACCTGACAAGACACCTTGTTCAAGAGACAAAGCTTGCCGGCCCGGTTCAGCACCGATGGATGTATCCTATTGAGAGGTACTTGTTTAAAAATAATTACTTTAGCATTACTCCTATTCGCATGTTTAACCATTGATGCATCATATCGAAATTTTTCCTTGTCTACTCTACAGGTTTCTTGGGAAACTTAAATCTTACGTGAGGAATAAGGCGTGGCCTGAAGGTTCAATAGTAGAAGGTTATATCGGGGATGAGGTCTTGTATTTTTGTTCCAGGTACTTCGATGACATTGAGACGTCATTCAACCGACCGCCTCGTGTAGACGATTGTCTTGAGCCTGAGCCTGAGCCGGAGCCGGAGGCAACAGAGTTGTTAATCCCTCGTGTTGGTAGAGCAGTTGGCAGGAGTGAGAAATTCAAACTCACGGCACTTGAGAAGTTTCAAGCACACTGACATGTCTTGATTAATCGCACCAAAGTTGAACCGTACCTTCAAAGAAGGATTTCATTGCATACTATATATTTCCTTACATTTTATACATACTCACATGTCATTGCATGTTTAATTGCAGGAATTCGGGAGTCATGTGAAGCGTGAACCGAGGATCCGTACACGTACATCCTCTCGAAATTGATAGAAAGGTCCACAGAGAATTCCGAGTTGGTTTAGGAGGAGAATAATGAACGACCACAACCCGCACTCGGCAGAATTCGAGCTCTCGCTAGGCCCTCTTGACCACGCCCTAAGATATACGGCATACAATGTCAATGGTTTTAAGTTTTGCACCGTCGCGAGATCAGGGATTGCTGACCCAAAACTCTGGTGTATATGGCACGTTTGGGACGAGGAGTTATGCGAGCAGCAGTGACGGGAACATGCGGTTCGGTGACGTCCCGTATTATGGAAAGCTGCTTGATGTGGTCAGGATAAGTTACACAGGCCTTTTCACTGTGACGTTGTTCAAGTGTTTGTGGGCGAATACCACAACGTCCAGGGGACTCACGACTGACGACTTAGGGATCACATCGCTGAATTTCTCCCGCCTATTCACGGTGGTCTGGCCCGAAGATGACGAGCCGTATATTCTTGCATCGAGGCCCATCAGGTTTATTATGTGGCCGATGAGAGGCTTGGAATATGGTGGTTCACTTAAAGCCTCGGGACCTTTACGACATGGGCGATGGTGATAACGTCGCATACGATTGTGAGCCGTTCCTGCCCGCCGCCTTTCAAGACTTCTTCCCAAACGGCGATGACAATTTACCTATAGTTCGGTACGTTTTTAAATTTATGCTTTATAAAATAGTAACATTTAATTAAAGTTTTAATTGTGTTCAAACATATTGACCTCACGCGTAACATTTTATGCAAACTTTCCTTGTAGGGATGGTGAAGAAGATTGAGAGAAACACTTAATGCTTATGCTGTAATATGAAATCTTTTTAACAACCGTGACAAATTAAACCGCTACAGTAACCGCTACAAATACCTTCAAAACCGCTACTAAATACAATAACCGCTACAAAAAAGTGAGAAACCAACCGCTACAAAATGATGCGCAGACCCCACCATAAATACCCCCACCCAACCTCATTTAATATGCCTCAACTTCTTTTCTACCCACGTTTTCTCTCATTCATCTCAAATATTTTTACGTTTCGTAACATCGTGAGTTTGAAAGGGGTAAGTACCGTGTAACCGGATCAATTCTAATGTTTCTCAAATATTTAATTTATAGTTCTTGTACTAATTAAAGTTTGTTATTTTGCAGTTGAACGGGATATATCTTTCAACTTTCCCTATTCTTTCATATACATTATTCAATTGATTTGTACATATAATTTTTAAATATTGAGTATTCTTAGTACTTATTCTACTTACATAATCTTATTATTTTGTTTCTATACATGCACCTTATATATTTAAATTTCATAATTTACTACCTTTTATTTTTAATAAAAAAATATATTAATAATAATTACTGAATTACGCTGATAAATGATTTTTTTTAAAAAAAAATCGTAATGAATTTGTAGCGGTTACAATAACCGATACAAAATTTCAAATAAAATGGCGGGTTATTTGTAGCGGTTGTAGTAGCGGTTTGAAACCGCTACAAATATTCAAAATCACATGATGGCGGGAATATTTGTAGCGGTTTCAAACCGCTACAAATATTCAGATGGCAGCAAATTTTTTTTTGGGGAAAAAATGGCGGGAATATTTGTAGCGGTTTCTAACCGCGACAAATATTCAAAATAATAAAAAATTATGGGGGCAAAATTATCAACACATTATTCTGTAGCGGTTATGAAATCGTTACTAGAAGCGCTACAATTTTATTTGTTCTGTAGCGGTTATTAAAACGTTACTAAAACCGCTACAATTTTATTTGTAACGGTTAACAACCGTGACTAATGTCTCGAAACACACGTCGAGCCCGCTCATTTAGTGACGGTTTTTGAACCGCAATGAGGTTGTAGCGGTTTATGTGTATGTAGTATCGGCTTTTTTTTAACCGTTACAAATCGTCTTGCCACATGCGTTTTTGTCGCGGTTCCTCTAACCGCTACAAATGTCGTTTGTCACGTCAAAAACCGTTACAAATAGGTCATTTTAACCGCTACTAATCATCGTTTTTTTTTGTAGTGGGAGATGTTGTACCTCAGTTATTTGCTAAAACATTCAGGGGAGCTGCGTAATTGTGGTTTCATTCTTTGCCATATCTTTCCATTCCAAACATGAAGGCGCTGGAGCAGATGTTTTTGCTAAACTTTGCAACAAGCAGGCGACAACCCAAAACTGAGTGCCAACTCGGTCAAGTTAAGCAAGGACCAGGAGAAGCCCTGAGCAAGTACCTGGATCGTTTCAATAATATAGCGTTGCAGATTCTGGGGTTGAAGGAGGAGGTACACCTGCATTGCATCATAGCCAGTTTGGATGTATCATCCCGGTTAAAGAAGTCTATCATGAAATGATGGCCCACAACCCTGGCCGATTTTCATGACAGATCACAACAATATCTGGATTTGGAACAGATGGAAAAGGCGGGCAACACCATGAAAGAACGGGCTAAGAGCCCATCGCACCGAGAAAGAGAGAATCAGGAAGCATACAAGAGAACTCCTCGCGGCCGGGACACCAATCGTAAAACCCGGGATGTTAAGTATGAAAATTACACCCCGTTGAAGGTCTCCCAGGCCAAGTTGGGGAAGGAAGTATGCGCGACCCAAATGAAGAAGGTAGAAAGACCTCGACCCCTCGGCAGAAGAGCCACTGCTGATAAAACTCGGTTTTGAGAATTCCACGATCAACATGGCCACACAACCGAACAATGTTGGGACCTAAAGAATGCGGTCGAGAAATTCGTCCGTGAAGGGAAACTCCAAAAGTACGTAATCCATACCCAAGGAAAGCAGGGCAACAAGAGGCAGGGTGAAGGCCACAGTAAGAGCCCGCCATCCGAAAAAAGAAGAAGGGAACAGAAAAAGAAACCCGAAGACAGCGATGATGAGTTCCCCGAGGCCAAGTACGACTGCAATGTAATTAGTGGAGGCTTTGGTGGCGGGGGAGATTCAGCAAGCCAACGGCGGAAATACCTCAGGGAGGTACTGTCAATAAGGGATACCCCAAAATTTAAGGAGGACTTAAGTAAACCCAAGTTTCCTATGCTATGTTTCACTGACAAGGATTTAGAGGACGTTGCCCCCAGGCACCATGACGGGTTGGTGATCAGGGGAACTCTGGTCAATAGCCGGGTCAAGAAAATCTTTGTGGACAATGGAAGTGTCGTGG
Organism: Acacia pycnantha; assembly: GCA_025563575.1. Taxonomy (NCBI): domain Eukaryota; kingdom Viridiplantae; phylum Streptophyta; class Magnoliopsida; order Fabales; family Fabaceae; genus Acacia; species Acacia pycnantha. The sequence goes on from JAMWYP010000120.1 coordinate 651,247, forward strand.
ACTTCATACTCTGGGACGCGTTCAAACGGATGAACTTCGACTCCGATGTTTTGAAACCATGCAAAACCACTTTAACCGGATTCAATGGGCAGGATACCCGTCCGAAGGGTTATGTTGACCTCAAACTGAACTTGGGAGACGAGCATGCTTTTAAGTCAGAAAGAGTCCAATTTGTAGTGGCAGATTTCCCCACTTCATACAACATAATCCTGGGCCGTCCAACGATTCACAATTACGATATGTTGGTGTCATCCAAGCATCAAAAGCATAAGATGATCAATAAGAAAAAACAAGGTTGTTACCGTGAAGGGAGACCAAAAAGAGTCCCGCCAATGTTACTTCAATACGGTCAGGAATGATCCAACCCGGTTATCACGAGCCACCACGGGCAAAACCCCCGAGGTAAGTTCAGAAGGAAAGGCGGTAAACCTGGTAGAGTTGGACTTGCGCGAGGAGGAAAAGATGAAGAAAACCGAACCAAATGGAGAATTGGAAGATTTTCTCCTTGGATCAGAGCCCGGCCAGGTTACTAAAATAGGCAAGGCATTGGATCCTAAGGTACGAGAGGAGCTCGAAGAATTCCTCAAAAACAATAGGGATGTGTTTGCTTGGCATCCATCTGAGATACCCGGGATCGACCCAAATTTCTGTTGTCATCAACTTGCAATCCGACCGGGGTCAACCCCGGTATCCCAGAAAAAAAGGAAGCCGGGGAGGACAGGCGGAAAGCTTTGGAGGCGCACGTGGCAGAATTATTGGAAGCCGGTTTCATCCGAGAAATACAATACACCACATGGCTGTCCAATGTCGTCATCGTCAAGAAACCTAATGGAAAATGGAGGGTCTGCACTGATTACAAGGATTTAAATAAAGTATGTCCAAAAGACTCCATCCCAATGCCCAATATTGACCAACTGGTTGACAGCTCTTCCAGTTTTCGACTACTATCGTTTATGGATGCATACTCTGGATATAATCAGATCGCAATGCACCCGGAGGACCAGGCAAAGACGACATTCATCACCGAGAAGGAAAATTATTGCTACAACGTGATGCCTTTCGGGTTGAAGAATGCAGGAGCAACATATCAAAGAATGATGAACCAGGTTTTTGAAGATCAATTGGGTCAGAACGTGGAGGTGTACATAGACGACATGATCGTCAAATCTTTGAGCGAAGTCAATCATATTGAGGATCTACGGCAGACGTTTGGTAAACTGAGGAGCTATAGAATTCGCCTCAACCCGGCAAAATGTGCATTTGGAGTACCTGCGGGAAAGTTCCTTAGGTTCATGCTGGCGAACAAAGGTATAGAGGTGAACCCTGACAAATGCCAAGCCGTATTAGATATGGAGGCCCCGCGTAATAAAAAGGAGGTTCAGCAGCTGACGGGACGGTTAGCAGCATTGACCCGCTTTCTACCAAAATCAGCAGAAAACTCTCTACCCTTCTTCAAGTTGCTAAAGAAGGAGGCGTCTGGCGGATGGAACGCAAAGTGTGAGATGGCCTTTGAAAAGATTAAACAATGCTTATCTGCACCTCCAGTGTTGACAAGACCCGAGACAGGAAAGAGCCTGATATTATACCTATCTGTAGGTGATGAGGCGGTAAGCGCCGTGTTGGTAAGAGAGACCATGGACGGCCAGAGCCCAGTATACTATATAAGTAGAGCCTTGCAAGGTTCAGAGTTACGATACCAGAAGGTGGAAAAGATGGCGTTTGCGTTACTAGTAGCAGCAAGGCGCCTTCGCCCGTACTTCCAGAATCATCCTATTGTTATCCGCACTAATCAGCCCATCCAGCAAATCCTCCACAAGCCAGACTTAGCCGGCCGGATGGTAAGTTGGGCCATTGAACTATCCGAATTTGACATCACTTACGAGGCTCGTCATGCAATCAAGTCCCAGGAGTTGGCAGATTTCGTGATGGAGCTAACCCCGGTGAAAGGGGGGATAACCAGAACGTTTGGAATTTGTTTGTAGACGGATCATCAAACGTTAAAGGGAGCGGAGGAGGGATCATTGTTGAAAGTCTTGAAGGTATCTCGCTGGAGTTATCTTTACGCTTCAACTTCTCAACTTCTAACAACCAGGTGGAGTATGAGGCATTAATAGTCGGTTTGCTCCAAGCTAAGGAAAGTGGGGCTCGTCGAGTACATGTTTCCACCGACTCTCAGTTGGTAGCTTCTCAGATCAATGGAACCTACCAAGCCAAAGGGCCCTTGATGATTAAGTACTTGGGGAAGGTGAAAGAGATCATCACAGAGTTTGACGAGGTAACCGTGGCGCACATTCAAAGAGCTGACAATATAAGGGCCGATATCCTGTCGAAATTGGCAAGCACAAAGAGCCCCGAGAATCACCGTACTATTGTTTAGCAAAGCCTACGGAGCCAAGTTGTGTGATGGTCATTTCGGAGTCACACGACTGGAGGAAGCCCATTGCGGATTATCTGGAAAGAGGAATCTTGCCTGATGAGCCGTTAGAAGCCAAAAAGCTCATGAGAACAGCAGCCTCGTACCCACTCGTCAATGACCAATTATATCGAAAAGGTTTGCATTCTACAATGATGAAGTGCCTCACGGCAAACGAAGCCCACTATGTCCTTAGGGAGATTCAAGAAGGAATTAATGGTCATCACATGGGAGCTAAGGCCTTGGCTATGAAAATAGTGAGGGCTAGATACTTCTGGCCCACCATGGCGACAGATGCTAAGGATCATGTCCAAAGATGCGACAGCTGCCAGAAGCATGCTAACACCATCAGGTCACCTCCCGCCACACTTCAGGTAATCTCAGCGCCGTGGCCATTTTTTAAGTGGGGAATGGATCTGTTCGGACCATTCAAGCGGGCGGCCGGACAGTTGCGATGGCTCATCGTGGCGTCGATTGTTTCACAAAATGGATTGAGGTATAACCTGTCGCCACGATCACATCAGGTAAGGTGCAAAAGTTCTTACAGAAGAGCATCATATCACAATTCGGCATTCCAACCGAGATTGTCACCGACAACGGAACACAGTTCATTGACAAGGGTTTTCAAAAGTTGGTAGCTGATTTTAATATACAGCAACACTTTGCGTCTGTGGAACATCCGCAATCTAATGGGCAAGCGGAGGCTGCTAACAAGGTCATTGTAGATGGATTAAAAAAGCGGATGGAAGATGCTACGTCTAGTTGGGTAGACCAACTGCCTTATGTCCTGTAGGGATATCGAACAAGTGTCCAATCGTCAACTGGGGAAACGCCTTTCAAGCTAACTTATGGGTGTGAAGCCATGATCCCGGTCGAGTTTGGAGAATCATCTTGGCGAAGGGTCATAGCCCTTCAAAATGAAGAAGAGAACAGTAACGCAATCGCGGTTGAATTAGATTTGATAGACGAAGTTCGGATTGCGGCACACTGCCAGGATCTGGCAGCTAAACAACTTATATCAACCCGATATAACAAAAAGGTACGACCTCGATCTTTTGACAAGGGGAGCCTCGTCCTTCGGAGGGAGGACATCGGCAACAAAAATGCCACAGAGGGAAAGCTGGCTCCCAACTGGGAAGGCCCATACTGGGTTACTGAAAACCTCGGTAGAGGAGCTTATAAGTTGGAGACGTTGCAAAAGAAAGCCGTGAAGCGAACATGGAACGCTGACAAGTTGAAAGCTTACTATAGTTGAAGCATATAGCCCAGATGAGGGCGGCTTCATTAAAAGGGCATGACATGAGTTTATTTGTGGGAAGCCGGCATGTTACTTCTTTTCTTTTCCTTGTACGACGTTTTATAAACGCGAATATTTGAATAAAAGGATGGCTTAGCCCAGTTTCTACAAATGAGATCGTTGTTTGCCTTGTGATAGTAAAACATGTAGAAGCCAGGGTATTGAAAATACAGCTTCCAAAATCATGTACGATTTAAACATGTAGACGCTAGGGTATTAAAAATCCGGCTTCCAAAATCATGTACGATTTATACGTGAGGAACCCAGGGTAATTAAACCCGGTTTCGAAAATCATGTCCCATCCAGACATGGAAAGGGCAGGGTAATGAAACCCGTCCTCTTGAAATCATGTCACAATTAAACATGGTGAATTCAGGATAATAAGATCCGCTTTCAGAAATCATGTAAATATGAAACATGTAGAAGACAGGGTAATGAAACCCGTCTTCCAAAATCATGTGTAACGTAAATGTGCAGGAGTCGAGGTAGTGAAACCCGGCATCCACAGGCACGTATATTCCAAACATGATAAATCTAGGGTAATTATACCCGGTTTTAAAAATCATGTCCCGGTTAAGTGTGTAAGGGGTAGGGTAATGTAACCCATCCTCCAACATCTCGTACGAGGCATAATATGTTTGAATTCTGAGCAATAAAGCTCGTCTTCCAACATCACGATACACATACTCGTCAATGATAACGACTTTGCTCGTTAAAAATCATTTAACAGACAAGCAGGCTCGAATTCATGGCGATATAGATAGAATATATAGCTCGATGCCACGATCCTGGTAAAGAGAAAAGGTGTATGTAGCAATAGTTATCTACGTAAGCAACAGCTTACATGCAAAAAGTTATGGCCTATGGCCAAAAACATACAAAATCATGACAAAGAAAAAATCTCTCAACAAACACCAAGCAAACATAGCTGTCTAAAGCTGCGATTGCGTCTCAGTGGCTGATAGAGAAGGTAGTTCGTCCTCACTTTCCTCGGCCCCAGGAGGAACCAGCTTCCCTTTGTCACTGACATAGGCCTCAAGATGCAACCCGGCTATGTTAATAGTGATATCGGGATTCAGAACCCGGATTTGATCAACAGCGTTCTGAAAAGATAGTCTGGCGGCTTGCCCATATTTCACAAGTGATCATTATCTTTAAGCACGCCACACAAGTGATCATTATCCGAGGTCATCTTCTGCATTAGTAGCCCATCCTCCTGGCGAAGACCCTCAAGGCGACGCAGTTCAGCTTGTGCTGCGGTTAACTCAGCTTGCATTGCGTCCAACTTGGTTTGGGCCACAGCAACTTCATCAACCGCCACCTCAAGTTTCCCATTGGAAGTAACCAGCTCTCGACGTAACCTCTCCTGCTCGATCTTAGAGGCTTGCAACTCCCCTTGAGCTTGGTTCCTCTCCTCTATGACCCTCGTCAGCTCGGCATTACTTTTCAAGGCATCCAGCTCAGCCCTAAGGTCGGTCCTCTCCTTCCGCACTCCTTCAAGAATGCCGATCATCTCGGAAAGTTGCTTGGTCATATGCTTCAGAGTTTTCGACCGCATGGCACACTGGATTCTAAGGGCGGCATAAGGCTGTATCAAGGAGGCAGCTTGGTAGGTGTGCAGCTCCATGTCGACCAGATGAAGCTTTTCTTTCTTGGTGGGTTGCGAGGGAGAGTAAATTGGAGCAGGCGGGCGCGTAAGATCCCTAAGTGCCTGGGTCACCCCATCTGACCAGAGAACCCCTCCAGATATGGTCTAATGAGTGAGAGGTGTAGAGAATGTGGACGGGCTTGAGGGAGTTGGCGATGCAGGGGCTGTAGTCGTAACAGGCAGATCCTCAGCAACCTGCTTACCTTTGGATTTCCTCACCCTCTTCTCTCCGCGCTTTGATCCCTCTTTGGGTGCGGAGCACTTGCGAGGAGTCTTAGTAGTGGCAGCCACCTCCGGGACAATAGGTTGGCTTCCCACGGTGGGCTCATCTGCAAGAGCAGGAGTTTCAACCTCCTCAGGATTTGCAGGGACTTCTTTAAAGGCCCAATAAACTCAGGCTTTCCCATTTGTTGTCCTACAAAAAAAGAAAAAGAAAGAAAGAAGGTCAGTACTACGAAACAAAAATAATGTTAAATGGACCATCCATGACCATGGAAGCATGTAAAGGTCTAATCCTATACTCTTTGGGGCTCGTCGTCTAATTAAAGTGGTGGGTATATAATCGGCGGGATCCATCAATGAATCAAGGGAACTGGAGAGGGTGGTGAGCATTAGCACGGCCGCTTCCTCAACTTCAGTTAGGCTAGCAGGGTTGGGAGCAAAATCTCCAGATTTAAACTTGTGATGGACATTTATCCAGTACAAAGGAAACTTTCCTTCTAACACCCCGGAATCGGAGGCCTGAAGGAACCATGGGCATTGAAAGGGATCGGCCATAACTTTGACGAAAGCTAGCTTAAAGTTTTTCCACAAGTCAATGAAAGCTTTAAAGAGCATGTGCTCGCTCCTTCCCCGGAGTGTCGTCCACCCAAACCAGAACGTATCACTACCTGGGAAACAACTCGTTTCTAAGGGGGAGTAAAAAGTCATGAATACGGGGACAATACAACAGATCCCCAATTTCCGGCAAAGGCTCTCAAAAGCAATGGCAAAGGCCCAGCCATTGGGATGAAATTGCAAGGGGCTAGGTGCAAATGGTTTAAAAGACAGATTTGGAAGTCGGTGAAGGGGAACCTCATACCAAGCAAGGTGATAACATCTCGGTAAAAGAAAAAGAAGTGGGGCTCGTGAGGCTCACTCTTCTTTGGACGGGTTGTGGCTACCGATTCACCATCTAGTGGAAGCCTTACGGAATACCCGGGTCCATCTTTTACACCGATTTGAGCAAACTCCTTTAGGGTTAGGGTGTTGGTGATTTCAATTACTCTTACGCTAACAGCTTTCTTGGGGGAGTTTGGATTCCGAACAGAACCAGACGAACTGCACTCATCCGCTGTGGATGGCATAAAGGACTGCGATGATGATGCCATCTAGACATAAAAATGCAAAAAGGGTAAAATTAGAGAATATCATTTATACCTGAGAGAGCAGTCGGTCGGGGGTATTAAAGGTCAGGGAAGTGCTCAGAAGCATCTTGGCCATACATGCCTGGGGGCGCATAAGGATGGTGATTCAATGAGAATGGGGGAAGGAAAGGAGTTTCATGGTTAAAAAGGTGGGGCAGAGTACGAGCCATTCCAGAAAACCCAGAATTCACAGAAAAACTTCCTCAGCAGCAGTAAAAAACCAGAAAAGTTCAAAGCCTAGACACTAGAGGTTTGGCAAATGTGAGAAACGAAAAGAATATGAAAGTTAAAATAGCCGTTGAAGTACCTGATAAGAAGTTCGGTGAAAGTTGAATGAATGCAAACAGAAGCAGACTATCGTGGAGATTGTTGCAGAGAGGCAGATGAAACGTTCAGTGTGCAAAGTGCCGAATCAACAAAGAAAGGGGAAATTTATAGGTTCTTGAATTCAAAAAGTGTGGAAGGAATTTTTGAATTCGAAACGGCAGGGGCAGTTATGTCCACGCGCGTTAAAGTTAAGGCCAAATCCCAAAAGTTGCAATGATGTGTTTTCTAAAATGACGCAAGCATTAATTGCGCACGGATTCCAAACGCCTATTGGAAGGCGCCCAGGCCTGGAGGCGCAGCTATACGCTACAACGCGTCAGTCTAGCGAGAAGGGATACGTCCTTTCATATTCGGGCAAGGTACATCCCATTTTCCTAAGAGTTCCTGATGATAATCTGATTGGGATAATACATCAAAATATTTTATTGTGAGGAGAATTTAGTCCAGATACTTAATGACCACAACCGAATTTATCCAACGTTGTCAACTCGGTATAGTTTACAACGGTCATAGCCGGGGTAGTATGGCGCGAATGGATCAGATTGTTGGTTAACATATGCTACGTATACATGCGCAATGCCGGATTAAATGACAAACTCGGATGACTAAAACAGCCCAACTCAGTTGGCAAAAGAAATAAGGAAAATCGACATCTGCATATGCTCAAGCGAGCCCAAGACGCGTGTGGAAGGCAGAAAAACTCTATATTGATACTTGATCAGGTTACATGTTTTTCTTACAAAGAAATAAACTGACCTACTCATCTACAAAGGTGATTACAAGATCGATATAAGGAAGGAAAGTGCATTCGTAAACATTATTTATGAATCCCCTAATTACAGCAGTTGATGATAACCAGAAACCTCCCGCAAAGTTGGAGAGACCTGGAGACGGAGGTCGAACAACTATCCAACGATTACATCATATTGTTGAAGGTGCTCGTTGGATATGTTGGAGTCCTTAGAGAAGTTTAGACAAGTCCAGGAAGACTGGCAAACATGTCTCGGGCCTCCCATGGTGGATGAAGAAGCCCAGATTAGAAGATGCTCAGATAAAAGCCTGAACCCCTTCCCAAGATCCCATACGAAGTCGAGCCAGATGTGAAGACTGGCAAATACATCTGGGATCCCAGGCATCCACCACGCGACATGCTTGAAGACTAGCAAATACATCTGAAGGTAAAGCCGCACGGCCAAAAAGGACTTTTCTCCTTTCGAAATCGCGTTCTCCTTCCCCACATGGCTGGAAAAATGGAAGCTGGCCAACTGATGATTATAACATCCTGTTTTCAAAGGCAGTATATTTTTTTTCATCAGAGTAGAGCATCGGAGCATAAGAGTAACTGATATATATTCAAAATGCCAACTGGCTAATTACAGAAGAGGTACAATAACCGAGAGTTTTTAAAGTAAATATCAACAGAAGTGTCTCCTTGGCAATACTCATGTCGTGGCAACAAAAGATAATCTTCAGCCGTGCTTCTAAGCGTACTGCTTGCCCTTATCCTCGGTCCTCGGTCCACCCGACCCTGAAGCTATATTAAGGGCTGAGATCCGATGCATTCGGATCTCAGGTAACGGTTAACCTCATGTTTATATACACTGTATATGTACGACAGACATTCATAGACTTTTGGCAACATTTACTACGGTCAGACATAGGGTATACATATCAGATATGTATGGAAATAACAGTACGGTCGAATGCAAGGTTAAGGCACAATGAGAAATGTACATGATCAGATATGCAAGGCAATAACAATACAGTCGGACGTAAGGTTAAGGCACAACGGAAAATAATACAGTCGGATGTAAGGCATGATAGACAATAGTACAGTTGGATGTATGGTTAAGGTACAATAGACATTGAACATGATCGGATATGGACGGCAACAACAATACAATCACATGTAAAATACAGCATAGCGGAGGAAATACATATATGCATACAATAACCATCAAAGTTAGTGTTACTAGTACGCGAACGTACCTTCGTTGACGGTAAACGGTACTTCTGTCGGAATACGGTACGACAGTTGATCAGAACGTAATCAGAGATATCCTATAAGGACAATAGCGCATATATTAATGATCAAACATTATGACAGACATTTTAGTCATAAAATGACCATTTTACCCCTGACCCCCTAATCGGCGGAATTTCGCCATAGCTTCGCTACTTTAACTCCCAACTTTCAGAAACTCAATCCCTACTATATTTTTACCTCGTCAGGCATCTCTCAATGCAATGAGGCTTAAAAACTAGAATAGGAATTTCATTTCCTACTACCTAGATCTAACTAACAATTCTACTAAAACTACCGAACAAAAGACTAAATAAAATTTAAAAGCTAAGGACCGAAGAACTTACTCAGAGCTTCGCTACAAATTTCTCCGGACTCCTCCTTCTCTCTTCCTTCTCTCTAGATTTGAAATTCTTGAGAGATGTTGGTGTGAAAAAATCAAAGGAATGGCTAGCTATTTATAGACTTTTTGTGAGGGCAAAATGGTATTTTTCCAAATTCTTCTACTTGAATCTTGGCCATAGGATTTTTGAATCAAAATCTCCACCACACACCTAGCTTGGCCGACCTCCCCCTCCCCAAACGTCCAAAAAATGATGTCATGCATGATGGCATCTACTTGCTTGAGAAGTTTTCCTACCGATAAAGTCTTTGTTCGGTGTTCTAATCACGTAATCTTGAAGAATCTCAGAAATCCAAGAACATAGCCTCAAAGGTCTATTCATCCTCTTTAGAAATATCTAGATTAACTAAATTTTTGATCCTATTCAGGGGCATCCCGTTGCACTTCGAACATTTTCGGATAAACATCTTCGGTTGCATGAAATCGCCGGGTAATGTCAACTTCGGACAAAATTACACTGAATCATAATATGTCCAGTTGTTAGCAACCTAATTCAAGTATTTTGAGTTAGGATTTATTTTCTATTGGTTCTCATTTATCCTGTTTGTTTTTTCACAGAATATTCCATAGAATATTCCTTTTCCTCAAATATCCTTAAACCACTTTGTATGTTCACACTACACAACTCAAATTCAATCATTTTCTCTTCTATTTTTTCCCAAAATTTCGGCTGCCCCTTTCCCCTCATATATTGACTTTTCAACTTTGATTTAATCACTTAATCCATGCTTTAAGTAGTTAATTAGGTAATTATCTTATGGCTTAATCATTTGTTGCTTAATTATGCCTTAGGGATTTTATATAATTCATCTAATATACTTTTTAATTATGCCAAATTACTTAGCAATAATCTTCATACCAATCTTGATCCTTTATTGGTCATTAACCTTTAATTAAGGGTTTTACATAATTAATTTTGAATAACTCATTTTCTCATGCTTAAACAATTAGCAATTAATTACTTAATTATCCACTTACTAATTGTTAACAATTTTATTAATTGAGATTAATTATTATCTCACAACTATTGGACTGACATTGGTATTTTATGTCCCATGTAAAATATTAAAAATCATGGGGTCATTTTGGTTCTCGAAATACTTTTTGATTTTTGCCTCATTATTTTCTAGGGAAAATAATCCCAAAAATTCCCTAAATTAGAGACAACATACTCTCTAATTTTTAACAAATATTTTATTACCATTTAGAATTTATCATTCAGGGCATTTTATGGCCCACAAACTCACTTAGGGATTTTGACCCTTTATTTCCTCTAATTTCATTAGAAATTTTCCTAGAAAATAGAATAAGTATTCTACAAGGTTTTGACACCACATATTCACCTTTATTTACTAAATTATGATACTTATCATAATTCATATTTTAGGGTATTACAATGATGGAGTTTGAAACTCTCACCAGGAGGCTTATCATGCTTTCAAGAATATTTATCCTGGAAAGAAAAGGAAAGCAAACCAGTGGCGTAGGAGGATGAGAGGCGATGAGAGAATTTATAGGCCAAGCGGATTGCAAGGGCCACGTAGCAGTGAATGACGCTTTAATGGAAATGGCGTTGTAGAGTTCCAAGAAAGAAATCATAACTGTTGTTAAAAAGCGTGAGTATTACTTACGCGCAAAAACCAAGAACGGCTAAAAATGACCAATGAACGCCAGGATGTGATAATATGATGTCAGATAAGTAAGCTGAACGGTCATCAAGTCATAACATGCCACGTGTCTCCATTTCACCAAAGATTCGGGGCAATATGCGTGTAGGGAATTCAAAACGACAAAACTCAGTACAATCCGGATAAGACAATCTCAGGTGCTATAAAGACACCGGGGTAATTATTTTAACCCGGTTCGACGAGTATGGAAAACGGCAAACGGTTGAACCGGGTTAGGTCACGAAAAATAATGGCGCGCTTGTTACAAAGACAGCCAGGCATTACGATAAAGGAGCCCAGTAAATAGGCAAGTCGGGAACTAGTTCTTGAAACTTAGTCAATATCGAGGTATGCACGGAAGGAAGAGCCCGATGTAGAGAACAACTAATCTCAGTAGCTCAGAAACCCGAACTCCTGAGCTTGGGGGGCAACTGTTATGGACTCAAATAATGGGCCTGGCAGACGAAGGCCCAATAGGAGTGCCTCTGGCGGGAAACCTCCCATGAAATAGGTAATTTGCCAATCACCCTTGATTGTGCCGATAATCCAGTAATCATGCAGGATATGGAGTGCGCACAATCAGGACGTGGGAGGCGCACGACGGCAGTGGGAAGGACTCAGGGTAAGGAGAATGAAACCTAGGTAATCTCTATAAATAGGAGGTTGCCCACCAGGTATGTTCTCCACGTTCACCAGTACATTCTTTACCATTCAGTCTCACTATGCACACACACCACCCTCAGGCGAAAAGCCAACCCCGTGTAGCACAGTGATCCATTAGCAACCGCTGATATCTCCTCCATAGATACCAGTGGGCGTTATACCCGATCCAATATCAATCATACCTAACCCACTGTGGCTAGACATCTGTGTTCTATTATAGAACATAATTAATTTTGAGATACTAGATGCAAAAAAAAATTCCAGAAAGCAGCATATAATTTAAATCTAAATAAATATAATATATAAAAAAAATATGCTCATACCTCTAATAAAGGTATGAGAACATAATTAGGCACATAAGTATATGTACCTAATGTGCATTCGAAACGAAACAGGCTTAGAAGAAGGGGAAACAGACACTAGTTTTCACTCCAATTAGTGAACGGGTCGTCAATTTTTAATGGACGAAGCTTGTAGGGCCCACTTTGACATAAGCCCACACGTACAACCGACAACAGAATATTCGCGTCCTCACGTCTTTGCATACCTTTATAATCCATTATCATCTTCTCAATCCGCCATTTCATTTTCGCAGTGTCTGTCCAGGAAGAGAAGCAGCATAATCAGGTTTATTTCTGCTCACGTGGATTTTCAATTTTTGTATGAATCATAATGTTTTCTTTATAAGTGTGTGGGGAAAGGAATTGTTGTAATTTAGACTGAGTTGGACCATTTCTGCTGGAAAAAGACCGAGTTGGAGTTTGATATTATCTGGCATCTGGCATCTGGCATCATACGGGTTCTAAAAGCTTAAGATTTGATAGATTGAGTAAAAGGTTATTATGAATTAATACATGAACCTATATACTAGTGCTGGGAGATTTGTTTTGCGCTTTCCATATGAGATGCTAGTTATGGTTTTTCAGGACCTGCGAGATGTTATCATCAAATAAAGAACAAGCCATACCCGAAATCTAGATTCTACCAAAGTCAGGTGTGTAATTATGGTACCCTCCGTCCCTTAACATAAAATATAAAGCTTACTTGACATTTTCTTTTCTTTTTAAACAGATTAATGAAGTTAAATAAGTTAGTAAATTATAGAAGTTGTCATGTATCATTTGATTTTATCCGTTTATAAGTCAAATAAATTAACTTGATATAAAAAAAATAAATCTAAATACTTTATAGGGGTTAAGTATCAAATTCGCCTGGAAGTATACGCTCAAGAGTAATACTATTCTGAAATATATATTTTTTGTCTTAATGTCCCCTTTAAAAGTCTAAAAACATAGCTGCCCTCCCCGTTAACACTATTTATTTTCATCGTTAGAAAAAACACAAAATACTCAAAATCATCCTTATTTCATCGGTAAAAAATAAGGCATCCACTCATCTTCATCACTCAACCTTCGGCCCTCTCCCTTATCTTCATCACTCAAGCTCCATTGTTAGAGATTTGCATCCCTCATCTTCTTCCCCAACTTCGCAGTCAACCAAAGTGCTGAAACTAAAACAGAGCATCATCCAAAAATCACAACATCATCCAAAACATTCTAGAAGATATATCAAGATTTGGGATAGAACACTGGGAGAAACAGTATCTCCGTCTTCTTTTTATGCAGAACCTGGTTTTTTTAATAACGGAAGAAGCATCAAACTGGAACATTTAACAAATCGTAAGCATCAAATTGGAACAATGAAATTTCATGCTTAAGATTGGTAAATTTTAATCTTCTCCCCCAATCCCCAAAGGGCAATCAATGAGATTCAAGATGAAAACTCACCTTGGCCGAACTCAGTAGCTACGCATGGGTTCGAGCTTCCAGAACCCAATTGAGCTCATAAATCAAGATCACGGGGGGGATAAAGAAAGTGAGAGGGATCGATCAAGTCACATGAAGTGGAGGATGCGATACTCTTCATCTCTCCAGTGCCGCTGTGTTTGTAAGGATGATGATGAAAAGAGATGAACGCGATGATTTGTCGGCGACTTTTCTAGTAACGCGAAAGACTAAGAATAGCAATGGTTTCACAATCAACCTCACACATGACAAAACAATATGAAGATGCATGCTGAATAATAAAAAAAAGGAGAATCAGGTACATCTCCACCCACTATAATGTCCTATGGTTCAGTCGCCGCACCTCCATCGAAGACGACCTCCTTTCCGTTCATTTCTACCGGATTTTCATTGAGAGATGATAAATCCCTAATTTTACATATTTTATCCCACCTTATTTATTTATTTTTGGACTATTTTAAGCTAATTTGGATATATTAGATAATATTTGGATTGTTAGCCAATTTTAGGAAATAATATAAATCTGAATTAATTATGAGATTATTGGGCCTAATTTATTAATATTCTGATTAATATCTTGTGATCAAATAATAATTCTAATATATGATAGATCATGATTTTATCATATTTAAATCCTATGATGCAGAATTTTTCAGGGAAGCTAAAATGAAATCCAATAGTGGAATTCTATTGGGCTTCTTATATTTTATTGGTGTCAAGTTGGTACCCAAAAAGTCCTATTTTCCTCCCATAAATTAACCTAACCTAGAGATTGACACGGACGAAAAAACGCAGACACACGCAGAAAGACGCAGCACTCACTCACAGGATTGAATTGATTCATCAATTCATCCACTCACTCATCACTCATCTGCTACGTACATGGGACCCACCACGGTTTCTTGTTGCATTGATTGATTCTTCAATTCATTGATTCAAATGGCAGTGGCGGTAATTAAGGAGATTGAAGTGCAGAATTTCATGGCAGCGTAAGCATTTGGAGGCAACTTGGGAGGAGCATGAAGGAAGCTAGAGCCTAAGAGCTTACACTTGAAAACCACATGGGAGTGTTTTTTCCTTTTATCGATTTGTTACACGACTTTAAAATTATTTAGTTTCAGATTATTTTGAGTTGTTTTATTCAGAACAATCTAGTTTTAGATTGTAGATATATTATTTGATTTGGATTAAAAATTGATAATTTGGATTCGAATTGTGCTAAGATATTTGTTGGGATTTTTGTTTGTAAACTGTTTGATTGTCAATTATATTAATAATTGAGTTTTCATTATTGATTTAATTGTCAATTTAGGTTTATCCTCTTGGTGGTTTAATTAGGTTGGTTAATTGTCTAGTTGTTTAATTAGGCAATTGTGAACATGATTTCCAGAACAATCTTGACACTATTTTAACTGGTTTTAGTGGGTTTTAATTAACTAGCGCTCATTCCATTATGAGTTTTCTAGTGGGTTAGGTGTTGTTGAACTTGAGGGTTTCCCATGATTCAATTAGGTAATTAAATTCATTAATTCCAATCTTTTATTAATCTCCCTTTGGTCTAATTAATTGATTTGGGCTAAGAAAGTTAACTCCATGTGAATCCTAAGTTGTCCCCTTCATCACTCATAACTGAACTAGATCTTTAATTTGTTGTTTGATTTGCTTTTAATCAATATTTTTCTTAGGATTTTAATTATTCTCTCATAACAAAATCCCCCCAAAAATTGCATTCAAATTCATATAGATTAGTTTCATTCTCATTTAGATTTTAGAGTCAAATGTATTAGTGCATTTAGTAAGTTATTTGCATCTAGGTAATAGTGTCTTGCATTTTAGTTTAGGTTCATTCCATTGCACTTTTATCACCTAAATTCAACCTAAAGAAAAACCCACAGATTGCTCCTTGGGAGAATGACCTAAGTTGCCACTATATTGCATTATTAGTTGGTCCTGGTTTAATTGATTGCTTTAGCGATGAAAGCAGCTCATCAATTTTGGCATCGTTGCCGGGGACCAATGGTTAGGCTTTAGGTTTGAGTTCTAGGTGATTTGTTAGGTAATTGTTTATTGGATCCAATCCACTCTTGAAAAATTGAACTTGATCCCTCATATGATGGCTTGGCATGCTTCAATTTATGGAAATAACTGTTATAATTATGTGCCTTATCATTATGACCATGGAGTTGAGCAGGTATATGAGGTGGGATTACTTTCTTCTAATTCTGAGTCTCGCCTAGAGAGCATAATTGATAGGCTTGCATCTGTCGTGGAAAAAATGGCTATGTCCCATATGCAAAATTCTTCTAATATGATCAATCCTATAGGGCCCTCTACTTCTTTTACCCCACAGCCTACCTCTTCTGCTTTAATAGGGCCACTCTGTCCTATTTTCTCTCTAGCCACTCATGCTACTGACTCTTGCCCCTACCTGAATGACGGAGCTGAATCTTGCAATGCAATATATCCTTCTAGACCCATGACTCAAGTTGAGCATGTATATGATTCATATTCAAGTGCATATAATCCTGGATGGCATGATCACTCAAATTTTGGATATGTCAATCAAATTGTTCCAGTTCATGATGAGTATTCAAGATTATCAAACAAGAGGGATGTTATGATGGATGCTATGATGAAACTCCTTGAAGAAAGGGGAGAGCAGCTTGACAAGCTTCAAACTCTAATTAACAATCGGCAGAGTGAAGATTTAGAAGTTCAAAGTGAATTTCCATGTGGTAATATACTTTCACCCACTAATGATTCATCCATTTTTTCTTCTACTACTTCAAATGATGGGATGATTGGTACATTAGTTGAATATGCATGCACTGATGTTGTTTCTGAATTGACTAGTTCTATTGACTTAAATTATACTGAATCTTGTAGTGCATGCGTTGATACTTCTTCTCATGCCTCTAGTCCTATGAATTCTATTGATTTGGATGAGGAAGTTGATGAAGAAATTGTTGTTGACTCCCTTGACACTATTGATTTTAAAGACGCCCAACTTAACACTAATCATGATTATGCTTTGAATAACAGGCATTTTAGGTACAAATTACCATTTTAGTCATCCTACTGTTCTCAAAAAGTAATTACTAAATAAACAAAAGAAACATCTCCAGCCAACAGTCTAGTCATGTTGCTTGCTCCGCTCTCCAATCCTTGGTCCTCCGGACCCTGAAGCTACAGCTGAGATCCAATTTACCCCATTGGATCTCAGGTAATGGTTAACCTTATGCTCAAATAAAACAGTATATGGTCAACAGATATTCATGAACAGACAAAGAAGATATCAATACATAAGCACAGAGCAGATGCATGATCATAACAATGACAGAACATAAGCACAGAGCAGTATGTAAAGTCCAACAACAACAGTCTGCACATAACCAGTGCCACGATCACAACACGTGTCCTCAGTGCTAGGAAAACATAACGGCATTATTATGACTATAACCCGTATAAAGCTGTATGTATAAATGACGACCCTAAACAGAGCCTCAGCCTATGAACGTATCTATCACATATATGTATATGAGCAGCACAGAGTTAGTGTTACAGTATGCGTTCGTACCTTCGTTGACAGTATTCTGGTACGTTTGACGGAAAACAGTACTTTTGACGGAAAACAGCACGTCAGACAGCGGTACGACAACGGTTGGTGATCACAGATATCCTATAAGGATAATATCACGTTTATCAATATCCAACATCATAACAGGCATTTTAGGTACAAATTACCATTTTGCCCCTACCTTTACTAATTTCCAAAATTTTGTCAGAGCTTCGCTACTTTGACTCCCAACTTTCAGAAACTCAATCCCTACTATGTTTTTACCTCGTCAGGCATCTTTCAATGCAATGAGGCTTAAAAACAAGAATAGGAATTTCATTTCCTACTTCCTAGATCTAACTAACATTTCTACTAAAACTAACGAAAGAATTACTGAAACTTAAGACTAAGGACCGAAGAACTTACTCAGGGCTTCGCTACAAATTTCTCCGGACTCCTCCTTCTTCCTCTACTCCAAGATTTCGAATTGCTCAAGAAGGAATGGTGTGAGAATTATGAAGAGAGGTGAAATATCTTGGTTAACTAAATTTTTGATTCCATTCAGGGTATTCCGTTACCTGTTGAACATTTTCAGATAAACGTCTTCGGTTACGGAAATCACTTCGGGTAACAACATCTTCGGGACAAAAATCCACTGATTCATAATATGCCCAGATGTTTATCACCTCATCCCTGGATTTCAAGTTATGGCTTAGTTTCTATAGATTTTCATTTATCTGATTTGCTTTTTGAATATCAGATAGCTTCTTAGCCAGTCTAGTATAACCCTTTTCGGTTACGGAAATAACGTCGGAGGTAACCTACTCCGAGCTAAAAATTCACTTGTTTATAATAATGAGTCCTGACCTAAGGAACCTAGTTCATGGTTTTCTAGATAGGATTTAATTTCTATCGGTGATCATTTATCCTATTTGCTTTTCACATTTTATATTCATATTTTAAGTGTAACTTGCACAAAAATCATGATATTATTTTCTTTGCAAAATCTTATCCCTTTTCCTCCAAATTTTCGGCCAGCCCATATATATATATATATATATATATATATATATATATATATATATATATATATATATATATATATATATATATTTATTTATTTATATATATATATATATTTATTTTATTTTTCTGTTTTAATTAATTTATAATATATTTAATTATCTAATATAATTTCCTCAAAATTCCCTCATTGGTCTACTTCAAATGACATGGATTTAAGCTTTAAAAAATCACTAGAATAATTCTAGAACTTTGATTTTGCTTTTCAAGATTACATCTTAACCATTGGTAATTATTTAATTTTTCTAATTTGATTTACAAGTTTAATTAGTGCCATAACTCATGATTAGCAACTTTCTAGGATTAGGGATTTTTATGTACTTAATCTCACTAATTTTTCTTAATCTTTTTCAATTAATTAGCAAGTGTATTTTATGCTAATTTTAGCCATTAACATTTAATTAAAGGATTTTTCACAATTTAACTTGGATTTTCCCCTAAAAAAGCTTAGATAATTAACCATTAATTATCTATTTAATCCCTTACCAATTGTTGATAATTTTCTTATTTAGGATTAACCATTATCTCACAACTATTTTACTGACATTGGTATTTTATGTCCCATGTAAAATATAAAAAATCATGGGGTCAATTATGGCCCTCACAATACTTTTTGATTTTTCCCTTTTAATTTTTCCAATGTTATAATTTAATAAATTACCAAAATTAGAGACAACATACTTTCTAATTTTTAATAATTTTACTGCCTCTTGAGATTTATCATAACTTTCTTAGGCTATTTTATGCCCCACAAGGGTATTTTAGGAAATTGGCATATTATTTTTCCTAATTTTCAAGAGATTTTCCTTATAAAAATAAGGTATTTATAACCCAATATTTGAGACCACATATTCACCTATAAAAAATAGTCATTTATTTATCTCAATACAATATTCCAGATAAATAAATATCCGGGTATTACAATGGGTAGTCAATTCAATGACCACAGAAATTAGCGCCACCTTCTCCTTATTCAAATCCTCATGAGAAGTATGGGAGGCAGCCAAAAATATGTTTGCTTCCGTGAGGAACAGAGTTGCTATTATGGACATTGAAGGAAACCTGGATAGGTTTAGTCAAGGTGATCTTACGTACTGTCACTGAATATTGGACTAAAGTCTCACCAAAGTCTCATTTGGTTCCAAATACCAAATGTTGTTTGCCCTCAAGAAATGTGAAATAAACTGAGGATAAGGCATTGGAGTAGGCTTGGAGGAGGAATACCTACATCTCTTATTTTCTGAAAAGATAATTTCTCCAAGATTCCTATTTTATTTGTTCGGTATAGAATCCATCATCCTGTTATCTCTGGCAATGAAGTGAGTGAAGGTTTGGGACATGTTGACCATAGCTCTGGAGTAAATGTACCAAATGATTTTGTGTAAATCACACAAAACACGTGGATTAAAATCCAAAACTCCCATGGGATCTTCAGGTCTTATGATCTTGTACATCACAGGTGGTGAGAACTCCCTTGGTCCTCCAGGAGGTGGTTTCTTTATGCCCAGCCAGGAAATGTATTGTTAAAATACTTACTTGATGGTTCATTGTTGTCAAATAATTTTTTTATCACGCTTTTTTATATTTGATATCTTTCACAATCACACCTTTACACAGAACCATAATGTATTGTCAATTTTTTTTTTTTAGGATCGCATCTCTTTATATATGATCAATATCTTTAAGAATCCCACTTGTATTTATATTAAAAAGTACTTAAAGGTTCTTTGGAAAGAGCTGTAATGTATTGTCAAATTATATTTTTCAGGATCCCACCTCTTTATATATGATATCTTTCAATATCTCACCTTTCAAATCATACTTAACGGTTATTTGTGAAGAATTGTAATGTATTGTCAAGTAATTTTTTTATTGTTAAATATTCTTGAAGAATATATAACGATTCATTGTCAAGAACTATCAAATATTATCAAATAAATTTTTTTTTTTCAGAATCATATCTTTTTATATAGGGTGAAGTAGCCAATCTACCCCAGAAGTATACGTCTCGGAGCAATGTTGCCCTAGAAATTTTTTCAAGTTCACTATTGCCCCAGAAGTCTAAAACCGTAGCAATTTTGTCCTTTTCCGTTAAAAAACTAATGTTGACCATTAAAAAATTGACATTGATTGTTAAGTTTTTAACAGAAAAGGGCAACATTGCTACGTTTTTAGACTTCCAGGGCAACATTAAGACAAAAACTTCCAAGGAAACATAGCTCTAGAATGTATACTTTTGGGATAGATTCGCTACTTAACCCTTTTATATATGATGGTTATCATTCTTAATCGTTTAAGTATTGTTAAAAAAGACAAGTAATTAGGAATCATACTTTACGGTTAGTTATTATAACCGTTATATATTTGATTTTGCTAATAATATACGGTTGTCAAGACAAATCATTTGAAAGTGCTAAATGATGGTGATTTCGTAAAAACCGTCATTTTTGTCAATAAATACGTGATGGTTAATAATTACAACCATTATATTTTCATTTTCATGAATTGTGCCTCTCAACACATGAAGTTGCACATATTTAACAGTTAGGTTTCAACATTATATATTTTTGTGTGACCTCTCCCCCACATATATGACGTTTATTCACAAGAGCCATTATTATTAAGTGTTATATATGTGTGAATCTGTAGTAGTGCATCTTGTAAGTGATTTATAAATAGAAGTAGGGAAGTACTCCTTCTGTCCCAAAATATAAGCTTCAATTTTGTGAAAGGATGTATAAAAAAATTTAAGCATTATTTTAGGTTTGTGTAAGCATTCATTGCATTTTATCCAACTTTACCACTTATCTTGTTGATTGCATTTATTACATGTATTCTCTCTCACTTATCCTTTATACATATGAATGTATAATACATATTTATTGCCGTTAACTAATTTTAACTGTTTTTTTTTTTCTTAACGCAATCTGGTTAACTGAAGCTTATAACAAGATCATAAAAATGTAAAGCAAGCAGTAAAGAAATAAATATTGCTCTGAATTGTCATGAAAATTACTGAGTTACAAGGCTTCATCTTAAGAGGCTAAATAACCGAGCCCTCTTGTCTCCTTTGACACGCACCCCATGGAAGCGTTAAAGCAAGACGTGTGTGTATATGCGAGCTATTTTAATAAGGGCAACTGGATTGCATGCAAATTTGAAATTTATCAGCCTGTTGTCGTTTATGTTTAAATGAAGTTACGTAAGCTTCCGAGTCAACTAGATTTATCACATGCGGCTCTCTTTTTAGTGATTTTTACTCGGAAGCTTACGTAACTTCATTTAAACATACCACTCTGATCTTATTTATAAGTTTAGTTTGACAAAAAAATTTGGTCATATTTATAAGTCTAGTTTCATGTAATAAATAAGATTATAACAATTTTACCCATATTAATTTTACACATAAAGATGGAGAGAGAAGAAACAGTTGAAAAATATCCAATCATAAATGAGGGCAAAGTTGAAAATTTACCCACATAATCATTGTGTCAACTACCTCTCCTTGGTATGTGAGATTTAGTCAAACTGGACTTATAAATAAGACCAGAGTGGTAAACGACAACTGGCTAGTAATAAATCTATTTTAACTAATTCTTCCATACTAGTAAGTGATAGTTAAGTCATTAGATCTATTTTAATTGATAAAAATGTTCAAATTTACCCTCACTAAAATTTCCTCTACCTACATTTGTGAATTATAATCACCTCTCTCTTTTTCTTTTTCCAACAATAATTCAATAAGGGTAAAATTAATAACCCTAGAAACTTTTTTTTTTTCACAATGGGCTTATAATATGAACCAGAGTAGTACTTTATTAAGGGTTTTTTCTTCTATATATGGTTGTGAATTAATGGATAGAATATTTGGGATGAAATATTATTGCTTAAAAGAAGGCCTTCATCAATTTAATTTCTTATTAATATTCTTTTTTCAACCCTACGTTAAGTACTCCTATCGTTCTAAATCACCTTTTACAAGTTGTTTTAGGTCATGATCATAAATCACCATTTATTTTTTTCATATATATCACACGTAATTAATAAAAGTAATTGAATAGAGTAAAAATTAATATGATATTAAGATTTAGTATAACAACTAAAAGTAATATGTGAAACTTATTGGTCTATATGACAACCTTAGTGTTTTTCCTAATTTATAATTATTATCTTTTTCTTCATATGTGTCAAATAATTAAAATGACTTATATTCAATATTAAAGTGTGTCTATTTAAAATGACGAGTCTCTTGACACTTCATTCCGTTTCTTGCTGAGACGAATTCTGCATTGGTTGCCCTCTTGCTGAACTTCAGTCTCTGAATCAAAGCACAACTCCAAAGGAAAAACTCATGTCAAAAGACTAACATATTAGATGAGATAGTCGCTTAAATTTATATAAATCATACTCCCTTTAATCCTTATTATAAGGCACTAACTAGTACCACTTTGGTCCTATTTATAAGTCCAGTTTAACCAAAAAAAATTGGTCCTATTTATAAGTCCAGTTTCATGTAATAAATGAGATTGTGACAATTTTACCCATATTAATTATACCCATGAAGATAGAGAGAGAAGAAACAATTGAAAAACATCCAATCATAAATGAGGGCAAAATTGAAAATTTACCCTCATAATCATTGTGTAAACTACCTCTCCTTGGTATGTGAGATTTGGTCAAATTGGACTTATAAATAGGACCAGAGTGGTAAGTTTATTTGGTCCTTTTTATAAGGCATTTGCTTGTTCCCAATGTGCATTGATTATTTTTTTCCATGTCTGCCCCTAATTAATAAAGGTAATGGGTGAGAGTAATAATTAATATAATATCAGAGTTTAATATAATTAGTAGGAGTAGTATTGGAAATTACTTAGATTCTAAGACAACTTTATTGACTTTAACTACTTTTATTGGTTTGTGAGAAAAGTTAAGTTGTGCCTTATAATAAAGACCAGAGGGAGTACTTCATTTATGAGGCGTCCAATATGGCACTAAATTTGCATGTTTTCCAAATTTCCATGCCAGTTGTCGTTATTTCAAAGTCGCCCTTAGCTTGAATCAGCACACACGTCTTTCTTCAATGCTTCAATGGGTTGCGTGGCAAATGAGTAGAAAAGGACGCTTCTACGTAGACTTCAGCGAAAGCCTTGTAATTTGAACCCATTTTGGAAACATGCAATAATAATAACATTTATTTTATTATCTGGGGCTTGTTTTACATTACTATATATATAGGGTCATAGAGAGCATGCACGTTCAATTTAATACGTCCCAGTGTGAGTCTAAATTAAAAGTCTAGCTATGACCAAAATGATCATCAAGGCCTTCATTCTCTTTTGCTTCCTGGTTTATGTGGTTCTCATTTCTAATTTGGTAGCTGCACGACATGAGCCATCAAATGGTGACCTACATGGTTTGAATCCTAAACCAAAACCTTAACTTTTCACTATAATTGTTTTCATTATAGGATTATAATGGCTGTGTTACTCCAACAAATTTGGGAAATGGTTTCAAGTTTTATTTATCGTCTTCATACTATTATTATTTATGTTTTTTAGTCAATACGCTAATACTGAATGTGACGTTTTTTTCAATTTCTCTTATGTGCAATATTTTTGTTTCTCTTATGCTAAATAAAATTTCTTACTGTTAAAACAAGAGAATACACTGCTTAAACTTAAATGTTTGAGTAAATAACTCTCACCTAAATATACCAACAAAAGCTTGACATGGTTAGTAGATGGCTAGATCATTTAAACATGTTATCTTGGATTCGAACCAAGCTGTGTGCATGAAAACAACTTTGTTGGGAGGAGAGGCAAAACTCACTTTGGTGATGTCTAAGCCTCAAAAGAATTAGTCTATAGCTATCAGCTAATTAAGGGATACTGCTTGGATTCCAAAAATAACACGCTCACCTACATCTAATTAATGCGATATATTATAATTAGGATTTGCAAATAATTCAAATTAAATGCAGTATATTTTATAAGCTTTAGACAGATATATATATATATGTGTGTGTGTGCGTGTGTGTGTATGTAATTCTTATGAAGTTTCCTGTGATAAGTTTATGGAATAGTGTGGTTTTGTTTTATACGTTATATGTAAATGTCGATTGATGATAATTACATATATTGACATTGTTTTCAAATATATGTATCTATAATGTATAACTACATGTGTGTGTTTTGATTTAGGCGTACATTAATAAGTAGAGTATATCATAGGAGCGCTCAAACAATTGAATTTGGTACCGGCGTTATGATTTTCCAAACCTAGAAGGCTTATCAGCCCAAAAAAGCAAGACAATACTCTATAATGCTTTTACTTTTATTTTCTTCTCGTTATAACCAAAATAAGTGTTCAAATCATCAATCTAGTGTTATCATAAAAGAATAATGCATATATTATATAAAAGAAACAAGAAGCTTAACGTATATAAAGTAAAGGGGAATAATGAAACTGAAGTAAAGCGCGCAGACATCAAAGTCATTCAAGCACTGTGCAAATCCTTAATTCCACCTAAATTATGGATCTTTCCGTAAAAGTAAAACGTGTTTAATTTGCATTAGACAATTCCTCTGGACAATGTTCAATTGTGTGTTGTTTTCCCGTTACAGTGAGTCTTGAGGAAGAATCAAAAGCTAGAATTGTTGAGCGTACGAACGAAACTACTGGTGCTGGTTATAGTGGTGGAAGCAGTAGTAACAGCGATGATAGGGTAGTCGTTGGAGGTATTGGCAGCGACAGTTATGGCGGTGGTGACAGTGGTGGAGGAAAGGGAGGGAGTGGAGGTGGTGGCAGCTATGGTGGCGGAGGAAAAGGAGGAAGTGGTGGTGGAGGTGAGAAAGGAGGCAGTGGAGGTGGTGGCAGCCATGGTGGCGGAGGAAAAGGAGGAAGTGGTGGTGGTGGTGGGAAAGGAGGGAGTGGAGGTGGTGGCAGCCACAGTGGCGGTGGAAAAGGAGGCAGTGGAGGTGGTGGCAGCCACGATGGTGGAGGAAAAGGAGGAAGTGGTGGCAGTAGTAAAGGAGGGAAAGGAGGCAGTGGAGGTGGCTATGGAGGAGGTGGCAAAGGTGGGAGTGGTGGTGGCCATGGAGGAAGTGGAGGTGGCAGTAAAGGAGGAGGTAGCCATGGTGGTGGTGGAGGAGGCGGGCATGGAGGTGCTGGTGGCCATGGAGGAAGTGGAGGTGGCAGTAAAGGAGGAGGTGGAGGAGGTAGCCATGGTGGTGGCGGAAAAGGAGGAAGTGGCGGAGGCTATGGAGGTGGTGGGGGAAAAGGAGGAGGTGGCGGTGGTGGCAATGGGGGAAGTGGAAGTGGTAGCAAAGGAGGGAGTAGTGGTGGAGGAGGGAGTGGAGGTGGAGGTGGCTATGGTGGCGGTGGCAGCAAAGGAAGGAGTGGAGATGGCTGGGACAGCGGCAGAGACAATGGGAATTAACTAGAACTACAAGTTTGTGTAATAATGAAAATCAAATATATCAATAGTAATATAATATGCAATAGAAGCAAGACGGTGAACTACAAGTAAATAATGCATGTTGTCCATGACCTCGGTGGTAGAACCATGGATCTCTCTGTCTTTGTATGATGGCTAGCTCCAAATATATGGGGAGATTCATAATAATAAATATGCAAACTTTAGTTCCAAACACTAAACTATCTCATCAAGCTCACCCACAGCGAGCTAATTGTCAAACTAATCTCAACCCTTCGCATATGCAAAAGTTGATATACAAAAGTTGAAAGTTGGTAATAGTTAATGAATCCAATGAATATATACCTATATAAAATTTGCGGTTGAGCTTGAAAAAATGACATTTTTACTTGGTAAATAAATAAAAAGTTCACTGCAGCTAATGAAATGTACGTAATTAATTAACATCTATATAAAAGTTGGAAATGATGAGCTGAAATGACTTTGTGAACTCAAATCCTACCTTCACCACTTTCAATAAAATATTCTGGTTGCCCACAGTGGGCTATTGCTCGGGCAACAAACTGCCAATGGCCAGCCACTATGGTATCTTTCGTGGATGAAAACGTTTTTTTAAATAAATAAGGGGATTTTTGTCTTTTTCATGAATTCCAAAATCCCATTTTAGATGCCCAGCCTTCATAGGAGTATATAGTGATTACATTTTTTTTTTCCATGAGTATCTGGTATCCTTCCTAGACCTGTCTTCTTTAATTTGGCGGATTTATCAAGGTCTAGACTAATCAAGATTGATCCGGGTAGGACCATAAAAGTGGAAGGTTCTACCACCAAACACTATTGCATTCTAAGGGCCCGTTTGGATGGGCTTTTAAAAAAAGTGTTTTTTTTGTAGTTTTTTTTTAAGCTCCAAATTGGAGCTTTAAAAAAAAACAGCATTTTGGTTTTTTTTGTGACTTTTACTTTTTTAAAAAAATTTCATCTAAACACATAAATTAATTAAAAAGCATTTCTTTTGGCATTAAAAAAGTTCTTTTTTTATCAAAAAAACTTATCCAAACGGGCCCTAAGAGCTTGAACTTAGTGATTATATTCACTACTATAAAATGAGGATATTACTACCCTAAAGAATGTTCTTATTTAAAAATGGGAAGTAAAAAGTGAACCTAGTGGAATTCTTATAATTATTTGCTTGGAAGGTGAGTCTTAGCGTCCCAAATTTATATCTAGGGCACCTAAAATTTATTTTTGCCGTCCCGGTAATATTTTAGGACGCCAAACATTAGTAATTTGGCCCATTTTGGGAAAGTTTTTGGTGCGAGTTGAAATATTTGAGACTTTTTGGTGTCCTGAAATAAGGTTTTGGATGCCAAGATTAAATATTTGGCGTCCTTAAATTTAGGGTGAAGGAGCAATTTTGCCAACCGACTATTAGGCCAGGAGCGCTGGGCACAAATAACTTTTAAAGGGACCAAAAAGGCCAACAAACAATTAAATGGGTGAAAAACGCACAATTCCGTCCATGAACATCTAACACCGTTTAAAGGCAATCCCATGTGGCATTTGGTGTCCGGTGGTCCCTTCTTTTTGGTCAAAAGCCGGTGGCTTTGTTGTTTTTTGTTTTTGGGTGGAGAATCCCCAATCTGCATCAAGCACAAATGTCGGCAACTTCACCGTCGCCTCCGCCTTCAAATCCTTCGCGTTCACAATCTGGAGCTCTGACTTCCATGTCCTCTCGTCGTGCACGAATGCCACAATGTAACCCTCATCTTCTTCTCTGTCTTTGCCTTTCGTCGTGCATGAATATTACATTTTTCTGGCCAAAATCTATGAATTCATCCGTTCCCAAAGTACAGAAAGACATATAATAACAATAGAAACATTGACATGAAGGAAAGGAAAACCGAATCAGTTCAACAGAAAAAAAAAACCAAAAAAACTTCCTATCTCTAAACATATCCTCAGCCAGGATAGATTCAAGAGGGGTGGAGGTTGAGCAACCCAATCTTATGAGTGCTTCCCCTTGAAGCCGCATCCTGCATGTGCAAAAACTACATTGAAATAAGAGAACTTGGTATCAATTTTAACCATAACCTTCCCCAGATTCATCGAGACAGATAAATAACTCAATCTCAGTGCTTCCCCTTTGAAGACTACTTCTTTGGTTCGGTATGACCACAAAATTCTCCGTGATTGCGAAGTCGTACATCATTGTCGGAGCCGGTAAGGGGATTTCCTGTCAAATGCCACATGGGATTGCCTTTAAACGGTGTTAGATGTTCATGGACGGAATTGTGCGTTTTTCACCCATTTAATTGTTTGTTGGCCTTTTTGGTCCCTTTAAAAGTTATTTGTGCCCAGCGCTCCTGGCCTAATAGTTGGTTGGCAAAATTGCTCCTTCACCCTTAAATTTATTCAGGACGCCAAAGTTAAATATTTGGCGTCCTATAAGATAGTTCAGGATGCCAAAGTTAAAAAAACACTACTACAAAAAATAGGCATTACTTCTGTAAAGGACGTCCTATTTTTAAAATGGGTAGTAAAATATGGACGCGGTGGCAATTTCATAATTAGAAGGAGAAAATTTGATATATAAGACGTCCTAATATTTTCTAGGACGCGAAAATTGAACTTAAAACGTCCTAGTTCTATATTAGGACGTCAAAAGTGGCCCAAAATTAACCCAAAAACGCGGCAACCTGAAATGTTGGCGGCAAATATGTGGGTTTGGGCTTTTTGACTTCTAATAATTATAATTAGACGCTATAATTTCGCCCTAAGCTTTTCATTCGCGCGTCTTCACTCTCTAACTCTTCTAATTCGTGCGTCCTCCTCCGATCCTTGAAGCGAAATTCATCCCTCTCCCTCCATCGTCCTTCAATTCGGCCTGTCTCCCACTCCCACCGTCCTCCTTCCCTCCTCTCTCATAAACGTCGACGACCTCCGTGACCCATCCCCCTCTCGCTTGCGTAGGTCTGTCTCAGCCCTCTGAAGTTCGCCGCTCTCCCCATTGTCTCACTACTGCTGCCGTCACTCCTCTGCAATCAGTAGCGCTGCCCTCAAAGAACTTTTCCAGGCTTAAACTCTCCTTCCCTTGCTCCACATCGTCCAGGTACTGCTGCTGCTACAAGTCCTTGTACTTCTTGAAGGACTTTGAGATTAGATCATTCATTTTTATCGATTATTTTTGTGTATGTATGATTTCAATTTCAATATGGGGTTTTTTTCTTTCCTACTTCTGGGTAATAAGAATAATCAAAAGTCCGATGTGAAATACCATTCCTTGTGTTATATATCGAAAGATTAAACTTAAAAAAGGTTTTAAAAAAATGTAGTTTGTATCTGCTTCAAAAATTTTCTGCGAGATTTGACCAGCCACAAATGAGTGACTTGAAGAATGAGGTTTGTATATGCTCTAAATCTGATGCATCTGTTTCTGGTCCTGTTGTGGATGGGGTCTGATTTTATTTCTTTCTTATTGCTTTGACTATGCCCTTTGATTTCTGTCTTGTATCATTGGCTATGTTTAGATTTGTGGATGTGCTTCTCTGAATTCTAGAAAGAGACCAGTATATAGAGGAGATTGATTTACAGTATTGGAGTTGGATATACGTTAGTTGCGAATTTCCCATGTTTTTGTTTTTTGTTTTTTTAATGTGCATTCAACGCATTGAATGGAGAGTTTTTGAGTCTTGGAAACTAGACACCAATTTGGTATATGTAAACTCAATCAATACACCACTTTCAAGAGAAGGGGGCTTTTTTAAGTGTCAAAGTACTGCATCTTCTAATGGGATACATGCACATCATGTGTTTTTAGCCTTACATCATATGTTTTTGACTGTTTTCATTCTGTATGCTTGCTAACCTGTACTTGACCTATAACAACAGATCCCAAGCTAACATGGCTGTCATACAGTAATTTTTAATGGAATGAATTTCCTCCTTTCCCTAAAAAAAAAAAGACAATGCAAGCTTCTTCTTCTTCTTTTTTTAATGTAAATCGAATAGCAGAACTTGTCTTGCTTTTCTGTTTTGAGGACAATGATATTAATAGAAATGTTTTAACTTTCTCTAAGATACATGCATGCTCCTATTATTTGCACATTGATTTTTGTTCACAAGAAGACTTCTTTGAAACACCCTTATCCCATATGCACTTTTAAGTCAATATTGCAGTTCTTCATAAATCAGAAAGAGTTTTTATGAATGTGAAAAGAATAAGATACAGCGACACCAAGGAATCTGATTATAGTTTGGCTTATCTTATAAAGAATTGGGTATATATTTGGCTTATCTTAGTAACCAATTTTCTAAAACTTACCTTCAGTTCAATGTCTAATTAATCAACTGTTGGGACTGTTAGGTGCTGGGGTGGAATTGGCAACTGCAGCAGTGCCACATCTATTTCTTCCTTTGGCATGTGCTGCTAATGTAGTAAAGGTTTGATGACTTTCTTATAGTTAGTGATTATGATTATGGCTGTCTTGCAGACTCATTTATTTATTTTTCCAATTAGAATGTTGCTGCTGTAACATCAACGTCAACTTAGACACCAATTTATAAAGCCTTTGCTGAAGGAGAAAACATAGGTGATGTCACCGCTAAAGGAGAATGTGCTAGCAATATTGCTGACCGGGTATGTTTACGAGCTTTTCTATTAGTTGGTAATACATGGAGGAAGTTCTATTAGCTTTTAATCATGTGATTTTTTTTTTTTTTATATATTCAACAATTCATTTATCCTTTTAATTCTATCATAGTTTCTTCCACAACATGTGCGTGCAAATCGGAAGAAATGAGTCATATGGATTGTTATGTCCATCGAACACAGCAAGGAGACACAGTACCTTGGAATTAAGGACATTTTATGTGGGTTCTACAATGGCAGATTCGAAATTGCCGTGTTATCTAGCACCGATTCATGAAGGGTACATAATTTAGTTTTGTCTATTTAAAATGTTTAATAATAAATCGTCTTCTTATCTTAACTTAATCTTATTTTTGTATGTGTTGTCTTAGTTATCATTATAGTTTGTGTGTTGTTTGTCCACCCATTAACACCGTCTATTGGTTCGATTCCATGGGTGGGAGGCCACACAGAGACATAAAAACCATGTTCAGCAAGTAAGTAAACTTTTTGCACAATCATTGATATTCTTGAATTAAATGAATTGTTATAATGTCTATTCATTTTCATTTTAATGATAGTGCATTGAAGGCATATAGAATGATTGCTGGGATTAAAGTAGGTCCAAGTAGAGAACCGGCGTGGGTTTATCCGATAGTAAGTAATTTGTTTCAATGCAAGTTATTTCATTGACAGTGGAATTCGATATGCCTTTATTCATTAAAAAGGAATTCAAGTAACCATTTGCTTTTGATTTATAGTGCCCTAGACAACCCGGAGATACTGAGTGTGGATACTATGTTATGCTCTACATGTACTCCATCATTCAGAGCGGACATACTTCAGATTTTGACAAGGTATTTGATCCTTCATTGTCAAATGTGATGTGGTAACTGTTTTGGCCAAAAAAAGTGATGTAGGAGAAAATGGAATTAAGTTTATGTAAACATGATCATAATAGCTTTGTAAATGCTCATTATTCTGATAATTAGGCATTGCTTTCCTTCGATGTCCTCAGTTTTTATTCAAAAACAGGATCAGTCTTGTATTAATTTGGTGAAGATGTTGTAACAAAGGGATGGTTTTCATAGGAAAACAGAATCTTCTAAAGATAACCAGGAATTGATGTCCCTCATGTCATATTTCCTATTTTTATTAATCTTATAATCAAAGTTTAGTTCGTTGTTCATATTTCTTAAAATTTTATGCTCACACAATCATTTTATTTGCAAAAATGTAAAATGATCATCCGATAAAACTAGATTCATCACTACATATTGTTTTATGCAATATTGTAAGGTTTCTAAATGAAGAATGTTCCCCCCATAACTCACTTTTGTTGAATTGAAGTTGTACTTTAGTTGTGTAATTAATTCATTCACTTGATTGATTTTATCTTATACATTTTTTCCATTTTACAGATTTTTGGTATTAACGATGCCTACTCGAAGGAAGAAATCAATTTGGTTCGAAACTTGTTGGCTGGACATCTTCTTCAACACATAGATAATTGAAGTTGGTCTTTATATTGCATAATTAGTAGGAGGTAGCTAGACAAATTTTTGACGCTTTGTGGTGATTGTTGTACACAGAAGTAGTAGTTACCACTTGAATTAGTTGGAGCAAATTGGTTAAGATGAATTGAACTTAGCCACTTAAACTTTGTTGTTACTACTTTGCTACCTTTATGTCCAATTCATCAACTACGTGTCTTGGGATTTTGTTATATATACATGAATGTATTCTGTTTCTGTCTTATGAAATATAAAGTTGGCTGAGCTAAACGTTTTAGCACATAGGTCTGTTGTTGATATGTGTAAGAAGGTTTTTGTAAGGGTGGGCAATCATATGAAGCTAAATATTAAAAAAAAAACTTACGGTGTCTAATTACAGGAATTAGATGCCGTAAGGCCTCACTTACGGCGTCTAAGTCGTTTAAATTAGACGTCGTAGACCACACTTACGGCGTCTAATTCTTTGAATTAGACGCCGTAAGTCCCAACTTACGGCGTCTAACTTCTTGAATTAGACGCCGTAAGGGCATACTTACGGTGTCTAATTCGTAGAATTAGACGCCGTAAGTGTGGTCTTTAAGGGCATTTATGATATACTTAAGGCGTCTAATAAAAGGAATAGGACGCCGTAAGTATTAACTTACGGCGTCTAACAAAAAAATTAGACGCCGTAAGTTCCGCCAACAACGCCCCCCAAATAGACGTCCTAGCGAAAAAGGACGTTAAATGTCCCAAAAATAGGACGCCGTATCCCTATTTTGTAGTATTGAAACCTTAGTTATACCCTGCTCTTTTACAGTACTCTCACACTCTCATTTAATTATACGGAAGCGGTTATGGTTCAATGCACTTTGCCTTCGCTGCAGTCCGCTGCACGGAAAACGCGCCAATTTTTGGCCCAAAACTACTGGGCTTTCCTTCTTTTCTTTTCTTTTTTCTTAAAAAAATATTTTAGACACTGACTATTACTTAAAAGATACTTCAGGATACTGAAAAAATACTTCATGATCTTAAAAACTTATTTTAAGATCTTAAAAAACATATTTCAAGGTATTTACGTGTACTAAAAAGATACTTCAGGATACTGACTGGTACTGAAAAAAATACTTTATGATATTGAAAAATTATTTTAGGATCTTGAAAAAAATATCTTGAAGTATATTTTTAGTATAAGTCAGTACCCTGAAATATTTTTTCAAGATCCCAAAATAATTCTTCAAGATCATGAAGCATTTTTTTAGTATCGTTAGTATCCTCAATATCTTTTTAGTACCAGTCAGTACTCTGAATTTTTTTTTTAAGATCCTAAAATAAGTTTTTAAGATCATGAAATATTTTTTTAGTATTATTCAATATCCTAAAATATCCTTTAAGTATCTTTTTGGGAAAATCCATGTGGGGGCCCTTTTTGGCCAAAAAAACCCAAAAAAGGCCCCAACACTCTGACATTCTCAGAACAGGCCCCAGGGCCCTTTTTGACATTTGAACATTAAATAAAATGACAAAAACACCCTCAGTTTTAGTTTCACTTTCCTCTTTCCTCTCTCCTCATTTTTGAAATCACTCTCTCTCTCTCTCTCGATCGTGTCTCTGCTCTCTGCTCCGTTGTGATTGTCGTCTCCGACGTCGTTTGCGCTCGTGTGGCAAAGGTGCAACCATCAACCACCGTGCAAGGGTCTCTGCTCTCCTCCCTATCCGAGCTTCGCTAGTCTCAGTCCTGATTCGGCTCTTCGCTCTGGGCGATTCGGTTTTGGCCTTCCCATTTCTTGTGTCACTGTTTTTCGCACTCTATTTCCTTCCTCTCAACATTGTTGGAGGTAAGTTTCGTTGGTCTGTTGTGCAGGTGTGACTATAAATTTTTGAGCCCTGTCTCTCTCTCACCGGCCCACTGTATCAGTCGTTTGTTTCAATTTTTGTGAGTAATCCGACCTTTGCCCATGAATTTTGAAGCCCTTTGTTTTTATGCCAACACCCTTTATTCTTCTGTTCTGGGTTTGTTGTGTTGCAACACTTTATGCAATCAAGTTTCAGTAGGAAATGAAGAATTAATGCTCCAAAATTTGACTTCAATTGAACATTTTTGTCCTTCTGACCTGGAGAATGCAATGCCTACATTATTAACCATGGTTTGTACAAATGAAGCTTGCATAGGAATTAGCTATATTTTTCCTCAATAACGATAGAAAGATAATTTAAGGGAAAAAAGTAAATTAAGCATGCGAATCAAGTTTCAAGTTATCATAGTTAACATTAGTGACTTATTTCAACATTCATCCACAATAGTCAGTAGAAAACATTCGAGAAGTATTTATTTTTCCCAGTCTCTGAAGTGCAAGCGTTCGATCATGGGGTAATCAGTTGGAAAGTCTCAGAGAAAGTTTCATGATTTTACACTTGCATAGCAAATCTCATATTAGAAGATGAATCCTTTTTGTGTACCTTTTGCTACTACAATATGGGTTTTGCCATGCTTGCAATGGATCTAGTTTGGTTATATTAAATTTGGTGCGCATTATCTGGACACCATAAATGGGTGTCTTGGTTCTTGTCAAGCTTTTATTAACTGGCTCATTTTATGATTCTAGAGATGGATGGGCCCCAATTATTCAATCTCTACAGCTTGTGCCACTAGTAACTTTTGCATACTGAATGCAGTAAACCATATTATTCGAGGGGAAGCTGTGAGTATTTTGCTTGTTCATTGGATCGTTCCATTTATAGTTTTTTTCCCCAACTTTAAATTTTCTGTCTCTTTCTGACATAAAGAATATTTAATACTTTAATGATATGGTCATTTTAGTGAAAGGGACTATATTTCATTAAAAAATTTGCTTAATCATGTGATTTGTCTGTAGGATGTGATGCTTTGTGGCGGTTCTGATGCTGCTATTATACCTATTGGTATTTATATATGTTTCTTTCTTGTGTCTCATTCCTTTTGCTTGTAGGAACTTACATTGGCAAAAAGCTGCTAATTATCCAAGATAATTGGTTGTTTCAGAAAACCACCAAGATCTGAAATATCTGACTCAGTTTGAAATGATGATTATCTCATTCAGAAAACCATCCATTAGGAGTGAAGAGAAATTTTCTTTTAAAGGAGTACCAAAATATATTGCTTTTCTCTCATTAGTTTGTTAAAGGGGTACCAAAACACATTGCAGTATATTATCTGAAATATATTGCTTTTCTCTCATTAGTCTCATTAGCCTGTTGTTTTTTATTGCATCAGTATATTCTTTTTTCGGATTCACAACATTGCAATACCAAAGAATGAGATAATATTTTTGTAAAATGAATCAAACAATTGTATGTTGTGATCTAACTTTCGATATTGCAGAAAAGAGGTGCAAACATATATGTAGAGTTTCTTGGTGGAAGCTTCACATGTGACGCATATCATATTTTTGAGCATTTTTATCTGGTTTTTTTTATCCATTATATTACAATTGTTTGTGTTTGTTCAACAGATTCATTAAATGAAGAACTTGAGGTGAGGAAGAAGATTTAGTAGATGAAGAAACTGGGAGTGAGGAGGAAAGGTCACTAATTAAAGAATATGATGGTGAGGAGGAAGAGTTAGGAAATGAACAAGAACATGCTTCTTGTGGTGGCTAGTCACTCATCTTCGCAACAACCATCGTCAAAAAGCGTTGTCTTTGATTGAGGACTACCACAAGCAGAAGAAGAGACATTAGGGGGCATATTGTTAGGACGCATTGTAGTTGACCATAAATATGTATTTATGTATATAGGCTGACTTGTTTTTTAAGTGTATCTAAATTTCAGTGGTTGTATGACAGATTTTATTACATATATTTAATTTGTTTTAGTAGTGTCCAATCAGGTTATACAGTTGTAAAAACAAATATGAATGAGAACGACAGTTGTTTCCTACATCTCTGGTCATTGTTAGTTGTGTGTGCAGAAGCAAGAAAATGGGATATAAAAAGGTACCTGTTAATCAACATTATCAGCCCCTTTTAACAACTACATCAGTCCTCATTAACAACTACATCAGCCCCCATTAACAATCACATCAGCCCCCATTAACAACCACATTAGCCTCATTAACAACTATATCAGCCGTCATTAACAACTACATCAGCCCCCATTAACAACGACATCAGCCACCATTAACAACTACATCAGCCCTTATTAATAACCACATTAGCCTCATTAACAACTATATCAGCCGTCATTAACAACTACATCAGCCCCCATTAACAACGACATCAGCCACCATTAACAACTACATCAGCCCCCATTAACAACGACAACAGCCCCCATTAACAAAAATATCAGCCCCTTTTAACAACAATATCATCAAAAAATAACAGCCCCTTTTAACAACAATATCAGCAAAAAATAACAACTAAATCAGACCCCTTTAACATCAATATCAACAAAAAATAACAACTATATCAGCAAAAAATAACAACTACATCAGCCCCCACTAACAACTACAACAGCCCCCATTATTCAATAGCAATTTTTTGTGTATGTTTTGATATTTGTTCATGGGGGCTGATGTAGTTGTTAATAGGATTGATGTAGTTGTTAATGGTGGCTGATGTCGTTGTTAATGGGGGCTGATGTAGTTGTTAATGAAGGATGATATAGTTGTTAATGAGGCTGATGTGGTTGTTAATGGGGGCTGATGTAGTTGTTAATGAGGGCTGATGTAGTTGTTAATGAGGGTTGATGTAGTTGTTAATGGGGGTTGGTTTAGTTGTTAGAGGGGCCTGATGTAGTTGTTAATGGTGGCTGATGTAGTTGTTAATGGGGGCTGATATAGTTGTTAATAAGGGCTGATGTAG
Source organism: Acacia pycnantha (assembly GCA_025563575.1). Classification (NCBI taxonomy): domain Eukaryota; kingdom Viridiplantae; phylum Streptophyta; class Magnoliopsida; order Fabales; family Fabaceae; genus Acacia; species Acacia pycnantha. The sequence continues at coordinate 687,934 of JAMWYP010000120.1, forward strand.
TTGTTAATAGGGCTGATGTCGTTGTTAATGGGGGCTAATGTCGTTGTTAATGGGGGCTGATTTAGTTGTTATTTTTTACTGATGTTGTGGTTAAAGGGGACTGATATAATTGTTAATGGAGGTTGATATGGTTGTTAATAGGGGCTGATGTAGTTGCTATTTTTTTGCTAATGTTGTGGTTAAAGGAGGCTGATACTGTGGTTAAAGGGGGCTGATATTGCTGATACAAATACCTGATTTACTTGCCAATTCTTTTGTTGTTCTCATTCCATAAACAAAGATCAAAACATAAGACAAAATTTAACGGACTTGTCCATTCTTTTGTTGTTCTCATTCCATGAACAAATATAAAAAATAAACAAAAGTTTGCTTTTGTCATTGAATAAAAATTGTGAAGTTACCATCAGTAGACAATTTACAAAAGAACAAATGATGAATGTCATTCTCATGAATACAAATTTGTGACAAATATATATTTGTGATCAACTACAATGTGTCATAACAAGTATGCCCCTTAATGTCTCTTCTTCTACTTGTGGTAGTCCTCAATTAAAGACAACACTTTGGATTGTAGCTAGAGAGCAAGATTGGGAGAAACTCAGTCTTGTCCTCCTTTTCCTCTCCTTGGTTTCAGCTAGGGAAAACTGTCAGGGATGGGGAAGAAAGGCTTCCTTGAAGTCGCCTCCCTACATAGAAAAGTAATAAATCCATGACTCCTCCATACCAGAACACAATTTCATGCACAAAGTTCAAAAATTAATGATCATGCACAATCTCATGAGAATGGAATTTAGATTTCTCAATTCAAAATCATAGTTTATGCTCAGATTAACAAATAAGAGCGGTATACACTAATGCAAAACAAGGTCAGAATTTATAATTTACAATTCCAATCAAATTTAGTAAAAATAAGAGGCATATGAAACACATGCATATATCTATTAAATAACTATCCAATTATAGTATGTCAGTTAAGGTGTATTCCCCCAGGCAAAAAAGTTAAGTGTACTCATAGGGAACAATCCATCAAACAGAAGGCAATCAATGCCAAATTCCAGTGGGGAAGTACTGATTTGCAGCAAAATTTCAAGTCTAACCTAGCAATTTCCCATAATCGCAAGCACAAAGAAGAGAAGAAGAAGAAGAAGAAGAAGAGGAAGAGGAAGAGGAGGAGGAGGAGGAGGAGGAGGAGGAGAAGAAGAAGAAGGAATTCAGCAGCAAGTGACCAACAACTTCAGGAGGATGAGGAAGAGGAAGAGGAAGAGGAAGATGAAGAAGAAGAAGAAGAAGAAGAAGAAGAAGAAGAAGAAGAAGAAGAAGGAATTCAACAGCAAGTGACCAACAACATCAGAATTTTACTTTCTAAACTTCTGTAATAACAATTGTTATGACAACAATGAATTCCAACCTCCAAAACCACATTCTTGACACTGCAATGACAACATATGACATGGACCATGTCATTAAAAATTCAGTGCAGCACAAGATTTTAACTCTCCTAGAACTAATTCAATTTCTGGAACAAGATACACATCATGCAGCCAAACCACAACATCAGCAGAAGTGACCAACAACTTCAGAATTTTACTTTCTAAACTTCTGTAATAACAATTGCTATCACAACAATGAATTCCAACCTCCAAAACCACATTCTCGACACTGCAATGACAACATATGACATGGACCATGTCATTAAAAATTCAGTGCAGCACAAGATTTTAACTCTCCTAGAACTAATTCAATTTCTGGAACAAGATACACATCATGCAGCCAAACCACAACATCAGCAGATAAAAATCAGAACAGGTATAGATACTACTAATTGCACCATGCATAGAGCATAATAAAATAGACACTAGCAATACAGAAGTTGCACAGAGAGTAGTGCGTGGCAATTAGAGAGCATTGTACTAATAACTTAAACATTGTGAATGACTTAAGCATAGTATTATTACTTTCTAATGACTTAAGCACTATGAATGACTTAAGCATAATATTATTGATATAGGACAATGAATCAAAGCAGTGATAAAATGCTATGAGTTTAAAGAGACTCTATAATCTGATATTGCTCATGTTTGAAACTCAGAGAATACAAATATAGCACCCAGTCAACACAAACCTATCAAACTAAGATTATGAAATACATAACATCCACCAGCTAAAAGCTGTATTCATGGAAATCAGAATTATTAATCCATAATTTTCATCAGAAAAAATGAAAATTATTGCGCTTGTTATTACAATCCTAGACATGTGCAAGGTGAATGTCAACATCAAATCCACTTTAACCAAACTAAGGAATATCCATTATGCCAATTATTGCGCTTGTTATTATCACTTACATTTATACATAGATACACATTTCTCCTATGTTTTTTTTTGGGGGCGGGTGTTTATGATTACAACCTTTTAATGCATTAAAACAAAGATCCAATGCTAAAATTGTAACAGGTGCTACATTGTGCCATAAAGAAGGCCAAAAACTTTGCCCATGAAGTACCTTTACTCGAAGATTCTTTGCGTCCTGCCCTCCACCATTCTCCAAATTCCCTCGACCCAATTGATTCGAACTCCTCTCTGTAAAACAAAAAATCAATATAACAAGAGTTCAATCAAACCCACAAACCTCCAATAGCTTTAGATGAATAACAAAGTACCAAACCCTGTCAAATGCAAAACCATAAAATCAGCAATCAAACCCACAATCAAACAAAAGTACGGTTGTTCAACTCAAAAATCAAATTTCGTAAATTACAGGATAATATCGTCTGTTTCCATGAAGCAAACGAAAACCAACCCCCACACACATACGAAAGATTCTCCTAAATCCCACATAGCACAGAAATAGGGGAAGAAAAACGCAGTGATTGCCACAGGAAAACCGACGATGGCAACACTATCAACTTGGGAGGGTCAACAATGATTTATGGTTACACCTTCCCGCCGGCTTTGAGAGACGAGACGAGAGACGTAGCTGAGACTGAACCCAGCGTGAGATGGAGACTGGACGCGAGAGAGATAAAGAGGGAGAGTGATTTTGAATCGAGAAAGTACCCAAAAAACAACAAAGGACCGAAAAAACCTAATCCCTAAACATTTTCCTACCTTTGGCAAACCGGCGACGGTGATGACGAGACTTTTGATGGCGATAATTTTGACGGCAGGACGAGAGTGAGAGTCGAGCAGGTGGGAGAGATAACAAGGCAGAGACACGATTGTGAGTGAGAGACAGAGTGAATTTAGAATTTCTCTTCTCTCATTTGTGTGTGTTAGTTGAGGGCGTTTTTGTCATTTTACTTAATATTCAAATGTAAAAAAGGGCCCTGGGGCCTTTCCTGGGTTTGACAGAGTTTTGGGGCCTTTTTTAGACCTTTTTGAGTTAAAAGGGCCCATATATGGATTTTCCCTATCTTTTAAGTAACTGTCAGGATCTAAAATATTTTTTCAAAAAAAAAGAGGGAAAGCTTAGTAGTTTTGGGCCAAAAACGGTGCATTTTGCATGCAACAGAGGCAAAGTGAATTGGACCATAGCTGCTTCCTAATTATACCTGCTCTATCACAGCTCTCTCACACTCCGCCTGCAACTTCCCGATAGAAATCTTTCATTTCACTCACATTGCGTCGTGCCAAGCCTCCTGCTACTCCATCTCCTCTGTCTCTTACACTCCCTTGGTTCTCTCACACTCCGCCTCCTCTGGCTGCTCCGTCTCCTCTGTCTTTTTCATTTCCCTCACATTCCGTCGTGCCAAGCCTTATCACTGGTTGGTCGCAACTCGCAGTGAAGAGAAAGGTATGGTTCCTTAATTTTTCATCTCTTTTTCCCTTCTCTGAGAACTGTCTTTGGCAACCAGATCCTATTGTTTTTAGGAGCTATATTTTACATTTTGCTACTATTTATATTGGTGATCAACAATTGGTTTTGCATCGGCGGTAACTCTTGCAATCTGGTAGCTTCCTTTTGGTTGGTTACCCAACAAATATAGGAGAGTTAAATGCTTGAGCCTCACTAAAGC